>ML661344.1:9749678-10115393 GCA_007570785.1 Antilocapra americana | reverse complement strand
TTTAGAAAAGGCAGAGGAACCAGAGATCAAATTGCCAGCATTTGCTGAATCAGCGAAAAAGCAAGAGAGTTCCAGAAAAACATCTATTTCTGCTTTATTGACTATGCCAAAGCCTGTGACTGTGTGGATCACAATAAACTGTGGAAAATTCTGAAAGAGATGGGACTGCCAGACCATCTGATCTGTCTCTTAAGAAACCTGTATTCACATCAGGAAGCAATAGTTAGAACTGGACATGGAACAACAGACTGGTACCAAATAGGAAAAGGAGTATGTCAAGGCTGTATATTGTCACCTTGCTTATTTAACTTCTATGCAGAGTACATCATGAGAAACGCTGGGTTAGAAGAAGCACAAGCTGGAAACAAGATTGCTGGGAGAAATATCAGTAACCTCTGATATGCACATGACACCACCTTATGGCAGAAAGTGACGAGGAAATAAAAAGCCTCTTGATGAGAGTGAAAGAGGAGAGTGAAAAAGTTGGCTTAAAGCTCAACATTCAGAAAGCTAAGATCATGGCATCTGTCCCATCACTTCATGGGAAATAGATGGAGAAACAGTAGAAACTGTGTCAGACTTTATTTTGGGGCTCCAAAATCACTGCAGATGGTGATTGTAGCCATGCAAGGTGAAAAGACAGCCTTCAGAATGGGAGAAAATAATAGCCAATGAAGCAACGAACAAACAATTAATCTCAAAAATATACAAGCAACTCCTGCAGCTCCATTCTAGAAAAATAAACGACCCAGTCAAAAAGTGGGCCAAAGAACTTAACAGACATTTCTCCAAAGAAGACGTAAAAATGGCTAATAAACACGTGAGAAGATGCTCAACATCACTCATTATCAGAGAAATGCAAATCAAAACCACAATGAGGTACCACTTTACACCAGTCAGAATGGCTGCCATCCAAAAGTCTACAAGCAATAAATGCTGGAGAGGATGTGGAGAAAAGGGAACCCTCTTACACTGTTGGTGGGAATGCAAACTAGTACAGCCACTATGGAGAACAGTGTGGAGATTCCTTAAAAAACTGAAAATAGAACTGCCATATGACCCAGCAATCCCACTGCTGGGCATACACACCGAGGAAACCAGAATTGAAAGAGCCACGTGTACCCCAATGTTCATCGCTGCATTGTTTACAATAGCCAGGACATGGAAGCAACCTAGATGCCCATCAACTGACGAATGGATAAGAAAGCTGTGGTACATATACACAATGGAATATTACTCAGCATTAAAAAAATTCATTTGAATCAGTTCTACTCAGGTGGACAGAACTGGAGCCTATTATCCAGAGTGAAGTAAGCCTGAAGGAAAAACAAAAATACAGTATACTAACACATATATATGGAATTTAGAAAGATGGCAGTGAGAACACTGCATGCGAGACAGCAAAAAGAATGCAGATGTATAGAACAGACTCGTGGACTCTGTGGATGAGGGCAAGGGTGGGGTGATATGGGAGAATGGCATTGAAACGTGTTAATTATCATATGTGAAATCAATCTCCAGCACAGGATTGATGCTCAGGGCTGGTGCACCGAGATTTCCCAAGGGGAGGGAATCAGGAGGGAGGAGGGAGGGGGGTTCTGGAGGGGGAGCATATGTAAACCCATGGTGGTTTCATGTCATTGTGTGGTAAAACCAATAAAAAAAAAAAAAGACTCTTACTCCTTGGAAGGAAAGTTATAACCAACCTAGATAGCATATTGAAAAGCAAAGACATTACTTTGTCAACAAAGGTCTGTCTAGTTAAGGCTATTGTTTTTCCAGTGGTCATGTATTTGTATGGATGTGAGAGTTGGATGGTGAAGAAAGCTGAGCATCAAAGAATTGATGCTTTTGAACTGTGGTGTTGGAGAAGACTTTTGAGAGTCCTTTGGACTACAAGGAGATCCAAGTAGTACATCCTAAAGATCAGTCCTGGGTGTTCATTGGAAGGAGGGATGTTGAAGCTGTAACTCCAGTACTTTGGCCACCTCATGCAAAGAGTTGACTCATTGGAAAAGACCCTAATGCTGGGAAGGATTGGGGTCAGGAGAATAAGAGGAAGACAGAGGATGAGGTGGCTGAATGGCATTACCGACTCAATGGACATGGGTTTGGGTAGACTTCGGGAGTTGGTGATGGACAGGGAGGCCTGGCGTGCTGTGATTCATGGGGTCACAAAGAGTTGGACATTACTGAGCAACTGAATGAACAGATAGTTGCAAAACTGGATTGTAATGAAGACTGCACAATTCTGTAAATTTACTAAAAACAATACACTGAATGCTGAGGACAAGTCAATTTTATATTATGTGATTAACACCTCAATAAAGCTGATTCGTTTTTAAATACAGTGCATAAGGAATATTTATAAATTGATAAAGTAATTTAATAGTACAAAAGGATTCATTACATTCTTTCCAAACTTTTGCAAATCTAGAAAAATTCAAATAAATTTCAAAATACTTTAAAAATAATCCTGAAGGAAAATGTCTTCAGATGTATGATTACCTTCCCAAAAAGGCACAAAATTATTTTCCATTAAGAAAACATTGGTGATTTAAATATTTAAAATCTCTGTGCAGCTAATGAAATTAAAATAAAATTGAGCAAATTACAATCATGGTGTCCATTACAACCCATTTCTTATGTGTCCTGCTATACACAGGGCCCGTTAACCTGCCTGGTTGTTCCCCTGAAACTAGGCCTCTGGGTGGGTTTGGGTTATACTATGCAGTTGAACTTAGATCGTACTGAATTCAGCTCTCAGTTAAATACAGTGTGGGGTATCAGAGAGAATGGTTCTGGACCGAGGTGTGGAGTGGCTGCTTTCCAGTTCATCACATCAGGTTATCCAGATCTACAGCACCCATGGCAGTCCAACTTGGTAGTATGTCTCTGGGGCTCATTCATACAGACCATGCTTTGAGATGCTCCTAAACCCTGACAAAGGTAAAGGCTTTGTACACCACAGAAATCTGTTTCTTATTTATGCAGTTGGTACTGACACATTTCTGCCACCGAGTTCTGAGTTATATACTAGAAAAAATGATATTTAATTTATGTAAGAGACAGTTACTACTTTTAATGTATAAAAAACTTTTGTAAATCAATAAGTAAAAGATAAATGTCCATTAAAAAAGAAGAAATTCACTTATGAACATGTATTTATAATGATTAAGCTTATGAGAAGATTCTTAATCACACTCAAAAAGATCAAATTAAAGAGATAATGTGTTATTATTTTTTAATTTTTAAATTGGCAACTTTAAAAAGAGCACTACCACCATGAGCAAAGGTATGGAAAAACAAGTAATATTTTATATTATGATAACTACATAAGCAGATACTAACTTATGAAGAATTTAGTAATATTTTAGAAATTTTCAAGTAATCTAGAATTAGATCCAAAAATTTCTTTTTCGGAATTTAAATAAAGAAATCCTTCAGTTTCTGATCCCTTACCACTGAACAGTACACATCCCCTGGTAGATATTCAATAAGTACTTTTTCATACCATCTGTGAAAGGTATATATACAACAGGCTGATTTACATTAGTATTGAAAAAATAAAATGGTGGAAACAAGCATAATATAAACCAATAGGGGATCATTTAAATCATATTCATAATATACTAAAATACTATCCAATCATTAAACCACTCAAGTAGCTTTCTATATGTGTATGACACTTGTTAAGAACCAGTTGGTATAAGAAACTCTCATTTTCTATTACACTCGTGAGTCATAGGCTTCCCAGGTGGCTAAGTGGTAAGGAATCTGCCTGTCAATGTAGAAGACACAAGAGACACAGCTTTGATCCCCGGGTTGGGAAGATCCCCTGGAGAATGAAATGGCAACCTGCTCCAGTGTTCTTCCCTGAAAAATCCAATGGACAGAGAAGCCCGGTGGGCTACCATCCATGGGTTGCAAAGTGTCAGACGTGATTGAGTGCATACACAACACATTGGTACATTTGAAATGAAAAAATTGCATATGGTATACACACATATACATTCAAATATCAGTTCAGTTCAGTTCAGTCGCTCAGTCATGTCTGACTCTTTGTGACCCCATGAACCACAGCACGCCAGGCCTCCCTGTCCATCACCAACTCCCGGAGTCCACCCAAATCCATGTCCATCGAGTTGGAGATGCCGTCCAGCCATCTCATCCTCTGCCTTCCCCTTATCTTCCTGCCCCCAATCCTTCCCAGCATTAGGGTCTTTTCCAGTGAGTCAACTCTTTGCATGAGGTGGCCAAAGTACTGGAGTTTCAGCTTCAACATCCCTCCTTCCAATGAATACCTAGGACTGATCTTTAGGATGTATTGCTTGGATCTCCTTGCAGTCCAAAGGACTCTCGAGAGTCTTCTCCAATACCATAGTTCAAAAGCATCAATTCTTCGGCGCTCAACCCTTACATTCAAATATACCTATATATTAACTGATATAAAATCCTCTGGAATAAATGTAAGTAAATAATTGTCATATACCTACTTGAAAAACATAAGGCAGATAAAGTAGCACCTAATAAGGTGCTACTTAAAAACAATAAAATACATAGCTCCCACCAAGATGGCAACATGTGTAGATGTTTCTAAATTCTCCTTCCTCTTACTACCTATTCTCCTTTATGTTCTGAGACTATCACCTGACTTGAACACACTAATGGAAACTTGGGAGTGCAGCTAAACAGACCCATGCTGCCTCAGGGAGACAAAGCAAAGGATACATCACTCTCCTTTCATCCTGGTGGGACCTAAGGGTCCTGAAGCCTAAAGGATGGCTTATCTGGCTTTCATGGGCAAAGTTTTAAGTAGAGCTGATATTATTCTGAGTGGGATCTTCCTAAAAATTAGGAAGGAAGCTGGCTGTACTCCTTCCGTCTAGGGTACATGGCTCAGTCAAGAGGGGCATGAGCTGGTTTCCAGGCTCTCCTCATCCCCTCGGTGGTCATTTTTGTGCAGTGGAACTCCTACATAATCACAAACAATGCCCTTGGACATGAATTCATTGAAAAACCTCCTGGAGACAACAGAACACTGTTAACAATATCGAAGAGGCCTTCCCTGGCTTGTTTCCCTGTCAAGCTCACATACGGTTCTGTGACCACCTGGTGATCAGTGTACATGGTTCACACCAGTACACAAGAACAGAAATTGCTGTGCTGGCCACTGAACACTAATGGTTTAATTTTCCAAGTGAGGACACACAAAACCAAAAGCAAGTAAAGAAAAATAACAACTTCAGACACTAAAGAACCAGAAGAAGAAAGGACAAGACTAATCCTTAAAAAAATCAAATAAAGCTGATTAAGGACTCAGGCAAGCTTTTCAACTAAAAGCAGTGAAACAACAACAACTTAATATTTTAAAAAAAGGAATAGAGTGCTTATACTACATTCCAAAATAGCTATAATCTAAAACTCAATCAACAAACTATAAAAAGGATGATCAATATTGAGAATTAACAGATTAGAATGTCATGCACAAAGCCAAAACATGTGGCAAACTTAAGAAAAAATAGAACTAATAAAGACAAAAGATGAGAAACATGGAGAATAGCTTCAGAAGTTATGATATCCAAATGTACACATTTCAGAATAAGTAAAGGTACATAAGTAACAAATAAGCAGATAATAAAATATTATTTATGGTTATAAGAAAAAAAGACTGGCTTCTTAAGATTGAACGGGTTCATTAACATTCAAGTAAGATTAAATTTAAAAATAAGACCTCGATACATGTTTTTTAGATTCGTGAATAACAAATATAAGGAGAGAATCTTACAAACTTTCATACAGAAGGAACAAGCTTCTTATCACAGAATGATGATCAGATGTTTTCACATCATGTATGGAAAACAAGACAATGATCAAATAACATCTACAGTCTACTGAGAGAAAATGATTTGCTTTTTAAGGATTCTATAGCCAAGACAAGATACCATTCACCTAAAAAAAAGAAAGATAGCACTATGCTAATTGTAGAGAGGCTTTCAGAGCATATTTGGTGCATTCTTTCAACTAAATAAAAATTGAATAAGAACATAGATCTGAAAATTTGCAAAACATAAAAATAAAATCATCTATACCTGTGTACATTTGTGTATGGGACAGCATAAGTGTGTGTATGTATGCATGTGTGTGGACACATAGGCCTATGGATGGGGCTAGTAGTTTTTTATTTTGCCTTCTGTTTTAATTATCCAGTAACATTGGAATGAGTTCAGTCACCTTGGTGACAATAAGGAGCAGAACATTTCAAAGTAGCAAGCAGATCTCTGGCTAATAAAGCAAGCCTTACCACAAAATTTACTCTTCCCTCTCTAGGGTTTCCCCTTATGTAACAGGTCCAGTAGTTCATTTGCAGTGACTTGAACCATACTATGGGAGATGCAATAATTCTGTAATAAATGAGACATTCTCAAGCTCTCAGGTTCCAAATAAATTCTTCTTACTTACAATTCAAAGCACTTCCTTAAAACTTCATTTTTTTCCTGAAGCCCTTCCACATTTCTCATAGGAATTATCCTAATATAGAGCTAGTTAGTATTCCAGTATTCTTGCCTGGAGAAGAAAATGGCAACCTGCTCCAGTATTCTAGCCTGGAGAATCCTGTGGACAGAGAACTCTGAAGGTCTATAGTCTGTGGGATCCAAGAGTAGATATGGCTTAATGACTAACACTTTCACATTCCTCTGATCAGAACCTTGTGATTTCACTGAGCCTGTATGCATAAGCCCATAATTTCTCAATCTCATTTCCTTAATTACATAGATACTAAATGGTTGTCTGAAAACAGATCCTAAATGGTTGTCTGAGGAGGTCTTACAGATAGCTGAGAAAAGAAGAAAAACTAACGGCAATGGAGCAAAGGAAAGATACCCACCTGAATGCAGAGTTCCAAAGAATAGCAAGGAGAGATAAGAAAGCCTTCCTCAGTGATCAATGCAAAGAAGTAGAGGAATGTAATAGAATGGGAAAGACAAGAGATATCTTCAAAAAAACTAGAGACACCAAGGGAATATTTCAGGCAAAAATGGGCACAATAAAGGACAAAAATGGTATGGACCTAAAAGAAGCAGAAGATATTAAGAAAAGGTGGCAAGAATACACAGAAAAACTACACAAAAAAGAACTTAATGACCCAGATAAAAATGATGGCGAGATCACTCAGCTAGAGCCAGACATCCTGGAATGTGAACTCAAGTAGGCCTTAAGAAGTATCACTATGAACAAAGCTAATGGAGGTGATGGAGTTCCAGCTTTCAAATCCTAAAAGATGATGCTGTTAAAGTGATGCACTCAATATGCCAGCAAATTTGGAACACTCACCAGTGGCCACAGGACTGGAAAAAGTGAGTTTTCATTCCAATCTCAAAAAAGTGTGATGTCAAAGAATGTTCAAACTACCAAGAAATGGCACTCATCTCACACACTAGCAATGTGATGCTCAAAATTCTCCAAGTGAGGCTTCAACAGGATAACCTAGAACTTCCAGATACTCAAGCTGGATTTAGAAAAGGCAGAAGAACCAAAGATCAAATTGCAAACATCCTCTGGATCATAGAAAAAGCAAGAGAGTTCCAGAAAAAAAAATCTATTTTTGCTTTATTGACTAAATCAAAGCCTTTGACTATGTGGATCACAACAGACTATGAAAAATTCTTAAAGGGATGGAAATATCAGATCACCTTAACTGCCTCCTGAGAAATCTGTATACAGGTCAAGAAGCAATAGTTAGAACTGGACATGGAACAACAGACTGGTTTCCAATTGGGAAAGGAGTAAGTCAAAGCTGTATATTGTCACCCTGCTTATTTAACTTATATGCAGAGTACATCATGAAAAATGCCAGGCTGGATGAAGCATAAACTAGAATCAAGATTGCCAGAAGAAACATAAAAAACCTCAGACATGCAGATGACACCTCCTTTATAGCAGAAAGTGGAGAAGAACTAAACACACTCCTGACGAAAGTGAAAGAGGACAGTGAAAAATATGGTTTAATTTCAACATTCAAAGCAACAAAGATCATGGCTTTCGGTCTCATCACTTCATGGCAAATAGATGGGAGAACAATGGCAATAATGAGACTATATTTTCTTGGACTCCAAAATCACTGCAGATGGTGACTGCAGCCATGAAATTAAAAGATGCTTGCTCCTTGGAAGAAAAGCTATGATCAATCTAAACAGTATATTAAACGGCAGAGACATTGCTTTGCAACAAAAGTCCATCTAGCCAAAGCTAGGCTTTTTCCTGTAGTCATGTATGGATGTGAGAGTGGGACCATAAAGAAAACTGAGTGTCAAAGAATTGATGCTTTTGAACTGTGATGTTTGAAAAGACTTTTGAGAGTCCCTTGGACTGCAAGGAGATCAAACCAGTCACTCCTAAAAGGCATCAATCCTGAATAGTCATTGGAAGGATTGATGCTGAAGCTGAAATGCCAATACTTTGGTAACCTGGTGTGAAGAACTGACCCATTGGAAAAGACCCTGATGCTGAGGAAGATTGAAGGCAGGAGGAGAAGGAGATGACAGAGGATGAGATGGTTAGATGGCATCACCAACTTGATGACATGAGTTTGAGCAAGCTTTAGAAGTTGGTAATGGACAGGGAAGCCTGGTGTGCTGCATTCCATGGGCCACAAAGAGTCGGACACAGCTAAGTGACTGAACTAAACTGGAGCTAGTCAGAAAACCAGTTTACCACATGGGAAGTCCCTTCTGGCTTTTCTTTTTGTAAACCATTATTGACATCAGGGAATAAGAACCTGGAACCCAGGCTCTTATGGTGGTGGGACTTGGACTTGGGTTTCCCACTCTATTTGGTTGAGATATATTTTCTTGACTTACCTATGTTTATGGGTGAAAGAATGTAATGGGTATCTTTCCCAGTAACGGTTTGTTTTTCCTAATGTTTCCCTGTTTCCAAAAAATAAACTGAATTTTTTCCTACATAAGAAAAACTAAATTTCCTTCTGATTCCTAATTGGTTATAGAAACATTATGCATATATGAGATATATGAAAACAATCCTAGTCTGAATCTGAAAATTTATTTCAAGAAATACTTCATACACAGAGACAGTACTATATATTGACTCAAGTCACTGAATCTTCACCCAAAGGAAGCTTCCCTTCAGAGCTCCTAAAATTCCTACAGACAATACAGAAGTGGTAAATTAGAATGTGGGAACTAACTGAAATTTCAGAGATACTCTATATGGCATAACTTAACTTATCCTAAATAATATGGGAAGCAAAAAAAAAAAAACAGAAATAGCAAAGTTAATGTTTTCTAAAGCATTCATCTTGGATTGCCATTTGTCTGATTAATATGATAAAGCAAAAAGGATATATTAAATTATGATTGTTAGAAATGGAAAGATAAGCATCACCATATTGAAAAGCATAGTAGAATACAATTAGCAAGGCAGAAAGGGAAATAATACAAGTATAATAAAGGCAGAAAAGTAATAAAAAGAAAAAAAAGAACAACAAAGTAAAATAAATAGCCAACATAAAATGAAATGCAAGTAATAAAAACAATTATATCATTTATAACACTAAATGTAAGCATGCAGTATTTCTTGATTAGAGAGGATAATTGTTAGAATGGGTAAAAACAAAATATACACATATGTTGTTTACCAAAAAATTAAAATAAAGTAATAAAAATAAGTGAGAAATAAAAGACAGGAAAAAAATTCCTAGACAATAATAAACAGTTAAAAAAAAAAAAAGACCTAGCAATTATGCCAGCATAGTGGAGTCTATGTACGAAAGCATTCAACAAGGGGAAAAAATACTATGTATATGACAAAAAGTTTAAATTTATGAAAGAGCTATAATAGGCTTAAAACTTCAAATATTGGACAAAATAGCAAATATGTACATAAAACAAGCTTTCCTTTTTAAACTTTTAATAACATTAATATTTACTCAAAATATTCTCCAATATTTGCCAATACTTTGGCCACCTATTTAAAGAGCCAACTCATTGGAAAAAAACTCTGATGCTGGGTAAGATTGAAGGCAGGAGAAGGGGATGACAGAAGATCAGATGGTTGGACGACATCACTGACTCAATGGACATGAATTTGAGCAAGCTCCAGGAGATAGTGAAGGACAGGGAAGCCTGGTGTGCTACAGTCCATGGGGTTTCAAAGAGTCGGACATGACTGAGTGACTGAACAACAACAAAAACAAAATATTCTGCATTTCTTAGACATGAATATTGAATAGATTTTTTATTGTGGTAAGAACACTTAATATGAGGTCTGCTGCTGCTGCTAAGTCCCTTCAGTCATGTCTGTGCAATCCTATAGATGGCAGCCCACCAGGCTGCCCACTCCCTGGAATTCTCCAGGCAAGAACATTGGAGTGGGTTGCCATTGCCTTCTCCAATGCATGAAAGTGAAAAGAGAAAGTGAAGTCGCTCAGTCGTGTCCAACTCCCAACGGCCCCATGGACTGCAGCCTACCAGGCTCCTCCATCCATGGGATTTTCCAGGCAAGAGTACTGGAGTGGATTGCCATTGCCTTTTCCGCTAGATCCATGAAACAATTATAAATACTAAATCACCTACTTGACCACAAAAAGCTTATTCAAGTAGAGAATTCATAGGTAATATTTTTAACATGATCTATGAATGTAAAGTTAGTTATTAAAATATGACCCACAAAGGTCAACTTCTAGAAAATGATCTCCTAAACAACCCCTGTATAATTGAGAGGAAAACAAAATAAAATTACAAATTAATTACAAAGTTATAAGAAAAGGTGGGGCTTTCCTGATGGTTCAGTTGGTAAATAATCTGTCTGCAATGCAAGAAGGCTGAGTTCAAGCCCTTGGTTAGGAAGATCCCTTGGAGAAGGGAATGTCTACCAACTCCATCCAGTATTTGTTTGGGGAATTCCATGGACAGAGGGACCTGGTGGGCTGGAGTCCATGAGTTCATAAAGAGTTGGACAACTGAGAAACTAACACACACACAAAGTATGGTTTGAAGCAAAATTGATGAGATTTAGAGCAGACCTCAAAACACAGGTTTTCATGTTTTCTTTACTCAAATTAAAGACTAATAATAATAACAGCTAACATAATCCATTTATTTACTATGTGTCAAGTATTGTTCTAAGAATTGATAGTACAATTAACTCTTACCACAAATCTAAGACGTAAGTGCTATTATTATTCTCATTTTATAGATAAGTAAATTGAGATAAAGAGGGATTAAAGAACCTATCCAGCACCACAGAGTTAGCAAGTTGTAAAACCAACATTCAAACCTAGGTTGTGTCAGGGTAATGAAATAGATAAACCAACAAATCCAAAGGCATAGCCAAATTTTAGAATGGCATATTTTTAATCAATTAATTATACTTTTATTTATTTATTTATTTTAATTTTCTTTATTATGTTGGTTTTGCCATACATTGACATGAATCCACCATTTTATATACTGATTCTAAATGCATAGCTGGATGACTATTAGTTGTATTCATCTCTCAAGATTGAACATCATTAATAATATTGACAACAATCTAAATGTCCATCAAAGGCTTTCTCTGCATCTATTGAGATAATCATGTGGTTTTTATTTTTCAGTTTGTTAATGTGGTGTATTACACTGATTGATTTGCGAATATTGAAGAATCCTTGCATCCCTGGGATAAAGCCTACTTGATCATGATGTATGATCTTTTTAATGTGTTGCTGGATTCTATTTGCTAGAATTTTGTTAAGGATTTTTGCATCTATGTTCATCAGTGATATTGGCCTGTAGTTTTCTTTTTTTGTAGCATCTTTGTCAGGTTTTGGAATTAGAGTGATGGTAGCCTTGTAGAATGAGTTTGAAAGTTTACCTTCCTCTGCAATTTTCTGGAAGAGTTTGATGTGAATTAAAAGCTTCTGAACAACAAAGGAAAATATAAGCAAGGTGAAAGGCAGCCTTCAGATTGGGAGAAAATAATAGCCAATGAAGCAACAGACAAACAATTAATCTCAAAAATATACAAGCAACTCCTGCAGCTCCATTCTAGAAAAATAAACGACCCAATCAAAAAGTGGGCCAAAGAACTAAACAGACATTTCTCCAAAGAAGACATAAAAATGGCTAACAAACACATGAAAAGATGCTCAACATCACTCATTATCAGAGAAATGCAAATCAAAACCACAATGAGGTACCACTTTACACCAGTCAGAATGGCTGCCATCCAAAAGTCTACAAGCAATAAATGCTGGAGAGGATGTGGAGAAAAGGGAACCCTCTTACACTGTTGGTGGGAATGCAAACTAGTACAGCCACTATGGAGAATGGTGTGGAGATTCCTTAAAAAACTGCAAATAGAACTGCCATCTGACCAGCAATCCCACTGCTGGGCATACACACTGAGGAAACCAGAATTGAAAGAGACACGTGTACCCCAATGTTCATCGCCGCATTGTTTACAATAGCCAGGACGTGGAAGCAACCTAGATGCCCATCAACTGACGAATGGATAAGAAAGCTGTGGTACATATACACAATGGAATATTACTCAGCATTAAAAAAAAATTCATTTGAGTCAGTTCTACTCAGGTGGACGGAACTGGAGCCTATTATCCAGAGTGAAGTAAGCCAGAAGGAAAAACAAAAATACAGTATACTAACGCATATATATGGAATTTAGAAAGATGGCAACGAGAACCCTGCATGCAAGACAGCAAAAGAAACGCAGATGTATAGAACAGTCTCGTGGACTCTGTGGAAGAGGGCAGTGGTGGGATGATATGGGAGAATGGCATTGAAACATGTTAATTGTCATATGTGAAATCAGTCGCCAGCCCAGGTTTGATGCTCGGGGCTGGTGCACTGGGATGACCTAGGGGGAGGGAATCAGGACGGAGGAGAGAGGGGGCTTTTGGAGGGGGAACATATGTATACCCATGGTGGATTCATGTCAATGTACAGCAAAACCAACACTATAAAGTAAAGAAAATTAAAAATAAATAAATAAATAAATAAATGTCCATCAGTTGGAGGCTGGTTAAAAAGTGATATTATTGTTACACAATGGAAAACCTGACATATAATAATGGATCATAATGTAAATATACAGTTATTGCCATTGAAATACCTGTACAATTAGTTTCATAAATTAATAGGTTACAGTTCAGTTCAGTTGCTCAGTCATGTCTGACTCTTTGAGACCCCATGGACTGCAGCACATTAGGCCTCCCTGTCCATCACCAACTCTCAGAACTGATTCAAACTCATGTCCATTGAGTCGGTGATGCCATCAAACTATCTCATCCTCTGTCATCTCCTTCTCTTCCTGCCTTCAATCTTTCCTAGCATCAGGGTCTTTTCAAATGAGTCAGCTCTTTGCATCAGGTGGCCAAAATATTGGAGTTTCAGCTTTAACATCAGTCTTTCAAATGAATATTCAGGACTGATTTCCTTTAGGATGGACTGGTTGGATCTCCTTGCAGTCCAAGGGACTCTCAAGAGTCTTCTCCAACACCACAGTTCAAAAGCATCAATTCTTCAATGCTCAGCTTTCTTTATAGTCCAGCTCTCACATGTATACATGGCTACTGAAAAACCATAGCCTTGATTAGAAGGACTTTTGTCGGTAATGTCTCTGTTTTTTAATATGCTGTCTAGGTTGATCATAACTTTTCTTCCAAGGAGTGTCTTTTTATTTCATGGCTGCAATCAACATCTGCAGTGATTTGGGAGCCCTCCCCCCCACAAAAAAATAAAGTCTATCACTGTTTCCACTGTTTTCCCATCTAGTTGTCATGAAGTGATGGGACTAGAGGCCTTGATCTTAATTTTCTGAATGTTGAGCTTTAAGCCAACTATTTCACTCTCCTCTTTCACTTTTATTGAGAGGCTCTTAAGTTTTTCTTCACTTTCTGCCATAAGGGTGGTGTCACCTGCATATCTGAGGTTATTAATATTTCTCCCCGAAATCTTGATTACAGCCTGTGCTACATCCAGCCCAGCTGTTTCTCATGATGTACTCTCCATTTAAGTTAAATAAGCACAGTGACAATATACAACCTTGATGTACTCCTTTTCCTATTTGAAACCAGTTTGTTGTTTCATGTAGTTCTAATCGTTACCTCCTAACCTGCATACAGACTTCTCAGAGGCAGGTCAGGTGGTCTGGTATTCCCATCTCTTTCAGAATTTTCCACAGTTTATTGTGATTCACACAGTCAAAGGCTTTGGCATAGTCAATAAAGCAGAACTATATGTTTTTCTGGAACTCTCTTGCTTTTTGTCGATGTGGGCAATTTGATCTCTGGTTCCTCTGCCTTTTCTAAAACCAGCTTGAACATCTGGAAATTCATGGTTCACATATTGTTGAAGCGTGGCTTGGAGAAGTTTGAGCATTACTTTACTAGCATGTGAAATTGTCAGGGAACATTTAACAAGAGAATTCCTGTGTGCTGTTTTCCATCTCTCATAAATCCTCTATTCCTCATCAGTTCCTGGCAACAGGAACGAGTGGAACAATATGCTGCTCCCAGGACTGAGGTCATAGGATGAAACACATGCATGGATTCCCTTCAGTAAACATTCTCCTTACAACAAAACCGTTTAGCCACGACCCTCTTTCTTGAGATATGGATTGTCTTCTGACTTTATGACCATTTTTAATTCCTTGTCTTCTTGATAATGGTTGCCGTACATTTGGTTTTCTGATCTTTCTCATTGTTGAAAGAAATTCCTTGTATTACAGCCTATATATACTCACAGGAAGATTATTAAAGCACCCTTGCTCCACCAGAGTCTTGGGCCCCCAAGTCTTTCTCTTGCTCTCTCTGGCTAATCCTCTGGAGCATGGAAACCCACCGAGCTCACTTTCTTGCCCAAGCTTTCAAGCCCTCCTCTAGAGGACGTCCCATACCTTCGTGAACAGTACAATCCCTGTTCTAGGATTTTATTGGTTCTCTGCATAAAACAGGGAATATTAGACTCTTTCTCTCTTTCACTTTCTTATTGTCAACTCTGGACCACTAGGTTCCAGTCCATTAAAGGACCCCAGCAAGTGGCACCCGAAACAGGGACCTGGTATATGTGGCGTTTCGGATGGAGTGACTCAGGACCTCTTGTGGTCGGGACCCATTGACGTGGGTAAGTACTAAGACATGGGTCAAGTGGCTGGAAAGCCCCATCATTTCTCTACATTACTTTACCATTTGTTTAAATTTCAGGGACTTATGGTTTTGCGCCAATGAATAGAGGCTTTTTTCTCTCTTACAGACGGGAGCTAGCAGTTCTGGTATTCTCTCTTACAGACGGGAGCTAACAGTTCTGGAATCACCTCTTTAAATTGTGTTTTGAAAAACTGGAATAAGTTTGACCCTCAGAGCCTAAAAATTCCCTTATATGTATGCTTTCTTCACTTTAAGAGAAGACTTCACCTCCCCAGAGAGACAATCCCTGCTGGGACAGCATCTTATCAGTCAGTTTACCCCTGTCATCAGAGCCATTTGAACACTGTCTGATTTAAATTTTGATAAGAAACTATGACTACAAAAAGGAGAGATGACATTTTTGACACTGAATGTCCATGATATTCTTTAGACTCCAGAGAAAACTGGTTAAAATGAAGTCTTTTTGAAATTGCAAAATTGTTTCTTTTTGCACCTACAATTAAGAAAAAGCTGGCTTATTATTATTATTATTATTTAAGCTCTGATCCTGCCTGAGAAACAAAAACATGTCTGGGAAAAAACCTGAAGTTAACTCTTATCATGTCCTTGAGATACACAGCCCACTCTGTCTGGAACTCCAGGCATGAGAAAATTGGTAGAACTTCAAGCAAAGGAAGAAACAGGGCAAAGACATTTAAAATGGAAAACTATGAGGTCTCTGTCTGTCCAGAATTATGTGTGTCTCAGTATGTGTCTTTGTCCTTGGACAAAATTGCTAAAAGCCAGTTGGTCAATGAATTCTATTTATCTAGCCTAAGGAGAAGTAAGCACTTGCAAGTCAAATAGTTCTAAATTCAAGAAAACTAAAGTAAATGAATTTCATACTTGCATGAACTTGGAAATATTCACTATTAAATTGATACCTGGTATTGATGTTTGCTTATTTATCTAATTAACATAGACATTATGAAGATAGTTTAGCAAATGATATAGTTTGGAGGATTTATATTTACCAGTCTACAAAATGATGATATAAAGTATGGTTCACGACTGCTGAAAAAAAGTAGGACGTATGTTTTTAATAAAAAGGTAGAAGAAATGAAATTACATTCTATTAAAAAAAAAAAAGGAAGTACATCTGAACTTACAGGTGGCTGTTCTCTGAGTGGGCAAATAAAGTGATGACTACAGAAAGTATAAAAAAGGTTTGTGAAATGTGAAACCCAAGAGGAAATTTCTACGTGTGGTACATTTTATTAAGAGAAAAAGAGCTATGGCTTACAGATGGCCATTCTACAAATGGGCAAACAAAGTGATGAATACAGAAAAAGTAAAAAAGTCTTGTGGCAAGTAGAAGAGAGTTTTATGCATGATGCATGGTACAAGTTTCTTAAGACATTAAACTGCCTTTGCCAAAAAAAAAAAAAAAAAAAGCATGTTTCTATCCCATTACCCACGAAAGTCACCTTCTGAGTATACTTCTATCACCTCACCTCTGATCCTGCACTGGCCTCCTTAACTGAACCCTATCAGGCCGCTCTCACAAGGCCTACCTCCTTAAAAAATCACCCAGCGACAACCTCTTTCGACCATCCAAGAAGACACTAAATGACCTCGACACTCTTCAACCTACAGCTGTTCCTGACCCAACTACTACAAGCCAATTGGGTTCTCTGGAACAGCACAAATAATTGCACCAATCCGGAAATCTTCTTTCTCTCTGGGACCTATGAATATTCATGTCTCCCCCTTGACCGCCCTGGACCTTGCATCTTTGTCTTCCTGACCCCGGGTCTAACATTCCTCAAAGAATAAAAGGTAAAACAAATGGTCTACCCCGAAGAGAAACTTCCCCACAGTAAAAAAAGAGCTGTTTTAGCCCCCCTCCTGATTGGGACTAACATAAAAGCAGCCCTAGGCATCAAGATTGGGGACATCTCGACCTCAGCCCATTTTTACTACAAGCTGTCCCAAGAACTTAATGAGGATATGGAGCAAGTAATAGAGTCTTTTGTTTCAGTCCAAAGACAAATTAACTCATTAGCTTCTGTGGCCCTAAAAAATACGCCAGCCCTGGACCTTCTCACCACAGAAAAGAGAGGGACCTGCCTTTTTCTAGGGGAAGACTGCTGCTATTTTGTTAATAAAATGGACATAGTCCAGGACAGAGTCAAAGAACTTAGAGGCAGAATTGAATGCCGCAAAAAGAGTTACAAAACCTTTACACTCCCCAAAACCTGTTCCAACAGGCCCTCCCTTGGTTACTCCCTTTCTTGGGTCCATTGGTACTTATCACTTTATTCTTCTTATTTGGACCCTGTCTCTTCAATCTCTTTCAAATGTTTCTCCAAGAATGGATTTGGGCCATCTTTCGAGACCAAATCAAGACTATCCTTTTGCTTGAAACCTGACAGTGAGAATAGAAAATCTTTAGACTTCCTTCCTCCCAGACTACAAACCCCTGACCCTCATTTATCAACACGAAGAGGCCCTGAACATTAACGGCGCCCACATCTCTTTCTCTTTTTACATATATTCCTTAAGGTCTGGAATGAAAGAAAGTTACATGGCTCAAGGTAGCCTAGAGTTAAAATTCCCCTCCAGATCCTTCCCACCATTCTAGACAAAGCAAAAAACTCTATCACCCAAAGAAAAAATATGACCAGCTCCAAGCCGGCCCAGCCTCTGGCCAATCTCCAGAACTCCTTGCCCCACTCATTTTAGAGATAACTAGTCCCAGAAACCCCAGAGAAAAACAGGCACCCTTAAGACAGTAGCTTTCTACATACATGATAATGCCTCTCTGATGTACAATTATTACAAAAAGAAATCTTCAAAACCTTTTATAAAAGTCTGCCCTCTTCCACTAATTTGAAAACTTTAGCTGAACAATTAACTGATCAATTATCTGTGCTAGGCCCACACAGATAGTTTCAGAACATTACTCACAGCATCGGGTCTGGAACTGTAACTTTGGTGATTGTCTTGACAATTACAAACAATAAGCAAACTCAAATGATCAGGAACTTTTTTACAAATATAATAAATAAATAAGGGAGAATTGTCAGGGAACGTTTAACAGGAGGATTCCTGTGTGTTATTTTCCATCTCTTATAAATCCTCTATTCCTTATCAGTTCCTGGCAACAGGAACGAGTGGAACAATATGCTGCTCTCAGGACTGAGGTCATAGGATGAAACACATGCATGAATTCCCTTCAGTAAACATTCTCCTTATGACAAAACTGCTTAGTCATGACCCTTTCTTGAGATATGGACCCTTTCTTCTGACCTTATGACCATTGTTAATTCCTTGTTCCCTTGATAACAGTTGCTATACGTTTGGTTTTGTGATCTTTATCATTGTCAAAAGAAGTTCCTTGTACAACAGCCTATATATACTCACAGAAAGATTATTAAAGGACCTTTGCTCCACCAGAGACTTGGGTCCCCCTGTCGCTCTTTATCTCTCTCTCTCTTTCTCTCTCTCTCCCTCCGGCTAAATCTCTAGAGGGTGGAAACCTACCAAGCTCACTCTCCTGCTGGGGCTTTCAAGACATCCTCAAGAGGGTGCCCTGTGCTTCCATAAGCAGTACAAGCCATGTCTGAGGGATTTATTGGTTCTCTGCATAACCCAGGGAATATTGGCTTCTTTCTCTCTTTCACTTTCTTATCATCGACTCTGGACCACCAGGTTCCTGTCCATTAAAGGACTCCAATATAAAATGAGTGCAATTGTGTGGTAGTTTGAGCATTCTTTGAGACAGCCTTTCTTCAGGATTGGAATGAAAACTGACCTTTTCCATTCTTGTGCCCACTGCTAAGTTTTCCATATTTGCTTGCCTAATGAGTGTAGCACTTTCACAGCATCACCTTTTAGGATTTGAAATAGCTCACCTGGAATTCCATCACCTCCATTAGCTTTGTTCATAGTGATGCTTCCTAAGGCTCACTTGACTTCACATTCCAGGATGTCTGGCTCTAGGTGAGTGTGAGTGATCACACCATCATGATTATCTGGGTTGTGAAGATCTTTTTTGCACAGTTCTTCTGTGTATTCTTGCCACTTCTTTTTAGTATCTTATGCTTCTCTTAGGTCAATACCATTTCTGTCCTTTATTGAGCCCATCTTTGCATGAAATGTTCCCATGGTATGGCTAATTTTCTTGAAGAGATCTCTAGTCTTTCCTATTGTATTGTTTTCCTCTATTTCTTTGCATTGATCACTGAGGAAGGCTTTCTTATCTCTTCTTGCTATTTTTTGGAACTCTTCATTCAAATGGGTATATCTTTCCTTTTCTTCTTTGCTTTTCACTTATCTTCTTTTCACAGCTATTTGCAAGGCCTTCTCAGACAGCTGTTTTGCCTTTTTACATTCCTTTTTCTTGGGGATGGTCTTTACCCCTGTCTCCTGTACAATGTCACAAACTTCCATCCATTGTTCATCAGGCACTCTGTCTATCAGATCTAGTCCCTTAAATCTATTTCTCACTTCCACTGTATAATCATTAGGGATTTGATTTAGATCATACTTGAATGGTCTGGTGGTTTTCCATACTTTCTTCAATTTAAGTCTGAATTTGGCAATAAGGAGTTCATGATCTGAAGCACAGTCAGCTTCAGGTCTTCTTTTTGCTGACTGTTTAGAGCTCTTCATCTTTGTCTGCAAACATAATCAATCTGATTTTGCTGTTGACCATCTGATAATGTCCATGTGTAGAGTCTTCTCTTGTGTTGTTAGAAAAGGGTGTTTGCTATGACCAGTGAATTCTCTTGGCAGAATTCTATTAGCCTTTACTCTGCTTCATTCTGTACTCCAAGGCCAAATTTGCCTGTTACTCCAGGTGTTTCTTGACCTCCTCCTTTCACATTCCAGTCCCTTATAATGAAAAGGACATCTTTTGGGGGTGTTAATTTTAGAAGGTCTTGTAGGTCTTCATAGAACCATTCAACTTCAGCTTCTTCAGCATTACTGGTTGGGGAATAGTCTTGGATTACTGTGATATTGAATGGTTTGCTTTGGAAATGAACAGAGATCATTCTGTCATTTTTGAGACTGCATCCAAGTATTGCATTTCAGACTCTTTTGTTGATAATGATGGCCACTCCATTTCTTCTAAGGGACGCTTGCCCACAGTAGTAGATATAACGGTCATCTGTGTTAAATTCACCCATTCCAGTACTTTTTAGTTCACTGATTCTTAAAATGTCGATGTTCACTCTTGCCATCTCCTGTTTGATTACTTCTTATTTGCCTTGATTCATGGACATAACATTCCAGGTTCCTATGCAATATTGCTGCTTACAGCATTGGACCTTGCTTCCATCACCAGTCACATCCTCACCTGGGTGTTGTTTTTCCTTTGGCACTGTCTTTTCATTCTTTCTGGAGTTATTTATCCGCTGATCTCCAGTAGTATATTGGGCACTTACCAGCCTGGGGAGTTCGTCTTTCAGTGTCCTATCTTTTTGCCTTTTCATACTGTTCATGGGGTTCTCAAGGCAAGAATATTGAAGTGGTTTGCTATTCCCTTCTCCAGTGGACTGCATTTTGTCAGAACTCTCCACCATGACCCATCCATCTTGGGTGGCCCTAAAGGACATGGCTCATAGTTTCATTGAGTTAGACAATGCTGTGGTCCATGTGATTAGATTGGTTAGTTTTCTGTGGTTGTGGTTTTCAGTCTGTCTGCCCTCTGATGGAGAAGGATAAGAGGCTTATAGATCCTTCCTGATGGAATAGACTGACTGAGGGGGAAACTGGATCTTGTTCTTATGGGAGGGGCCATGCTCAGTAAATCTTCAATGTAATTTTCTGTTACGTGGAGCTGTGTTCCTTCCCTGCGATTTACCTGGAGCAAAGCGATGGTGGCAGTAATGATGATAATGGTTACCTCCCTCAAAAGATCTGATGTATGCACTGCTACAGTCCATGCCACGTTAGGAGATGAAATGTTAGGAGAGGACAGTTTTGAAATTATGACCAGGCAGAATTTTCTAAGAATATCTCTTTACTTAAACTTATTTGATTGTTTCATGTACTGATGAAAAATGACTGGATTCATAGTGATTTATCCTATTAAATTATTTAGAATCTGATTATAATAATAAAGTGGTATTTAATTAAAACGCTTCTTCTAAGTGAGTTTTTGCTGCTTCACATTTACTGACTCATTTGGATTACTCCATATTGTTTCTGTCCATAATGTTATGCATAGTAGGAGTAGTCTTGGATTCTGAATTTTAATAAACTCCATACAGCTGTTCACTGAACAGCAAGTAGATGATGAACAAACATTAGCTAAAGTGCCTTATGAATCAAATATTAAGCTGTAGCTTTGAATTATGATTTTCTAAATTATTATCAACTACAAATGTTTAAGTTAGTTATGTTCAAAAGTAGGTTGGTCTAAGTATATTTTAAATTAAAGCTTCTTGTCTACCCTTATAATTAATCTTTCATTCTATGAACTTTCTTCCATTAAATCTTTTCCATATAACCCCAAACTTTCTGAGTACTCAGTACATTGCTATTCCAGTAAGATGGATTTTACACAGCACAGTCTTCTTTTCATAAAACCTCTATCTCAGTAGTTAAAAAATATACAGTTTTAATAGGGTTGCTATTGATTCCTCTCTCACTGTGTACATATACATAAATAATATGAATATAGATCAATACACAGAAAGGTAAACAATAATAAAAAGATTTACCCTATCATTTAGATGAGAGAAAAATATATATTCAAATTTTGCTCCCACCATAAATTTCTGCATGATATTTATGTTAAGCAAAAAAAAAAAAATGCAATGTGTATCTTTACCTAGAGTTTCTCCCTAAATATAGAGGGTTTCCACTGACAGATGAATGGATAAGAAGATGCCACTCACACACACACACACACACACACACAGTGGAATACTACTTATCTACAAAAAGATGGTATAATGCCATTTGTGATAACATGGATGGATCTTGAGGGTAGGTATTATGTAACTCAAATATGTCATATGGAGGAAGACAAACACTGTGTGATTTAAATCATATGTAGAATATTGTGAAAAAGAAATGAGCAAATTAAACAAAGGCATAGATACAGAGAACAGATTAATGGCTACCATATGGGAAGTGGGTCGAAGGGAAGGCAAAATGAATAAAGAGGGTCAACTGTATGGTGACAGATGGAAACTAGATTTTTGGTGTGGGGCATAATGTAGTGTGTACAGATATAGAAATATAATCTATGCACAAAACATACAATGCTATAAGGCAATGTTACCTCAGTTAATTAATATATATATATATATATTCATCAAATGCCTCAAATGTTTATTAGAGCTTACACTAAATCACAATACTTTCAAAATATATCTTTATTCTATTATTTTACTAAAATCTCTAATGGGAAGATTATACATCCACAAAATCTTTATCAATCACCAAGTCTGGATCCAACAAATAGACATACTTAAAATGCATGTATAACAATTACACTAACAAAACATGAATTTGTTCATTTTTAAAATGTATTGTTTTCTCATTCAACAGATATTTAAATGTCTTCTAGTGATACCCACAGATCAAAAGGGAATTTTGAGGAAAAGTTAGATTCATAAAAGCATTTCTTTGGAAAAATAACTGCAATAAATTGCTAGTTCATTTAAATAATCCACACCAGTAATATTATGTTCTATAAAACTTGGTCTTATTTCACTCATTGAGTGCCTCAATCATTGAATGCCTAGATGCTACCTAAGAAATGTGTGTGTGTGTGTGTGTGTGTGTGTGTGTGTGTCTTGTGTGCATGGTACATCACTTCAGTCGTGTCTGACTCTTTGCAACCCTGTGGAAAATAGCCCACCAGGCTTCTCTGTCCATGGAATTCTCCAGGCAAGAATACTGGAGTGGGTTGCCATGTCCTCCTCCAGGGAATCTTCCCAACCCAGGGATCAAACATGAATCTCCTCTAGGTCCTGCATTGCAGTTTCTTTACTGCTGAGCCACTAGGGAAGCCCATAGGTATGTTAGTTAACATTGAAATTCATAAAATACTTAGAAATGGCCTAGTACATAGTGATGTTACTACATACAAAAATGTTGCTATCATTATCGTCATAATCTCATAGTAAACTTCATTATTATTGTTTGAGGATGGTAAATGAAAATATTGAAATACACAGAATTCATAAAAAGACTGAACACAAATGGGGATGTAAAGTATACAAACATCAGTGGGAAAATCATTATAGACAGAAGAAAATGGAGTTCAGAGATATGAGGCAGAAGCCTGCTAGGTGAGATCAAGAAGCAGAAAATAGACTGTTAGTACTGGATTGGAGTGGATGAAGGATGGCACAGAGAAAAATACTAAAGAGGTGGTGGGAGTCTCCATTGAATAGGTCTTTAGAACTACTATAAAGAAATGGAAAATTTCAACAGTTTTAAGCAGAGAAGTGATATAATCTTGTTATGTTAGGATAACCCTTGCATTTTGTGGAGACAGTTGTGAGTGCAGAAGCAGAATAGAGGAAGACAGAAATCAATTAGGATGCCTATACAGAGATACTGCACCACTGCTATAATGTGAATATCACAACAAAAAAAGTCAATATTTTTTGCTTTTCCAGCATATGTCATAGTTATGTTTATAATCTACAGTATATGGTACCATACACTCTCTCCAGGAGTTGGTGATGGACAGGGAGACCTGGCATGCTGCAGTCCATGGGGTCACAAAGAGTCGGACACGACAGGGTGACTGAATTGAACTGTTACTCTCTCGATGTAGGGTTGCTAAAACTCTCAATGCAGAGTTGCTAAAACCTTCAATTTGTAAAGAAGACAGTATCTTTTTTAGATTCAGTCAAGTTAAGAACAGTAAAATAAGGTATGTCTGTATGTGAGGCAAAGTACAAATGAAGTTAAGAATGGCTCCTAAGGTTTGGCCTGACAACTTGAAGATCAAAGTTGCTATTTGTTAAAATTGCCAGTTATGCATAAAGAGCAAATTTGGTTGTGATGGTGGTTGGTGGAAGGGTTGGGGGATGGGGACCAGGGACTTGAGAATTTATTTTATTACACATTTAAATGGAGATGGGGTATATGATTTAATATGAATCTAAAATTCAGAGGAAACATACAAGTTCATTATATACATTTTGGGTTTCTTCTTGCCATATATAGAAGGTACTTGAACACATGAGGATGAGAAAAAGAGGAGAAAAGATGTGACAACTAATCACTGAAGCATTCTGACTTTTTAAAAGTCTTTAAAACTAGATAAGATGAAATCTGGGAAGTAGAAGAGAGGAGAGGATTCCCTCACAGAGTACTCACAAAGAAAGCAAAAGCCAAAGGAATTCTCAGAACAGGAGGAGTTCAAAAACCTAATTCTCCTCTGCTTTATAAACTGCCCTGAAATAATCCTGAATGTTTCTAAGTCCTACAGAGTATTTAATAGTAGATATGGATATCCTATATTAGGGTAATATAGAAAGAAGACATGAAAAAAATGTTTCATACATATAGAAAACACTTAACAATGTGGATCTGAAGCAATCGCCAGCCCAGGATTGATGCTCGGGACTGGTGCAGCGAGATTTCCCGGGGGGGAGGGAGGAGGGAGGGGAGACCCGGAGGGGAAGCATATGTAAACCCATGGTGATATCATGACAATGTATGGCAAAAACAATAAAATAAATAAAAAATACAAAAAAAAAGAAAAAAGAAAATTAGTTAACATAGGAAAAAAAAAAAACAAAAACAATTGTCATCTATTCTAAGAAGCATTCAAAAGACAGATCACATTAAGCCACAAAAATCTTGAGTATTTTAGATCAAAAAAAAATTCTGTTCTGCTTACTGGGTAACAAACAACCTCAAATCTTAGTGATTTAAAGAAAAATGTATTAGCTTGTCTTATGAGTTTGTAAGTTGACTGATCTCAGTTGAGTAGATTCGCCTGGGGAGTTTCATGCCCTTTTAGCCAGAAGTCAGCTGCTGCTGCAGTTATTTGTAGGCTCACCTGTGCTGGACATTTAACATGGTCACTTACATGTTTGACAGCTAATGCTGGCTTTTGGTTTGGTGGTGAACGTGGGTGATTAATCAGAATGTCTACACTTGGCCATTCCTTGGGATCTGGGCTTCTTACAGCATGGAAATTGAGTTCCCAAAAAGAGTATCTCAAAACAGAAAGTTCCAAGAACAAGAGTTTTAAAAGACTCAGGAGGAAGCTGTAAACTTCTCATGACTTTGAAATCATATATCATTATATTCTTGCTGGGAAATCACATGGAGAGAGGAGACTGGGGGCTACAATCCACTGGGACTAAACAGTAACTACAACAATCAATACTTCTACAACATCCTATTGGTCAAAACCAAATTACAGGACAAATCCAGATTCAAGTGTAAGAAACTATACCTGAACGTGGGCATGGATATATGTCTCATTGGGAGACCATTTTTGGATACTAACTAATACTCTCTACTTATTATAAGTAAAAACATACTCTAGTTAAAAGCATAAACTCATTTTAATTATATTCTTTTGGCTCATAAATATTGTTTCTCCAATATGAAAATAATAACAGAATACATGTTTATTATAAAGAATTTTTAAAATGTTGATGAGGAAAAAGAAAAAGCAAGAACCCACAATTTCACCACTTGTATCTCACATATAATAGGTGGTTAACAAATTTGCTGAATTAATGAACAGGCAAATAATTAACACTGGTAATTTTGTATGTAAAACTGAAATCAAGGAAAATAATGTTTAGAATTTTTAAATTCTCTTCTTACTAAAATTATGCCATAAAGTATTTTCATTGTATTAAATATTCTACTCTACAATCTCTTATATGATATTAAAAGATTTTATTATATGGACTAGCCCAATTATTAATTTCCTATAGTTACTCAAATTTTTTTCTTTTTTTTTAAGAAAGAAACTAGCATTATAGTAGTTAAAATTCTACTGCTTATGGTTAATTTCTGTTAGAAACAAAGGTGAGATAATTTTAAGAATTTTTTAAAAATATGCACTGTGAATTTCCCTCTAAAAAGACTGGAATAATTCACAGCACCATTAGCACTTTGGGGGAGTTTTCTTTCCCTCACGCTCAACCATCAAAACTCTTATAGTATGGAAGATACAAGGATTTTAAAAATTTTGTCCATTTTTGACTGGATTCTTTCTGTCCATTTGTCACTCAGTTACTAGTAAAATTGAACATATTTTTATCTGCTTAGAGACCGTCTGTAGTTCTGTGATTTTTTTCCTTCAGGGCCTTTATTTTTTCCATTAAAATGTGTATTTATAGGATTTTTTTTTCTGTATCACAGTATATATTCTTAAAATGTTATGAGAAAATAGATAAAATAAAACAAATATTTAGTATTATATTCTGGACTATACTTGTGATGGACCGGCACATAAGAATATTCAGAATGACACAGAAGTAGAGGATAATTATTGTCAGTTTGATAGTGGACCAATTCTTTTTTCTCTCTGTTTACCATGTGTTTATATTATGTTGTAATTACAATCATCACAACGTTATTTCTCAAAATAATTTTATAAGTGTAGAGAATTAAGTCATCTCCCTGATTCCATTAATGTCTGCTAAATTTTAGGTAGGAAAAGTTACATACTCCCATTTATAAGTAAGAGATTAGACAGCAGCTCAGAAGTATGCACCGATTTAATGAGAAGAAAGAGATTATTCTTAAATAATATTAATAATTAATAAATAATTAAGTAGCCACTGTCTACACCACTGCTAGACAGAATAAAATAAAACTTTCAATTTTCTAACATTGTGTTATTTGCTCCAGGCCAAGCACTGCTTAGAAAATAAACATCTACAAAAAATATAGTTAAAGTTCCTTTAGAACAACTTTATACTCTGCTTGTAACTAATAGCTATCTAGTGATAGAAATTAGAGTTATAATTATAAAAATCTAATATAATAATTTAACAAAAAACCATATTATCTAATTAAACAATTTTTTACAATCCATCAATTCCATTCTGCAATCAACAGCAAAAGAATACAATACAGTTATTATCTCCTAGGAAAATGTTGTTGGCTTATCTGTGAATATGGTTCTTTAGAAACACTGAAATAAATGGATCTTTTGTTTGTTATATGGTTTTATATTTTTGAGGTTTTTTAAAAATATTCTCAAATTTTTCTAATGTGCTACTTGTTCAAAGTCACTTTCAGGCCACCTCATAAAATATGAGATATAATTTTGCTATCAGAACCTACAATTCATGCACATACACACTTTGTTATACATTATCTAAGGAGAAAATCCAATTTCAAGATTAAGTATACCATCATATTTCATACTTTAGGAGTGGACTAGGAGTGGTTAAGAGATCAAAGGAGGCAATACAACCATGAAGAAGCCAGAAGCCACATTGGTCAGATGCAAAATAGGCAGTGTACTCACTATTTCATGCCACATCAGATTCTAGTACTTTCCTTGTTTCTGAAATCTGGCTGACAAAGTTGCATTAACAATTCTTTGCTCTCCCAAGATGGTCTGTTCACAAAAATAACAGTTTACACATTCCCTTAGAAGACTCTCCACTAAAATAAATGATCAGTTATGCTTGTGACAGAGTTGTGGACAGCTTCGAAACACACTCCCTTTTATTCATTCTTCCTTTTTTTCTGGTCTCCTTCTTTTTCCTTATTTTCATTGCTGGATGTGGGTTTGCGAATAAGGAACTTGCACATATGCTGTCACTAAACTGAGTCTTCTAGGGACTCCAGGCTAGAATAAGTTTCCAGTCACTAGATCCTAAGAACAAACCCAGGAGAGGGATTCCAAGCTAAAAGCAGTTGAAGGGATCCAGAAATACAAATGAGGTTGAATAAATACTGAAAGTCCAAGTTAGAAAAGGAAAGGACTATCACATACAGCAGTATCGACTTGTGTAAAAAGACTAGTCTTTGGAATAACAAAAATAACATTTTTGAAACTTTTGAAATCACATTGAAATAATTATATGCAAAAACTATTTTGCACTTCTTAGTAATGCTCCATCTTGGTTTTATTTCAACTTGTACTAGCATCAGAATGGCTTTTAGAACTAGAACAGATTTCTGGCCAAATTTATTGCAGTTTGTCAGTTTGTTAATTGGCTTCCTCTACATAAGTAGAGGGCAAGGAGAGACTAAAGAGGCAGATCACTCCAGATTGGTAGGTGGCAGTCTTAATAAGTAAGGAAATTTACACATAACGCTTGTCTTGGGCAACTGCAATATGAGTAGATCTCCACATCCGCCTGCTAGAATCTTAAGTTTGTTACATAGAGGCCTTAACTGGGGTTAATTATGTATTCAGTCCAGATGATCTCGACTGCACCTTACTCTTTCAGTGTTGCATTCTTGATAACATCCCCCAGCATGTGAAGAGTGGGCAGAACATACATTCCAAGGACAGAGAAGGGGATACGCAGCTTCCAGTTGCCTGGGTCTAGCCCCTGGGTCAACCAGCTGGCATGTTCTCTTAATGACTTCCTCCAACATTTTCCCTCATGACTGGCTCTTACAATCTTATATGCTCCCTTCTTCAGCAATGCACCTTGAATGGTCAGCAAGAGTGGAGCATGGAGGTGGCTCATTTGGCAGCTATACAGCTTCACTGAAGGCACATACCACAGAGATAACATAAGCAAATGCAAGGGACAACACACACACACACACACACACACACACACACACACACAAATTAAGATAATGATTCTCAACTTTTTTTTCCACCAAGAGCTCTGTGATCCAAACTACTGATTTATTAAATCTACTAGACTGGAAGTTGAATCATGCAGAATGTTATTTGTATTCTCATGTGATTTAATAAAGATACAGGCTCATTAGGTAAGAACATGTAACATTCTGTTTGGATCAAGACACTGGTATCTCCTTATGAGGTAGCAAGTTGGTTCAAGGCCATCCTATTTTGAGGACAACTTTCCTTATTACAAACATCTCCATGTTTGATAAAAAACAAGCTTCAGACTGTGCCCTGTGGCCTTGAGAGGGAGTTGGCAATTTGGGGGAACTTGGCATGGTTGCTATACCATACATGTTGGCTGAGGAAGGCAGCAATTATCACATGTGAGGAGATGAACCGGGGGCAGAATATAGAATGGTATATCCGTTTTCTCTGCTCTTCCAATGATGTGTGCTCCATTCTAGGTATAATACAATTCAACACTTCTGATTTATAGCAGGACAGTGGAATACCAATGGAGATTGAATAGTTTCTCCTTGCCCAGCAACGTGAAGTAACTCATCCATTCCAGTGAGACATCCTGTTGCAAATTCCAGGAGATAATGCCTTTCCCGGGCATGATGAGGCTCAGTGTTCCTAATAGCAGACCACTATGATCACACAGCACTTTGAGACTTAGGGCAATGGTTGTTTTCTGGCACTTCCGTACCTTTAGAGTACTGGGCATCTCAGCAGGGATCCCCAGACTGGCATATGGGGAAACAGGCTGTATTGGTTGATCATTCAAATATATTAAAGCCTAGAACAGCACTTGAGTCCACCTAGCCAAAGCAGTTTTACCTATTAGTAATTTAATTTGCTGCTTTAATATTTCATTTTTCCTTTCTACTAATCTTGCTGCTTGTGAGTTATAGGTAAAATGGAACCTCCTTTCAGTGTCATGTTCTTTTGTCCATTCTTGCACATCATGACCCTTGAAATGTGACCCTCAGTCACTGTCTGTGACAAGAGAGGGAATCCATAATTGGTGCTCAGCCTTTCTAGCCCCCTCATGGTGGCAGCCTGCTTTGCGTAGTGAGCAGTGAAAGCTTGGGTTAGGTCAGACACAGTGTCCATACAAACCAAAGCATATTTAGAATGCTTACTTGGTGCATGGTGCCAATATAATCATTTTGTCAAAGGCTCACCAATTGGGAACTCTGGTGGATGGCCCCAGACTTCTTTGGCAGTTGTCCTAGACACTGTTATAATATATAAGACACACTGTCAATGCATTAACAAGGTCATTGTATTTCAAGAGGCATATGACATCTTTGGCAATATGCCACCCTACTAGGGCACTATGGTGGCCACTGTTTCTATGGACTCAATCTGTCATATCTTCTAAAGTGTCAGTTGCTAGGACTCACACCTGAGCTACAGAGTAAGCTTCTTGATTGTTAGCATTGTCAGCTCCTTATGAGCCAGGATGTGAAAGACAGTGAGGACTCCCTTGGGTTCTTACAGGTGAAGCACCCGATTACTTCAGCCTTCTGTCTCTAGAAATGTGGGTGCTACTAGGCCCTGTAGACTATGCAGATCCTCCTAATACTCTCACCCCTATTCCTGTGGCAGCCCCTTGGCCTGTAGAGAGGGAAGGAAGTAAATTCCCACAGTCCAGGGTATACACATGGGTCAGTCTGGGCAGTTGGCCCACAGGAGCTTCAGTCATTATTCAGCCCAATATTGATACCATCTGGATGGAAAGAGGAAAAAACTGGAACAATCAATGTGTAATCACTCATGAACCTTAACCATAAAGGCTCTGCAGTGACAGTTGGCCTATTCTAAAGGGATTAACCCTATGTCTTGGATAATGGGAAGCCAAGAAATAGATGACCATGAATAAGCCCTTGTGTGCTCAGGATATGTGAAAAGACATTTGGGTTTATCTGCTTTGGAAGATGCCTGGAACTTTAATCTGCTTCACTAGTATTTTTGCTTTCTCAAAGGTGGCTTGCTGCTCTGATCCTCAATCTGACATGTGTGTTTTCTTTACCAGGCAGTATAAGAGATGAAAGCACTCTGCCAGGTGGGGAGTAAAAAGCCTCTAAAATCCCCAAATCCTGACAAATGCTTGTATCTCCTTCATTTTCTAAAAGGTTAGATAGGCTTACAATGAGATAGTGCTAGTTGCTCAGTCATGTACAACTCTTTGCAACCCCGTGGTATGAACTATAGCCCACCAGGCTCCTCTGTTCATGGAATTCTCCAAGCAAGAATCCTAGAGTTGGCTGCCATGCCATCCAGCAGAGGATCTTCCTGACCCAGGGATTGGACCCAAGTTTCTTGGATTATAGGCAGATTCTTTACCATCTGAGTCATTAGGGAACCCCACAAGATAGGTTTATATCTTGTCAGTTACAGTTTCTGAGACAAAGTTCAGTGTATATGAAAGAGTTATAAATAAACATGAGAACCCAGAATAATAATTACATATGGCACGGAGTTTAGAAATGATTAGAAGACAGTAGCATCATTTTGAATTGATCTACTCAAAACAGAAATTCATGGAATATTGGAATATAAAATAGTGAAATATTTAAATGATGGAAAAATAAAAGCGTATTAATGAGTATCAGCTACATATCATATCTAACACTGTGCTAATCATTTTCTATTTATTATCTGATTCTTATGCCTGCCAATTTAGAAATGAAAAGCTAGAGACCCAAGGAGCTTAAAATTCATCTTGATATATAGCAGAAAACAACACAACATTAAACATTATAAAGAAATTATCCTCCAATTACAAAATAAATTTTTAAAAAGAAATAAAAGAAGTTTCATAGAGCAAATAAGGGAAAATATTGTGAATTCAGAATATAAAGGTATGATAGTTCCAAAAAGCCAATGAGAGTGAAAAACAAATGTTTGTTATAAAGTAGCAGAAGTCTCAATTCAAAGCTTCCTTCTAGATTATGACAGCTTTCATTGATAATCAGTACTAACATCTTTTGATCTTAGTGATAATACAAGTTATTTGCTTAATAAACAATCCGGTTTTTGACAAATCTCAGTCTCCTTTCTGCTCATGCTTCCACTGAATTGTAACTGATGTCTCTAAATATTTTATTTTCCTTCAAATAATTGTCTAGTTCCTTCTGAGATAGGATAAAGAAACAAACACACTTGAAGAAGAAAAAAGCAATCTTCACAAATCATAAATAATGTATCCTCCAACTATAAAACTACAATATATCATGCTTAATAACACAGCAAAAATAAAAATATATAAAGCCCTCCTTAGGGGTAGTCTACATTACTATAATGTTATGTTATTTTCTAGTATGTCAAAGGGTATCACACTAGTTTTCAGTAGACAATCATTTCCTTGCTGTTTAATAATACCCAATAACTAGTAATCCAATAAGAAACAAATCAGCAGGGCTATTTGATGTCACATACAATTTCAAGAGAGACCTTTTCAATGAATCTACAACCTACACCTCTAAGTAATGAGCATGTTTCATTGTATTATTCAGTATCTTGCAGCGGCCCATTAAATGTTTACTGAAAAGAATTTAATTGGGGGGAAAGCCAAAAGTCTGTTGGTAAATCCAAACATGTAGATATCATGTTAATTTCTATATAATTTATCTGTACTCTCCTTTGTCACTCATTTTTATACCAACAAAGATGAAATTATTAATGCATACACCTGTAATAAACTTGTGGATAGTTTTGATCACGGCCTCCTGTACAATGTAATGAACCTCTGTCAACAGTTCTTCAGGCATTCTGTCAGAGTTTTCTGTGATTATAGTTTTCATTCTGCCTTCCCTCTAAGGATAAAGATGAGAGGCTTGTCTACCTATTTGTCACTTCCACTGTATAATCATTAAGGAATTTTATTTGGGTCTAGTGGTTTTCCCTGCTTTCCTCAATTTAAGTCTGAACTGTGCAATAAGGAGTTCACGATTGGAGCCACAGTAGCTACTGGTCTTGTTTTTGAAGACTGTCTAGAACTTCTCCATCTTTAGCTGCAAAGGATATAATCATTCTGAGCTCAATATTGACTATCTGGTGATGTTCATGTGTAGAGTGTTGTTGAAAGATGGTGTTTGTGATGACCAATGTGTTCTCTTGGAAAAATTGTTAGCCTTTGCCCTGCTTCACTTTTTACTTCAAGGCCAAACTTGTCTATTACTCCAGGTATCTCTTGACTTCCTACTTTTGCATTCCAGTCCCCAATGATGAGAAGAATATCTTTTTTTTTTTTTTTTTGGTGTTAGTTCTAGAAGGTCTTGCAGGTCTACATAGAACCAATCAATTTCAGCTTCTTCAGTATTAGTGGTTGGGGCATAGTCTTGGATTACTGTAACACTGAATGGATTGCCTTGGAAACAAACAGATCATTCTGTCGTTTTTGAGACTGCCTGCACTCAAGTACTGCATTTTGGACTCTTTTGTTGACTATGAGGGCTACTCCATTTCTTCTAAGGGATTCTTGTCCATGGTAGTAGATATAATGATCATGGGAATTACATTCACCCATTTCGGTCCATTTTAGTTCACCAATTCCTAAAATGTTGATGTTCACACTTGCCATCTCCTGTTTGCCCACTTCCAATTTACCTTGATTCATTGACCTAACATTCCAGGTTCCTATTCAATACTGTTATTTACAGCACTGGGCTTTACTTCCATTACCAGTCACATCCACAACTGGATGTTGCTTTTGCTTTGGCTCAGTCTCTTCATTCTTTCTGGAGCTATTTCTCCACCCTTATCCAGTAGCATTTTGGGTACCTACTGACCTGGTCATTCATACGTGTTTGCCTTTTCATGCAGTTCATGGGGTTCTTAAGGCAAGAATACTGAATGGTTTGTCATTCCCTTCTCCAGTGGACCATGTTTTGTCAGAACTCTCCATGATGACCTATCCATCTTGGGTGGCCCTACATGGCGTGGCTCATAGTTTCACTGAATTAGATAAGACTGTGATCCATGTGATCAGTTTGGTTAGTTTTCTATGATTATGGTTTTCATTCTGCCTGCCCTCTAACGATAAAGATAAGAGACTTGTGGAAGCTTTTTTTCTGGGAGGAACTGGCTGTGGGAGAAGCTGGGTCTTGTTCTGATGGGCAGGACCATGCTTAGTAAATCTTTAATCCAATTTTCTGTTGATGGGTGTGGCTGTGTTCCCTCCATATAGTTTGACCTGAGGCCAAACTATAGTGAGGGTTATAGCAGTAATGGAGACCTTCTTCAAAAGGACTTATACCAGCATGCATCACAGCTCCCAAGACTATTGTATTCAGTGCCATTGACCCTGTGTCAGGCCACAGTCAACCCACACCTCTGCCAGAGATTCCTGGACAGTCACAAGTAAGTCTGGTTCAGTCTCTTGTGGAGTCACTGCTCCTTTCTCCAGAGTCCTGGTGCATGCAAGGCTTCGTTTGTGCCCTCCAGGAGTATGTTTCCCCAGCCCAGTAGAAGTTCTGTAATGAAATCTCACTGGTCTTCAAAGTCAAATTCCCTGGGCATTCACAGTCCCTTTGCTGTGAAGGGACAGCAGTGGACACAGTGGACAACGTGGACACAGTCCACACTGGGGAATCTGGTGTGGGCCCTAGAACTTGTACAACAGTACTTTGATAAAACTGTTCTCTAGTTTGTGGGTCATCTGCTCAGTGGGCCTATGGTGGGGCTAATTGAAACCTCCTCCAAGAAGATTTATGTCACATGCCACTCACCCCAGGTCTGCTGCAGCCAGAGCCCCTGTCCCTGTGGCAAGCCACTTCTTACCTGTGCATCTAGAGGAGACACTCAGAGTCAGGTGTGTCTCAGTCTCTTGTGGGGTCTCTGGGTCCTGGTGTGTACAAGGTTTTGTTTGAGCCCTCCAAGCATCTCTGGTAGATATGAGGTTTGATTATAAACATGATTTTACCCTTTTTACCATCTTGTTAGGGCTTCTCCTCTGCTCTTGGATGCGGGGTATCTTTTTTTGGTGAGATTCATAATTCTCCTATCGATGGTTGTTCAGTAGTGAGTTGAAAGTTTGGAGTTCTCAAAGAAGAAGATGAGTGTTTGTTCTTCTAATATGCCATCTTGAAATGATCCTTAAAAATAACTGAGAAAAGAAGAGAAGGGAAAGGCAAAGGACAAAAGGAAAGATATACGCATCTGAATGCAGATATTCAAAGAATAGACAGCAGAGATAAGAAAGCCTTTCAAAATGATCAATGTAAATAAATAGAGGAAAACAATAGAACAGGAAAGACTAGAAATGTCTTCAAGAAAATTAAAGATACCAAGAGAACATTTGGAACAGACTATTCTAGCATTGGAACAGACTGGTTCCAAATAGGAAAAGGAGTACGTCAAAGCTGTATATTGTCACCCTGCTTATTTAACTTCCATGCAGAGTACATCATGAGAAATGCTGGGCTGGAAGAAGCACAAGCTGGGATCAAGATTGTCAGGAGAAATATCAATAACCTCAGATATGCAGACAACACCACCCTTATGGTAGAAAGTGAATAGGAACTAAAAAGCCTCTTGCTGAAAGTGAAAGAGGAGAGTGAAAAAGTTGGCTTAAGGCTCAACATTAAGAAAACTAAGATCATGACATCTGGTCCCATCACTTCATGGGAAATAGATGGGGAAACAGTGGAAAAATTATCAGACTTTATTTTTTCGGGCTCCAAAATCATTGCAGATGGTGATTGTAGCCATGAAATCAAAAGATGCCTACTCCTTGGAAGGAAAGTTATGGCCAACCTGGATAGCATATTGAAAAGCAGAGATATTACTTTGTCACCAAGGGTCTGTGTAGTCAAGGCTATGGTTTTTCCAGTAGTCATGTATGGATGTGAGAGTTAGAGAGTGAAAAAGGCTGAGCACCAAAGAATTGATGCTTTTGAGCTGTGGTGTTGGAGAAGACTCTTGAGAGTCCCCTGGATTGCAAGGAGGTCCAACCAGTCCATCCTAAAGGAGATCAGTCCTTGGTGTTCATTGGGAGGACTGATGTTGAAGCTGAAATTCCAGTACTTTGGCCACCTCATGTGAAGAGTTGACTCATTGGAAAAGACCCTAATACTGGGAAGGATTTGGGGCAGTAGGAGAAGGGGACGACAAAGGATGAGATGTCTGGATGGTATCACTGACTTGATGGCCATGGATCTGGGTGGACTCCAGGAGTTGTTGATGGACAGGGAGGCCTGGCGTGCTGTGGTTCATGGGGTCGCAAAGAGTCGGACACAACCGAGCGACTAAACTGAACTAAACTAAAGGGAACATTTCATGCAAAATGATCACAATAAAGGAGAGAAACAGTATGGCTTAACAGAAGCAGATAATAAGAAGAGAAGGCACGAATACAGACAACTATACAAAAAAGATCTTAATGACATGGATAACCATGATGGTGCAATCACTCACCAAGAGTCAGACGCCCTGGAATACGAAGTCAAGTGGGCTTTAGGAAACAAAACTAAGCAAAGCTAGTAGAGGTGAATGAATTCCAGTTGAGCTATTTCAAATGCTAAAAGATGATTCTGTTAAAGTGCTGCACTCAATATGCCAGCAAATGTGGACTCAGCAGAGGCCACAAAACTGGAAAAGGACTCTCATTAGAGTCCCAAAGAAAGGCAATGCCAAAGAATGTTCTAACTAGTGCACAATTGCACTCATCTCACACACTTGTAAAGTAATGCTCAAAATTCTTCAAGCAAGGCTTCAACAGTATGTGAAATGTGAACTTCCTGATGTTCAAGCTGGATTTAGAAAAGGCAGAGGAACCAGAGATCAAAATGCCAACATCTGTTGGATTATAGAAAAAGTAAGAGAATCACAGAAAACTATCTACTTCTACTTCATTGACTACACTAAAGCATTTGACTGTGTGGATGACAACAAAGTGTGGAAAATTCTAAAAGATGGGAATTCCAAACCACCTGATCTGCCTCCTGAGAAATCTGTATGTAGGTAAGAAGCAACAGTCAGAACTGGACATGGAACAAACGTATTGGTTCCAAATTGGGAAGGGAGGACATCAAGGCTGTATATTGTCACTCTGCTTATTTAACTTTTATACAGATTACATCATGCGAAATGCTGGGCTGCATGAAGCCCAAGCTGGAATCAAGATTGCAGGGAGAATATCAATAACCTCAGAAATGCAGATGACACCACTCTTATGGTAGAAAGTGAAGAGGAAATAAAGAGTGAAAAAGGAGAGTGAAAAATCTGGCTTAAAACTCAACATTCAAAAGATGAAGATCACGGCATATGGTCCCATCATTCATGGCAAATATTTGGGGAAACAAAGGAAACATTGATAAACTATTTTTTGGGCTTCAAAGTCACTGCAGATGGTGACTGCACCCATGAAAATAAAAGATGCTTACTCCTTGGAAGAGAAGTTATGACCAACCTAGACAGCATTTAAAAAGCAGAGACATTACTTTGCTGATAAAGGTCTGTCTAGTCAAAGCTATGGTTTTTTTCCAGTAATCATGTATGGATGTGAGAGCTGGACCATGAAGAAATCTGAGTGTCAAAGAATTGATGCTTTTGCACTGTGATATTGTAGAAGACTCTTGAGATTCCCTTGGATTGCAAGGAGATCAAACAAGTAAATCCTAAAGGAAATTAGTCCTGAATATTCATTGGACAGACTGATGCTGAAGCTGAAACTGCAGTACTGATGCTGAGAACTGACTAATTGGAAAAGACCCTGATGCTGTGAAAGATTCAAGGCAGGAGGAAAAGGGGATTAAGTGGATGAGATGGGTGAAGGACATCACCAATTCAATGGACATGAGTTTGAGCAAGCTCCGGATTTGGTGATGAACAAAGAAGCCTGGTGAGCTGCAGTCCATGGGGTCACAAACAATCGGACATGACTGAGTGACTGAACTTACACACCTGTGATAAACAATGCAAAAGATGCTAAAATGGAAAATTACAGGAATAGTGATAATAATATATACAATTATTTCACTAAACTTTAATAAATAGCTCTTATATTCATAGACAAAACACATAAGGCTTTTATGTTCATACATATAACATTAAATATATAATCTTCCAACTTCTAATTTATACATTCATTTATCCATATGTTTATTTACTAATTAACATATATTTATTCATACAGGCTAATCCATGATGATTATTTTCTTTGAAGTTAGATAAAAAATAATACTTGCCTCTTACCATTATAAATATTTAATAAAATAATGCTGTGTACAAGATATTTTCTAATAAATCATATGTAGTAATATTATTACTAAAATAAATATGTTTATTAATAGTCTGAAAAAGGCTCTTTGATGAAAATAATTAGTAAAATATGTAAATAACTCTTTAGTTACATCTCAGTAGAGAAATTAAGAAATATACCCATATAATACTTAGAAAAGAACATGGTATTAGATCCCAGAAGAATAAATTCTATGGGAGGACAGAGATAGTCTAAGAAAGAATTCTTTCTTTCTACAGTATATATGACAATACTTTAAAGATTCCTTTTAGCAGGTTTTTCACTGACTTATTAGGCTGCCTACTCCATTTCTGGAGAAGTTTAAGTATTAAAAAAACTATGCTACAATATTCCATATCAAAACTGACTTCAGTACATTTCTAAATATTTTCTGTTTTATTCTTAATGTCTATCCAGTTTCAAGCAAAAGCAAATCAAATCAGAAATATGGAAAATAATTTTCTTCAGCCTTTTTTTTAACACAGAAACTAGTAAATGACAAGTGGAATATTCTATATAGAATGCTCTTGTTTTATTTCTGCTGACTTCTAAATAAAATAGCCTAGGCAAAAGGATAAATAACAGGCTGACCTGGCCACATGTTCCCAATATATTATTAAACTGCACGATATTTCCTTTGGGAGGAAATTACGCTGCTATTCCCTTTACATTTTTTATAACAATAGATGTCTGAATTTCACTTAGGCCACAGGAGAGGGCTAAAGGAATAAAATTTTACAAAGCTGCATTCAACTAATGAGAGATAAGGGAGCTCAGAGAGGCCTGAGTTTTGCCATGAACTCTGGTTTTCATTACAGCATTTGGGGAAGCAGGATATATCAAGGAGAGGGATTAAATGGCATGGGAAATGGTGAACATGATTAGATTTTATGTTTGAAGAGGTGTACTGGAAAATATGCTGTCACAATCTGACACATACCTTCAGGTTTTCAGCTACAGGCAATATTGTTTCCCTAAATAAGACTATTTTTTAAAGTATTTATTCACTTTGTATTTTTCAATTTGAGCAAAATAATTGAGCTCTTCTTGTTGACATTATTTGTTACTAGAAATGAAAGATATATGATATTTGCCTTCGTATGCTCATTCTCATATTCTGTTCTTGTGATGTCACATTTTACCTTTCTACATTTGGTATTGCTTATTATTGCAGGCATCAAGATGTGCACATGTCAAAATGCCTCTAGGTAGCAAATATATTTCTGGGAGACATAATGTTTTAAACAGAAGCATAGGCACATGTCTACAAGTCAATCTGTCAACAGTTAATAAAGTATTCATATTATACCTACAGCACAAGAAGTTGAAAAGAAAGCCCTTTCTAGTAACATTCCTCTACAGGCAAATGTTAAAAAACTAATAATCAGAAAAAAAAATCCTTGCTTTTATAAAAGCATTTAACAAATACTTGGGCTAAATGCAAATGAATTACCAAAAATATAAAATACAAATTTCTGTATTTTTTTGGTCAGTCAGTAAATGTTTTAATACATATATAACATATATTAATAATATTTCTATTATAGGATTATATTGGCATTAATAGAAAATGATTCACAGTCTCAGACACTTTTATTTTCTATATTTTCTTAATTTTTGGCTATGCCTCTGAAATCCCAATATAAACAACAATGTGAAAAAGAAAAAAAAGCAACTATCAAAGACACTTTTTTATGATAACAGAAAAGAATAATTATGTCTTAATCACAACCGGAATATAACTGCATTTAAAACTTTGAAGAATTAATGATATTAAATGTTATTTGAAATAGAAGCCTTTAATAATGTTTTGAGCTATACTTTATCACAAAACACTGGTGAGAAAACTTTACAATACATGAAGCATTTGGTTGAGTTTACAAGAGGGTAAACTCAGTATTGAGGAGTAATTAGCCTTTGACTGAGCAGGGCTCTGGCCATTCTTAAAAAGTAGTAGAAGCTAAATTTGAAAGGATAAAACTATTTTCCAGTTATTTAACTGAGTCCCAGAAGAAAGCTCAAAAGTATTTATACAAATTCAAACATATCTAACAGCCAACGAGGAACATGCATAGTTACCAATCACAAAAAGAGGAAGAAAAAGCCATCCTAGAACTAACACATGTGCTAGAATTAGCAATATTAAAAGAATTATAATAATTGTATTCTATCTGTTCAAAACCTTAAGGAGAATCATAAAAGCTAATTTGTAAATACTCACATTAAACAAAAGATATAAACTTATAAGGTTAGAGCATAAATAAATGAAATAGATGAAAATAAAACCAATGTAGAAAACCAATGAAACCCAAAGTTGTCATTAATAAACAGCTAGACAAATTGATCATGGAAAAAAGAGAAACTTCACTAGAGATTCTACAGATATTAAAATAAGAACCTATCATGAAAAAAAATTTGCTAATAAGTTTGACAACTTAGATGAAATGATAAATTCTTCCTCAAAAACAAAAGCTCATTCCAAAACATGAATATTTTTTTTTTTCTGTTATAGAAATTGAATTTGTAGTCAAACGTCTTCCAACAACAAAAACAAAAGTTAAGCCCAAATGGGTTCACTGGTAAATTTTACTCTCATATAAGGAAGAAATAATATCAATTTGGCATGATCTTTTACAAAAAATAAATAAATAAATAAAAGGAGATAACACTTTCTATTTTTATTAAATTAGAGTTACCCTGATACCAAAAGCAGTCAGACATTACACAAAAACTACAACAAAGGAAAACATCTTCAACTCGGTAAAGAGTATCTATGGAAATCTTACATGTAACGTCTTGCTGTACTGTGCTGTGGTTAGTCGCTCAGTCGTGTCCAACTCTTTGCCAGCCCACGGAACTATAACCCACCTGGCTCCTATGTCCATGGGGATTCTCTAGGCCATTATACTGGAGTGGGTTGCTATGACTTCCTCCAGGGCATCTTCCCAATGCAGGGATTCAATGCAGGTCTCATGCATTGCAGGCGGATTCTTTACCATCTGAGTCTAATAATTAAAGACCAGTTATGTTTTACCTAGGGCCTTCCCAGGTGGCACTGGTGGTAAAGAACAGGCCTGCCAGTGCAGAAGACCTAAGATCTGGGAAGATGCCTTGGAGGAGGACATGGCAACCCACTCTAGTATTCTTGCCTGGAGAATCCCATAGACCAAGGAGGCTGCCAGACTAGGTCCATAGGATCACAAAAGAGGTGGATGCACTTGAATGCCGACTAACAGGCACTCGGTTCAGTTCAGTCGCTCAGTCGTATCCAACTCTTTGCAACCCCATGGACTGCAGCTCACCAGGCTTCCTTGTCCATTACCAACTCCTGGAGCTTACTTAAACTTGAGTCTATTGAGTCGGTGATGCCATCCAACCATCTTATCCTCTGCCGTCCCCTTTTCCTCCTGTCTTCAATGTTTCCTAGCATCAGGGTCTTTTCCAATGAGTCAGCTCTTCGCATCAGGTGGTCAAACTATCGGAGTTTCAGCTTCAACATCAGTCCTTCCAATGAATAATCAGGACTGATTTCCTTTAGGATGGACTGGATGGATCTCAGTGCAGTCCAAGGGACTCTCAAGAGTCTTTCTCCAACACCACAGTTCAAAAGCATCGGTTCTTCAGCGCTCAGCTTTCTTTATAGTCCAACTCTCACATCCATACATGACTACTGGAAAAATCATAGCTTTGACTAGATGGACCTTTGTTGGCAAAGTAATGTCTCTGTTTTTTAATATGCTGCCTAGGTGTTCATAGCTTTTCTTTCAAGGAGCAAATGTCTTTTAATTTAACATGCACTCATGTTTTACCTAACTTTAGTAACAAGATTATCTATTCATACTACTTCTATTCAACATTATATTAGAGCTCTTAGCCAAAGCAATAAGGTAATAGAGAGAGAAAAGAGAAAGAAAGAAAGAAAAGAAGAAAGAAAGAAGGAAAGACAAAATGAAAGGTATCCAGATTGACACAGAAGTAAAACCCTTTATTTGCAGACATGATCATCTCTGTAGAAAAGTTGATGGAATTAAAAAAAAGAAACAAAACCTACTAGAGCTAAGTGAGTTTAACAAGTGCCCGCAAGAAGATCAGTACAAAAATTAGTTACATTTGTACCTAGTCAGCAACATCAGAAAATAAAATTTTTAAAAATACCATTTAAAATAGCACCAGAAATATGAAATATCTCAGGATAAACAAAACAAAAATGTAAGTTACTCATACAGTAAAAATTATAAAATTTTGCTGAAAAATTAAGGATGATTTAATAAATAAAGAAATATACCTTAGTTATAAGTTATACATAATATAATTAAGATGCAAATTCTCTCCACATTGATTTATAAATTTAATGCAGTTCCAATCTAAAATTGAGCAGGCTTTCTTTTGTAGAAATTCAAAACTGTTTCAGAAAATCATATGGAAGTATGGAAAGCAATTTTGGAGAATCAAAATAAACCTTTTCCAAAGTTCTTTTTAAAATACTGTAATCAAGACTCTGTGATGTTGTCATTAAGATACACAATTACATTAAGAGAATTTTATAAAGGTTCAGGAATAGATTTAACATACATAAACAATTTATTTTTGACAAAGGTACAAAGGCAATTCACTTGATAACTGACAGCCTTTTCAACAAATGGTATAGAAACAACTGGATATACAAAATAAAAGAAAAATGTTACATATATTTATCATACACAAATATAGTAAAAAGTTCATAGACTTTAATATAAAATTAAAAACTGTAAAAATTTTAGAGTAAATATGAACTCTTATGTAGGTTATATAAAACATCCACAAAACTCAATAATGAGGCAAGAAAACTCCTAATTTTTGTAAATGGGTAAAAGATGTGAATGGACAGTTCAACGATAACAAAAATACAGGTAGTCTAAATACACAAATATGTAGATAATCTACATAAATATGTAGATAAGATGACATATCAACAAGAAATGATACAAGGAAAAGATAAATAACACAGTTATTTGTTCAACAAAAATTATAACTATAGTGAGACACAATTATGTACCTACTATGTTAAAATTATAGATACATACATATGTATATGCATATATGTATGCAGATGTGTATACACACACACACAGATATAATATACATAAGTACTGGCCTGGCCACAATTTGATGAAGATACAGACAAACTAGAATTCTTTTACAATGATGTTAAAAATAAAAACCAGCACACTCAGTTTTGAAAACAGTCAACAGTGTCTTAAATACACCTGAAAAGCATGTAACTAACGTATAATCTAGCCATCCTTCTCCAAGGTTTTACTCAAGATAAATAAGAGCACATAAGTCTTGGGCCAGTCTTCATATGAAAGACTGGTCCATGACTGTTCATAAAAGTTTACTTTTAATACTGAAAAGACTGGTAACAACGTGAAAGCTGACAAGAGAATGGATAACAAACTGTGGTACAACATATTCATGTGATAATCCTACTCAGCAAAAAAAGCAATGAGCTACAAGGTACAAAATGGAAGAAACTTAATATATAATAATTTCAAATATAAGAAGCCACACATAAAGGGTATGCTTTTATTTAGATTAAAAATAAAATTCTGGAAAATTCTTACCTTTAGTGTATGAAAGCAGATCAGTGTTTGCCTGCAAACCAAAGAGCTAGAAAGAGAGGGAGATGATACAGGGGAAGAAAGAAATTTGGTGGTGGTGGTGGTGGTAATGATGGCTTCGTCACTAAGTCATGTCCAACTCTTGAGACTCCATGGACTGTAGCCTGTTAGGCCCCTCTGCCCATGGGGTTCTCTAGGCAAGAATAGCGGAGTGGGTTGCCATTTTCTTCTCCAAAAAGAAATTTGGTAGTGATAAATATGTTCATTTTCTTACTTGTGGTCTTGATTTCTTGATGATAGACTAATGTCAAGACTCTACCAAATTGTACAATTATATATGACACTTATTCCTTACTAAAGTTGTTAAAATTTATTATTACAAATTATTTCAACTAAATGCATCACCATGGACTTCAGCATGATTTTGAGGTCATTTTAAACTACTATAAACTATTTCAGATTTATAAGTTCTTTGTGTGTGTATATATATAAGTCCACACACACACATACATATTCTTGCAATACAGGAGACCCAGGTTCAATCCCTGGGTCAGGAAGATCCCCTGGAGAATTGAGTGGCTGCTCACTCCAGTATTCTTGCTTGAAGAATTCCATGGACAGAGGAGACTGACAAGCTGTAGTCCATGGAGACACAAAGAGTTGGATATAACTGAATGACTAACACTTCACATTTACACTTTTTAATATATATATATGAAAACTTTAAAAAAGCAAGTTTCTTTGTCATATATAAGTGTATACACTTATATATGTCATATATCATATATATATATATATATATATATATATATCCTCAATAAAAACTTCTGGGACTTTGGAACTGTATAAGTTACCTGAGGCAGTTGAAGTGAGCACAGTAAAGTCAGCCATCCGACAAGCATGTTCCTTCTCTAGATTATAATCTAAATTAGAAATTACATGTTCTAGTTTAACTTTGGGAAAGAATAGAGAAACAACTATTAATGTGTTTGTTGCATGTTTTTATACTTTAAAAAAACTATTGCTGAGAAACATTTACTTACATATGATAGAGATTCCAAGATTTGCCAATTGCATCTCTTCATTTCAGACTACCTGAAAGAGATTACACATTACTCTTAAAATAAGGAAATGTAATGCATTTTGTATATGACAGGTTTGCCTAAGTTCCAATTATAAGATGATGTTGAAAGGGAACAGAGTATTTTCAGTTGGGTTCCCCAGAAATCGACTCTGAGACAATATTTTAGACAGTTCCAGAAGGTATCAGTAGAGGAGTAGGGAAAGAAGACAAGAAAGGTAAGAAAGCCAATTTAGCACATTAATAAGTGAGATATCATTTTCTAGGTGGTGTGATCACTCACCTAGAGCCAGACATCCTGGAATAAGAAGTCAAGTGGGCCTTAGGAAGCATCAATATGAACAAAGCTAGTGGAGGTAATGGAATTCCAGCTGAGCTATTTCACATCTTAAAAGATGATTCTGTGAAAGTGCTGTACTCAATAGGCCAGCAAATTTGGAAAATGCAGCAGAGGCCACAGGACTGGAAAAAGTCAGTTTTCATTCCAATCCCAAGGATAGGAAATGCCAAAAAATGTTCAAACTACTGCACAATTGCACTCATCTCACACGCTAGTAAAGTAATGCTCAAAATTCTCCAAGCCAGGCTTCAGTAGTATGTGAACTGGGAACTTCCAGATGTTCAAGTTGGATTTAGAAAAGGCAGAAGAACCAGAGGTCAAATTGCCAATATCTGTTGGTTCACAGAAAAAGCAAGAGTGTTCCAAAAATTATTGGAACTATAGTTTCAAAAACTGTAGTTCTGCTTTATTGACTATGCCAAAACCTTTGACTGTGTGGATCAAAACAAACTGAGGAAATCTCTTCAAGAGATGGGAATACCAGACCACCTGACCTGCCTCCTGAGAAATCTGTATGCAGGTCATGAAGCGACAGAACTAGTCATGGGACAACAGACTGGTTCCAAATTGGGAAAGGAGTATGACAAGGCTGTATATCATCACCCTGCTAACTTAAATTGTATACAGAGTACATCATGCGAAATGCCTGACTGGATGGAGCACAAGCTGGAATCAAGATTGCTGGGAGAAACAACAGTAACCTCAGATATGAATATGACACCACCCTAATGGCAGAAAGTAAAGAGGAACTAAAGAGCCTCTTGATGAAAGTGAAAGAGGAAAGTTAAAAAGCTGGCTTATTTTCAACATTCAAAAAATAAAGATCATGGCATCTGGTCCCATCACTTCATGGCAAATAGATGGGGAAACCATGGAAACAATGACAGACTTTATTTTCTTGGGCTCCAAAATCACTACAGAAGGTGACTGCAGATGAAAGAAATCAAAGAGGACACAAACAGATGGAGAAATGTACCGTGTTCGTGGATTGGAAGAATCAATATAATGAAAATGAGTATACTACCCAAAGCAATCTATAGATTCAATGCAATTCCTATCAAGCTACCAGAGGTCTTCTTTAAAGAATTAGAACAAATAATTTCTCAATTTGTATGGAAATACAAAAAACCTCGTATAGCCAAAGCAATCTTGAGAAAGAAGAATGGAACTGGCGGAATCAACCTACCTGACTTTAGGCTATACTACAAATCCACAGTCATTAAGACAGTATGGTACTGGCACAAAGACAGAAATATATATCAATGGAAGAGAATAGAAAGCCCAGAGATAAATCGATGCATTTATGGACACCTTATCTTTGACAAAGGAGGCAAGAATATACAATGGAGAAAAGACAATCTCTTTAACAAGTGGTGCTGGGAAAACTGGACAGCCACTTGTAAAAGAATGAAACTAGAACACTTTCTAACACCATACACAAAGATAAACTCAAAATGGATCAAAGATCTAAACATAAGACCAGAAACTATAAAACTCCTAGAGGATAACATAGGCAAAACCCTCTCTGACATAAACCAAAGTGGGATACTCCATGACCCACCTCCCAGAATACTGGAAATAAAAACACGAATAAACAAATGGGACATAATTAAAATTAAAAGCTTCTGCACAACAAAGGAAACTATAAGCAAGGTGAAAAGACAGCCTTCAGAATGGGAGAAAATAATAGCCAATGAAGCCACGGACAAACAATTAATCCCAAAAATATACAAACAACTCCTGCAGCTCCATTCTAGAAAAATAAACGACCCAATCAAAAAGTGGGCCAAGGAACTTAACAGACATTTCTCCAAAGAAGACATAAAAATGGCTAACAAACACATGAAAAGATGTTCAACATCACTCATTATCAGAGAAATGCAAATCAAAACCACAATGAGGTATCACTTTACACCAATCAGAATGGCTGTAATCCAAAAGTCTACAAGCAATAAATGCTGGAGAGGATGTGGAGAAAAGGGAACTCTCCTACACTGTTGGTGGGAATGCAAACTAGTACAGCTGCTATGGAAAACAGTGTGGAGGTTCCTTAAAAAGCTGCAGATAGTCCTGCCATATGACCCAGCAATCCCACTGCTGGGCATATACACTGAGGAAACCAGAATTGAAAGAGCCACGTGTACCCCAATGTTCATCGCTGCATTGTTTACAATAGCCAGGACATGGAAGCAACCTAGATGCCCATCAACTGACGAATGGATAAGAAAGCTGTGGTACACATACACAATGGAATATTACTCAGCATTAAAAAAAAAATTCATTTGAATCAATTCTACTCAGATGGACCGAACTGGAGCCCATTATCCAGAGTGAAGTATGCCAGAAGCAAAAACAACAATACAGTATATTAACACATATATATGGAATTTAGAAAGATGGTAACGAGAACCCAGCATGCGAGACAGCAAAAGGAACGCAGATGTATAGAATAGACTCGTGGACTCTGTGGATGAGGGAAAGGGTGGGATGAGATGGGAGAATGGCATTGAAACATATTAATTATCATATGTCTAATCAATCACCAGCCCAGGATTGATTCTCGGGGCTGGTGCATCGAGATTTCCCAGGGGGGAGGGAGGAGGGAGGGGGGAAGGAGGGGTTTCTGGAGGGGGAGCATATGTAAACCCATGGTGATATCATGGCATTGTATGGCAAAAACAATAAAAGGGAGCAAAAAAAAAAAGAATTTCTGATTTAAATATTTCAACTGTAAAATGAATAAATAAAAATAAAAATTTTGAAATCTTAAAAAAAAAAAAAGAAAGATGCTTGCTCCTTGGAAGAAAAGCTATGACAAACCTAGACAGCATGTTCAAAAGCAGACACATTGCTTTGCTGACAATGATTCATCTAATCAAAGCTATGGTTTTTCCAGTAGTCATGTATGGATGTGAAAGTTGAACCATAAAGAAAACTGAGCTCGGAAAAATTAATGCTTTTGAACTGTGGTGTTGGAGAAGACTCTTGAGAGTCCCTTGGACTGCAAGAAGATCAAACCAGTCCATCCTAAAGGAGATCAGTCCTGGGTGTTCATTGGAAGGACTGATGCTGAAGCTGAAACTCCAATACTTTGGCCAGTTGATGAGAACAATGACTCAATGGAAGAGACCCTGATTCTGGGAAAGATTGAAGTCAGGAGGAGAAGGGTATAACATAGGATTAGATGGTTAGATGGCATCACCATCTTGGTAGGCATGAGTTTGAGTAAGCTCTGAGTGTTGGGAATGGACAGGGAAGCCCCGCATGCTACAGTCCCTGACACTGGAAAGGGTAGGACAGGACTGAGCAACTGAACTGAAATGATCATTTTTACAATCTAGGAGTCAGTTTCACTGGAACATCTGGAATACCGTATATAACATACCCTGCCTGAGTTAGACACGATCCAACACAGAGGGTCCAGGAATTTGGTGTATATTTTTTCCAACTCTCATTCATCATCAGAAGAAGGCAGCTCCAGGGTGTGTTCTGTCACCAGTATTTTCACATACTCCATGTGAGGGGCTGAGCACACATTTGTTGTCAGGGAAGTCCCTCATGCAGTCCAGTGCATACTTATAATGAATGTCAAGAGCATATGGGTGAGGCATGGATAGAGTCTGGTTCCAAATTTAGTAAAAATAATATTCTGTATTCCTTAAGAATTTACTAAATATTACTGATACAAATAAAGATTAACCTGGGCTTCCCAGGTGCTCAGTGGTAAAGAATCTCCCTGCCAATGCAGGAGACACAGGTAGGGAATGTTCCCCTGGAGAAGGAAATGGCAACCCATTCCTATTTGTGCCTAGGAAATCCCATGGACAGAGAAGCCTAATAGGCTACAGTCCATGGGGTCACAAAATAGACAGACATGACTTAGCAATGAAACAACAACAAAGATTCAGGAAGAAAAATAAAGATAAAAGCATCATTCAACAGCAACAGTGTTTCTATAATTAGGCATAGTGGCAGCTAATATCAAGTTAAACAAAGCCTTAATCCAAAAGCACTAGGGCTTTGAAATTATAAATTGGAAGTTACCTGTGTTCTAGATGAAATCAGTAGTGTTAATGAGTTACCAGCAAGGGTGTCTCATGAGCTCTGGTATGAAATTTCGCTTTTGCAGGGATAATGCTAGAAAAAATGTACACTTATGAAAGGACCAAAAGAGAAAGTCCATTAGCTAAGATTTTACAGTTTACAGGTGACCACTGAACAATATGGGTATGAACTTTGCAGGCCTACTTACAGGCAGATTTATTTTCAGTAAATACTGCAGTACTCTAATATCTGCAGCTGGTTGAACTGAAGTGGTGGAACCATGCAATGGAGGGCTGACTATAAAGTTACACATATTTTCAACTGGAGAAATGCTGGGTGCCCCTAACTACCTTGATTGTTCAGCAGTCAACTGTACATTAGAACGGTGATATGTTACTACACGCAAAGGGGGTTTATTATAAAGCTACATGGGAAAAACAGAATCCAAGAAAGTGTTTCACCAGGAAACTTCACTCAGCACCCTCTGCCTTCCAGGATGCAACAACAGTTCTGAAGCACCTGTATCAGCTTGAATGATCAGGGACCTAGTCAGCTGTCCTTCCCCTGCTGAGTGTGTGCTCAGTCACTCAGTTGTGTCCCACTGATGGTAGCCCACCTGCTCCAATGTCCATGGACTTTTCCAGCCAAGAATACAGTAGTGGATTCCCATTTCCTCTTCTAGAGGATCTTCCCAACCCAAGGGTCAAACTTGCGTCTCTTATGGCCCGTGTTGGCAGGTTGATTTTTTATCACTGTGCTACCTAGGAAGCCCTCTTTTCCCTCAATAGAGAACATCTAATAGCCTTACTCCAAATATTTAGCAGCACAAGAACCCACTCTCCCTCTTTTCTAATTTTCTACATTTGTGACTACTGTTTGATTATATTATCTCCAATTATGATTTCCTCTTTCACTCTCTGCTTCATGTTCAAATTCACCAAGAGATGGGACTTAATAATATGTTAGATTATCAGATTATTGATATGTTAGCACTAATCATTGCTAACCTGAGGCAACACTATTTCCCTAAAACACTATCTGAGGCAACAAAGTAGCATCTTGATACAAGACAGCTTAGAATCTTTTTTTTTTTTTTTTGGCCAGGGTGCAGATTCCTAGTCTAATATCTTATATCATGGTGGCCCAGTCAGGTGACAAAACACCTGACCACTTGTGGAAAGCACCTTGTTTCTGGCCGTATTCTTCAGAAGGAGGATTAAGTATGCTCAGCCCTTAGCCACTACTCTGGAAATCTACCAGGAAAAGGAGAGCAAGTGATCAGGTTTCCACTAAACTTCTTTCAAAGAATAAATATGTTTCCTGGAATGGGGTAATGAATTTATGTGTGAAACCATTAGCTAGTGTTTGTTATACTAGTTAGTTTCTTAAGAGAGAAGGACTCTAAGCAGATATGACACAAGACAGAGTAGATTTGATAGAAATATGGCATATTGAATGAGAATGTGACATATGAAACAGAAACAGGCTCAAGCAAGAAAATCACTAATGGATGCACCTGAAAACAAAGGCATATGCTTTCATAACGGCAACTGGTGCCTTTTCGGTCTTTGTAGAATGTTCATAATTTTGCTTAAGGCAAGCCCTAACAGTCAGTAATATAAATTGCCCTTTGGTTATTCAATATTCAAGACAATACTTTCATTCTTTAAAAATTAAAGTAAAGGACACTGTTACTAAAAAATACTCTCTCATACAAATTCATGATACTGGTTTGAGTAAGCTGTTTTTAAAGTAGTTCCAGATTTGGTTGTGATTTATATATGAAAAACAAATGATGTTTCATTGACATTATCATTATTAGCAATTTAATTAAATTAATGTAATTGAAAAATGACCATATATCAACTCATCACAATAAATGCATTTTAAACACCTTGAGTTGGCATGGCACCTATGATTAAGTTGCATAATAAAGCTTCAAGTAGAAACCATGGCAAAGCTTTTTTTAAGAATAGATATAGCTTCAGCTACAAGGTGAGTCTAATTTGAGGAAATCTTTAATTATTTATATTTCTGGGAAATGTATAAACTCTTTTCCTTTTTGCCCTCAATAACAACAGCTCCTACAGCAATGTACTTTCTAATACCCTTATTACTTTATCTGTTAGCAGTTGTTAAAAGAAAAACTGACAGTGCCAAATCTAATAATAAAGTTGACTGGTAGATCATAATGCTGTACATCTTATTGACATAGAGCATAGTTGTCTTAATAATTAACTTTAGATGAGTGCAAAAGAATGAAGAGATTTCACAGAAGATCATGTCTGAAAGCTTAAGGAAAATACAAATATATTAAATAAAACATAAACGCTGAACATTCTCTCTCCTAGTCTTGTGCCAGGAATTGTGATTAATACAAAGACAAGTAAAGCACAGTTTTTGATTATTTACAATTACAATCTACGAAAAGTAAAGTAACTTCCAATAACAATTCAAGATAACAAAAGAAAATGTGACATGTTGGCCCATGGTTAATACAACCTCTCTAGATGATAATTGCTTTAAGTGCTCTGTACAGCATTTCATGTAAGGAAAGTTAAACTGAGAATTATTCTGAATATGATTAAATTTAGATTAAATTATTTAAGATATAGCTGTGTGTTAAGATTTTGGTTTTAGACAGACATTGAATTAGAGATAATTTTATGTACTTATTAGAATACTTTTGAAAATATTTACATCTCAAAGTGCTACTATGCTCTGTAATTATAATGAAGCACATTATAATTAGTTAATAAGAATTAAACTCCCAAACCCTAGTAGAGAGCACCCTGTGACCACCAGACCTAGCTGTAATAGGCAAAAGCAATGTCCTTTTGCAGAAAGACGTGCAACGAAGACTATGGTAGGACTGAACATGTGTTAGTCAGAATCTCCCTGGTGGCTCAGACCATAAAGAACCTGCCTTCAGTGCAGGAGACCTGAATTCAGTTCCTGGGTTAGGAAGACAGGACTGAAGCCTTGTCAGAAAGTGAGGATACTGTTGGTTTACAACCTTTTGGATGATGCTCTGTGACAGTACACTCTTTCTATGGCATTCACTTTAAAAAACAAGCTGCTAGAAAAGACAGTGCTACAGCCACCGAGTCATGGAACAAAAGTGATCATTAATACGCTGTCTCTAACCAGTTGCATCCATGATGAGGGAGCATGTCTGGATCATGAGTGTGTTTCTTGAGAGCAGGTGCTATTATTTGCTTCGTTTCATCTTTTTCTTAATTGTACATTATAGGCATTTCCTCCCTTTTAATAGGCACCTCCTATTGAGTGCTTATATTGGTCTGTTATACATGGAGAAGGAGAGAAACTGATAGGCAAGTGATAGAAATCTTTATTCTTTATTTCCCCATAATTCCTTGTTCATCATCAAGGTGATTTGGAAATGTGAGGGCAGTTTTGGTTATCACTGACTTGCAGTGACCAGGGGACATACATGCTAAATGTCCTACAATATATGTGAGAGCTACACAGAATGAAGAGTCATCCCACTGAATATGCTAACAAAAACCCCACTGAGAAGCACAGCATCCTTAGAAGGGGTCTGGAGGAGGAAACCATTACCTCGTCTAGTAGATATTTTGAGAGATAGATTTGCTCAGTATCTACAATGTACATGACCCTAAGCCAGCCTGCACTTTGTGCCTTGGGTGACATAGTAAATGTAATGTCAATTTTTTAAAAAATTGTGATAAACTGTATGGGAGATTACTATATCCTCTGAACTTCTATCCCAGCCTTACCAAATTACCATACTAGAAATTATTCAGCAAATATTTGCAGAGATTTTTATTGCATCTAATCAAGAGATAAACTTTCAAGAAACGGCTATATAAATATTATTTACAATCATTCAATCATGATTAAAGATGCTCATTTTTGTAATTTCAAAACATGCAAACTATATGTGTTTACATGTTTTTTTGCTAAGGAAAAAGACTGATAGAGAGACATATAATCATGAGAGTTTATCTAATATGACATGCAAATCATTCTGAACTGTTCAAAAATAGAGAACAAATTTCTGTGACATCAGTGAAATGATCCTATCCTTGTTTTTTGTACAGAGCTCTGTGTGTGTGTGTGTGTGTGTGTGTGTGTGTGTGTGTGTGTGTGTTGCATATTCTAGTTGAGGCAGTTTTAGCATGAGGTTAAGAATAAAGTTCAGGAGTCAGACTGCATGGGTTTTAATTCCAGCCATGCAACTTATTAGTGGAACAATCTGCAGCCCTTCAGAACCTTTTGCTTCCTCAAATTCAAATCAGAATATGAACAGTATATTTGTCAATATTACATATTTCAATATTAAGGCCAAAAATTGATATTTTACTTTTTAATTGTTTTCAATTTTAAAAGGAGGCTGGGACCTTGTTGTTTGAACCAATTTTTGCATCCTTATTATTAATGCAGCTCAAGAAAGAACAAGAAAGAAATCTCCATAGAGGGAAATTCATTAAACACACAGTGTTATTAATAAAAATAGTGTACATCAAAAGGGATATTTGATAGCATTTTGTAGCCTTTTTGTAGCCCACCTTAGAGAATCGCTTTTTAATTTTCCCTTAGCCACCATGGAACTCACCAAATCCTTATGATGCTCTGCCTTGGGATTTATTACCAATGATGTTGCCCTGCAATGGTAATGTATTGTGCTTTTAGGTGTTAGATTGTATCTTTGTTGACCAAGAAGCCAGAAAACGCATAGCAATTAAAAAGATATACTGTCTAATATATTCTAATTAGAGATGACTACCCACAACTACAAATGAGTATTCACAAATTGCCTATTAACCCTTTCAGAAGTAGGACTGATTTTTGTATAGTTGTCATTGATTTTGAAAGCTGTACAAAAGAAAATGAAGATTATGTTAGACACAGAAGTGATTTCTATTGTATTAGCTTTTTCCTATTATTATTTTTCTAAACAATCACGTGATTATTATCCTTTAAAAAAATCTAACATTCTTTAGAATGAAAATCTGAAATGGTTTTGCCTTGTTTGGACAATAATTTTAGCTCAGAGAAGATAGAATAAACAACAAAGGAAAGAATTACTATTAACTAAATTATGATTACAAGAACAGAATTGGCAAGTAAAAGGACAAATAAATAAAACAACATTTTTCATAAAATTACACTTTTTTTTTTTAATATGAAAGCATAGAAATGGTCCACTAAGGATTGGAATTGACCAGACTAATCGCACATTCTCAACTAGGGGTAAGGCTGAAGCATAAAGATAATGGAGGTAGTAGGCAGTGGGAGGTAGGTATGAGTCAGGGTTTAGCAATAAAGATATTTTCTTGATAATTTTAACTTGATGAGGCCTAATGGGAACTCTTGTCCTTAATTTCCATGAAGAATATTCCTCTCCAATATCATGAGTCACCATTATTTTTCTCAAGCTGAAAATGAGTCATCATTCTGGATTCCATCCTTTTCCTGACTCATCACACTCAAGTCATGAGAAAATTCTCTCTCAAAAATATATCCTGTATCTGTTCCTCTCTCCTTTTCCCATGCTCATCACCCTAGCCAAAGCAACCATCATGTCTCACCTAAACATTTCCTTCACAAATTCTAAGCATACAAATTATCTGGGGAACTTATTAAAGTATATATTTCTGCTTTAGTAAGTTGACGTAAGGTCTGAGATTTATCATTTCTTACAAGTCCCCAGGTGAATTGCTCCTGCTAGTCCATGGGTCATGAATTAAATAACAAGACCTAGGTTACCCACAAAGTTACCTAACTTGTGTTGCATGTTCAATCTCACCTTCCTGTAAACTATTTTTCTCTTAGTAGAGTGACCTTTAGAAACCATAAATCAGATCATATTATTCACTCAGTAAAAATATCTATCACACAGTTTTAAAAGATAAATATAATTAACTCACAAAAATGTATCCAAATTCAAAGGCTGACAAGTATCCAAATAATTTATAGTTAGTTATCATCTAAAAATGTGACAGATTTTATTTCCTTGGACTTCAAGATCACTGCAGACAGGGACTGTAGCCACACAATTAAAAGACACTTGCTCCTTGGCAGAAAAGCTATGACAAACCTAGACAGTGTATTAAAAAGTAGAGACATCATTTTGCAGACAAAGATCTATATAGGTAAAGCTATGCTTTTTCTAGTAGTCATGTACAGATATGGACCATAAAATATGGTATGGTCAACAGAGATGGACCATAAAAAAGTCTGAGCACAGAAGAGTTGATGCTTTTGAAAGTGGTGCTGGAGAAGACTCTAGAGTCCCTTGGACAACAAAGAGATCAAAACAGTCAATCCTAAAGGAAATTAATATTTTCTCAATATTCATTGGAAGGACTGATACTGAAGCTCCAACACTTTGGCCACTTGATGCAAAGAGCTGACTCATTGGAAAAGAACCTGATGCTGGGAACGATTAAAGGCAGGAGGAGAAGGGGGTACAGAGGATTATATGATTGGATGGCATCACTGATTCAAGGGAGATAAGTATGAGCAAGTTCTGGGAGATACTAAAGGACAGAGAAGCCTGGCATGCTGCAGTTCATGGGCTCTCAAGGCGTTAGATATGACTTAGCTACTGAACAACAACAAATGTCCTTACCAGATATCAAGTGGTACTCAATTGATCTTTCCAATATCACCATTTATCCCAACATTGCAGCCTATGTAAGAGAAAACTAGAGATTAAAAGGAATTCATAGGATTGTAGAAAAATCCTCATTTTTCTCTTACCTTCTACATGGGGAAGGGTGGGGAATGCTCCATTCTCCATGAGTATGAGAAGGGCCCAAGAAAGTCAGTCATGGAAATTGGGAAAGCCTCTGAGAAAGAAAGACAGCTTTCACATTCTTATTTCCAATAGGCACTAGGTGTACAGAAGAATGAAAAAATTCCTAGAAAAAGCTGGCATATGTCCTCTGGAGTTTTTAGCATTCATGATCCCCGAAAATGATGCTTGCTTATCATGTAAAGAAGTTAGAAAATGTAATATTACATCTTTCAAGCTGTACTACCACCATATGGGAAAAAAAGAATAGCTGACTTTCCTATGAACCTAGGAAGGTAGCTGGATATGGGAAATCTTAAAAAGATACGTCACCTGTCCTCTCGATTCTTTTACCCACTTATTTTCCCAAGAGGTTAAGAATGCAGTTTAGATAATCGGTACAGCACCTAAAGGAGTCAGAAACAGTTTACTTAGAGAAGTAGAAGGATATAAAGACCAACGTGAAGCAAAACCATACTTCCTGCTTTATATTGCTGTATAACAACTTACCATAAATAAAAGAGCTTAAAGTGACTTCTATTTTTTAACTTACAGTACTATGGGTCAAAAGTTTGATGCAGAAACACTTTGTTCTCTGGTTAGAGCATCACAAACATGAAATAAGTGTGTCAGTAGTACTGAATTCCAATCTGGATGCTCTGAGGAAAATCCATTCTCATGTTCAGTTCATTCCTGTTGCTAGAATTCATTCACTGTGGTTGCAGGACAGAGGCTCATTGCTGTCTGTTGACTGGGGGTTGCTCCTAACTCCTAGAGACCTCTCTGAAGTCCTTTAATCTTCAAGCCGTCAATGGCACATTGAATGTCCACCAATGCTTCAAATCGCTGTTATTCTCTTACACAATGAACCAAAGAAAACTCTGTTTTAAAAAGGCTTGGGTAATTAAGTCAAAACTCACAGATAATCTCCCTATCTTAAAGTGCATTGAATTGGGACTTAAAATATATCTGCAAAATCCCTTCACATCAGAATCTAGAATTAATGTTTTAGTGAACAACCAAGGACTGGGAATCTGGAGGGTCCATCTTGGAATTCTGCCTTTGCTTTTAAATGTAGGACCTCAAATAGCCTCAACCAACCAAAGGTCTCCTGGGGATTGAGTAGAGAGGATAATCAATGGGGTATAAGAATGAAGTTTTGAATAATCGCATATCATTAATAAAAAGAAAAAAAAACCCTGTGTTTTTACACAAGAGAACCAGGCTATTATCACTAGTCAAGGAAGGATCAGAGAATGGGGTGGTAGTTACACATTCAAAGACTTTCCACTGCACCCTGAACAATATGGCTCTTGACACTAAGTTACTCCCATTTCTTCTCCCTCCCTCTTACTACATTTTTTTTTCAACACAGCTTTCCTTATAGTTCTCTGAAGAGACAAGTTTCTTTCCCTCCTCACAGAGTTCCTTCATCTAGATGTCTATAACTAGAATACTCATTCTCAATCTCAAACTCAAAGCATTTACATGGAAACTTTTTCATATATTTTACCTCAGTCTATTTTCCTTACTGTACTTTCTTCTTGATGCTGTCTAATTATATTCTATTATTTCATCATATTCATTCCCTTCATAACATATATTTTGATTTGCAATCATTTATTTATTTACTGGTTTGCATACCTATTGTCTGTCAAAGGTAAGTTTCAAGCTTCAGAAGTGTAAGTCCATATCAGTCTTGACCTTTCTAATGTTCAATGTCTCCTATGAAACCTAGTACATACTGTTATTATTGCTGTTCAGTCACTCAGTTCTATCCAACTCTTTGTGACTTCATGGACTGCAGCTCGCCATGGTTCCCTGTCCTTACCATCTCCTGGAGCTTGCCAAAACTCAGGTCCATTGAGTCAGTGATGCCATCCAACCATCTCATCCTCTGTTCTTACCTTTTTCTCCTGCCTTCAATTCTTCCACATATCAGGGTCTTTTCTAATGAATCAGTTATACATATCAGGTAGCCAAAGTGCTGGAGCTTCAGCTTCAGCATCAGTCCTTCCAATAAATATTCAGGACTGATTTCCTTTAGGATGGACTGGTTGGATCTCCTTGCAGTCCAAGGGATTCTTAAGAGTCTTCTCCAACACCACAGTTCAAAATCATCAGTTCTTTGGCACTCAGCCTTCTTTATGGTCCAACTCTCACATTCATACATGACTACTGGAAAAACCAAAGCTTTGACTATACAGACCTTTGTCGTAAAATTAATGTCTCTGCTTTTTAACTTCCTGTCTAGGTTGTTCATAGCTTTTCTTTCAAGAAGTAAGCATCTTTCAGTTTCATGGCTGCAGTCACCATCTGCAGTGATTTTAGAGCTCAAGAAAATAAAAATTCTGTCACTGTTTCCATTGTTTCCCCTTCTATTTGCCTTGAAGTGATGGGACCAGATGCCATGATCTTTGTTTTTTGAATGCTGAGTTTTAAGCCAACTTTTACACTCTCCTCTTTCACTTTCATCAAGAGGCCCTTTAGTTCCTCTTCGCTCTGTGCCATAATGGTGATGTCATCTGCATACCTGAGGTTATTGATATTTCTCCCAGCAATCTTGATTCCAGCATGTGCTTCATCCAGTCCAGCATATGCCCACACATACTCCTTTCCCAATTTGGAACCAGTTCATTGTTTTATGTCTGGTTCTAACTCTTTCTCCTTGACCTGCATACAGATTTCTCAGGAAGCAGGTAAGGTGGTCTGGTATTCCCAACTCATTTTAAGAATTATCCACAGTTTGTTATGACCCACAAAGTCAAAGACTTTGGCATAGTCAATAAAGCAAAAGTAGATTTTTTTTTTCTGGAATTCTCTTTCTTTTTCTATGAACCAACAGATGTTGTCAATTTGATCTCTGGTTCCTCTGCCTTTTCTAAATTCAGCTTAAACCTCTGGAATGTCTTGGTTCATGTACTGCTGAAGCGTAGCTTGGAGAATTTTTAGCATTACTTTGCTCACATATGAAATGAGCATAATTGTGCAGTAGTCTGAACATTCTTTTGCATTGCCCTTCTTTGGGACTGAAATGAAAAGTGAACTTTTCCAGTCCTGTGGCCACTGCTGGATCTTCCAAATTTGCTGGCCTACTGAGTGCAGCGCAGTCACAGCATCATTCTTTAAATCTTGAAATAGCACTGCTGGAATTCCATTACCTTCACTACCTTCACCCATTCGAGTCTGCTTTAGTTCACTGATTCCTAATATGTTGATATTCATTCTCGTCATCTCCTGTTTGACCACTTTCAACTTACCTTGATTCATGGACCTAACAGTTCAGGTTCCTATTCAATATTATTCTTTACAGCATCGGACTTTATTTTCACCACCAGACACATCCACAGCTTGGCATCATTTCTGCTTTGGCTTAGCCTCTTCATTCCTTCTGGACCTATTTCCCTGATCTTCTCCAGTAGTATACTCAGCACCTACTGACCTGGGGAGTTCATCTTTCATTGTCATATTTATTTTTGCCATTTCATACTGTTCATGGGGTCTCAAGGCAAGAATGCTGAAGTGGTTTGCCATTTTTTTCTCCAGTGGAACACGTTTTGTCAGAACACTCCAGAAATAACTGGGTATTGAATAACGAGCTTTATATAAGATTTAGAAAATATAGATGTCAATCAAAAAATATGGAGCAAAAGAGATACTTAGAGAATATAAATCCATAGCTGCTGAACTCTGGGACAAATGTGGCCAATATGCTTGTTTTGTTTGAACAAAGAATTCCTTGTATAAACCTGAACGTGATGATTTGAAATTAAATTTGAATCATCTACTTAGCTTGCCATTAGACCCAATACTGCATATTATTTTCATTCTGCCTCTACACATTTATATGTCCTTCCTCTCAACTCAAAACTTTTGAATGTTTAATATTACTTGTACAATGAGAGGAAAAGGAGGCCCAGTTTAGAAATCAGAAGAAGGTTATTACTTTAAGGCCAATTAGAAAAGGAAAGTTTTTAAAAACACCTTTGCCTGGGCTTTACGCATGACCTTCTGAATTCAAATACACTTTGTTCTTTAAGAATCAGAGAACTAAACTTATAGCACTTTAACATCTTATGATACATAAGAGACATTTTTTTTCTCTATTGACTTTGACTATATATCTTATTTCTCATTCAGTGCTACTAAATATTTTTGATAGCAAAGTTTAAAATAATTTTTAATCTTACACAATTCTTTATGTATTAGTGCTCAACAAGTGTCTCCTGGATAATAATATCAGAATGAATGTACTCATGGAGGCATAACCATAAAAAATGTCAAGGCTCAAGCTGCTTCATTCTAAAGATTATCAAAGTCAGATTTAGAAATATGAGTACAAAACCTTATTTCTATGTCCATTTTGAGAGTACACTGCTTCCTTGATTACTGTTCAAAGAGACTTATACTTCTCATAGATTTATGAAGACACTTACATCTTTATGCCATGCACAGATTTCTCTCATCATTATTTTATCTGTGTCTATGAGTTGAATTTTTGTCATAAAAAAATGTTATCCTACAAAGTGTCACATAGTGACTATGGGATACTTTTCTCCCTAACACATCAATAAATCAATGCTAGATGTATTGAAGAGAAAGATCACACTTTTTTTCCTCTGTCTTATATGTGACTAACCAGTTGAAATGAAACTTATAAACACTGGTGAGGCCCTTGTCATGGTAACCGAGGCTTAACAATTTAGGGAAAACATGAAAACTCACAGGGCGAAACCAATTGGAAAGCAGTAGATTCATGGCCCTTCTCCTTTCATGTTCCCCTGAAGCGTCAGTATATTTTTATACCACATAGAGGATAAGCTAAGCATGTATTATCTGTTGTTAGTGTCATCAGCTCTGAATGAAATTGTGTGCAGCACCCAGAGATATTTAGTCCCTATTTCACCAATATCGAAAAGTCATGTGTAGGATTAAATCTGACCTAAACTTTATTATATTACCCTTATTAATAATTTCCTTCTCTTTGAAGGAAAAATCAGGTGAGAGAAGGAATAAGATATTGTGATTTCCTATGCCTCTCACAAAGTTCTCCACTTTGTCCTTTCAGTTCTACTTAAATTTCACTTTTCCTTCAAGATCATTTAGGGTTTGACTATTTTGTGCTCAATAAATGGTCACACTTTAGGCCTCGATAAACTGCCTTCAACCTGCCTTTAACCCTTATATTTTTTAAACCAGTCAAATGCAGCACAAAGATTTAACAATTTACATTGTCACTTTTTTAGAGTGTCCATGAATACATATTTATTTTGTACAGAAGTCTTTATAATATTTTAGTGATGACTTCATATCTCCCATATTGCCCATTTTGAGATAATATAGTACAATATACTAGGTAAGCGTGTAATCTTCCTTTGGTGTAGAAAGATAAACTTTTGCTTTGCTTGCCTTCGGAAAGTTACCCAAAAGTAATTAAATGAAAAGAAATTTTTGAAAAAAACTTTCAACATTTTCCAACTTTATATTGGATATTGTTGAGAGGATTTAATATATATTCTTGTAGTTTTTTTATGTAGATGACATAAATAGTGGTATGTAAGCAAATTACTAACTTCATAAGGAATAAATGCTTTATCTCATAGCTCTAAACTGAATATAGTTAGGCCAATAAACATAAATCTGAGTATTATGTTCACCATAATATCCATATCAAATTTTATACATGTCCGTGTGACTTTCATTTGTTTGATTCACTCCTGTGTTCTAGGAGACAGCTCAAGGACATGACTAAGATTATAAATTCTGCTTAAAGGTCACTTTTATATTTGAACCAGGGGGAAGTCATCAACTTTATTCAGGTAAGTACAAAATTCCAGCCTGGATTCAGTGTAAAATGGTTTGCTTGAACATGTTAGCTCTTTTGCCTAATATACTATCTACTTGCAACACATGGCAAGTAAATGCAAAGGAAAGAGTGACCCTAATTTCAGTAGAAATTAGAAATTAGACGGTAGAAATAAAGGGTATTTGCATTGCTTTATTTTTTCAAAACTTTGTTTATTCGATGTTTACATTTGCTGGTATAGTGAGGAATATTTCTTTCTAAATTAGGAAGTGACAGGTTAATTATATGTGATTGATACACTTTCTTTGCAGGAGTCACTCCTAGAATATAAACACCTATTTTTATTCTTATTTGTATTTGTCATACTCAATATAACAGAAATGTAGAATATAGATGTTTTAGTTTTGTTGAATTCAGGAATGTTCACTGGAAAAATGATAACACAGGCAAAATTCTATTCAGCAAACATTAAATTATTCTGCTCAAAAATGTGAGGTTAGTCCCCATTCGGTATATAGTTCACCTAAAATTGCTATGTAGATATGAAAAAATATTGTTTTACTGAGTAATCCTTTACAACATATCCATAGTCATGTCTCTATTTTATTCTCAATGTAAGCAGAAAAGGAAAATTCCCCTTTTCTCCATCTTGGCTAAATCTCACAATATTGTTGGCAAAGACACACATGTTTTAAAGAAGTGTACTTTTAATATCAGCAGAGTGTTAAATATTCTTCATAAAATGCCACCATTTCTAGGGAATTATGACTTCCCCATCAGTACTGGCAGAGAAGGCAATGGCAATCAACTCCAGTGTTCTTGCCTGGAGAATCCCAGAGATGGGGAGCCCGGTGGGCCGCCGTCTCTGGGGTTGCAGAGTCGGACACGACTGCAGCGACTTAGCAGCAGCAGTACTGGCACCTACTGGGAAGAACACTGCTTTGGGGATCAGACTGGCCTGGTTTGAATCTTGACCAAAGCAAAGTTGTCAATGTTATTTAATCTGTAAGTTTAAATTTTTTCCTCTGTAGAATGCTAGAAATTATTCTATTGATACAAAACTTGCAGAGTGATGCTTCATGATGTTTAAGTGAAGTAATAGTGAGTGTAAAGTGTCTGAAAGCATGGTCTGTGCACTGTGCACACTCAGTCAATAAAGTTGTTGTCATGATAACATGAAGGTTTATACTGAACATTTCTTGATCATCTCCCTAAGTAATGTCTCCATTTTTCCCCTTAAATCATATCTATTTCCAAACAGAAAAGAAAAAATCACAGGCAGAATAGTTAATGTTAGAGCCCTGTACAACTGTAGAGCAAACTAGATGTGAAAAAACTGCAGAAAATAAAACATAGAAGGTTTTTTTAGTAATTCAACCTCAGGAGATAGCTGTCAGTTACCACTTAGCAATCTTAGTTGCAAGTAAATCAAGTCCAATTCAATCCATTTTAAGCCAAAAGAAAGAATTTACTATCTCTTTGACTTACACTTAAGAAGGGTAGAGTTTGGCTAAAGGAATTTTCAAGCAGTATCCTCAGGATTTGTCAGATTATCACACTACTGTTTGTTCTCCACATTAAGAATATTTTCAAAAGATCTCCTTCTTCAGAGTTTCAGGTTTACAGTTTTTACAATCACAGAAGAAAGAGAATCCTTAAAACCTATATTTAGTTTGATAGAGTCTCACTTGTGTATTTTTTGCTTTGTTGTCTCTGCTTTCAGTAAAATAAAAGAAAAATCATTTCATACCCCTTTTGTGTTCTTCTGGGAGTTTCAGGTCTTATGTTCAAGTCTTTGATCTGTTTTGAGTTGATTTTTGTGTATGTGTAAATAGGCTTCATTCTTTGGCATGTGGTTTCCCAATATCACTAATTAAAAAGACTGTTCCTTTCCCTATTGTATATTCTTGGCTCCTTTGTCATAAATTAAATGACCACACGTTTGGGTTTATTTGGAGGCTCTCTATTCTGTTCAATTTATCTATGAGTCAGTTTTTATGTCAATATCATATTGTTTTATTACCTACAGTTTTTTAATTTAATTTGAAATCATAAAGTATGATGCTTCCAGTCTTGTTCTCCTTTCTCAAGATTGCTTTGGCTACTGCAGGTCTTTTGTGGTTCCATACAAATTTTAGGATTATTTGTTCTATTTCTATGAAAAATGCCATTGGAATTCTAATATGAATTGCCTTGAGTCTGTAAAACACTTTCGGCAGTACAGACAATTTAAAAATATTATTTTTTTCAATCCATAAGCACAGAGTATCTTTTTATTTATTTGTATCTTAATTTTCTATTTTCAAAGTCTCATAGTGAAAATATCTTTTCCCTGCTTGGTTAAATTTATCCCTAGGTATTTTATTATTTTTATTGTTAACTGTAAATAGGACTATTTTCTTAATTTATCTTTCATATAATTTGTTGTTAGTGTATAGAAATGCAACTGTTTTTTGCATATTCATTATATATCCTGCAAATTTACTGAACTTATTTATGTAATTCTACTGGTCTTTTGGTAGAAACTTCAGGGTTTTCTATATGTAATAACCCATCAAATGCAAATAGACATGGTTTTACTTCCTCCCTTCTGATTTAGATGCCTTTTATTTCTTTTTCTTGACTAACTTCCCTGGCTAGGACTTCCAGTACTCAGTTGAATAAAAGAGGCAAAAATTGGCACTATGTTTTTAAAAGAAAAGTGGTCACTCTTTCACCATGAGTATATTTACTGTGGGACTCTTATACATGGTGTTTATTATGTTTAGGTAGTTCCTTCTATCACTTGTTTATTGAGAATTTTTACCATGAATGTAGTTGAACTTTGTGAAATGATTTTTTTTCATTTATTAAGATGGTAACATGATTTTCATCCTTCACTTTGCTAATATAGTGTATCACATTGATTTGATGATATTGTAACATACATCTCTGGAAAAATTCCACTTGATCTTGGTTTATGATACTTTTAATGCTTTCATCTCTTATTTTAATTGTTGAATTCAGTTTAATAATTTTTTTGTGGATTTTTTCATCTATATTCAACAGAAATGCTAGCCTTTTCTTTGTTTGGTTTCGGTACCAAGGTAATACTGGCCTCATTAAATGAGTGTGAAAATGTTGCTTTCTCTACTATTTTTGAGAGAGCTTAAGAAGGATTGGTATTATTTCTTCTTGAAATGTTTGATAGCATTCAAACCAGTGACGCCATCTAGTCCTGGACTTTTGTTTATATGGAGAAATTTGATTACTGATTCAGTCTCTTTTCTAGGAATTGGTCACTTCAGATTTTCTAATTCTTCATGATTCAGTCTTCATAGGTTATATGTTTCCAGAATTTTTGCATTTTCTCTTGGGTGTTCAAACTGTTAGCATAAAATTGTTGGTAGTAGTCTCTATTCCTTCGTTATTTCTGTGGGTATCAGTTGTAATGTCTCTTCTTTCATTTCTGATATTATCTGAGTCCTCTCTCTTTTTTTCATGAGTTTAGCAAAATGTCTGTCGATTGTGTTTATCTTAAAAAAAAAAAAACAGCTCTTAGTTTCATTGATTTTCTATTGTCTTTTTAGTCTCTTTGATATTTTCTTTCTTTTCCTAGATTTGGGCTTTGTTCTTTCTCCAGTTCCTTGAGGTGTCAGGTTAGATCATTTACTTGAGATCTTTCTTTTCTTTTTCCTTCATTAAGGCATTTATTCCCATGAACTCCTTTTCCTGCAACTCATGAAATTTGGTATGCTGTATTTCTAGTTTTATTTGCTTTCAAATTTTAAAAAAAATCTCTTTTGGTTGCTTTTTTACTCCGTATTTGTTCAGTGCTATGTTCAAAATATGTTGTTTACCCCCACATAGCTATGAATTTTTCATTTTTCATCTTATAACTGATTTCTAGTTTCATACCATTGTGATATCAGAAAAGATGCTTAACATAATTTTTATTCTAAAATTTATTCAGATTTGTTTTGTGGCCTAACATGTTTAATGGTGAGGAATGTTTCATATGTGCTTGAGAAGAATGTGCTGTTGTTCAATTTCTAAGTTCTGTCTGACTCTTTGCAGCCCATGAAGTACAGCATGCCAGATGCCTCTGTCCTCCGCTCTCTGCTGGAGATTGCTCAAATTCATGTCCATTGCATCAGTGATTCTATCTAACCATCTCATTCTCTGCCCCATCCCACCCCACCCCACCCCCACCTTCTCTTTGTGCCTTCAATCTTTCCCAGCATCAGGGTATTTTTCAATGAGTTGGCTCTTCGTATCAGGTGGCCAAAGAATTGGAGCTTCAGCTTCAGCATCAGTCCTTTCAATGAATATTCATGGTTGAGTTCCTGTAGAACTGACTGTTTGATTTCCTTGCAGTCCAATGGACTCTCAAGAGTCTTATCCAGCACCACAGTTTGAAAACATTAGTTCTTTAGCACTCAGCCAATTTATGGTCCAATTTTCACATCCATACATGACTATTGGAAAAATCATAGCTTTGACTGTACAGACCTTTGTCGGCAAAGTGATGCCTCTGCTTTTTAATATTCTGTCTAGGTTTGTCATAGCTTTCCTTCCAAGGAGAAAGTGACTTTTAATTTCATGGCTGCTACTGGATAAAATATTCTATAAATATCTGTTATGTCCATCTGGTCTAACATGCAACTTAAGCCCAATGTTTCCTCACTGATATTCTTTTTGGATGAAATATACATTGTTAACCTGACCCAGAGATCGAACCCAGGTCTCCTGCATTGCAGGCAGATGCTTTAACCTCTGAGCTACCAAGGAAGCCTTTCACTTTCTTTCACTTTCACTTGATAAAATATTCTATAAATATCTATTATGTCCTAGTCTAACATGCAATTTAACTCCAATGTTTCCTTACTTATATTCTTTTTGGATGAAATATACTTTGTCAAAAGTGGGTTATTGACTTTCCCTGTGTTATTTATTGTTATATACGTCTCAGTTCAGTTCTGTTAATATTTGCCCATAGGCTGCTTTCACTCCTTTTCTTTTTTTTTGGTTGTTGTTTCTCTGATGGATGAATGCCACTGCCCTGTCTTTGAGTTCACTGATTTTTTCTTCTACTTCATCTAGTTTCCTTGAACCACTTTACTGAATATTTGAGCTTAATCACTAAGTTCTTTGGCTGTGTGATTTGTTTGTTACTTTCTTATCTTTTCCCTTTTCTAAAATTCTCACTTTGTTTATGCTTTGTTCTTCAGACCTCAGTGAGCATCTTTATAACAATTATTTTGAACTCTTTATCAGGTAAATCACTTATCTCCATTTCATTAAACCTTACTTATTTCTAGTTCATGTTGCTGCCTATACTTCTTTCATTAAAAAATGGATAAGAATCAGACCACATTTTCATCTTTGCTTTAGAATATGACATGCTCTTTTCTCTTTATTATTCCAACAGTTTTATAAAACAGAATTTTTAAAGATTACTTTCAGATATCTTCCAGGTGTAAAAATCAACTTTTAAATATTTCCTTATGTATAGTTTAAAATATTATTTTCAGAAATCGCTAAGTTTATTTAAGACAAAATTTATTTATTGCTATTCCCCAAGTTAACTTTATTAACTCCTTAGGATAAATATACTGTGTTCTAAAGGTGATTTTTTCCCTTTGTTTGCTCATTTATTCAACTTACTAGACTTTCTAAACACAAAAGATGTGCTTAGTGGCTCAGTTGTGTCCAACTCATTGTGACCTCATGGACTGTAGTCTGCCAGGTTCCTCTGTCAATGGCAAGAATTGAGAAGAATATTGATACCCGGCAAGAATACTGGTGTAGGTTGCCATGCCCTACTCCAGGGTATATTCCTAATCCGGGGATTGAAGCCAAGTATCCTCCTCCAGGGCATGTTCCCAACCCAGGGATTGGGGTTCTTCTCCAGAGGATCTTCTCAACTCGGGGATCGAACCCAGGCCTTCCACATTGCAGGTGGATTCTTTACTATCTGAGCCACTAGCCTATCCCTTCTCCAGGGGAACTTCTCAATTCAGGAACTGAACCCAGGTCTCCTGTATTACACGTGGATTCTTTACCAGCTGAGCTACCCAGAAAGCTCCAATCAACAAAAGATAAATGTTCTTATCTCATATTCTAGTTATATCTATTGCATCAGTAAAATAATCAGGTTAATTTGGTGATGGCAGGTGAGTAATATGATATATTTAGAAATGACTATATTTACTGAAATAGTATTCACTTCTTTTTAGAATCTATCATCACTTTCTTGTACAGTTAATTAGTGTAGTACTATTAACTTGTCACTAGTTATTATTTAATACTATCTTTAATTTTCTAATTTCATTTAATCATTATTAATGCTAATAAATACACTATATATATATGTATGTTAATTTTGTAAGCTATATGCTGAACACTGTAAGTTTTCAAAAAACTCTGTTTGCCACTTTACTACTGGATAAATTGATGCAAAAGAATTTAAACATATTATAGGAAGAAACAGAGGTAAGAGTGAAATTCTAACTTAGCCTTAGCCATTAAAGTATTCTTAATTTCTACCATAAATTATATAAGTCCTCATTAAAATGTTTTGCTGAATATTTTAATATATGTAAATAAATTTATTTAGAACTAAGATAAAGAAGCTAGAAACCTCATTTTGTTTATAAAGCTATAAGCTACATGTATATAAACTTTATTGTTATGAATCTATGGATGAGTAAAATTGATCACTTAAATTAAGAGAATTTGCCCCATAAAATTATTTGCTATAATGATAGGTATACTATTAAAAAGTGTGACATGTTGGTTATTCACACAAAAAATACTTCCTTTATGCTAAGTCGATAGCTATATTTTAAGGTTCACAGAATCACTACATAGGAAAATAAAAGCTTATCAACAATATTTAGCATTTGCTAGATGTTATTTAAAAAATAAATTTTAGCATTCTCTTTAACAATAATATTTGCATCCATAAACAAGCAATCTAATGGGAATGGATAAATCATAAATAAACACATAGAGTCAAACCAGGGTCAGCAAACCTTGCAAGTTATTATCATAAATGCCTGTCAGCAAGGATACATAAAAGTGTAGATGTCACTGCTTGGCTCCTAGGGGAGAGACAGCCATACCACAATCTCCCTTTCACTACAGCTGGCATCTCTGACTTCACATTGCAAAGGCAGATATGTGCTGACCACAGCAAAGGCACAATGGAACTAGTGTGGAATTGCAGGAGGTGCAAATATTATTACAGCATTATTGTTTACTGAGCCTCCATCTGCCAGAAAAGCTCAAGTGATTACACATAATAGACCTTCCTGGACATACTCTTGGCCTTTTCTTTCCCTTTTCTGGCCTAAGTTTTCTTCAGTAAATTTACTTTGTGTTTACATACAGAAAATGGTCCTGCTCTTTTTTAAGGCAACATATTCCACTTTTGCAAAAAGAGGCAAAACACTTTCAGTACCATTAACATGCACACACAAACATATGCACACACCCACTGAGGGCAGGGAGATAAGTGGGGCTGGGAGAAGACTTTGCCACCTAAAACAAGTTTATGCTTTTATATTGTAACTCAAGTCTATGAGTGGATAGTGAGTTGTGTGAAATTATAAGTAGAATATTCGATATACACATATGTTGTAGAGAAGTTAGATAGCCGATTTCCATAGAAGTCACCTTGCTTCCACAAGAGCATGCCTCACCCCACATGAGGCCCACAGCTAATGCTGATTACTCAGATTCTCCTCTCCTGTAATTTGCAGTTAGGATTCAGAGACACTGAGTGAGTGGCTAGAGGTTTCTATGTTCCAAAAGGTAACATATAAACGGATGTGCTTTACACAGCCATGTTTCACAAAGTGAACAGGGAAATGGAGAAAACTGTTTATTCTACAATACCACAGATGCAGAGATAAAAGTGAGTGGATTCCTGAGTACGTCTCATATTCCAATTGAACCCCTCTGGTTGAGGGCTGGTTTCATTCCTATGCTTGAGTTCTGTGAGGTACCCCAATACATAATTAAGAAATTCATCACATCCTTAAGCTGCCTAGATTGTTTCAGTCATAATGTCATAAATGTGCATCAATTTAAAGAGTGAGTTTGAAAGACCATTGCCTTGAGTACATGTGTGAAAGTCACTCTGTCCTGTCCAACGCTTTGCAATCCCATGGACTATACCGTCCATGGAATTCCCCAGGCCAGAATACCAGAATGGGTAGCTTTCCCTTCTCCAAGGGGTATTCCCAATCCAGGGATGAAACCCAGGTCTCCAGCATTACAGGCAGATTCTTAACCAGCTGATCCACAAAGGAAGTCCAAGAATACTGGAATGGGTAGCCTATCCCTTCTCCAGCGGATCTTTCTCACCCAGGAATCAAACCAGGATCTCCTGCATTGCAGGCAGATTCTTTATCAAATGAGCAATCAGGAAGCAGAACCCTACAAGGATAGTTCTTTGACTTTTAGGCTATCATAGTATTCCCAGTCCACTAGACAATTCCTGGTAGACAACGTTCTTAACTTGCAAAATAGAATGAATCTTTGGTGTTCTTCTATAGAAAAAAAATTGTAAGACTTTATTACAAAAATAAGTTGTTGGTGTTCAGTGGCTGAGTCATGTCTGATTGTTTTGTAACCTCATGGACTGTAGCTCTCAAGCCTCCTCTATCTGTGGGATTTCCCAGGCAAGAATACTGGAGTGGGTTGTCATTATCTTCTCCAGGAGATCTTCCCAACCAGGAATCAAACCTGTATTTCCTGCTTGGCAGAGAGATTCTTTACTATTGAGTCACCTGGGAAGCCAATGAAAATAAATACATTATCTTAAAATAAGACATTAAAAATAAATTTACTTGGGTAAAAAGACAATTACTTTGAGAATTTGAACAAAATCTGCATTTCACTCTACATATTTGCTGCTTTCTGGGCATTATACAATCAATTCCACTTGATTTCTCATCCCCGAGACAGATGTTTCAGAATTAGAGCAAACTCCAGTGAATCCAAGGCATAGATAAGTCAGAATGTCAGAGCATGAAGATAGTGCATTTTTGAGCTAGATGGCTCTAGTTTCAAATCCCAGATTCTCTATTAATTATATGTATGATCATCGACAAGTTAATTTATCACTCCAAGTCATATTCCTTCTCTTGTGAAAAACAGGAGATCAAATGGATCAGTATGATAAATAAATTAAATGAGATACACTTGTGATATAGTTTGAATTGTACTTGATACATGGTAAGTGCACAGATCATTAATTCCTTTCCAAATTTGATAATCCTTGGGGTTTGATGCTAACTCACAATCAAATTAATAAGGATGGACAGTGGTAACAGAGGTGATTGTGTATTAATGTTCCCTAAACTATTGTTCCCATAGACTCCAGAGGTTTTTCAGTATTATTTATTAACATCAATGAAAAAGAACCATTCTATTCATTCTAGAATCAAGTTTCATTACGTATCTGTTCAGAACATTACCTACAACAATATCAAATACCAGCTGTTGATCATTAATGAGGTAGTCATCAGCTAATCATTATATGATTTATCATGGTAGCATTCATAGCAACAATCTGAGTTAGCTATTGCTATACTTATTTTAGTACTATGAAATCTGAGGTTTGGAGAGGTTAGGTAAATTTCTCATTCAAGGTCACCAGCCAGAAAGTGTCAGCATCAGGATTCAAAGCCAATTTTGTTTGGTTTCCAAAGTCAATATTAAAACCAGCCTCCTTTGTATCTAGACCATTAAAGTAATGGTGGATAACTTTTCAGAATCTGACAAGAACCCAGGAGAGTAATAGAAAAAAGAAAAGTAGGTGATGCCACAAAACAGCATCAGGAAAAAAATGCACTTTACATCCTCTTTTTTCCCAACTATTATTTTATAGTGCTGTTTGTGATATATTTTCCAATTTCAAAGTTCTATCAGCAATCATTTCATTTTGATTTTATTTTTCTTAGTTTTTAAAGCTTGTGCCTCTGTGGCTGAGCTAATCTTACTGCTTTAGGTTGTGTTTTCTATCTTCCTTCTTTCCTTCTGTCTTTCCTCCATCCCCTACCCCTTCTCCTTTCCCTCCCTCCCTCCTCCACCTCTTTCTTTTGTAATTCCATGTAAGCAAAGAAGATAGTTACAAGCACACGTGGGCTAGCATTTTTTTTTTTTTTTACAGCTTTTCAATTTTTATTTCTGCATCATCTTTACAAAGTTAGAGAACAGGGGCTTCCATTGTGGCTCACTGATAAAGAATCTGCCTGCCAGTGCAGGAGAGACAGGTTCAATCCCTGATCAGGTAAGATTCCACGTGCTGTGGAGCAATTAAGCCCGTGCACAACAACCATTGAGCATGTGATCTAGAACCCAGGAGCTGAAATTTCTGAGACCACAGGCCACAACTACTGAAGCCCGTGCACCCTAGATGCTGTGGTCCACAAGAGAAGCCACCACAATACCTACACACAACCACTACATAGTAGCCTCCTCTCACCACAACTAGAGAAAAGTCCACCTAGCAATGAAGACCAGCACAGGCCAAAATAAATTAATAAAATAAACTTTAAAATTTTTAAAAAGTTAGAAAACAAATTATAATATTATGTTTAAAAACTGATTCAAATACATGACTATCAGAAGTTTACAGAAATAAATTATTTATTCAGAAAATATTTATTCAATGTCTACTTTGTGCCCTGTTTTGCTGGATATTGGAATGACAGTGAGAAACAAAATTAAGTTCCTGACCTAAGAGCTAAATATACATAAACAAACAAGTCTATATAATCACATTAAGGAATTATTTGAAAAATGAATCATACCACTTCTCTAGAGTGACTGTGTCCAAGAGATAATCCATACTTGTTTTGTTCCTCTTAAATGTAGCCCTCTTAATCAAACTGCCCTACTGTCTCAAAATAACCATGATGTCCTTTGAGGACTCCTGATGTCTTTCTGTAATCTCAACTATTTTGAGAACCTGATTGAAAATTAATTTAAAGTCCCCTTCAAAGGTGGCTGCTGAGATACACACACACACACACACACACACACACACACACACACACACTCACAGATCTATATAGATAGATGGATAGATAGATGTCACAGAGTTGGACATGATTGACCACACATGAGTATGCACACAAGCATATATGTGTATATACACACAAATAGACACACACACACACATATATAAATACATATACACACATATGTTTGTGTATACACACAAACACATGCTTCCATATGTGCTAATGTGTGCTCAGTCGTGTCCAACTCTGTGATCTCATGGACTGTAGCACACCAGGCTCCTCTGTCCATGGAATTTTCCAGGCAAGAATACTGGAATGGGTTGCCATTTTCTACTCCAATATATATGTGCATATATATACATACAAGAGATACATGTCTGGACACCATACAGTGTATTTATTACTTTGGATCATTTAATCTTGGATAATATTATTTTGAATCACTTAATAAAAGCTAAGAAGTTTCCTGAAGATTTTACAGATATTAGGGAGCAATATTTCACAGAGCACGCAGACTACCTTATAGATAAAGAAACATTCATTTTTGACCATACACAACAGGAAGAGCTATAAAGAGTTGATTTTATGTGTAATGACAAGGTAAATTAGAAGATGTATAAGTGGGATCTGTGGTTTGGAACAAAACAAAACCAGGCAACCAAAGATTAATCAATCACAAAAGGCAAGCTACCTGGAAAAATTATGATTTCTAGTTAAAAAGAGAATTTCCTCTCTTGACTACTGATTTTCACCCTGATTAATCTATATTCTTGTTAGGGAATTTGGGATCAACTGTACACCTTGCTATATTTTAAATGAATAACCAAAAAGATCCTAGTATATAGCACAGGGAACTCTGCTCAATGTTATGTGGCAGCCTGGATGGGAGAGGATCTGGGGGTAGAATGGGTACATGTATATGTGTGGCTGAGTTTCCATGCTGTGGAAGCGTGATAGCCTGAAGCTATCACAACATTGTTAATTGGCTACACACTAATATAAAACAAAAATTTTTAAAAAGTAAGAGATGACACACCAACACAATGTTGTAGAAAATGGTTGTATGGTCCACCTAGATAGGTACTTTTGCATACTACTAAACCAATTCATTAGTTATGTACATTAGAAAGACATTTCATCTAGAATGTTTGCGAAAAAACACTTTCACATTTGAGTTTTACATGAACACTCTATTTAAAATACATTCACTCATTGTTTTTTCCACTACCCTGCTGTACTTTTCTTCATACTGTTTTAATTATTTACAGCCCACATCTGATTGTCTGTTTATTGCCAGTCTTCCCCACTAAAACATAAACTCAACAATTGCAAAGACATTCACCACTGTCCATTCCAACACCTAGAACGTTAGCTACCCCTGGAAATTAAGTGAATTTTTGTTGAACGATTAACTCAGCAAAAGAACGGGTTTAGAATATGGAAGTCCTTCTATAAATAGAAGTGCAATTAATTAAACATTTAATTTGAATATAAATGTAGACTAATCAAAACAATACACCGCCATACCTCACTCATTCTATACATGCACACATGCTCAGTCCTCAGTCTTTGTGACCCTATGGATTGCAGCCCGCCAGGCTCCTCTGTCCATGGGATTCTCTAGGCAAGGATACTAGAATGGGTTGTTGTGCCCTCCTCCAGGGGACATTCCCAACACAGGCATTGGACCCTTATCTCCTGCGTCTCTTGCATCACAGGCGGATTCTTTACCGCTGAAACACAGGGGAAGCCACATTGTCTTTCTAGAGCACCTACAGTTTCCTTAGTAGGAATTGGCAAATAGTGGAAACTTTAATTGGTCTCCATCTATTGTTTTTCCTTATTCTTTTTTATTCATTCATTTAAATGATGACTTTCCTGTGTTTCAATCCAAACTCCCAATATTTTCTTGTTATTTTCAATACTGCATTTTATAATAGGCCAATTCTTTAGGGCACATGGATATCCTGAATTTTTTTTCCTGTTTTACACATCTATCACATAAAAAATGTAGAAGAAGTGAGTATCCCATGACACTCTCTCTTTATATATATCTATAGATATAGATATAGATAACATAGGGTTTAAGAATATGGCTTCGAAGCCAGACAACAAAATACCAGTTGATAATCACTTACCTCTCTGTGCTTAATTTTCTTCTTCATGAAAATTAGGACGATGAGAGCCCCCTTGTTATAGTTCTGAGGACAATATCAGTTAATGGAAAGAAGATGTTTATAAAAGTGTTAGACACACAGTGACATATTAGTCTTGGGAGATGGTTCTCCAGAGAGCGCTCATGTTTCTGCATGTTCCATGAGCAGAGGCATTGATTGTTTTCTTCCTGACTGTCTTTTCAAGGATGTTTTTAGAGTGAACATCCTTGGAATATTGAGATACTGTCTCCCTTCTGATAAAATGGAAGATTTATTCACTGTCCATAAAATAATGATAATGTCTCCCTCTGGGACAAAGTGTTAGCAGGTTTGCAAGAAGCTCGTTATAAAGATTGGGTTCGTTTTACCTTGGAATTCCTCAGTGGTGATGCAAATCACCACTCCCTTGTTTTCCTGTGGGAACTGGGACTTGGAGAATAGGCACAAGAAAATATCAGTACTCTGGCTACTGCCAACACAGCAAGCAGAAAACTCTCACTTTCCCCTGACTCACGAGTCTCATGTCTCCTAGCATTCATGAAATCATGGTGATATACCTTGCAAACTAGGCAGCAAAATTAAGGCTCAGACTCTTCACAGTTTTTAACAGTCAAAGATGTTATTACTATACTTTCCCCTCCAAGGTTATATATAACTTTCTAACTTTGAGCAAGAAAGTGTTTCTGAGATAATTGCAACCTGGATGGTTGCCCCCATTAATCACAAGCCTTTTCCCTTTCATTCTGAATCTTCACAATTTTCCTACCACTTACTATAAAATATAGCCCTAGTTGGAGAACCTGGTATTAAAAACTGGGAACAAACTGCTAATGCTAGTTTCTGTTGTTTCATCATTTTCTACAAGCTACATGTCAATTACCATACTTACTACATCAATTTTCTAATTCTGTAAATTGAAACATTTTCAATTTATCAGGAATGTGCAGTCTTCTGAGCAGCAGTTTTCTTTCTTTGTTGGATTTTCCTCACTCCACTATAATCTCTGCTTCTTTATTTTCTACTTTACAATCTCTTGTGCTCATGCCACAAAATTTTTTACTCAAAATATTGAGTTGGCCAAAAAGTTTGTTCAGATTTTCCTTACCATCTTACAGGAATATTCAAACAAACATTTTGTTCAGCACAGTACTCTATCTTCAGGTGCTTTACATTTTCAGAAAAGTAAAATATAGACAAAGACTGCCTGTTTCTATTCATGATCTGAGCAATGATGCATGAATAAAGTTAGCAATACTTACTCCAAGATGTTTTATGATGAAACTTTCGTGTTTTTCATATATTTTAATTGATCCCTTGATATCTAATGAACAAATCTCAAAACATTCTGCAAAATCACTTTGATATAACTCATCTAGTCACTTGTTTATTAGTATTTTATGTAACACATCAGCATGTATAAGCCTATATCCTATGGTGTTTCCTGTGCAATAAAACATGAAAGAGATTACCACATCCTATGGTTTCAGCAGAAGTTTATTAAGTTCTTTAGCAAACATAGCTCAGCAGGTTTAAGGATTTTGAGCTGCTATTTAAAAGAGTGTTTTAAAATCACTAGTTAATTTTTGAATTATTTACTAATATTGTTAATACAATATAAAATTATTATAGTTATTACTGTATTACTTTATTGAATTTGAATTTCAAAGACAAATTTGGAATCTGAGTCACTTTATTTGTAAAGATAGGTTTGTCCCAATATTATAATACTTGGGGTCAATCTGAAAACAAAAGTTGAATACTTCTGAAATTTCTTTATTTCTCCACTAACACCATCATTCACTACGTCTTATACAAACAGAAAAGCACACACAAGCTTACATACACACATATTGTACAAACACCACCATTATCAATATGGGAATAACTACAAAGGAAGATGTAAAAGGGCTCAAGAAGTAGAAATTATATACTATTTTGTTTCATGGATAAAATGTGTTTATAGTATCTTGCATATTTTTATATAAGCCTGAATAATCTGACAGGCCTCACAGGTAGATGCCAAATCAAGTTGATGAATTCCTGGGAATTGTTTCACTTGAAACATGTTTTTATCCATGACTTTAACAGTTTGAGCAAAAATATTCCTCTATAATAATTGCATATGCTTTATATACATGATTGGAATCACACACACATAATCTCCTTGTGTATATAGGTAAGTGTGAGGTAATTTATAAAAATTTATTTGGTCTGTTGTATTTCTGGTACAGAGCTCATAAAACTCATAGTTATTTCCTAACCGATAAGTGCTGCTATAAAGGTGTCTTGATATTCACAACAAGCTCCTTTCAATCACACTTAAGTATTTGTTAATAAGGTACTTTTGGATTTCATGTAATGATGGCAGCTGGCTGCTAAGGGAACCAACAACTCGATTAGAGGGTTGGAATTTATGTCCCAGCCCAGTGAGTGGAGGGGGATGGAAGTTTAACTAATCTGAACAAAGACAGTTATTAAGTCAATCGTGCCTATGAAATGAAGGATCAAATGAAAAAGACTGGAAGAGCCTCTGGATTTGTTGAATATATGGAATATTGAGTTTTAGGGAGAGTACCACACCCAGAGAGCATGGAAGCTCCTTCCCACATAACTTACCCTATGCATCTCTTTCATCTGGTGGTCTCTGAGTTGTATCTTTTATACTAAATCAGTAATCTAGTAAGTGAGATATTTCTGTAAGCCATTCTAGCAAATTAAACCAATCCAAGGAGGGATCATAGAAATCTAATCTATAGCAGATCAATCAGAAGCACAGGTGATAACTCAGACTTGAGACTGATATCTGAACTGAGTGGGAGCAGTTTTGTGAGCCTGAGCCTTTAATATGTGGGACTGCTTAATAGTGTATTACATTTGTTGTTCCTCAGTTGCTAAGTCATGTCCAACTCTTTGTGAACACATGGAATGCAGCACACCAGGCTTCCCTGTCCTTCACTATCTCCCAGAATCCGCTCAAACTCATGTCCATTGAATCAATGATGTCATCCAACCATCTCATCCATACATGAATACTGGAAAAACCATAGCTTTGACTATATGGATCTTTGTCAGCAAAAGTGATGTCTCTGCTATTTAATATCCTGTCTAGATTCGGCATAGTTTTCCTTCAGATGAGCAAGTATCTTTTAATTTCATGACTGTTTTCACATTCTGCAGTGATTTTGAAGCCCAAGAAAATAAAATCTGTCACTGCTTCTACTTTACCCCCACCTATTTGCCATGAAGTGATGGGACCAGACGCCATGATATTAGTTTTTTGATAGCTGAGTTTTAAGCCAGCTTTTTCACTTTCCTCTTTCACCCTCATCAAGAGGCTCTTTAGTTCCTCTATGCTTTCTGCCATTAGAGTAGCATCATCTGCATATCTGAGCTTTATGGAATTACATAGACAGTATCATAAATGAGTTAAACTGTAGGATACCCGGCTGTTGTTCAGTATGACTTGGTGGTATGGAAAAAACACACAGGTCAGAGAAGAGTAGTGAAGAAAAAATTGTTACACTTTATCATTTTCCCATAAAACAATCCAGCTTCAGCAAAAATAATTTTGCATAGTTTCTGAATATGAGGTAGATTGATTAGAGAACATTATGGACTGAAAATCTTCAGAGGGGCTCCATAAGGGAAAGATTTTTCCTTTCACTTTCTTATGCTGTCACTTTCCTCTACCAAACAGAAAAAAGCAATGAGTTAGTTATAAAACTAGGACTTCTGTTTCATTTAAAATTATCCCATTTTAGTATAATCACTTCAGTAATTTTGTAACAAAAATTTTACAGATGCTGTTGTTCAGTCGCTCAGTCCTGACTTTTTGTGACCCCATGGACTGCAGCACACCAGGCTTGCCTGTCCTTCACCATCTCCTGGAGTTTGCTCAAACTCATGTCCATTGAATTGGTGATGCCATCCAACCATCTCATTCTCTGTCACCCCCTTCTCATTTGCCTTCAATTTTTTCCAGAATCAAGATCTTTTCCAATGAATTGGGTCTTCACATCAGGTGGTGAAAGTGTTGGAGTTTCAGCATCAGTCATTCCAATGAACATTCAGGGGTGATTTCCTTTAGAACTGACTGGTTTGCTCTTGCAGTCCAAGGGACTATCAAGGATTTTCTCGAACATCACAGCTTGAAAGCATCAATTCCTCGGTGCTCAGCCTTCTTTATGGTCCAACTCTCACATCCATAAATGACTACTGGAAAAAAACGTAACTTTGACTAGATGGAGCTGTGTTGGCAAAGTGCTGCCTCTGCTTTTTTAATACATTGTCTAGGTTTGTCATACCTTTTCTTCCAAGGAGCAAGCATCTTTCACTTTCACGGCTGCAATTACTATCCACAGTGATTCTGAAGCCCAAGAAATAAAGTCTGTCACTGTTTCCATTATTTCCCCATCTATTTGCCATGAAATCTTCGTTGTTTGAATTCTGAGTTTTAAGCCAGATTTTTCATTCTCCTCTTTCACGTTCATCAAGAGGCTCTTTAAGTTCCTCTTTGCTTTCTGCCATTTGAGTGGGGTCATCTGCATATATAAGGCTATTGAAATTTCTCCCATCAGTCTTGATTCCAGCATGTGCTTCATCCAGCCTGGCATTTTGCATGATGTACTCTGTATATAAGCACGGTGTACAGTATGCAGCCTTGAAGCATTCCTTTGCCACTTTTGAACCAGTCCATTGTTCCACGTCCAGTTCTAATTGTTGCTTCTTGACCTGCATAGGGATTTCTCAGGATTCCAGTAAAGTGGTCTGGTATTCCCATCTCTTTAAGAATTTTCCAAAGTTTGTTGTGATGCACACAGTCAAAGGCTTTAGCATAGTGAATGAAGCAGATATTTTTCTGGAATTCTTTTGCTTTTTTTATGAACCAACAGATTCTGGTAATTTGATCTCTGGCTCCTCTGCCTTTTCTAAATCTAGCTTGTACATCTGGAAGGTCTCAGTTCATGTACTGTTGAAGCCTTGCTTGGAGAATTTTGGGCATTACCTTGCTGGCATGTGGAATGATTGTGCTGCAGTTTGAATAAGTTTTGGCATTGTCTTTCTTTGAGATTGGAATGAAAATTGACCTTTTCCAGTCCTGTGTCCAATGCTGAGTTTTCCGAATTTCCTGGCACACTGAATGCAGCACTTTTACAGCATCATCTTTTAGCATTAGAAGTGGCTCAGCTGGAATTTCATAACCTCCACTAGTTTTTTGCATAGTGATGCTTCCTAAGGCCCACTTGACTTAACACTCCAGGACATCTGGCTCTAGGTGAGTGATCACACGATCATGGTTATCCTGTCTGAGTCATTGAGATCATTTTTGTTTAATTCTTCTGTGTATTCTTGCCACCTCTTCTTACTATTTTCTGCTTCTGCTAGGTCCACACTGTTTCTGTCCTTTATTGCACCCATCTTTGCATGAAATGTTCCCTTGGTATCTCTAATTTTCTTAAAGAGCTCTCTAATATTTCCCATTCTGTTGTTTTTCTCTGTTTCTTTGCATTGTTCACTTAGGAAGGCTTTCTTATCTCTCTTTGCTTTCTTTGGAACTCTGCATTCACGTGGGTGTGTCTTTCCTTTTCCCTTTTGCCTTTCACTTCTCTTTGTTACTGATGAGGAAGCTGAATATCAGAGAGCTGTTGTAACTTGACCAAGAATTTTATGGTAGCAACAGGATTCTGACTGATCCTATTTGAGTTTAGAAAGTACAGTATATGAATAGCCAAAAATTGGGAGACATTATTACAATGTATTTTCATTAAATATTTCCCAAGGAGAATTTCAAATTTTATTGTCTTCCTAAACTAACAAATAAAAGAAAAAGTGGTGTCGTGCACCAGGGTTTGAGAAAATATAAGGCAGAGAAGGCTATGATTGCAAAGATTCTGAATAGCTTTCATTGAAATGATTAAAACAGTATGTCAGTATCCTTAGTTTCATATTTTCATGGATGAAATTTTTCTTCATATTTCATTTCTTATTAGACTGATAGGCCAATTGCTGCCATGATTCCTCACATACTAGCTATGTGACCTAAGACTAGTTACTTTAAAACACTCTAATCTCAGGTGTTAGGTTTAAGTAAAATGGGAGTAGAAGTTGTCTTTCACTGTGTTGTAAAGAGAATTAAATGGAATGATGCATACAAATTGCTGACACACTGCTTCTTCCAAAATAAATACTGAATATATATTACCTATTGATATTTTGTTGCATATTAAAATCATTATTATTTTATTAATCTTTTATTATTTTTACTAAAACAATTAAAAAAAACATATTTTAATGACTACTTTGAGCATTCTGTGCTAGGCATATACTTTGCTTCACATAGGATCCTGGTAAACCCCACTAGCCTGTCTAGCCTTTCTGAGTTTTTGACTTAGACATCTAGACTGAATTCTCCCTTGTGGTTCTTGAATCTTGCTTTATGCTTTTAGTGTGAAGAATTCTGTATGATTGCTAGTATCACAATCTCCCATAAATGTGCAGTTATATCCACAAATCAGCATATCTATACAAGTCATCCACATATTTTAGTAGTACATGTGATAGAGAAAAGTTTTACATTTTTTTTGTTTTATTTTTGTTTACTTAAGAAAACTGTGACATCCCATTTGCATACTAATTATTTTAAAAATTAGAAAATGAAATGTAAAGATACAAGACAAAATCAATAGGCTGTATTCACAGCACTGAGACAAATAGTATTAGAGTTTGGTTTTATTTTCTTCTAGGCTTATTGCTTTACATTTTACACAATTAAGTACCGTAATAAATATAAAATATGTACAGGCTGCTTTCTTTTTAAAGCTTATCTAGTTGCTTGTTGTATGCAAAGTCCTAAGTGCTTAATATATATTACCCATGCTGAGTACCTAATCTATTATTTTAACAATTTTTTAGAACATAAAGTGCATAAAACCCATAATCATATTTTAAATAAATATTATAAATTCAGCATCCATTTAACTACTACCTAGGTGAAGAAGCAGAATATTGTCCACATACCAGGAACTCCATTGAATACCTCTCTCTAATCAAATCTTTCTTGCTGTTCTCTCCCAGAGATACCTATAATCTTGAGTTTTGTCCTAGCCACTTGCTTGATTTTCCCCACTATTTTAATTTCCTTATGGATATGCAATTAGGATAGTGCCAAGCATGAAAAATAAACTGAAATTTTCCCTTAACTTGAAATTGACAAGTTAGCATACTGAATTTCACATATGTTGGCAAAATACATGACTTCTGTATCAGAGACAAAATAGTTGACTAATCACAGCATTAGCAGTAGCCAGAGCTAGCATGTGCACAAATTTCCCAAGTCCTCTTTCCCGAAGGAAAATTTGAAGAAGGACAGATAACATCCACACACACAGTGGTGTAGACAACAGGAGAAGAACTCTGAGCTTAAAGAAATTACCTTTGTTATAATTTGCAGCAAATGTGCCTAGGTTTAGCACCAGAAGACATGAGGTTTAATAAATGGGACAGTAAAGGGAACTGCCTTTTGTTGGGGAGGGCTAGGGATGTAGTGGAGACAGTCTATTTCCTGTAAAAACAAAAAAAATCCTTGAAAAAAGAATCTAAATTGAAGGCAGTTGATGCTGTTGCTCAAAAATACATGCAGAAAAACATGAGCGATCTAGATGAATTGTCATCCAATAACCAGCAACATTTGCTGAAAAGTCAGTCCTTTCTTTAACTATTAATACTTGCAAATGTATGTCTCAGCCACATATCATATATTTGCATAAGTTTCTGGATCACTTTTCTCCTACTATTTTATTCATCTACCTTGCAATATTATCACATTATCTTGACTATTACATCTTCTTAAAATAGCATTCTTAATTTTTAGTACAACTTCATTTCTGAAGAGTTAATTGTTATATATTACAAAGTAACATTTATTATATTTCACTATTCTTAGATTTAGTGTTTTAAAGAATTAATTTTTTTAAAGTCCTAAGTTTAAAACCAAAAGAGAGAGGATGGTACAGACATTTTCCTTATTCTCTCTGCCTCCACAGAGACAGACCCCATACTGCCATTATCAATATCACATACCAGAGTGGTACATTTATTACCAAGAATGAACCTACACTGACACATCCTTATCATTCAAAGGTCATAGTTTATCTTAAGGTTCACTCTCGTGTGATGTGTGCTTAGTTGCTCAGCCATGTCCAACTGTTTGTGACCTGATGGACTGTAGCTTGCCAGGCTCCTCTGCCCATGGAGATTCTCCAGGCAAGTGTACTGGAGTGGGTTGCCATGCACTCCTCCAGGGGATCTTCTCAACCCAGGGACCAAACCCAGGTCTCCTGCATTGAAGTCAGATTTTTTATCATCTGAACCACCAGGGAAGGTTCACTCTTAGTGTTGTATATTCTGTGCGTTTGGACAAATATATAATGGCATAGGGTTATCATTACAATAATATACAGAGTATTTTCACTACTCTAAAAATCCTCTGTGCTTTATCAATTTCTCTTTGCTCCCTCCACCTCTGACAAATGCATATCTTTTTATTGTCTCCACAGCTTTACCAGAATACCATACAGTTGGAATCATATATTTTTATATAGTATATAGCCTTTACAGATTGACTTCTATTGCTTAGCAATATGCATTTAAGGTCCCTCCACGTCTTTTCATAGTTTGATAGCTCATTTACTTTTAGCACTATTATGTCTTCTAATAAAATGTTTCTAACTAAAAGCAGTATCATATTATATTCATCATCATTTTTTATTAAGTCTCTCTATGTATGTTATCTTTCTAGAGTTTTTTCACTGCTATTGAGTTGGAACTTCTATAATTTTCTATGTGGACATGTTGCATAATTGTAAAAGTTATCTATAGGTATATCATATTCAGATGTTATTTTAAATAGGGCATTTAATTTAATTCTTTGTACTTAGTTGATAGAAGTAAGATGCATATTATACATACAATTATAGGCATATATTTTCTATTTCTGGCATCTTTGTGACTCTTTTATTAACTCAAATTTTTATCCTTAGATCCTTTTATATTATAGTATCAATTAGTATAATTCAGCTGTAGCACTTTTAACTGTATTTTTTCCTGCCTCCATACTTTGGTTAGAAGCTTGAGTAAAAAGTTAAATAGAATCTGGAATAGACAATATTCTGTATTCTTAAATTCAGTGGAAATAATGTTAATATTTGACAATTAGTTGAGATGTTTACTACACTATCAAGTTATATAAACTACCTTCTGTTTGCTTGCTTTTTAAGCCTTTTGAAAATCATTAATGGATACTTGATTTTACAAATTACTTTGCTACCTCTGTAGAGATGATTATGAATGAGTATGTAGTTTTACATTTCTAAATAGTTGATATGATGAATTACTTAATTATCTATATACTGATACAAATTATATCTTCAGATGGTAAAGAATCTGCCTGCAATATGGAAGACCTGGGTTTCATCCCTGAGTTGGGAAGATCCCATGGAGGAAGGCATGAAATTCACTCCAGTATTCTTGCCTGGAAAATCCCATGGACAGAGGAGCCTGGCAGGCTACAGTCCATGGGATTGCAAAGAGCTGGACACAACTGAGCAACAAAGCACAGCACAGCATAGCATATAAGTAAATATGGTCATGAGATATTCTTTACCATATATTGAGGGTTTCAGTTTCCATATATTTAACAATATTGTTGTATCTATATTTATCAAAATAAGTGTGATTGGTCTTCACTGTCCTTTAAATAATATTCTCTTGGATTACATATCAACATTATACCGGGTTAACAATATGCATTGGAGAGTATTCTTTCTCTCTATTTCCTAGAAAAAAATCTGCATAAAATTAGAAATATTTATTCCCTTATTTGTATAACCAACCACAGAAGAAATTTAGAATTTCATTTGTGCCTTTGCTAAAAATATGTGGTTAAACTTTTTTATTTTTGCTGTTAGGATAAGTCAGACTTTCCATTTCTTTCTGTATAAGTTTGGTGATTGTTTGTTTGTTTGTAGTTTGTGGAATAAATGGTGGTGAAGAGGAAAGTCTCTACTTCTGAATTTCTTTATTTAAATCCCATATTTGGCATTTATTGACTACTATATTAGTTAAATTACTTAATTCTCTATGACTCAGTACTTCAATATCTGTATTCTTTTTACATTGATAGTAAGAATGTACATTAGTACAAACTCCTTTGAAAACTCTCTTATAGTTCTTCTAATATTCAATGAAAATTTTGTTTTGGAGTCCTATCTATTAGACTATATAAAGCATTTGTAATTAAGGAACTGGAAATTAAAACAACAGTAAGATAGCACTTTACACCTATTAGATGGCTAAAATTAAAAAAAAAAAAAACACAACTAAAACTACCAAGAATGCAGAACCAAAATAACTCTATTTCTGGTGAAAATACAAAAATGGTACACCAACTTTGGAAGACAGTTTTGAGGTGTTTTTTTTTTTTTCTTATAAATATACACATAGCCTAATGCTAAAACCCAGCAATCATGCTCATAGATATTTATCCAAATAAATTGAAACTTTACATCCCCATAAAAACCTGCTCCCAAATGTTTATAACAGGTTTATTCAAAATCACTTAGAAACAACAAGGATGTTTTGTGATAGATGAATGAATAAACAAACTATGGTGTATCCATATAATGATATCATTCAGTGATGAAAAAATGAGCTATTTAGCCATAATAAAACATGTATGACCCTTCAAGACACTTTGCTACATGAAAGAAGCAATGTGAATAGTCTGCATACTATATAATTCCAATTACATAACATTCTGGAACTAGGAAAACTATAGAGACAGGAAATAGATCAGTGATTGCCAGGAGTTTCAAAGTGGATTAAATCGTTGAAATACAAAGGAATTTTTAGGACAGTAAAATTATTTTGCATGATAGTGCAATGGTGGATATATGATATTATGCATTGATCAAAGCCTATAGAACTTTATAGCACAAAAAGTGAAAGCTAATATATTCAAATTTTAAAAATCTCTCTTAAGATGGCCAGAGATCCCAGGATGAAAGCAGATTGTGACAAAGGGATTTGCTATTTCAAATGTATTAAATGTTTAAATGTATTAAACAACCTCACTGAAGTGGACAGGAGGAAAAGCTAATGCCCTAAGTCACTTTGGAAATGAATGGAATTATAAAACTATACGTGTGTGTTCTGAGAGCACTTTGTTTCATATAAGAAAGGGTATCATCAATGCAGTAGGTTCCCACAAAGAGAACTAGTGGACTCTGTAAGTCAGCCTAGGTCAAAACTGGGATGGCTACCAAAAGCACACTAAACAGGAACTGTAGAGGAAACTTGTTCTATCCAGACATTTTCTCAAGGGCTGTGATTATTTGTCTAGTTCTTTGTATGTCTGGGACTCCTTCTTTGGGAGTGAAAATATGCCCATTTCACAGGTGGAAAAATCTGTGCCCAGCAACTAACTACAACTTGTTTATATGCTATTTTATTTAGATGTGTATATGTGTGTATTCTTTGAAAATAGGTTTTCATCTTATTTCTACAGCCGTGTACAGAGCTTAGGAACATTACATGTTTAATATTTAACTGCACACATTCTGTAATTCTTTCAACAAATATTTATTAAGCCTCTACTACATGAAAGATATTATGATAAACTCTGGGAATATAAGAGTGAAAAAGAGACCTCATGAAGCATAAACTCGTAAGGACTGAATTATTCCTTCCTCCACTCTTATGCTGAAGTTCTAACCTCTAATGTGAGTATTTGGAGATCTTTTAAAGAGGTAATTAAGGTAAAATGGGGTCATAAGGGTGGGGCCCTAATCCAATATGACTCCTGTCATTACAAGAAATGGAAGAAATAGCAAGGAGTCTTGACCTGGCCAAAGGAGTGGCTTCAGGGGAAATCAGTTTTATTAGCACCTTGATCTTGGATTTTCAGCCTCCATAACTGAGAAAATAAATTTCTGTTGTTAGAGCCACCCAGCCTGTGGTATTTTGTTAAGATAGTCCCAGCCAACTAATAGTTAAACCATGATTTGGTATTTTTGCCAGTAAAATGTGAAGCCATAGAAGAGTGTAAGAAAAGAGGTAACATGATAATTTTTGTGTTCAGTAAGAAATAGTCTGCAATATTAGATTGTAGGTAAGCTAAAAGTAACATTAGAGATCAGTTAGATTATTTAGGCAAGAAAGAATCATGATTTTATGTTAAGCAGATTTGTAAATTAGTTTTTGCTGAGAAATGGCAAATAACAGGTTAAAATATAAATACTTTAAAATTAGAGCTTAATATAAGGTTAATAAAAATAATTTTGAACAATGTTTAGATTTATAATATTAACTTACATATATGATAAAGGTCTTAATGATGAAAAATCTAGTGATGACAAATTATTATACTTAACAAAAGTAAAAAGAATAATAGGATTCAGGATGATACTGGCATAAATAAAACTTTGATTAAACTGTTTTGTAACTTAATGCTTTACATTGCAGTTATGATTAACAAATAGTTTAAAATAAATGTGAGTTACTTCTGTCTTTAATATAAAGTTTTCTTTCCAAAGTAAAATACATATAATGTAAAAATATATTCAGCAAAAATATATGAAATGAGTTAAAATAACTTACCACATTTGGGACTTAAGTCCTCAGTATATGTTTCTGGTGCTTTTTATGGTTTTTACGACACTGTATCTATTTTGCCTTACATCTTCTTGACTTGGCCACTGTACATTGACCATTTAATCTCTTCTCAAAACTGACAGTGATAGATGACTGGTGTTCCAGGTCACAGGATAATTTGGAGAAATCGCTAATCTTGTAGAACAAAATGTTTCTGAAATAAATTCAACTGTGAGGTGGAATCATGAAAAATAAAATAGCAATATTTGAGAAATAATTATAATAGATACTAATCCACCACCACTTCCTTGTCGCTGCCCCCATTCTGCAATAAAGCCTTGTGGAACATTAGAAAATCAGTCATAATGAAATAAAGCTGGTTTTGTTCTCCAACAGGCCATCTGATCCTGCACCGAAAAATAACACATGCATTATATATGAATAATCCAGATAAATGAGTCATTTGAGAATGTCAAAATTGAATTCTGAATGGTAATCTGGCCAGCAGAAAAAGCATATGGAAAAAAATTAACTAATCATACTATAAGAAATTTTGCTATTGTCTGTCCACAACTCTTCTTTCCTTTCTTAGAGGAGTCAGGTCTAAATATCATTAAGAGCTTCTGATAGCATCAGGTTTTGCTTTCTGGGCAATGGAAAATTAGATTATCCATAAGAGATAACAGATAAATCTTACCTATAAATCCAACTAAAACTGACAGATAATCGTAAGAGTAGCCCCTAGATTATAATTATGGAAATAGAGCATAATTTTATTTGTTTTAGAACCTGATCATTTACATGACTCATGCAAAATTGTATGTGAGGGGGTGGGCAAATATAATTTAGACTACAAACTTGTCTGAGTTATAAAAATATTTCCCTGAGTTCCATTAAACTGTTCTTTAAATCAGTGACAATCTCTTAAATATCTTGCATTATTAATAAACTGGGTGTGTGTATACATATGTATTTGCATATGCATACCAGGATAAAAGGAAAACATTTGCTTTCCTACCAAAATTACATGTCTATAGTAATTCTAACTCTTTTAATCCTGTAAATTCAGCTTTGACTCTCTGCCCGTTGCTCATCTCCTCATGTACATAGATCCTAATTGTACTAACCACAAAAAATTCTCCCTTAGACTCCAAGAAGAAAATACTGAGCTTACATGTCACTTGTATTGAATGATATATTCTTTTTAACTACAACATTTAAATAATAATAGTAAAATAGAAATTAATCTCCTGGACTTGTCTAACCACAATCACAGACAACTAGCCAAATTAATCGCATGGACCACAGCCTTGTCTAACTCATTGAAACTAAGGCATTCAACGTGGGACCACCCAAGATGGACAGGTCATGGTGGAGAGGTCTGACAGAATGTGGTTTGCTGGAAAGGGGAATGGCAAACCACTTCAGTATTCTTGCCTTGAGAACCCCATGAACAGCATGAAAAGGCAAAAAGATAGGACACTGAAAGATGAACTCCCTAGGCTGGTAGGTGCCCAATATGCTACTGGTGATCAGTGGAGAAATAACTCCAGAAACAATGAAGGGATGCAGCCAAAGCAGAAACAACACCCAGTTGTGGATGGGACTGGTGATAGAAGCAAGGTTCGATGCTGTAAAAAGCAATATAGCATAGGAACCTGGAATGTAAGGTTCATAAATCAAGGCAAATTGGAAGTGGTCAAATAGGAGATGGCAAGAGAGAACGTCGACATTCTATGAACCAGCGAATTAAGATGGACTGGAATGGGTGAATTTAACCCAGATGACCATTGTATCTACTACTGTGGACAGGAATACCTTAGAAGAAATGCAGTAGCCATAATGGTCAACAAAAGAGTCCAAAATGCAGTACTTGGATACAATCTCAAATACAACAGAATGATCTCTATTCGTTTCCAAGGCAAAACATTCAATATCACGGTAATCCAAGTCTATTGCCCGACCAGTAATGCTGAAGAAGCTGAAGTTGAACAGTTCTATAAAGACCTACAAGACCTTTTAGAACTAACATCCAAAAAAGATGTCCTTTTCATTATAGGGGACTGGAATGAAAAAGTAGGAAGTCAAGAAACACCTGGAAATAACAGGCAAATTTGGTCTTGGAGTAAAGAATGAAGCAGGGCAAAGGCTAATAAAGTTCTGCCAAGAGAACACACTCCTCATAGCAAACACCCTCTTCCAATAACACAAGAGAAGACTTTACATATGGACATCACCAGATATCTGACACCGAAATCAGATTGATTAAATTCTTTGCAGACAAAGATGGAGAAGCTCTATACAGTCAGCAAAAACAAGACCTGGAGCTGACTGTGTCTCAGATCATGAACTCCTTATTGCCAAATTCAGAATGAAATTGAAGAAAGTGGAGAAAAACCCTAGACAGTTCAGCTATAATCCAAATCAAATACTTTATGACTATACAGTGGAAGTGAGAAATAGATTTAAGGGACTAGATCTGATAGACAGAGTGCCTGATGAACTATGGACAGATTTCATGACATTGTACAGAAGGGAGGGAGCAAGATCATCCCCAAGACAAAGAAATGCAAAAAGCAAAATGGCTATCTAAGGAGGCCTTACAAATAGCTGTGAAAAGAAGGGAAGTGAAAAGCAAAGGAGAAAAGGAAGGATATACCAATTTGAATGCAGAGTTCCAAAGAATAGCAAGGAGGGATAAGAAAGCCTTGCTCAGTGATCAATGCAAAGAAATAGAGGAAAACAATAGAATGGGAAAGACTAGAGATCTCTTCAAGAAAATTAGAGATACCAGGGGAACATTTCATTCAAGCATGTGCACAAAAAAAGGATAGAAATGGTATGGACCTAACCGAAGCAGAGGATATTAAGAAGAGGAAGCAAGAATACACAAAAGAACTGTGCAAAAAGATCTTCATGACCCAGATAATCACAATGGTGTGATCACTCACCTAGAGCCAGACATCCTTGAATGAGAAGTGAAGCTGGCCTTAGGAAGCATCACTATGGACAAAGTTAGTGGAAGTGATGGAATTTCAGCTGAGCTATTTCAAATCTTGGAAGATAATGCTGTGAAAGTGCTGCACTCAATAAGTCAGCAAATTTGGAAAACTCAGCGGTGGCCACAGGGCTGGAAAAGGTCAGTTTTCATTCCAATCCCAAAGAAAGGCAATGCCAAAGAATGTTCAAACTACCACACAATTGCACTTATCTCAAATGCTAGTAAAGTAATGCTCAAAATTCTCCAAGCCAGATTTCAACAGTACATGAACCATGAACTTCCTGATGTTCAAGGTGGATTTGCAAAAGTCAGAGAAATCAAAGATCAAATTGCTAACATCCACTGGATCATCATAAAAGCCAGAGAGTTCCAGAAAGATATCTACTTCTGCTTTATTGACTATGTCAAAGCCTTTGGCTGCATGGATCACGACAAACTGTGAAAAATTCTTCAAGAGAGGGGAATAGCAGACCACTTGCCCTGCCTCCTGAGAAATCTGTATGCAGGTCAAGAAGCCACAGAACTATACATGGAACAGACTGGTTCCAAATCAGGAAAGGATTATGTCAAGGCTGTATATTGTTACCCTGCTTATTTAACTTATATGCAGATACATCATGAGAAATTCTGGACTGGATGCAGCACAAGCTGGAATCAAGATTGCTGGGAGAAATATCAATAACATCAGCTATGCAGATGACATCACACTTATGGCAGAAAGTGAAGAACTAAAGAGCCTCTTGATGAAAGGTAAAAAGTGAATTGGTAAAGTTGACTTAAAACTCAACATTTGGAAAACAAAAATGGCATATGGTCCCATCACTTCATGGAAAAATAGATGGGGAAATAATGGAAACAGTGACAGACTATTTTCTTTGGGGGGGCTCAAAATTTGGGGCTCCAAATTTTTTTTCGGGGGGGCTACAGAAGGTGGCTGCAGCCATGAAATTAAACGATGCTTGCTACTTGGAAGAGAAGTTATGACCAACCAAGAGAGCACATTAATAAATAGAGATATTACTTTGCCAACAAACGTCCTTGTAGTCAAAGCTATGGTTTTTCCAGTAGTCATGTATGGATGTCAGCGTTGGACTATAAAGAAAGCTGAGCACCAAAGAACTGATGCTTTTGAACTGTGCTATTGGAGAAGACTCTTGAGAATCCATTGGGCAATCCAACCAGTCCATCCTAAAGGAAATAAGTCCTGAATATTCATTGGAAGGACTGATAGTGAAGCTGAAACTTCCATATTTTGGCCACCTGATGCGAAGTACTGACTCATTGGAAAATACTCTGATGCTGGGAAAGATTGAAGGTAGGAGGAGCAGGGGATGACAGAGGATGAGATGGTTGGATGCTACCATTGACTTGATGGACATAAGTTCAGTAAGCTCTGGGAGTTCGTGATGGACAAGGAAGCCTGGCATTCTGCAGTCCATGGGTTTGCAAAGAGTCAGATATGACTGAGAGACTGAACTGACTGAATAGTTTAAAGCAGCTATCATAAAAATGAGGAACATGCTGGAAATAAATGTAAAAAAAAAAGTCTCAACAAAGAAACAGAAGACACAAAAAAGAACTAAAATGAAATTTTATTTTAAACTTTATTTATTAATAAATCTGGGGGGGGGGATGTGCCACATGCAGATGTTCTTAGTTCTCCAACCAGGGACTGAACCAGTGAGCTCAGCAGTAAATATGTAGGGTGCTAACCACTGGCCCACCAGGGAATTCCCTAAAGTGAGATTTTAGAACTGAAAAATGCAATACCAAAATTGAAAACTCAAAGAGTGAGCTCAATGGAAAAATGGAGAGGACAGAGTAAAGAATCAATAAATTCAAATGCAGAATAGAAATTATCTAGTCTGTTCAACAAAGAAAAAATACACTGGAAAAACAAACAAAACAAAAATAGAAACCATATCCTTAGGGACTAGTGGGACTGTAACAGAAGATTTAACATTTATGCCATTGGGGTGGGGGGATATGAGAAACAAAGGATAAAGACAGTTATATTGAAAAAATATTTGAAAAAATGATTGGTAATATTCCAAATTCAGCATAAGACATAAACCTACCAGTTTAAGAGGCTTAGCAAACCCCAAACAGGTCAAGCCCCATAGAAGACAAACCACAGTAAAACTTTCAAAAACTAAAACAAAATAAATTATTTTTAACATATCCCATGAAAAATAACACTTTCCACTGTAGGAGCAAAACAATTTGAATGAAGTCAGATATCTCCTCAGAAACCAGGGAGTCCTGAAACAACTGGCAAATTTTTCAACTGCTAAAGTAGAGAACTGTCAGCTCAGAATTCTGTCGCCAGCAAAAATATGCTTCAGGAATAACGAGAAAATCAAGATATTCTCAGATGAAGAAAAAATAAGAGAGTTTTATTTCCATCAGGAAGGAACAAAGAATAACGCAAAGATCAAATACATGTGTAAACATAATAATCTTTCATTCTCATCTTTTGTTTTCTAAATTATTTTGATTGTTAAAGCAAAACTTATCATCTGATATGGCTCTCAATATATGCAGAAGAAATACTGAAGGCAGTTATACTGTAAATAGGGAGACTGCATGGATTTAAAGAGAGACAGGGTTTCTACACTTAGCTCATACTGGTAACATGTTGAAATTAGTAGACTGTGACAAGTTTGCCATATAAAGTGTAACATCCCAAATAATCACTAAAATGCTATACAAAGAAACAAAAATGTATTACACTAATTCAAAATGCAATTCTAAAAAGTGCAAAATAACCCACTGTAAGGCAGGAAAAAGTAAACAGAAACTAAAAACAGAGAAATCAAACAGAAAACAAAACCAAAAAGTAGTAGCATGTATTCTGATTCATACATAGGGTAAATTAAATGTAAATGGTCTAAATGCATCAATTAAACAATGCAGATTAATAGTGTGGATTAAAAAAAAAAGGCCCAACTATATACAGTCTGTAAGAAAGTCACCTTGAATGTAATAATATAGGTTGGTTGAATGTAAAAGAAAAGGAAAAAATATGCCATGGAAACATGAACCAAACAAAAGAAGAAAGGAGTCTATTTAAATGAAATAAAGTAGACATAAGAGCAAAGAAAATCACCAAGGACAGAAAGACAGAAGAAGCATCGCTTAAGGAGAAAAGTGCCAATCCATTAAGAAAATATAGCAATTCCAATAACATAATTCTAAAATGTATTAAACAAAAACTAACAGAACTAGAAGGAGAAATAAAAATCAAAAAGTATAGTTAGAAACTATAACATCCATCTAATAACATTTTATAGAAAATAGAAAAATGACTTGGTCAGTACTTGAAACACAATCATGTAATCCTCCATATAAATAGACTACAAAAAAAAATCACTAGACATCAACTGACGCAGAAAAAGCATTCAACAAAACTGAACAACCATTTGTGATAGCACACAAAACTGAGAATAGCATAAAATTTCCTCAGCTTGATATAGAATATTTACTAAAAAGATCCTACAGCTAATATTATACTTAATGGTAAAAGCCTGATGCTTTTACCCAAAGATTGGGAATAAGAGAAGGGTGTCCACACTCACTACTGCAATTCAACACAGTACTGGAAGTCCTAGTCATCATAATAAGGCAAAATAAACAAATAAAAGAAAGTGAAAGATAAACAGATTGAATAGAAAGAATAAAGTTGAAAATTGTCCCTATTTATAGATAAAATAACAGTCTATATTGAAAATTCCAGAAATGTAAAAAACAAATTTCTTAGAATAAGTGAGTTCAGTTATAGCATTGTAGTTGTTCAGTCATCCAGTCATGTCTGACTTTTTGCAACCCCATGGACTTCAGCATGCCATGCCTCTCTGTCCCTCGCCATCTCCCAAAATTTGCCCAGGTTCATGTCCAATTGCATTGGTAATGCCATTCAGCCATTTCATCCTGTGACGCTCTCTTCTTTTGCCCTCAATCTTTCCCAGTATCAGGGACTTTTCCAATTAGTCAGCTGTTCACGAGTTTCAGCTTCAGAATCAGTCCTTCCAAGGAGTATTCAGGGTTTATTTCCCTTAAGATTGACTGGTTTGATCTTGCTGCCCATGGGACTCTCAGGAGTCTTCTTCAGCACCTCAGATCAAAGGTATCAATTCTTCGGCCTTCTGCCGTCTTTATGGTCCAGCTCTCACAACTGTATGTGACCACTGGGAAGACTGTAGCCTTGACTCTATGGACCTTTGTCAGCAGAGTAGTGTCTCTGCTTTTCAACATGTTGTCTAGGTTTCTCATAGCTTTCCTGCCAAGAAGAAATCATCTTCTGATTTCATGGCTATAGTCACCATCCACAGTGATTCTAGAGCTCAAGAAAAGGAAATATGTCACTACTTCCACCTTTTCCCCCTCTATTTGCCATGAAGTAATGGGGCCAGATGCCTTGATCTTAATTTTTTTGATACTTAGTTTTAAGCCGGCGCTTTCACTCTCCTTCACCCTCATCAAGAGGCACTTTAGTTCCTCTTTGGGAAGGGAAGAGGAATAGTTATAGCATACGAGGTCAAAATTTAAACAAATCAATTGTATTTCTATATACTATCAATGGATATATGGAAACTGAAATTAAATATGTAATGTCACATAAAATTGTTTAAAATAAAAGTAACATACTTAGATTTAAATCTAAGTAAACAAAGAACTTGTTTGCTAAAAACTAGCCAATGTTGCTGCAAGAACTCAAAGAAGTTCTAAGGAATGGAGAGATATGACATGCTCATGGGCTGAAAGTCTCTACAGAGTAAAAAGATCAATTCCCCTAAATTCTTATCAAAATCCTAAAAATCTTTTGTGTATATCTGCAAGATTATTCCAAAATGTATTAATACATAAGAAGGCAAAGGAACTAGAATAGCTAAAATAATTTTGATAAAAAAGAATAAAGTGAAAGAGGTGCTTCATTTGAAGACTTCTACAAATACTATAATAATAATGGTGGAGGGATAGACAAAGATCAATTGAACAGAACTGAGAATCCAGAAACAGTCCCACAGTACTGATTTTTTTAAAAAGTGCAAAAATAATCCATTGAGGGAAGTATATCCTTTCTAACAAACGTTGAGTAATTTAAGTAAATTTGAATAATTTAATGTCTATAAGCAAAATTATATAAAAAAGGATCTTAACTTTAGCCTCACACCTTGGATAACTATTGACTTGAATCACAGATTTAGATTGAAATCCAAAAACTTTTAGAAGGACACATAGTAGAAAATCTAAAGAACCTGGTGCTTGGTAAGATTTCTTAGGTATAATACCACCAAGAAGGATCCATAAAATTTAAAAAATAATAATAAACTAAACTTTATTAAAATAAAAAAAAACTTTCGATTTAAGAAAATCCTTATGATTAAGATGAAAAGTATAGAGTGATTGTGATGCTCCCTTTGTGTACCCCCTTCAATCTACTAGTAAAACATTGATAATTCGACAAAAATACCTCTGTTCCAAACACCAGGACACCAGAGAACTGCACACATCTAAACATGTAAGGGTGAGTGGGTTGGAACATATACTGGAGGGGTAAGCCTGGGAACAGGGGAGATGGTGTATGTGATCCCAGAGCCCCTGACACAGAGGCTGAGCTCACAGCCCCAGGGAATCTAATAGCATCAGGGGAGACACTGCACATGGCACTAGCCTCCTGGCCACAGGGAATCACAGAGCAGTGGCAGTGTGGCCTGTGACCCTGTCGCTCTGGTTGTGGCGGTGTCTGTGACTCTTCCTCCCAACCTACAGTGGTAGCACCCCAAAACTAGACAACCCTGGTCTTAGAAGAGACACTTGCAACCCCAGCTTCACCGTCATCTCCCCTTTCCCCTGTGACAGTTGTTGCTTGTTCAGTCACTCAGTCATTTCTGACTTTAGGACCGCTTGATTGCAGCACACCAGGCTTCCCTGTCTTTCACTATCTCCCGGAATTTGCTCAAACTGACGTCCATTGAGTCAGTGGTGCCATCCAACCTTCTCACCTCTATCGTCCCCTTCTCCTGTGGCAGCGGAGCCTGCTATCCAGGAAACCCTAGATATAGTGGAAACACCCACCACTCCAGTCCCCAAAAGATGTCATCAGTTGTGCCAGCAACACCGAAGCGCCAATAATTCCCAAGGCGCAGCAACACCTCTGACAGATGCATGGAGGGAGGAAAGTGCCTCCTCTCAAGAAGAACCATTGGAAGCACAGGTAGGAGAAACTAAAAACTTGTACTATAGTGACACCTACTGGAAAACAAAGAAAGGCCTCTAACTACTAACCCGTTAAACATGTAGAGTCAAGTAAAACAAAGAAAAGCTTTGCCTCAAGAAGCTGCTCATTAGAAGTGTGTGTTAGTCACTCAGCTGAGTCCGACTCTTTGCAACCCCATGCACTGTAGCCTGCCAGCCTCCTCTGTCCATGGGATTTTTCAGGATACTGGAGTAGGTTGACATTCCCTTCGCCAGGTGTACTAGCCGAAAGATACTCACTATTTCAAATGCACCAACAGAATAACATCTCATTAAGCACCATGAAGAAAGACAGTAGCGCAAAAGAAAATTTTAACTCCCCAGAAACTGAATTTCAGGTTGCTCAATACTGTGATCTACCGACAGAGAATTCAAAATAGCTGTCATAGAAACTCAATGAGCTAAAAGATAATTGAGAAACTTAGAACAATACACTTAGGAATATGATGAATAAACAAAAAGAATACTTCACCAAAGAGATAAAAACTCTAAAAAGAATAAAGACGAAATTCTATGGCTGAAGAACTCAATAAATAAAATGAAGAATGAATTAGAAAGCATTAAAAATAGGGCCGACTGTGTAGAAGAGAGAATTAGTTAGCTTGAATATAAAAATCTAGAAATGATATAGCTAGAAAAGAGAGAATACCTAAAAAGAGAAGAGACAAAATAATATGTATAAAGTAAGTTACAAAGCTATACTGTACACTCAGAAAACAGAGCCAATAATTTATAATAAGTAGAGTATAAACTTTAAATTTTTAAAATAAAAATAAAAAAGGAAGAAATTCTAAAACAATGCTGACTCTATTAGAAAGGGCAACATTATTACACTGAGAATTCTAGGAGATGAGAGGGAGAAAGGATCAAAGAGTTTATAAAGAAATAATAGCTGAGAACTTCTCAAACCTCAAGAAGGAACTGGATACAAGTTCATGAAGCTAAGAAAACTCCTAATTATCTCAATGCAAAGGAAAAAAAATGCTCCAAGATACATTAATGTTAAAACTGTCAAACATTAATGACAAAGAAACAATTTCAAAGACAGTCAGAGGTAAAGGATAGTAATCTACCAAGGAATTCCTATTAGGCTATCAGCAGTTTTCTCAGCAGAAACACTATAGACCAGAAGAGAGTGAACTGACATGCTCATGTACTGAAAGATAACTGTCAGACAAAAATATTCTATAGAACAAAGATATGGTTTATATATGATGGAGAAATAAAGGATTCCACAGGCAAAAAAAAACAAGCTATGGGGAGTTCATCAACACTTGATAAGAAGTATTGAAAGCTCTTCTACACGAAACACGAAACAAGAGATGAAAGCACACACAGCTCTGAAGAAGGTGATGAACACACAGAATCAGAACTTTACAACTTCACAACTTTATATCAGAATAAGTGTTGAACCATCTATTTATAGCATAAGGTTTAAAGGGAAAATGTAGTAAAAATAGCACAATTGTTATGAACTCACAACATAAAAAGGGATAACTTGAGACAGAAAAGCATAAACAGAAGAGAAGAAGAATAAAACCCATATAGACAAATGAAAATAAGATGCTATCAGCAAAAAATAGGACTATTTCATGTGAGACGTTTATATAAAGCTCATGGGGACAACAAAACGTAAGTCATAAATCTAGAGGAGAGTCACAAAACATAAAGAAGAGGAAATGGAGATCAATTTTGTAAAAACCATCAAACTAATAGTTTTGATGACAGAAACACAATGAAGCAGAAACAGTGGAGATATAGAGGAATGGGAAAAAGGTAAAGTGGCAGAACCAAGTTCTAATGTATCAATGAAAAGTGAACTTAATTAATCAACCAAAAGACAAAGAATATCTGGGTTGATTTAAAAAAAAAAAGACCCAATTATATGCTGCTTACCAAAGACTCATCTCCATTCTAAAGAAAAAATAAGCTGAAAGTGAAGGGATGGAAAATGATATTAAGCAAATGGCACACCAAAGAAAGTGGGTGTAGCCACACTCATTTCAGGAAAAAATATCCTTCAAGCCAAAAATGTAACAAGAGACAAAGATGGATGTTATATAATGATACAGGGGACAATTTGTCAAGAAGACATAATAGTCATTCATATGCCTTATTAAGGAGCACCAAAATATACAAAGCAATTATTAACAGACCTCAAGTGAGAAACCAACAGCAATATAATAATAGTAGGAATTATAACACCTCCTTTACATCAACTGGTAGGCCATTCAGACCAAAAGTCAATAAGGAAATAGTGCCTTATATGAAATATTTGACTGGCTGAACTTAACAGATTTATACAGAACATTCCATACAAATATAATAGAATACATATTCTGCTTAAGTACACATGGAACATTCTCAAGGATATATCATATGTTGAGACACAAACAAATCTCAGTAAATTTAAGATTAAAATAATTTCAAAGATCTTGTCAGATCACAATGGTATGACCTAGATAGCAACTACAAGAAGAAAGCTGGAGAATCAAAAATATGTGTATAATAAACAACATGCTCCTGAACAACTATTGGATCAGTGAAAAAAATCAGAGGAAGAATCAAAAACTGAAAAGGAAGGAGCTCCTCCTAACTCATTTTATGAGGCCAACATTATCCTGATATCAAAATCAGACAAAGACAATTCAAAAAGAAAATTACAGCAGATATTTCTGATCAATGTCGATGTAAAAATCCTCAACAAATATTAGCAAACTAAAAACAACAATATTTTAAAAAGATCATACATCTCAAACAAGTAGGATTTATTCCAGGGAAGCAAGATGGTTCAATATTTGTAAATCAATCAACATGATACACCACATTAACAAAATGAAAGATAAAAATTGTATAATTATGTCAATAGATACAAAAAAGCATTTGATAAGATTTAGCACTTATTTAAATTTTTTTAAATGCTGAATAAAACAGTTATAGAAGAAACATAACTCAATATAATAAAGGACAAATACAAGAAAATCATAGCTAACACCACACTCAATTGTGAAAAACCTAAAGATATTACTTTAATACCAGCAACAAGACAAGAATACTTATTCAATATAGTACTGGGAGTCTTAGCCAGGAGAATTAGGCAATAAAAAGAAATAAAAGGCACTCAAATTGGAAAAATGGAAGTAAAGTTTTCACTATTTTTGGATGACATAATTGTAAAAACTCTACACTCTCTACCAAAATACTATTAGAAATATAATTAGCAGGGAAAGTTGTGGAGCAAAAAATCAATACATAAAAATCCACTGTGTTTCTATATACTAACAGTGAACAAGCAGAAAGACAAATTTTAAAAAAAATCTCATTTACAATCATAAAAAAAGAATAAAATAACTAGAAATAAATTTCACTAAGGAAGTGAAAGTCTTATACACTAAAAACTATAAAACACTGTTGAAAGAAACTGGAGAAGATGTAAAGAAATGGAAATATATTTTGTTCTTATGGACTGGAAGAATTAGCATGGTTAACATTCATATTACCTTAAGTAAAATAAACATTCAGTGCAATCCCTATCAAAACTCAATAACAATTTTCATAGAAATTGAACAAAAAGTATTCTATAATTTATATGGAACTACAAAAGACTCTGAATAGCCAAAGCAACCCAGATAATAAAGAACAACACTGGAAATATCACACTCATTGATTTCAAAATATATGATAAAACTATAGTAATTAAAACAACATTGTATCAACAGAAAAATAGATATATAGATCAATGAAACAGAATTTAGAGACCAGAAATAAACCCACACACATATATGGATAATTAATTTATGATAAAAGAGCAAAGAAAAAACAAGGGGGAGAGGATAGTATCTTCATTAAATGGTGTTGGGAAAACTGGATAGCCGCATGCAAAAGAGTGAAATTAGACCACCATCTCTTACAATACACAAAAGTCAACTCAAAATTTGTTATAGACTTGAATACATGACCTGAAACCAGAAATCTCCTAGAAGTAAACATGGGCAGTACACTCTTTGACATCAGTCTTAGAAATATCTTTCTGAATGTGTCTCTTTGAGTTTTGGAAAGAAAATAAAAATAAACAAATGGGACTACCTCAAACTAAAAGCTTCTGTAAAACAAAGGAAACAATCAACAAAGCGAAAATACAGCCCACTGAATGGAAGAAGATATTTGCAAATCGTATATCTGATAAGGAGTTAATATCCAAACATATAAAGAACTCACAAAACTTCACACCAAAAAGCAGCCTTTATTAAAAATTTTGCAAAGGAGCTGAACACAAATTTCTACAAAGAAGACACAGAGGCTGAAATAGGCACATGCAAAGATGTTCAACACCATTAATTATTACAGAAATGCAAATCAAAACCACAAAATATATTTTGCATTTATTAGAATGGCTATTATCATAAAAAGGAAATAAAACATGTTGGAAAGGGAACTGTCACATATCATTGATGGGAATATGAATTAGTGTAGTCACTGGAAAACAGTATGGAGAGTTTTCAAAAAATATTATTCAGATATTCCACTTCTTAATATTTATCAAAAAAAATTGAAAAGACACATGCACCTCTATATTCATTACACTGTGACTTACAGTAGACAAAATATGGAAAGGACTTAAGTGCCCATCTACAATGAATGAATAAGAATTTTGTGATGTGTGTGTGCTGTGCTTAGTCACTCAGTTGCGTCTCACTCTTTGCAACACGATGTAGCCCACCAGGTTCCCCTGTCTATGTGTACTCTCCACACAAGAATACTGTAATGGATTTTCATGCCCTCCTCCAGGGGATCGTCCCAATCTAGGGAATGAACCCAGGTCTCCCACATTGTAGGCAAATTATTTACCATCTGAGCCACCAGGGAAGCCCCAAAATACTGGAATGGGTAGCCTATTCCTTCTCCAGGGGATCTTCCCTACCCAGGAATCAAGCTGGGATCTCCTGCATTGTAGGTGGATTCTTTACCCGCTGAGCTACCAGAGAAGCACATACAAATATAATGACATTCTATCATACAATCACAACAGAGATGAAATCTCAGCATTTGTAACAACATAGATGGGCCTAGACTAGTACTATGCTAAATGAAATAAGTCATACAGAAAAAGACTAGTACCACATGGTTTCAGTCATAGGTGGAATACAAATTAAAAAAAAAAACCTAAATAAAAAACAAATATATAGACACAGAGAACAGAATAATGGTTACCAGAAGGGAAGGGATGTAGTAGGAGGGCAAAATAAATAACTGGGGTCAACTTCATGCTGATGAATGGAAATTAAACCTTTGATGATAAACACACTGTAGTGTATAGAGAGGTCAAAATATAATATTTAAACATAAAACATACACTATTATAAGCCAATTAAGAAAATAGGAACAAAAAGAAAGAAAAAGATTCTGGGAGAAACATTTGCGAACTACATTATCTGCTAAAGAATTCATATCTAGAATATACTAAAAAAAAAAATCAAGCTTAACAGTAAGAAAAGCAAACAAATTCAATTAGAAAGAGGGAAAAAGCCATGAAGGACATTTCACTGAAGATACTACAAGGGTGGTAAACAAGTACATGAAAAGATAGCCAACATTGTTAGTCATTACAAAAACACAAATCAAAACCACAATGAGCAAGTATAAAAATTAGTGACAATATAGAATGTTGTAAAGATGTAGAGAAACTGGATTTCTCATACAGTATGGCTGGAATGTAATACAGTTTGGAAGGATCTTAAAAAAAAAAAAAGCAGACGAGATCGGGCGCATTCAGGGTGGTATGGCCGTAGACAACAGCAAAAGGAACGCAGATGTATAGAATAGACTCGTGGACTCTGTGAATGAGGGAAAGGGTGGGATGATATGGGAGAATGGCATTGAAACATGTTAATTATCATATGTCTAATCAATCGCTAGCCCAGGATTGATTCTCGGGGCTGGTGCATCGAGATTTCCCGGGGGGGAGGGAGGAGGGAGGGGGGAAGGAGGGGTTTCTGGAGGGGGAGCATATGTAAACCCATGGTGATATCATGGCATTGTATGACAAAAACAATAAAAGGGAGAACAAAAAAAGCAGACATTTACTACATGACCTCACAATCATATTTCTGATTAATTATTCCAGAAAAATGAAACTTAGTCACCCCAAAAGCCTGAATTTTCATAGTGGCTATATTTGCAATAGCCTAGAATCGGCAATAACTGAAATGTCCTAAAATAGCTGAATGGTTAAACAAATTTTAGTGCAACATTCCATGACTAGTCAACACTAAAAGGAAGAAACTATTGATACAAGAAGTAATTTGGATCCATCTCAAGGGCATTACACTGTATAAATAAAAGTCATCTTCAGCAGGACACATCCTACATGAGCCTATATGTGTAACATTTTCAAATTGATAAAATAATAGCAATGGAGAGCAATTCAGTGGTGTTTCAAATTCTAGAGGTGACTGAGAGACTGGTGTTAATACGGTAATGAGAGATTACCTTTATCCATCTGAAAGATAAATATGATCTTACTAAACTTGCTGGGCATGAGAGTGCTCTATTTGGAAATACAGTCCTGAACAATGCTCGAGTAATACACTCAATTCATAGGATTTGATTGGCTCTAACAGAAGTGAGTCCATTAGTTAAAAGCCGTGATGCTTCAGCATTCTGATTTGTTCCGATTCTAAGCTGGTTTGCCTGCTATTATAATTTTGATAGTTTCAAACAGTGAAATTTTTAAAGGTCTGGAATTAAAACAAATACAGATAACACTATCAACAACAACAGAATAACGTTTTTCTCCCACATCTTTCAGTTAATAAGGTTCAAACAAAGGAAGTTTTTTTAATGCCATATATTTGATTCTAAGAACCAAGAGAATTTATAGTTAATACTGACTTGAAAATTCGTCAGTTTCAAAAGATTGGGGTGAGAAAAAGAGTGTGGGACAGCTAAGTGTGCTATCTTAATATACCACCTTACTTAACACTGAGATGAGGAAGAACTACCTATCAACATAGCAGTTAACTGGAAGCACACCAGGGTGATGGCTGAGTCTATGTGTCAAATTGAAAAGGCTACAGTATACAGATATTTGTTAAAGTACCACTCTCAATGTCACGGTGAAGGTATTCTTTAGATGTAAGTGCATACTCAATCACTTCAATTGTGCCTGACTCTTTGCGACCTCCAGGCTCCTCTGTCCATGGGATTCTTCAGGCAAGAATACTGGAGTGGATTGCCATGCCCTCCTCCAGGGGATCCTCTTGATCCAGGGATGGAATCCACGCCTCCTATATTGCAGGCAGATTCTTTACCGACTGAGTCACCAGGGAAGTCCCTCTTTAGAGGTGATTTAACATTTAAATCAGTGGACTCTGAGTAAAGCAGATAACTCTCCGTAATGTGGGTAGGCCACATTCAATGGAAGGGCTTAAAACCAAACTGGCTGAAGTTCCTTGAAGCAGAGGGAATTCTGTCTCTAGACTGTATACAGATACAAGCTGTAGCACCAAACTTCCCTGGCTCTCAGCCTGCCTGCCTACCCTGCAGATTTTGAACTTGCGAGTTTCACGAAAAACTGATGCTTTCTAATTGTGGTGCTGGAAAAGACTCTTGAGAATCCCTTGGACTGCAAGGAGATCAAACCAGTCAACCCTGAATATTCACTGGAAGGACTGATGCTGAAACTGAAGTTCCAATACTTTGGCCACCTGATGGGAAGAGCCTATTCAGCGGAAAAGACCCTGATGCCTGGAAAGATTGAAGGCAAAAGGAGAAGGGGGAAACAGAAGACGAGATGGTTAGATTGCATCACCAATTCAATGGATGTTAATGTGAGCAAATTCCAGGAGATAGTGGAAGACAGAGGAGCCTGCTGTGCTGCAGTCCATGGGGTAGCAAAGAGTTGGACATGACAACTACTGAACAGCAGTTTCATGATAGGAGAAGTCAACTCCTTAAAATAAATATCTCTGTCTCTATCTCTTTCTAGCTCCCAACAACCTTGCAAGCCAGTTTAAACATTCTGGGGGAAGTTTTCAGCACTGATGTTCAAAAAGTGTTCATGCCATCATTGTCTATAATAGACAAGTCATGTAAAACATAGTGTGTCAACAATATAATGAGTGAATATGTAATTGTATATATTTATACTATACAATGCTAAAAAGATATAAAATGAAGGGAAGACAATAGCATCACAGCACAGAGGAATCTTAAAATATTAAAGTAAATATTACATTAAATTTAATATATATTAAATTAAATGTTAGTTTAATATTAAGTTAAAATCTTAAAAAGTTCAGACATAAAAAAGGATACACTATATAATTACATATTGTATGACTGATATGGCTTTGCATGCATATATAGAAAAGCAAGTCATTTTTTCAGTGGATCCAAAACTAAGTAGTAAAAACATAAAGAATGAGGAAAGGATGACCTCACAGTGGTTACTTTTTGGAAGAAGATTGGGGTTGTCACTAAGAAAGAGCTTCCAGGAGGCTTCTGGGTTACTGGCAGTCTTCTGTTTCTTAGTCTGGGTGGAATCAAGTAGATGTTCACTTTAATAATTCTCTAAGTTGCACTTTCATATTCTATGCACTTTCTGAAGATTTATTGTGAAGAATATGTCTTCTTGTCAGAACAAAAAAAAATGTCATGAATATGTGTGGCTTTTATAAATTTGGAAAGGTATTTCATATAGTCCTTTAAAGTTATTCCACTTTAAACTTATCTGGTTTTCTCTAGTATTAGGCAAAGAAACTATGATTTATTTCACTGTGAATATCATAATTTTACTACAAGAGCAATAAATATCCCAATGATTGCTAGAAGTGGTCATGGAATGAAATGACAATAAGACTAGATTTTTTTTTTAAGTGAAGTACAGTTGATTTACAATGTTGTGTTAATCTCTGCTGTACAGCAAAATGATTCAGTTATATATACATATATTCTGTTTGTTATGAAACATATATTATTAGTATAAATTCATCAAAATAAAAAATTACCAATTCTGGTAAAAGTGGCTTCATAAATTAACACAATGAGATATCTTCCCTGTTATTTTTATATTATATGATAGATAGTATTTATATAATTATTTACCAATTACAGGAAAATATGATAAAGGGATAACATTCACAAGTCTTATAGGGCTTGAAAATAATTATTTTCAAGATAATTATACTCTTTACAACCATTAACTCAAAAAAAGATCATAGACTCAAGTGTAAAACTATAAAACTCCTAAAACATAACATAGGAGAAAACCTAAATGAACTTGAGTATGGCAATGTCTTTTTAGACCCAACAGAAAACACACAATTCACAGTAGAAATAACTGATAAACTGAACTTCATTAAAATTAAAAATGTCTGGTCTGTGAAAGACAGTGTCAAGACAATGAGAAGACAAGCCACAGACTGGGAAAAAATATTGGCAAAAGACATATCTGTTAAAGCACTATTATCCAACACATACAAAGAGCTTTCAAAACTCAACAACAACAACAACAAAAACCTGATAAAAAATGAGCCAAAGACCTTAACAGACACCTCATCCAAGAAGACAAACCGATGGCAAGTGAAAAGGTGCAGCACATCACATATCACCAGAGAAATGTAGATTAAAGCAAAACCTCTTGTTCATTTACTGGTGGGAATGTATACACAATGGGACAGTCAATTTCTTTGGAAGAAATTTTGGGATTTTCTTACAAAAGCAAATATAATCTTACTGTATGATCCAGCAATCATGCAGCTTGGTATTTACCCAAAGGAGCCAAAAACATATCCACACAAAAAGCTGAATATAGATGTTTATAGCAGCTTTATATAAAGTACCCAAACTTAGAAACAACCAAGATGCTCCCTAGTAGGAGAATATATAGACTGTGGATACCCAGATAATGGAATATTATTCAGCACTAAAAATAAATGAGCAATTAAGCCATGACAAGACATGGAGAAATCTTAAATACGTGTTACTAGGTAAAAGAAGTCCATCTGAACAAAAGCTCCATTCTGTATAAATCCATGGATATGACACTCTGGGCAAGGCAAAACTATGAAAACAATTAAAAAAAATTGGAAGTTGTCAGGGGAGAACTGAATAGACAGGGCACAGAGGGTTTTTACCATATGATATTTAAAATGATAATTACATGTTATTATATATTTGTCTAAACTCATAAAATGTACAATACCAAGAGTGAACCCTATGGCAAACTATGAACTTGGGGTGATTTTAAAGTGCCAGTGTAGGTTCATCCTTGCCAAACAACATCTGTGCCATTCTAGTGAGTGATGTAGGTACTGGGGGATGCTACACATGTTTGGGGGCAGGGTATATACAGAAAATCTTTATACTTTCTATTAATTTTTTGTAATCCTACAACTGTTCTACTAAAGTCTTTAAAAATATATACAGTTTACCCTTGAATAACATGAAGGGTAAAGAGCATTGATACATGTGTTGTGGAAAATCCATATATAGTTTTATAGTCAGTCCTCCATTTCTGAGGTTCCACACCACAGGGACTCAGTCACTATACTATAGGGTGGTACTATTGTATTTATTGAAAAATCTGCATAAAAGTGTACCCACACAGTTCAAACTCTTGTTGTTGAAGGGTTAAATGTATACAAGATATAAATCTCTGAAATCAAAATCAGAAACTTTTAGGAAACAAAATGAGATAATATAAAAAAAAATAAAACAGAATGCTAGCTTCAGAGTATAAGATTTTACATTCCTAATAGTCAAATAGAAAGTATTAAATTTGACATTTATTTTTAAATAGATGTACTTGAGGTTCCAAAAGTCCTTTTGGAAGTAGGTGAGGAAAAGTCTTAAGTAAATAATGCTAGAAGTATTTATTACTTTCTCCAGAACCCATGCAAATATAAGGATACATAGTTAATATGGACTCACTACAAGTGAAAACAATAAAAATTTCAGTACTTTAAAATTAATTTCCACTCACATATATCCTAAGACTTCTCACTCTGGATTCATAACTTAGGTAAGATTTTCAGAGCCTTTCTACAAGAATGATTCGGAGAGCTTTTACAAGTACCCCTGCAACACCCCTCCAGCCCACAGTTCTTACCTCTTTGCTTACCATCAAGGCCAGCGGTATTTAATAGATAGCATGAAAAAAAAATGGTAAGTAAAGGAATATAAGATTTTTACATAGAGTCATTTAAAAGGGAAATTACTTTGCTTTCCCTTCCTTTATTTAATAGTCATTTCCTGAGTGCATACTCTGTAGCTGTCATTATGTAAATAATATAAAGATTTAAGTTATTTCTTGCCCAAAAGAAGCTCACCATTAACTTATATTTTTATTTAAACAACCACAAAATGTCAGTTTCTTTTAAAATTGAGAAATAATCATTCAATTCTGACAAATGAAAGTATTCTAATGGAGACATCATGGAAAGATATTTACAGTCACCTATTAAATTAAGTATACCCCTCTATGTTGGGCTACTCAGTCATACAGCAGGTAAGTGCAGAGACCAAACTGATGATGAGGAAGATCTATTTTGTAGATATAGAATTCAAATAAAACACTTTTGTTTTGACTGCAATCTGCTTTATTATTTTACTTGAAAAGCACCAGATGGTATATATTTTTAGAAATGTAACCTATAAGGAAGTGTTTCTCAACCTGGGGTATTTTTTTACCACACTCCTCTACCCTGGTCCACAAAGCATTTAGCAACATCTGAAGAAATTTTAGTTATCAGAATTATTGGCATCTAGTGAGTAGAAGCCTGGGTTGCTGCTAAATTCTTTCCAATGCTAGGGCAGTCTCTACAACAAAGAACCACCTGGTCCAACATATTAAAAGTGTATAGGTTACACACTTTACACATGTATATGAATCACTGCTGCACATCTGAAATTAATACAGTAATGCAAATCAACTATACTTCAATTAAGAAAAAAAAAAGCGCCTAGGTTGAGAAAACTTTCTATAAAGAAATATTTCCTTTCCCCAGCACCCCGCCATGAAAAATTGCCCAGGGTTTGTAATTTCTCATACCAAGCTGCAAACCACCACAGGTCAACTTAAGTTGACAAGGTGCTCCAAACTTAAACCAGCTTAATTCAAATAGAGACTCAATTATGACCCAAGTTAGAGACTTATTATTCATATATCTTGTTTAAAAGGGCTTCCTGACCCACTCTTTCTGGAATTACAAAGCACTCTCTTTAGCTCTGATTAGCTCCTGGGACCTGTTTTGCCTAAAATTTCTCATGCCTACACAGTAATAGCATGAAAAATGTATCTGGGTTTACTCACTATCAGAAAACAAATGTGAATTTATATTTTTTTTCAAAATAACAACCTCATTTACACTGTCAACTAAAAAGCAAGCTTATTAAACTAAAGAAGCATAAGAAGCTTCCTTATTACATTACTCTTCCAACATACCTGAATCCAGAGGATGTGAAAAACGGCTGTAAATCAGTCTAGTTAAAGGCATAATCAATTAGCAAAGTCAGGCTCCACCTTCCTCCTTCCATATTGGTCATCATGTTTCTTCAAATATTAAAAGTCTAGCTTTGAAAGCAAAGTAAGGGGACATGATTCAACAGGAAATAGTAGGAATTCAGGCTAATGTCAATTCCTAGAAACTCTTACCAAATGAATATCCTACTACACCCACTCCAACCCTCACCATCTAAAATGTTTCAACAGTGCTGCTGTTACTTATTCTGATACTTAAAAAAAAATCTGCTAAATAAGTATGTGCTAGCTGAACTTAGAGGGTTTTTTTTTTTTTTTATGTCATTTGCTGTTGTTTGTTTTTGTTCTGGTTTTCTCTCAGGAGCTAAGACTTACAGGATTTAAGTCTCTGCCTGAAAGAAATCTAGGACCTCAAAAGCAAATACTAGAAACCCTGTAAAATCCTCTCAGATATACGCCCATAGAAAGGTTGAGCAGAAAATAAAGTAATAAGCGCTCTTAAAGCAATTCTCCTCCCTGGTCAAAAGGACAGCAAAAGTACACGCAAGAATAAGGCTGCCCCACTCAGCATTTGTGCACTCACTTTAAATAATAGTGATGCGCATGTAAATAAGCTTTCCAGCAATCCATGAATCTATAAACTAGGTTCGTTTACTGTTTCCTTTGGATGGGTTTTGTGAGAGTTAAGTGCTTTGTGATCAGTGACTGGAAGTTGAGCTAAAAACTAGAAATAAAGAAAATAAACTCTTTGCCTTTAAACAGAAGTGGTCACAGTTTCCTTTCACAACCCTGAAGGGTTGTTGTACATATTAAAACTGCTGCATGGCTCCATCTCTGGTCACAGATACCCCCTTCTTCTCCCCGCCACCCCCGCCTCGAAGATGTCAGATCTCTGGGAAACAGCGGTTACAAAAGGATGCTTTTCATAGCTTGTACTAGAAACGCTGGCACCCCCATCCCTGCATAAAATAGCACTAAACTGAGTCACAATGCTGGAAGCCGCCGTGCCTTCTGCTTCTCCTCAATGGAATCCAGATATTTTCTATGAAAATACTAAATAATATTGCGAAGTTTTGCCCATATATACGACACGCCGATTCTTCTAATCCCCGGTTTGCCCTAGATAATTTTAGGCTTTATCCGTCAGTGTATCACGCAGGAGAGAAAAACGCAGTTAACAAGATGACAGTGTTACCTAGGTATTTGGCATCAATATTAGAAAGAGTCTGTCATTTGACGATTATTTCCCTAGCATACCAGACGGTAAAGAAAATGTTTTCATTCACCCGCAAATGACTAACATTTATTGATGTTTCAAATGCGGATGAATACTGTTGCACTCTCAATTTCCGAGACGGATTTGAGAGTTAAGCTTGAATACTAATAACATCAGTAACTCCCGCTGCACGAGTCTCGGCTTTGGCTTTGGAGTGTCACTTCAGCAGGGAGGTGATGCTGGCTAGAGGCTCTTCGATCAGTCAGTCTGGGTGGTCACAGGTGATGGGAATCCTTCCCTTTCCCCATATATCCTCGTGTACAGCGATAAAAATCACTGTGAGCACCGCTACCGCCAAGCAAAACGACTCCCTGCCTGCCTCGTAAAGAGCTCAGTCTGGGGAGGCAGCCGGATGCTGACCCCTGCAGAGAATATTGCTTCTGTGCGCTTTGCCAGAGGACCCTGCTAGCATTATGGAGAACGAGTTAGGGATGTGTGAGGTTTTGCTGTATTTATTTCCTCCAAGGGAAGAAGGGCTGAGGCCAGGAGAAGAAAATCTTCAAAGACTGCTGGCTGGAGAAAGGGGAGGGGTAACCATATTTTTTAATTACTTGTTTCTCTTTTTCACTTTCCTGCCCTGCTTCCCAAACTCCTCTCTGAACAAGATTGATTGGCGTAACTGCTATTGACTCTAGCCTTGGTTCTCGCATTGATCTGCAAATGGCCCAGAATAGCTAAAGGATCGCCAGCCTGGACAGGAGTTCAAGAAGGCAAGAAGTGAAAAAAGGGTAGGGGGTGGCCCCATGCCCAGCACCCTCAATGTGCCTCGGTCCTGGACAGCGGCTCGTAGCGGGGGGGCAAGCGGCTAAGGGGATGCGGCGGCGGAGGAAGGAAGAGAGGGTAACCGCTCTTCCAACCCGGAGTCGGAAGCCTGTCCAACCCGGTTTAGAGGCTGTTAAATGATATAAACCTGTGACTCGTTAAACCCCGTAACTTTGCCCTACCTAGATTCGAATGCGCTGATCATTCCGCCTGATAGGCTCAAACGGGTTAAGCTCCCTCTTACATAACAGGACTGCCTGGCTGTACACAATTAAAATACTTGATTGCAGTCTCTTCCCGACTCCATCCAGTCAAGACCCACCCTGTCCCTCCCAGCGCGCCTGCGTGCCGCACGCGCACAGGCCCCTGTGCACGATTCGCGCGCATTACAGGAGCGCGCTTACTACACACGGAGATCCGCGCACTCTCCGCTCTGCCTATACCTCGCACCGACACACACACACACACACACAATTTAGTGTCAACATGCATGGGGTCGGGGGTGGAGGGGGACCTCCTTCCAGTCCTTAAGCGACTGACCCAAACGACACGCCAGCTGCTCTACCCTAGGCTTTGCAAGCACCCCCACCCTCCAGTCCCCTCAAAAAAACAGTACCCCCCGCCACCGTCCCTACCTATTTCCGAAAAGAGGTAAAGAGTCAACTATAGGGCGGTCGCTCGGGCGAGATGGGAAAAAAATAAAATAAAATAAAAAACAACAAAACCTCACATTGCCTGGCGTCATGATGGCGCCTACCACAACTTGGAGGACTTAAAAGTTACGGTGCCTCAAGAGGTAAAACGCACCGGAGAGGGAAAGCAAAGCGCCGCTCTGCTCTCTTCACCTCAGCCCCGACGCGGAGACTTTTCTAGCAAAGCATCACTTTAGTGCGTACACAGGAAGGGAAGCGTTCTGTCTCCGATGTCTCGCTCTCTTTTTTTTTCTCTCAGTTTGTATAATAATATACCTCTTCTCGATTTTTTTTTCCGTTTTCTTTCTGCCTGCCCCCCCCCCAGCCACCCCCGCCCCGCCACTTCATATCCCCCTCCCTGCAGCATCCTCAGTCCCCGGGCGGGGTTGCTAAGGAAACGGCCGCTTGGCAACGCGCGCGAGCCCGGGGGCCGCCGGCCGCCGCTGCGCTCCGCGCTGCTTCGGCTGCTGCTGCTGCCGCTATTGCAGCCTCCGCCGCCGATCGCCCTGCCTCCGTCGTCGCCGCGCCTCCTCCCGCACTCGCCGGCGCGCTCCACTCCTCGCTAGATAGTGCGCGAGCCGCCGGAGAATTAGACACACTCCGGACTCGGCCAAAAGCAACCGAGAGGAGGTGGAGAGCGGTGCTAGGGGGTGGGAGGGGAGGGAGGGAGGGAAAGCAAAGAGGAGGAGGGGAGGCAAAAAAGAGAGAAACAACCCCCAACAACTAGGTGGAGGGGGGGAGAAAAGCAACCCACCCACCAAATTAAAAAGAATTAAAAAAAGAAGAAGAAGAAAGGTAGGCGGGAGAAGAAGTGGGAAAAAAAAAATTCTGTGGCGCGCAGCCTGGTTCCTGGGAAGACTCGCCAGCACCAGGGGGTGGGGGAGTGCGAGCTGCAAGCTGCTGGAGAGTGAGCAGCCCTAGCAGGGATGGACATGATGCTGTTGGTGCAGGGCGCTTGTTGCTCGAACCAGTGGCTGGCGGCGGTGCTCCTCAGCCTGTGCTGCCTGCTGCCCTCCTGCCTCCCGGCTGGACAGAGTGTGGACTTCCCCTGGGCGGCTGTGGACAACATGATGGTCAGAAAAGGGGACACGGCGGTGCTTAGGTAGGAGGAACGTCGCGCTTTTCGTACTTGTCTCAGTCTGTCTGTCTGTCTCTCCACATTTCTTGCGGTCTCTTTAAACCAAGTAAAGATGCTGGTGGTGATCGCTGTCAAAAGACCGCATTTCAGGAAGTCCAGGTGCTGATTCTGCCTGGAGCCCTGGCCCCTTTACCCCGGGGCAGGTGGCAAACAGAACTGGTGATGCTTAAGCACTTTGCCAGAGCGCGGAGTAGCCCGGAGATGAGTGAAGTGTGAGGTTTGGGAGGGGCCGGTGCCGCTTGGAAACTCAGTTCACAAGGTCTCTGTTTTACTGTCCTGGGGTACTCTTGGAGAGTCTGACAAGTTTATCAGGTTTGTTTCTATTTTACTGTAACCTGAGCGACTTTTTCCAACTGCTGGCTCCCTGTTCCCATGTATTTTCCCTCTCACTTGGACACTTAGGCTCAATTTCTCCCTTCTCAGTTTTCTTTCTCTCCTCTTATCGCTTTGTCCGCGCCCCCCCCCCATCCCCCTCCTTTTGCCTTCCTTCGTTTTGTTTTTATTTTTTTTCCAATTCCCCTCCTTCTTACTCTTTTCCATCCATTACCTCTTTTTATTGCTTTTCTATTTTTCCTTCCTTTCTTTTTTCACCTCATGTTTTCTTTTTCATCTCCATCACTCTAATCTCTGATCCTTTATCTAATACACTTTCCTCCATTCTTTACCTTTCTCCGTTCTTCGTTTTTCCTTCTCACTAATATCCCTGTTGTGCGAGCTGGACTTCTGTCTCTCTCTCTGAATCACATTCCTCATCTCTTTCCCCATATTGTTTCCCACCCATGTCACACACGTGTGCTCCCTCTAATCCCTTACAGTTCCATTTGCTCACCCTCACAAACCTCTTTTTCATAACCACACTCCCTCACGTATTCTGTTTCACATTCTCATACATGCTGGCACTTCCATACTCTCCCTAACAACCACTTTCACATTCAGATTCTCTTTTACTCTCTGAAAAGGCACCCGCTCGCTCCTTCACTGTTCCACACACTGTCACTCACACATGTATACACACAGTCTCTCTGCTACTCTCTGTCCCCTCATCTTTCCCTTTTCCTCCCTTTTTGCATTTCAAGTCTTCTTCTTTTTCTCACTCTTCCTTCTTCCCTTCTTTTCCCCAAGCTTGGGCATTGAAATGTTTTGTCACTAATGAACATCCATAGCCTAATTTTATCTATAAACAACATTGCTGTTAGACTCTGGTAACGTTTTTTTCTCCTGTGAAAATATAAATTGATTATCAACAGTTCTTAGATCTAAGCAAGGCTAAACGCCCTCATTCCTTCATTTCCCATCTCCCTCCCTTCTCCCTGTGACACCCCCACCTGACACAGATCCTGAAATCTCCCTGAAAGATATCCTTTCTCTCCACTGGGTGGTAGTTGGCTTATAAGTATAGATTGCAGAAAATCAGTGTATGTGGCACGTCTAAGGTGAAACAGAGAGGGCTATGTTTTATTTGAAACATGAAATATATTGTAAATTTAATGATCTTGGATCTGGGTGTGGTAAATGATTTATACCTTCTTAAACATGCTTATAGTCCAAATTAATGTAGAATACTGTTACAGTTTCTAATATACACTAGTTTATAGGGTATATCTCTACTGTAAACACAATACCACTGGATGTGTACAAAAGTAAGAGTTTGTTGTCAGTAAAATACCTTTCATTGCTGGTAAAAGAGGATGAACTTTTGGTCACACAGAGGATAAAAATTAAACCTTTTGTGATATTCTTTATATTAAGTTTGTTTTGGAAGTTTAAACAACAGTGGTAAGGATGAAGTGCTGTCTTTAGAGCCTGCAAACACATATCACGGGAACTGCAATCTATATGATTTTAGTAGCATATTGCCTATTTGTAATGAGCATTAACATTTTCAATCTAAAGGATTTGATAGACTGCTTGCCTCTTGATGGTATATCTTAGGTGTTTTGTTTTTAAATAATAATCTAATGAATACTATGGCTAATTAAAATAGCTGAACTCATGGTTTGCTTCTAGGAGACCTATGTTCAGTTCACTCATTGCTACCAATAGTGAAGCTTCTCTAACTAGCAGTAGCAATATCTTTCCAGTTTTGTTGATTTGGTGTAGTCCTTGTTTACTAGTGTGCACCTACCTCATCCATTTATATGCTGTATCCTGAATTTTGTCATATCTTAGAGAACTTTTGACTTTTAAACTTTTTAAAGAGAATAGTATCTTTGTTTCTTTTGAATAATGTTTCTAACCAATTACAGTTTTCTTAAAAAATAAACAGAATCTTTTTTTGTGTGTGTCATATGAAGCAAATCTGATCCACATTACTTTTTACTCAAAGTAATTAGTTTACAGTAATTCTAGAATTCTCTAGGGATTGATTCTATTTTTTTTATCTTTTTACATTGACCATAGGTTTTAAACACTTTTAAAATATATAGTTATAAGAAATCCTCTCTATCTTAAAAAAATGTTAAATCGCAATCAGTTATTTTTCCTGCAGCTGGTATTTACTCTGTTCATAGACCAGTACAGAAGAGCTTAAGGACTATTTGAGTGTAAGTCAGGTGAGATATTTTTCATCAAAAGTAATGTCACAGAGTTATAGTTTATGTTTTCACTTTGGATACTTAGAATTGTATTTGGTGTAATTATCTAATTCATTAGAAAACAAAACAAACAAAACAAAATCTTCCCTCATGCAAACACGCCTTCACATCAAAGTACAGAAATCTAGTACTCAAGAGAACACTTTACTGAATTACGTGATATTGTTTGTTAAGCTTCACATGTTATACTCTATTTTTAATGTAACATATTCCTCCAAGTGTCTCATAAAAAGCAAATAGTGGCATAACAGTTATCAAATAACTTTAAGTGCTAAAGGCCTGAAAGTGCAAATGTGTCAATCAGTGACTCTGTTGCTTGTGGTTACATTAATGAAACAGAAGTTTAAAGGTCAAATGATACATTTCTATCTCGTAAATGCCAGAGTGTCTGTTTTAGAGAAAAGAATCAAGAAAAGCAAACCTTTTCTTACATTTTGTTATCATACAAAAGGGAATCCATTCTTTGATCCACCAACTATACCTATTATTCTATAAATCACTTTTTCTGTTTGGATTAGAAGACTTATAATGAAGTTCCATTTAATAATTTCAACACTCTTATAGTTTTAACTTTACCTCTTAAGATTAGTGAAGCAATATATTAAATGTCAAAATGTCCCTTATGTCTAATAACGATATTCACTGATCAATCTCTGAAGGAGTCACTTGAGGTATTTGGACATTCTTGTTGAAGTATTTAATGATGCATCTATTCAATACAATAAAACTCGGTACCTCCCTTACTTTAAATAAATGCATGGATGTCTGGAGCATATTGTAATTTGCTACCAATACAAATTAACATATTCACTAAATTATAAGACACTAGATATTAGATTGGTACCACATTTACTACTTATTGATATTTTATATTTAATAGAACTTGTTAATCTGTATATGGAGAAATGAACTTTTTCTCTAGTCTTCAAATTGTATTTTGTAGTACCTGGAGGATCTGAGTTGATGTTTCATCAGGTGATATAGCAAAGAACAGGACATTCCAGAACCACACTGGTCATGCATCAGGACCCAGTGTTTCTAGATCTAGAAAATCAAGGGGAATGTAACTGTGCTCTGGCTTAATACATAAATTTCAGATGACTTTTTTTTTGTAGTTTTACAGCTGCTTTAATGTGAATCAGTCACTTTATTCTTACCTTATTAACAAATACAGTTATGTCGACATGTCCAAAAGCGTTTAATGTTCTTTTGAGACAATACAAGGAACAACCTCATTTATATCCTCCCAGTTTTTAAAAAGACATGTCATTTTTAAGCGAGTTCTTTCATCTGTTTCTACTTCAACTCGTCTGTGAATTTTGTACATTCTAAGCTGCCATCCTGATATGAATTCAAAATACCCTATTCTCTACTTGTCATCCTTTAATCACGGGAAGGAAGAGAGATTCTTTTCTTAAATGTGATATCTTCTTTTACATTAGCAAAGTTGAACATAACTTTGTCATTTTAATGCAATAGATTTCAGTGAAAGTTATATGAGATCCTAATAATGATATTGTAATAGGACAGAAGACTTTTGCTTCAATCACAGAACAGAGAGCGCATTTACACAGAAGCTATTTCCATTGGCAGTCACAAAACTTTTATGAGTAGATTTATAAATGGATATCACAAGTATTTATTACTTCTCAGACTTTGCTCAATTCATTTGCCTTTTGATTAGACTACATTAAGTTAGTTTTGTTTTGAGATGCATGCTATTGGATACAAGAAAGTAAATGATGTATAAGAATGAAGAATTGTCAATAGCAATATACCTTGATTATACTGTACTTTTTGAATATCACTGAAGAGTGTCTTCAATGGTAGAGTCTCTTCAAACTCATCTGTTGAGTCATTCCTACCTATTTATGTATTCCAAATACGCTGTTCAACTCTACAGGCATTTGCAATTTAGAACATTAAGGCATTATTTAAAAACCTATATGCTTATTGAATAGTTGAATAGTGTTATTGAACAGTTTTTTTTTTTTTTAATTCTGAGGTTTTTCTCATTCTTTTCAAAAGAGAAGGGGTAATAGATGGTCATGCTGAGTCATTTTGGAAAAATATGCTCCAAAATGTGGAATAAAATGCTACAGTGTTACCTATAGTGATGTGTAGAACTATTTTATTAGCATGAGGCACTACTTGATACATTAATACATAATCATTCATTATATTAAACAACAACATAGCATTTTAAAATTTTCCAGATGGATTTTTTTTTCTAGTCTTTTTTTGTCCAGAAGAATTAATTACCCCTTGTGGTTGTATAAATCTTTGAGCACAAGCATATTAATGAACTACTTATTTTATAGTTGGATTTACAATTATAAAATGTATATACAAAATGTTTTGTATTTACCCAAATTGCAAAATGTTTAAAGAATTACTCACATCCTGTAAGTGACAGTTCCGGGCCTTATCGACCAGATCCAACTTTTATCCTTCTGCTGTGCTCTACTATTGGAGATAGACAATGAAGCTAATCCCCAGGCTGTATTTCCTCGTTCTTCATGTCAGCTGTTTTCAGACTGTGGTTGTCCAGTGGTAGCCAGTTTTGGGGGAAGGGAGTACATGATGAGTGAAAGTCCAAGGTGTTTCTCCTCTCTGACACGTCTTTGGGCAGTATTCAGCAGTGTCTCCAGCTCCCCGTGGAACCTCTTGGCCCCATTTCCCAAGAGCAGTAGTGGCTTCCTAATGTTCTAACTGTTGGGTTGTCTTACCATCACCTGTTTTTCTTCTCAACTTTTCCATCATCTTTGCAGTCAGTTCTCTGAATTAAATCCTCTAAGTTTTAAATATTCAGAGTGGTTTACATTTTTCTGATAGAACCCTGATTAATACATGTTGAAAAGTAATAGTTTTAGTGATTTTTAACTATATTGAATATTGCTCATGGTAACATAATATTTGCATCCTAGCACTGGATGTAATTGTTGTTTAAGGAGGCAAGAATAGAACCATAATAACACTGGAGCATATTACAAAAAATAAAGATGGATATTTGGGGTATTGTCCACATCCAGATTATGGTGAATACAATAAACCAATTATATACATTTTAATTAAATATAATACTAAATAATTAATTGAAGTGTAAATAATATACCAATGCTATGAATGGGAAAAATAGTGGATGAATATGAATTGGGAAAAATGAATAATACTGTATCTTTTATTTTTTTGACTGAGCAAAAGAGAACCAGGGCTAAACTCTGTTTGTGGATATGTGATCAAAATGTTGAACTAATTCCTACAGTGTTGACTATTGAAATCAATAGGAATTAAAGACTTTTCTTTTTTGTAGCTTAATACCTGAAGAGCAAATCAAAGTTTCCAGTTTCTTATGAAATATATGATCATAACTGTGCATGTAACCACTGTAGAAATAAGTCTCTCAAGCCATTTGAAACTTTTGATTAGAAATCAGATGACCTTTCTAACATATCCTGTTCAAGATGTCATACACTAAAACATCATAACAACATATTTCTAATATGGAAGAGCGAAGGGAAGCTTTATTAATTGGTTTGTTTTTTTTTTTACTCTCTCGTTTAACAGAGTATTAGAAGATACAGTGACCTTCCCCTTACGTGCTTCAAAATAATATCTTCCTAAAAGATATTATATAAATGTCCAGCTCCAATGTAAACAGCAGTCATCATAAAGTCCTACTTTTGCTGCTTTTCTCCACATTTTTTCAGGAAGGATGGTAACTTTAAACCATAAATAATGCAGTTGTTCAGTTGCTACGCTGTACCTGACTCTTTGCAACCCCATGAACTGGGGCACTTCAGGCTTCCCTGCACTTCACCATCTCCTGGAGTTTGCTCAAACTCATGTCCACTGAGTCAGTGATGCCATCCAACCATCTCTTTATCTTTCACCCCTTTCTCCTCCTGCCTTCAATCTTTCCCAGCATTAGGGTCTTTTCCAGTGAGTTGGCTCTTTACATCAAGTGGCCAAAGTAATAGAGCTTTAGCTTCAGCATGAGTCCTTCCAGTGACTGTGCAGCGTTGATTTCCTAGTAGTCATCTCTAAAGGATGCTCTAGAGAGAATTTTCCTGATTTGGGACAGAAGTTGGACTTGACTCATTTCTTCATTTCATTGTTCTTAAAGCTTTGTTTATCCATTACAGATTGTCATGGACATTTCTATATATAAGAGAAAATAAAATGCATTGCTTGTGTTTTTGGAGCATCATGTTTCCTGCTTTCTTGTTCTTGTGGAAGAATTTTTAAATGGGACCACATGCTTTTTTGTCAGATATTTTGTGTTTCAAATTCAACAATGGAAACAAACTTCCCAGGCTATTAAGAGAATAAAATCCAGGATTTTTCTACATAGGCACTGTCATTAACAAATTGTATTTTAATTGGACTTCCCTGGTAGCTCAGTTGATAATCTGTCTGCAACTCATGAGACCCTGGCTCAATTCCTGGCTCAGAACGATCCCCTGGAGAAGGGATAGGCTACCCACTCCAGTATTGTTGGACATCCCTGGTGACAGCTGGTAAAGAATCTGCCTGCAGTGTGGAGGCCTGGGTTCAAGACCTGCACTAGGAAGATCCCATGGCAACCCACTACAGCATTCTTGCCTGGGGAATCCCCACGGTCGGAGGAGTCTGGCGATACACTAATTAATTATTACACCATATCAAAAATGTGACAATTTATAGGATGTTGGAGAAATTTAATAATAGAAGTTTTGATGTTTTGTTCAAGTATTTTTCTTTTATACTGTGTTAAATTTGATGAGCACAACACCTGGGTTTGTAAGCTTTATGACTGTTGTTCATCCATGTCTAGGGCCTTAAAATTGAACCTTGCCTATATCAAGCCAACTTCCACTATATTTTAAATTAATGAATTTTTGGAAGGATAAGCAAAAGATTAAATGTATTTGTCCTTTAGGTTATTAATTATTTCAAATTTTAACAATTGTAGTATCTTTATTGCTACAATAGATCTGTGTGCTTATCGTGATTGAGTACTTTTTATTGAATCCGTTTATCAATAGTCTCTGTCTTTAAGTAATGCCTGCAGAAGTCCTATTGGATTGAGACACACACATTGGAATCATTCAGTGTCTTTAAATTGCAGGATACAAGCTATTAGTGAGTCTTGAAGAAAATGTATTAGCTACTAAAGGTATTTTTTTAAAATAAATTGTACTAAAATAGGGTAGAAAGCATTATACATAGTAAAGGTTAGTATTATTTGATTAAACTTTTATTTTTTATGTTTCTGTGTTTGTACTCTGTCAAGATTTTAGATGTATTTCTTACTGTAGGTTTCATCAGAAAAAGTTTCTAATGCAATTGTAAGGTACAGTTTTAAGATTATTGAGATGTATTGAGATGTAGTTTTCAGAAGACCTAAGATTTTAAACCATATAGGAAGGCTATTGCTCTTTGCAATTAGAATTAGCAGATAACAGGAACAGTTCGAAGGAGCACAATGTCCATTGTAACCTTCTAACATTTTTTCTTTTCCTGCCTCAACTCATGGAGTCTCCTCTTCCTTTCTCCTAAGGTCTCAATTAAATAAAATCAATAAAGATACAGAGGTAGAGAGAACTGGCTATTTGTTGAGAATGAATAATCTCAGTTGTGAAAAGTAGCTACACTCTCCAAGCCAGAGCTTAACTTTTGTATCATTCTATCTCCCAGAGGTAGGTCAACTGTACTTTATAAACCACAGAGGATTGATACTAGCTAGTAGCATTTTAATGTGGTCATATGGCTTTGATTTTTAATGTTGAGGAGGTTATCTATTAGCATAGTGTTTTCTAAGCCATATCAAGTTCTGAATCCTGACAGAAGACCTTTGACGCTCTTAAGTATCCAGCTGGCATGAAATTTGGCCTTTTAATCACTTTCTCTAGGAAAAGGGGAATATAGGAAAGGAGGAATTTGGCAGTGTTGCCACCATTAGCGTTGCTCTTTTGAAGAGAAGCCAATACATTATACTTTCTGGATAGCTGGTAATTTGTTCAATTTAAGGAGGATGTTTATAACCCCTTTTGGTCCAGAACTAAATTATTTTTCACTGAGTTTCACTAAGTCCTCTGGACACAGGTCCAGTGCCCATATTCATGCTACAAGATTGGGCTTATTTAAAATTATAGCTACTGCCATAAAGTATTGAAAGATTTTGGATGATTTAAAGGGCACTGGGGGAAAAATGTGTTTGTTCTGTTGTCTTCAGAAACCCATTTCCTCTCATGCAGTTAAATTAAAAGATATTATAAGGATTTAAGAGATACTGTGAACATAAGAGCTATAATCAGAAGGCTGGAGAGTATTTCTGTATATTCTCTTCAATTATATCACATACTATTGTTTCAGAATATTACATAAATAAATCAAAGGGATCGTAAAGTTTTCCTAATGTTATGATATTTCTTATAGGAGACCATATTTAGATATATCTGATTTGTAAATAACTTGTTTTCAAATTAATGTCTTGGTAATTGACAAGCTAAACAGAAAATGACATCTGTACACATTGCTAGTTCTCAAACTCTGAATGTGGAATGAGGGAATTGAAGGAGAGCTGAAGGAAAAGAGAGAAGAAGAAAGGGCAGGTAGAAAGTATGTTATGATATGTAAGTGACTTCTAATCAAAACCTCAGACTTTAGATCACTGGGATACATAAAGTTCAGCCAGTATTATCCTACATGGAATAATTGCAATGAAAAGGAATCAATTTTATTTCATATAATTTATGAAATAATCAGAATAATTCTAAATGTATACCCTTCTCATGATGAAGTGAGATACACACACACACACACACACACACACTGTATACACTGAAGTTCTGAAAAAATACTTTACACTAAGCATCTATCTTCCTTCAATGCTACTAGTCCATTTATGTTTATTTTAAAAGGCAGTTTAGCATGTTACCTTGGCCTACAGTTGGATCAGAGGCTAATTTGGGGAGAATATCTTCACAAAAAAGTCGTTGAGTTAACTGCTCACTTTGTTATTGGGTATATGTCATTGATCACTTTTCTTGTTCTCACATCACTTATATGAAATAATAGATACAAAGAGCTAGTTTAGCTTATCCACAGAGTTTATCTTTTATTGTAATTGTTTAGTTGCATTGAAACCTCTCATGCCTTGAGGTGTCCAGAATGGGAATAATGAGAGTTTGAATATCTGCTTCTCTATTTCCTGGCTATGTGACCTTGAACAAATGCCTTTAGTTGGCACCTCCCTGGCAGAACAACATGGATCATATGACATAATGCATGTAAAATGCTAACGTATTATCTGCCCTTTAGAAAGCACAACATTTATATCAGCTGATGATTTTATTCTGCTTTTATTCTCCTAGTCTCAGTTTGAAATTTGTTTATACTACTTACTGATTTGGGCATATTTTCCTCATTTAAATCATTTTACAAATCATTTGTGAAATCACTGTATAGTATCCATTGAAGATATATTTTTGCTGTGATGTTGTTAAATAAGGCTTAAGTGAAATCCTGTGGTATCAGATGGTGAGCTGAGCCTTGAGTCAACAGAAGACTGCAGGGAAATTTGAAATAAAGACATTTTTACTCACAGGGCTTAGAGGAAGTAGACTGCACACCTCTAGGGGCTGCCCAGGGAGGTCAAGGCAGGCTGCCTCTAGAGAGAGCAGCAGGACCAGGAACACATGACTTATTGTGGTTCCTGGGTGGAATGAGTTAGGGCTCCCTGGTGAAGGACAGATTGGTGAATTCCAGCCACAAAGAATTAGATTTTATCTAAGGGTAGGGCAGAAGTTGGGAGGCAGAGGAGAATGTTGGTCATGGGGACTGCTGAGGAAATGATGTCAGGAACTTACATTTGTCTATGGGTCTTCTCACCTTATCTAGGACGTGCACTGGCTGGAGGACTGGCGTCAGCTCAGGGTCTCTTCGGCCCATTTAGTGCCCACTTAGTCACACAGAGTGGATGCATGGGCAGCAATAGCAAAGAGTGGTTTAGCTAAATCTTGACATTTTATAATTTAAAGATCCTATTTAATGGGTATACTTGTATTTGTTGTTGCTGAGCCCAATGACCAAGTCAGAAGACTTCAAATCTGGAAGTAGAAACACACTAAAAAAGGTTTTATCTATAGGATGCAGACCCAGGTAACTCAATAGTAGTGAAACCCCAAATTTTATGCTCAACAAACTGACGGTGATTTGATTCACTTACCAGAAGTAAGAGATCCTTGTAATTGGATATTCACATGAAACATCAGGGACAGAAGGAAAAATGAGAAGAGACAGAAAAGAAGAAATAAGAGGGATTAGAAAATACAATGAGATGGCAGTGGATGAGTTTGGAGAGTGAAGATGAACATTTGTGACAGAGTTTAGAATGGAAGAGGTGATGACTGATGACAACACTGGAATTGTCGATAAGAGGGTAGGGTAAAAAAAATAGCTGTGTATTCTGGATGAGGCAGCAAATAATTATTCAGGATGAGACATGCACTTATCGTTTCTTAGGGCATCTATATGTTATGCTGAAGGCAGTGTAGTTCAGATGTAGTCTATGGGCAGGAACACTCTGTCTGTATTGCTATTTTTATTCGTAGACAATATATTCAGGAGAAGCTCAGAAAATATGAATGCTTGCTCTAATTCTGCACATTTGCCAAATGCACAATGGCAAGATTTAAGTTCATAATCATGATGAAGCCATCAAAATCATGATTCAGATTCAACTAACACGTATTGAGTAACTACTATATATGACAGTTTCACAACAATATGCGATAAAGTATTGTTTTTCCAGCTTTATAGCCAAGTAAATTCAGGCTTAAGAAAGTAATTTTAACTTGCCTCAGGTAGAACAGGTGGTGACTGAATCAGAATTCAAATCTAGGACTTTTATTCCAGGCCTCATGACTTGATTGTTGTGTGTCTCTCCCTAAGAAAATATAAAAACAATTGATAGATTTATTGCTTACTAGGCTTTACTGCTTATTAAACATAATTAAGGGCCAGCTGCATTTTAGTAACTAAGTTGACAATCATTTTAAAATAATCAAGAATGCGTGTTATGTATTTGATAAAGACTGTTAAATTATTTTAGATGAGAGTATTAGGATATATCATATAGTCATAACTATTTAGAGGGCTTCCTTGGTGGCACAGATGGTAAAGAATCTGCCTGCAATGTGGGAGACCCAGATTTGATCCCTGGGTCGATCCCCTGGAGAAGGGAACTAGTAGTTGAAAAATAGTGAATTCTTAAAACTGTAAATATTCTGGGGAAAAAAACCCTTTCATCCCTAAATGATTTTATCCATAATGATTAAAAGGCATTGATAATACAAGAAGAAAAAATGAACAGCTTTTGAATGTCATCTGTAGTTAGGCATTATACATTTTTTACTTCCTTGGATCCTTGCAACAACCTACAATTTTTCTCCTTTGTAAATGGAGAAACCAACTCAAGGAAGATAAATATCTTTCTGAGCTTTAACACACCCAGTAAATGGCATAACCAGGGTTTGATTCTAGACATGTGTGTCTCCAAAGCTCTTGCTTATTTTTTTTTTTAAGTAATATTTCTTGGAGCTTTTTGTATACTGTAGTCCTTAACAGAAAGGAAAAGAAGCTGTTACTTGCTATAGTATTCCACACCCCCAAATTAATCTTTTGAATGCTAATTCTGGTGTAACTAAACAGCTGAATTAAGTTGAATTATAACCCTCCTTTGAAAAGTATTAGGCAGCCTAGAGTGTTGAGCACTGTTATTTCCCAAGATAGATGGGAGGATTAAAAAAAAAATTAGGGATGAATAAAATATGCACTTATACCAAATTCATTAAACATGTCAGTAATATGTTATAAAGTTTTATGTTTAATTACAGTTGAATAAAGTGAAACATTGAAATTAGATAGTTTGCCTTTTTCTGATGTCTGGTAGGAGTATATAGAGTTTGTAGCCTAATTGAATGAAACCTTTTTTTTTAATCTGATGCTGTGTAATTTAAGAATCTTCTTAAATGTGTTTACATATCCATTTTCAATAGATTTTATCCCAAGAGGATAGTGTATTTCATGATGACTTGTTTTTTGTCTATCTAAAGTTCTCCCAATATAAAGCCCTGTTTTTAATTTCATATCATTCAAGAAAATTTTCAACCCTCTATAACCCAATTCTCCTCTTCCTCTGAATTCTGTATTCTTCTACATTTTATTTATTTTATAAATTTCACATTACAGTATATTATTATCTATTTTGCCTTTGCAAAAGACTATAACTGTGTTACATAGCAGTCATTCACTTCTATTGTTGCAAATTCTTCAAGAACTTTGTATTTTGCTATTTGTATAGAATATATTTACTAAATTCTAGGATACTTGAATTGATTTTTTCATTTTCCTTTCTTCTTTCAGGAATTTCTTTTGTGTTTTACCCATTCATTTTCTTTTTTACCTCGTAGAAACATGTTCCTTTTCAGACATTCATTCACCAGTTTTTCAGCATATATTTATTAAGTCCTTGGCTTGTGCTAGATACTTTCTTTGAGAATACAGTGATATAAGAGATAAGGTCCTGGCCATTAAATTTACATTGTAGTTCAGTGTGTATCCTCAAATAGTGTTGTGTAAACAAGTTATGTTTAACTTTTTTACTTCACCAGCTATTAGTTCTGTGGTCACAGGGATGTTATTTGGGTTTTATGAGACTCAGTTTTCTTATCTGTAAAATAGAAATACTTATAGCTACTCATATATATTTCTGAATCCTGGTAATAATTCACTGGAATGTGCCCAAAGCAGTATTTAGCACACAGTTCTGGCTCAAGGTCAGTGTCTTTTCTTTCTCTCTTTCTCACCCTTTCCTTTAACATTATAGCTGTAACTTATGGCCAGGACTATCTAGTTAAAGAAATTGTTGCATGTTATATTATGCTTCTGGTGTTCTATTTGTTACCTAATACCTCCTGAGGCTCACCTACTTTTAATTCAAGGCAGCCTTTTGATGCCTTGAAAAAGTCGACTTCATCTGAACATGTGATGACTATCATTCATTTTGTTTCTTTTTCTCACTCATTTTTTCCTTCATTTGAGATGCTTTGCTTTCATACTGTCCTCTCTTTAATACTATCGTACATGGATTTCCCCCTAAATTTATTGTCAGTTTTTGACATATTCTGAATGTCCACGAGAAATGTATTTTCTTCCTGACAGTTGTTTCTGCAGGCATGAAAACCATCTTGTCATCATTAAATGTTTCTTCTAAAATCCTACACTTTTCTCAGTAAACCTGAATTACTCATTTTTATTGGTTGGAATAGTAGTTTATGTAAGGAACACTTGGTAATTATCACCTGTTCCTCTGTGATCCATAGAACAAACAATATTTGATATTCTTCTGCAAATAATTCTCCATTGAAATAGCACTTCCATGCTTTAGCCACTTAATTTTATGAATTAGTTTGAGCTTTCTATGCCCAATGGGAAGTATGACACCTCTCTAATCTCAATAATTGATGAGCTGATTTCCTGATTTTCTGGGCATTCTAAAAAAATATCTCATCATATTTGACATGTATAATCACTTGATTTTTGGCAGACAATATATAGTCTTTTCCATATCACCTGGCTTCACATAGCATACAATTTGCATGATTTTATATGGGGAAATCACTAAAATGTAAATTATTGTTAATTTTCTTCATTTGCATTAAAATCAAGGGACTTCCAGCATATTAAAAAGCAGAGGCATTACTTTGCCAACAAAGGTCTCTCTAGTCAAAGCTATGTTTTTTCCAGTAGTCATGTATGGATGTGAGAGTTGGGCTATAAAGAAAACTGCACACCAAAAAATTGATGCTTTTGAACTGTGGTATTGGAGAAGACTCTTGAGAGAGTCCCTTGGACAGCAAGGAGATCAAAACAGTCAATCCTAAAGGAAATCAGTCCTGAATATTTATTAGAAGGACTGATGCTGAACCTGAAACTCCAATCCTTTGGCCACCTGATGTGAACTGACTCATTGGAAATATACTGACACTGGGAAAGATTGAAGACAGGGAAGAAGGGTCCAACAGAGGATGAGATGGTTGGATGGCATCATCGACTGGATGGACATCAGTTTGAGTAAGCTCCAGGAGTTGGTGATGGACAGGGAAGCCTGGTCTACTGCAGTCCGTGGGGTCACAAAGAGTCAGACACAACTGAGAGACTGAACCCACATTAAAATCTCTATTCACTTTGCTTCTCCTATACCAGAAGAGAAAGTTTTCAAATTTCTTTAAACTTTTTGATATCCTCATCATCTTTTTTTTTTTTTTTTTTTTTTACTTCCGGCTACATATACATGTGCACTTGGGATTCACTGACGGCTCAGTAGGTAAAGAATCCACCTGCAATGCAGAAGACAGAGGGGACAGGAGTTCACTAGCTCTAAACCTGCGTTGGGAAGATGTCCTGGAGGGGGAAATGGCGACCCACTCCAGTATTCTTGCCTGGGAAATCACATGGGCAGAGGAGCCTGATGGACTATATTCCATGGGATGGCAAAGAATCAGAACACACCCTGCAACTAAACACACACACAGACACACACACGCGCGTGCACGCACACACACACACACATATGCATTTAGGTTTGGAATCTTTAAAACAGTGTCATACTTCTTTGAATCATTAAAAAAAATACTGAATCAGGAAACTGATTCAGATTAGTTACTGCTCAATAAAGTTATTTAATGATAAAATTCAAACAATTACTGACTACTAAGAACTGAAGAGTAAGAACAATAAAAGAGATGAGAAAAGATAAACTTTACTTTCTTTGCAATCTTGCCTAAGGGAAAATCACATACAGTGAAGTCCTTCAGTCCTATCTGACTCTTTGTGACACTTTGGACTGTAGCCCAGTAGGCTCCTCTCTTCAAGGAATTCTCCAGGTAAGAATACTGGAGTGGGTTACCATTTCTTTTTCGGGGGCATCTTCCCAACCCAGGGGTCGAACCCGGGTCTCCCGCATTGCAGGCAATGCTATTCTTGTATGTGGTTTTGGCTTTTCCCCCAGCAGTTTTGCCTAAGGGAAAACCACAAGCAACAATAGTTTTATTTGCATCTCATTATTATCAGTGGACATTTATCTGGCTTACCCATGATTGTGTTCTTGTAAGGATCAATTAAATAGACAGGATACTTACTCTTTAGAAGACTATAAAGAGATGTATTCTTTCTTTGTATAAGCTTCCTTTCTATGCTAAGTTTGACATGTTGGAAAACTTTTCTGTGTTGCTATGGAATATAATAAAATAATAACATTTTCTCCTTTCATTACAGATGAGATAAAACTCTCCCTCTAACTTTGAGATGCAGCCTTTAAATACTAGAATCCACTACCATGGTTTAGTTGATTCTTTGATGAGTCATGAAGCATTTCTTCGGTTATCATAGTCAGTCACAATGTGACTGTTTGTAAGAAAAAAAAGGGATTTGAGGAACAAATAACATATGTCAATGTATAAAAGGGAAAGAGGAGAGAATAGTAGTATGGAGAGGACTCTAAAGTGCTATCTAAACTCATAACTACTTCATCCTCATCTGTTAACCATCTCTTTAGGAAGCTGGCTTTTTCCCTGTTGTATCCTCAGCACCTAGCATACTGCCTTAATTAAGTATATTGCATTGAATTAAATTGAATTGAACTGATTACTATTCATTGCTTTTTGTTTTTTTAATACAATTTTCAATTACTGATCTCATATCCATGGTAAATGTTGACATATCCTACACTGCAAACTTTGGCTTGCTTAGGTATAATCATAAACCATTTATATACATATGTAGTCTTGTCATTGTTCAGGTCACATGATTTAAAACAGAAAAACACAAACTATAAAAATATATAACAATAAAGATCTTGGATGTCATCAGAAAAAACATTTTCATATTTTATATGGAGATACATTTTTAAAAGAACTTGCATAATTTTCTTTTTGTTTCTTGTGATCCTCAGAAAGACTCAGTGTGGGGAGAATTATAAAAGAAATTAAATTACCAAGGTCATGTAGCTATAAACTAAACAAACTAAAATGAGATATCCTGCTTCTTATTGTTTTATGAAACTAAAAAGTGAAGGGTTTATTTTAATGCACAAAAATGTTAGTACTTTTAGAATTTAATAGATTATTTTTCAATTGTAGGCTGTTTTTCTCAGTATTCATTATTCTTTTCTTTTAAGGTGGAGTTCCAAAATAACAAATTACTTAGATTCTATATATTTGTATCACATTCATTACAAACTTATGGTACATATAGTACTTCTGTCACAATACCCTGTGGAATTCATGGTAATAACTAAATTTTATTTCATAAATTCCAGTGGCTTATTTATGTGAAATTAATCTTTATTTTGGTGGGGAGGGGCTTCCCAGGTGGCACTAACAGTAAAGAATCTACCTGCCCAGGCAGGAGATTCAAGATATATGGGTTCAGTCCCGGGGTTGAGAAGATCCCCTGGAGTAGGAAATGGCAACCCACTCCAGTCTTCTTGTATGGAAAATCCATGGACAGAGGAGCCTCGCAGTCTATTGTCCATAGGGTTGCAAATAGTTGGACATGATTGAGCAAGTGCCTTGCTTAATCTCTTTTTCCTTTGTGTCCCCTCCTTTTTCTCGATAATATTTCTAAGAACAGTGGTCCTGGAGGTGGTTGGGGGGGGCAGTGAATGGTGGAATTCCTCAGTGTAGGCTCTGATGATGCTTTGCTCTAGCTAGTTCTTTATTGTGGAGGCTGGCCTGTGTGTTGAAGATGTTTAGCAGTATCCTAGGCCTCTGTCCACTTGTACCAGTAGCACACAACGCCCTGAGTTATAACAACTGAAAAGGTCCCTACGTATTGTCAAATGTCTTTAGTGGGCAAAATAACTCTAGAATGTATTTTGTTAACTGCTTTGTTACTTAGATTTTATGGGCATGTTCCCGTTTTTGTTTTATTTATCCTTTAGTATAGATTCAAATGTCATATTTCAGTTGTATCACATCTCTAATCAAGTGAAATTTGATTGAAACAGTAGATAAAACTAATAATTTTCTTTACACACAGAATATATATTCTAATTTTTATATGCATTTTAAATCATTGGATATCTTTTCCTTCTGTGAACTGCAGTAATGAAATAAATATTAGGAAGCAAATTATGTTTGATATGTACAATGAAACATTGAAGTTACATTGTTAGAGTAATTTAATTCAATTTTAATGTTAAATATGCATTTTCTAGCTCCTCATCAATTTAAACTTGATAAATTACATAAACAAAAGACAAATTTTTGTTCTCTACTATTAGAGTGGGGTAAAGGGAAAGGATCTGGCCGGCTGGTGAAGTGTTAAAATTTACAATAAATGGCAGTGAAGACAGACTTGTTTGGAATGTTCAGCTGGATGAGAATTGTGTCAACACTTTTCTGGTATTTCTTCATGTTAATCTGAAGAGCGTTAGAAGTTACTAATTATCATCTGGTGAACACTTTTCAGTGGGAAAAGTGAAAATCTATTCAGTAGGTATAATGCCTGCTCAATTGTTAACCTAAACTGCAAGGCATCAAGCTTTAAAGTTTTGGTGATAGTTTAGGTATAAACAAAACAAATGCTGTGTATTGTTTTATACAATATCTATTTCCTAGTGATAACATTATGATTTCTTATATTTAAGAGTGGGTCAAATAACTTAACTTTGCTTATTGCAGATCATGTTATTGTGTGATTACCATACAAAATTCAAAATACAAACTTCCAGATTGTTCTTCATGTGATTTTAAGCTGTTGTTTAATTTTTAGAAAAACTACCAAATATTCATTATATTTCCATGAAAGTTTCATGTTTTAAAATTAATGTGTATTTTTGATAATCATAGTAGACATTTTAAATGAGCAAATTTTAAGCATCATATGTGAGACAGAGTACCTGTCTCAGCTTTGCTAAGTTTCTCTTTGTTGATTCCTTTTTCTTCCAACAATGTATCCAAGACTAGTCCAAATTTCTTGAAATTTCCACTTCAATATCTGGACATGGCACACATTCATTATGATTTTTTTGGATTATTATTGACTCTGTTACCAGTATCCTGATATCCAAAAAATATTTTTATAGATTTTGATTAAAAAATGTATGTGTTGGATTAAACTTTTCCTGTACCTTTTTTCTACTTAGTTAGCAATGACTTAAAAATTTGTTACACTTTCTCATTTTCATTACTGGCAACATAAATGTTCTAGTTTTTAGCTCCTCTTATGTGAACACTTATTTATTCCTGTATGAGTACTTCCTATATAATACTTATTCCTGGCTTGTTTTTCTATATCTCCATGCTCTCTTCTGTAATTTATTGGAAAAGATTCGTACTTAGCTGTGTCCCAAGATATGGCAGAAAGAATTCTATACTGAAGTGAAGATGCATGCATTTGTGCTTAGTCACTTGGTAGTGTACGACTCCTTGAGACCCCATGGATTGTAGCCTGCCAGCCTCCTCTGTTCATGGAATTTTTTAGGCAAGAATACAGGAGTTGCCATGCCCTCCTCCAGGGGCTCTTCCCAACCCAGAGATAGAACCTGGATCTCCTGCATTGCAGGCAGATTCTTTACCGTCTGAGCCACCAGGAAAGCCTGAAGTGAAGATGAGTGTTGGTTTATTTTATTTAATCCTGTTCAGGCTTATTGTCACTCCATAAAATATCCTGATTCTGTGACTTGATCTGAAATTCATTGTATTACTTCATGCCTAAACTTCTGGGCATCTAGCCTAATGAGATGGAAGGATTTCCTAGAAAGTGCACAAAGCATCCCAACATGAAATTTTCCATTCTTAAAGAATTTTCAAAAGAGATAGAATTGCATTCTACTATTAGAGATGCTTTGTCAACAATGAAGAAGAAATAATGAATGAATTATAATCCGTATCTTAAATAATACTGTCCAATGAATTTAGTATAAATTCTGCCCTTACATTATCAGATGATTGGAAAAAAGCTCCACATTTTTGGATCTATATGAGCCAACTCACCCAACTACATGAAATTTCTATAGTATTTACACTTGTCAAACTATTGCTTGAGGTAAAAAGGTTCTTCAATGAAAACAGCAAATAAACCCAATAGCAACAATAAAACAACCTGCTAATGTATATCCCTCTTCAGTATGCATCACCATTTCAGTGTCCCTTAGCAATTTAATTACATTCTAGTCTTAGAAAATGCCACTTTATCTTAAGTGTGACCATTTTGTAATCAGAAGTCTGAACTGGGTGCTGGGAGGATATAGCATATACTACTAGATCTATAAATGTGTATATTATATAGTATAGATCATATACTACTTATGGAGCTATATCTGTAGACCCTCAAATGAGCCCTCATCCTGATTAATCTGGAGTGCCTAAAGAAATACTGTTTCTTTATTAAAAACCATCCTCCCTTGCCTTCTCTCTCTCTCACACACACAATAGTGCCTCCTGTCTGAAAAAAAAATAATTTTAAGATAAATGTATAAAGATTAGATGACTGGGTGAGATGAGATGGTTCGATGGCATCACCTACTCAGTGGACGTGATTTGAGTTAACTCTGGATGCTAGTGAAGGACAGGAAAGCCTGGAGTGTTGCAGTCCATGGGGTTACAAAGAATCGGACATGACTTACTGACTGAACAACAACAAAATGTATAAACTATACAGTCCACTCTACATAGGAACTGTAAAGAGAACTTAATTCTTAATAGTGGAAGAAAAGAAATCAACAAATGTGTTACAGATATAAATTAGAATTCTAAGTAAGACTGGAGTTTATCAAATTCAAATCATGGTAGTAGGGATTGGTAATCTAATGTTTGAAGTGGTTTTTGAGCCCTGAGATGACCTTGATGTAAGACCACAGTGGTAACAGGATTTTTTAATAAATTCACTGACAAAACTTAAGAGGCTAGATTGTACACATTTTTATGTAAAAATTCAGAAATGGATTTAAATAAAATATGCCTAATGTGAAAATGTGCTTTAAAAAAAAAAAACACAGTTTATTTATCTTTTAGTTTTTCCAAAATTGAAAATATCAAGTCCTACTGCTAAGGAGAAAATAAACAAACAAATGAACAAAATTCGAGACCCCTCCCCTCTCTTCTCTTAAAGTCACAGAACACAGGAGCTGCAGTGGGACAGATGGGTGCAGAGAACCAGGAGGGAGAGGATGGCAAGATAAACTCCCCAAATACTTAAAAAGCTGTTCAACAGAAACTGTGATAAATACAGGACAATGCAAGAGAAGTAAAAACAAGGAGCAGCAGTGATGAGAGGCTGTGTTGTAGATGTGGCCTCCCTTCCTCTTCTCTTTTCTCCTCAGGGTATTCTAGGCCCAAGGCATGACTTGCCCCTTCCAGATCTACATGGTGACTCCCTTGAGCCTCCTTCTAGATTTCACTAGAAGCAGTACACGAGGCACAGCCATTCTTTCCTCATACATCAGAAAAGAAACAATGGTAATTTTGCTTCCACTATTGTACCATGTGTGAATTTGTAAGGAAGATGAAACCAAGCCAGGGAGAATCACTGCTTCTTATGTCTTCCAAGGCAGTAGAAATACCTCAGAATCTGCCTGAGGCAAGAAAGCAGGAAAACTCAGATGGAGATACCAGCCTGATCACTTACACCATTAGCAAATTCCAAGAACCTTTTCTTGAGTACTGCAAAGATGTCTCTTAAAGAGATGTGAGGAAGGTCACGGCAGGAAGGTTAGGATGGAGGATCGAATCTGCTGGTCAAGAGCCATGGTACAGGCAGGCAAAGGTCACCTGGTACCAATGTCTTGGAAATGTAGCTTTGAGACATCAAAGAATAAGATGTCAGAAGCCAACAATGTCCTGGTAGAAGGTAACAAGAAGAGAGAGGAATGAAATGGTATTTATTAACAGCGGAAGCCTCTGCCCTTCTTCAAGAACACCTCCTCCCTTGCCATCTGGATGGGGCCATTGGCACGTGTCCTGGTGGGCCTGGAATTCCCCGAGTAGCTTGGTCCACACAAATGGCCCCCTAAACCCATACACGAATGGCAAAACTTCAAAAGAAAAAAAAAAAGGAAAAATACAGTTTTTATTTCATGTAAAATTTTTAGGGATTGGCTGTAGGAAGAATGGAGCTGAGGGCCAAAGTTCTGAAGTTACTTCCTCTTTTTCTTGGGAGGCGCAGAGCTGTGCCTGGAACCTCAGTTAGAGCCTCGGCCTGAACTGTGCACAGATGCCTTCCTCTTCCGGCTCATACTTCAACTCTGTTCTTCCTCATAGCGGCTTTCACGGTCGGCTTTTCGGGCTTCTTCCTCTAGTTCATCCCAATCCTTCCCACTCTCTTCTTCACTGCCCAATGATTCCTTGGAATAATCTGATTCTTCAGCTTCTGATGAATAATCTTCATCACTGTCCTCCTCCTCTTCTTCATAGTCTTCCTCTGAAGGATTAAAAGTCTCATCTTCGATTTCAGACTCGGAACCTCCTTCCTCAGCATCACTCCCCTCACCCTCAGGTTCCAGGAAAGACCAGCCACCTTGTTCAAAGAAGCCCTCAGGATCATCAACAATGGTCTTCATAATTTTAGTCCAGTTGAGGGACTGTACTCCTTCTGTGTATTTTAGGTCACAGGAATTTAACCATTCCTTGATGGGGTCAAGAGAGGCAACAAGAATCACATTGATCATTGTCACTTTCTTGCTGTAGTCCTTGTAGACAATCACCATGTCAAAGTTCTTCAGGTGAAACTGGACTCGCTCAGAGTGAATCAGCTCCACCTCATCCAGTGTTACCACAAAAGGTGGCCATTCTGTAGCGTTTACCAGCGCACTCCTAGTAGGCTGCAGGAGGCAGGTACTCCTATAGGGAGCACCATTAAATCCCAAGTCCCTAAAAGGCACTTCAAATTCCAGTTCCTCCTTGGTTAGAGCCTCTACTTTTTCAATGAAATTTTTAAAGGCTGTTTTCAGTTTGTGCCTCATTTCTCTTTCCATCTGCTCAGCATAGAGGTCATCTTGGTCATGCATATGCTGATGTTTCCCCAAGTCTGTGGTAATCTCCCCGACTTCTGTGTAGAACTGCACATCTGTATGCCGTTTCTTCCCAAACATGATGGCATTCTTGAGGTGAAAGTGCAAGACAATAATCATTTCCCCATCACATGGCTGGAACAAAGCATGCTTGATGTTATTGTACAAAATATCCACTTTGTCTCCTTGGACAGACATGAAGCGAAAACCATTGACATGGGCCTCCAGTGAGCCTTGCATCCTCTTTTGTGCAATGTTTGGGCGAATGTACAGATCTTTCAGTTTCGGATTACTCCAGTTTAGATTGATCACCAGTGAATCTTGTTTCACAATGCCCTCCTTCTCTTTCTCTTCTGCTTCCCGAGTCTTATAACGCTTCTGCACTTCTTTTATAATTCGGAAAGCATTCTGAAGGTTCAAGGCTGGAACTGTCTGTTCTCCAGGTGCCTTCATATTTGAAGCTCGGTATGTAATTTCCTTGACAGAAGTGGCCTCTGGGTTGGGAAAGATGTTGCCCTCATTCCTGCCTAGAGCACTGCCAGGGCAATAGAAGTTGATTCACAAGTAAGTATAATCTCCTTCCACACACATACTTATATTCTTGATTGTGGCAATGTGAAAAGGTGTCGCAATGCCAAACACAGGCATTATTACAGTCTCATATTTTTTATCAATATAGATCTTCATTTCCTGAATGTGTGGTTCCTTAGGCATCAAAGACGGGTTTTTATAGGACACATTAGATTTACGAGCTTTCTGAATCTGCTGTTCCCCTTTCTGTTCAGTTAATCACCTCTTTGCTTCCTCGTTGAGTTGAGCTGCCAGTTCTTTTTGATGGGCTCTTCGCTTCTCTTCTGCAGTCATCTCATTCCGTGTTCTTTCTGTAAGTAAAGCTGCTCTGGAACCTCTTCCCAGCAGGTCTTCAGCTTCATCTATCTCCTCTTCCTCTTCTTCCTCATCCTCATTCTTTAGAAAAATCCCTACGTTCTTCACTTTCTTCTTCACAGAAGTGAGAACGGTAGCTGGGCCATCCTCATCCACAAGCACTGTGTCGCCAGTGAACAGGGCATAGGTTTTCTCTTCTGGTTTCTTCCCTTCCTTGTTAGTCAAATCTGAGAATCCCAAATTGATGCTGAAAACCATCCCTTTCTTTAGTTTGTACTGATTTTTACTATTAATTACTAAAGAACCTTCACGGAATTCAATGCCCATTCCAAACCCTAGGTTTTTGGTAATTTTGTTCAGCAGCTCTGGCTTCTGCTTTTTAACCACATCCATGACAACATTATATACATCACATATCTTCACACCATGTCTTAGTTCCTTTAGCAGCTCCTCTTGTAGCTGAAGCAAAAAGTTGTAATTTTCTTGAACCTCCTGAGAAGGATCAACCATCAAAGTGCGAACAAGGTTGGAGCAATAAGATTTGAAGCGAATACCCATAGCACAGGTGATGGCCCCAAAATGCATATGATTCTTGTCACTCACCACACTGAACTTGAGGTTATAGTTGCCACCACTCTGAATGATAGGAGGGTAACACATTTCCACAGTAGAAGGGTCTGCCCCAGCAAGGTATTTTTTCTCTTCTATGGCCTTTTCCACAGACTCAGCCAGTTTGCTGTGTCGAACTTTCTCATCTGCATCAACTATTTCCATGACTCTTTCCTTGAAGAATTTGTTGAAGACCTCAGAGGTGATGCTGGCTGCTTTCTTCATTAGACTGAGCTCTCCATCCTCCTTTACAGCAAAGGTATAGGCCACAACTGCACTGATGTCTATTTTGTCAAAGCCCTCTTTGTTGAGGCAGTCATTCCAGCTCTTCATGAACTCTCCTGGAAATTTGTCTTTGCTGAACACTCCAATCTTCTTGTCATTCTTGCTTTCTTTAATGGCTTCAATCATTTTGTCAAAGCTGCTCTTGTTACTTTCATTCTTTTCTCGTACGAGCAGTGTGATGGCAGGGGCTCCGTTAGCATTCTCATTGCCCTTAGTGTTGGCAATCTGTTTCAAAAACTCCACTTTTTTCTTGCTGGCCATAAAGATGATTTTGTCATCACAGAATACCATGATAGTATCGGTTAGTTCATAACCAAAAAGCCACGTCTGTAAGGCAGTTGATTTGCCATAAACGATTTCTTCATCAACACCCACTGATACAACAATAGCATCATCTTCTCCTTTCCTCCAGTTGCTGTACAGTCTCTTCACTCGTCGATAATAAGCATCTTTGTCGAGAGTTACAGCCATAGCCACAGGCGCCGCTTCTCCTCGGGTTCCGAGAATCACGCGAGGTCCCGGCTCCGCCACCCTCTCTCGGCCCCGGAATCCCGCACTCTCCGAAAATGTGCTTTTATATAGTCAGTTATTTCTAGCTGAAATATCATAATGTCTGTAAAATAAAAAAAAAAAAAAACAATTGCTGAAATTTTTTCTAAATAAAACTCTCTTCTATAGTCAGTCATCTTTTTGAGGAAGAACTTTAATGTTTTCCTGGACTATATCCTTTAGTACAAAGGAAGATTGTTTTGAAGAAATATTATGAGAGAAATGTTTCATTGTAAGGATATAATTAAATATATAAATAGAACATATTTTTGTCTTTTATTGTGTTGTTTTTGAAAATATACTTTTGTAAAATAGATACTTTGCAATTATGTATTAATAGATTGCTAATCTGATGTTTATGACATGTAATTCATAGGACAAATAAGATCTGGATACTGCATAAAGCTTGTTTTGTTTAAAACAATCCCTTGCTTCAAAAAAAATCAAGGTGAACCTGATAAAGAAAAGACATAGTGGTCAGCAATACATAATATGCCCCTTTTAAGATACCATATGACCTTGCAAGTTATAATATGCTCCTAGGCTACTCTTTCTTGTATACATTCACAGGAGAATTTCTAGTAAATAGGAGTTGATTTTAATGTCTCATTACTCTTTCCATACTTTTTCTATTTTGCCAAAGGATCTTCACATAGGCATAAGAAATCCTCTGGTGAATTCTGCTGGGGTTCCCTACAAGAAAATAATTCATGAGTTCATCAATCTTTTAGTCCTTTCAATTTATCTGGAGAGTTATGGATAGCATGCTGGGTAGCAGTACATGGAAACAGATCATCTTGAAAAATAATGCCATCCCCTTAATGGGGAGGTTGCTATTTCCCTGTGGGAGTGAGCTGTTTAGGCTCTGTAGATATGGTCCTATTGCAGATTGCTGCTGGCAGAGAAAATCACATTCTTCTTGGTTTCCCATATTACTTTAAAAGTATTTCAGTGACTGAGACTTTAATTTTGCCAAAAATAGAACCTATAGTCAGTATAAAAGTCCTAATAAAAATGGACAAAAGGAAGGAATTTCATAGTTAAATGTATCATTCCCTTATTAAAACTTTCTAATGTGTAAAGGTATTACAAGATTCTAAGATTATTAAATAATGTTTTATATTGTATATGCTGTTTCTGGAGACACAATGGCAAAAAGAACGTTGGCTTCCCTGGTGGCTCAGACAGTAAAGAATCTGTTGGTAGTGCAGGAGACCCAGGTTCGATCCCTGGGTCAGAAAGATCTCCTGGAGAGGGGAAGTGAAAAATCCACTCCAGGATTCTTGCCTGGAAAATTCCATGGACAGAGGAGCTTGGCAGGCTACCATCCATGAAACTGCAAAGAGTTGGGCATGATTGAGTAACTAATACACACATGCTGTGTCTGTAGACACAATGGCAAACAAGAAAATAGTCTTCACTGGCTTGTTTTGTATATTTCTTTTAGGTTTGATTATTACTTGAAAGTACGGACTTATATTCATTGTCCCTAATTAAGCAAAATAACTGTTAAATTGCCAATTATTTATTTTAACAAACTCTCATTTCTCTTTTCCTGAATGTAACAGTATCTGTGTATATGTTGATATAAAAATCCTTTTCTTCCCCCTAAGTAGAGAGAAAAATAATTAGTTGAAATTCAAAGATAACATATTAGTCTGAGTTCTCCAGAAAAATAGAATCAATGAAATATCTATGTATGTGTGTATATATAAAATATATATACTGTACGTATATGTATATCTTGTGTGAATGTATCCATCAGTTTATCTATTGATCTGTACCCACCAATGTTGCAATCTTGAGAATTCTTTCTTTGGTAAAATGCAATCTTTGTTCTCAGTACTTTCAAACAATTGGATGAGGCCCACTCACTTTATGGAGGCTCATCTACTTTACTGAGTCTACTGATTTAAATGCCAATCACACTTGATAAGTACCTTCATAGTAAACTCTGACTGGCTTTAACCAAACAGCTAGACACCATAGCCCAGTGAGGCTGACACTTAAGATTAACAGACTCAAGTAGTAAAAAGTAGATTTTGTCATCTCTGATATCCATACACATCTCCTAAGTATTGAGTGGAAGATTGCTAATATTTCTAAGAAAAAGACACCTGATATTAAAATGAATCTGACTTTTGTTCTAGGAAATATGGTGTATTATTTCTTTATTGTTCTTTTTCTAATCAGTACTTCTTTGCCTAAAACTATATTTCTCCTTTATCTTTTTCCATATTTAAACTCAATTTAAACATCAATATAAATGTTTACAATGGCGAAAAGACAATCTCTTTAACAAGTGGTGCTGGGAAAACTGGACAGCCACTTGTAAAAGAATGAAACTAGAACACTTTCTAACACCATACACAAAGATAAACTCAAAATGGATCAAAGATCTAATCATAAGACCAGAAACTATAAAACTCCTAGAGGAAAACATAGACAAAACACTCTCCAACATAAACCAAAGCAGGATCCTCTATGACCCACCTCCCAGAATATGGGAAATAAAAGCACGAATAAACAAATGGGACCTAATTAATATTAAAAGCTTCTGCACAACAAAGGAAACTATAAGCAAGGTGAAAAGGCAGCCTTCAGAATGGGAGAAAATAATAGCCAATGAAGCAACAAACAAACAATTAATCTCAAAAATATACAAGCAACTCCTGCAGCTCCATTCCAGAAAAATAAATGACCCAATCAAAAAGTGGGCCAAAGAACTTAACAGACATTTCTCCAAAGAAGACATAAAAATGGCTAACAAACACATGAAAAGATGCTCAACATCACTCATTATCAGAGAAATGCAAATCAAAACCACAATGTGGTACCACTTTACACCAGTCAGAATGACTGCCATCCAAAAGTCTACAAGCAATAAATGCTGGAGAGGATGTGGAGAAAAGGGAACCCTCTTACACTGTTGGTGGGAATGCAAACTAGTACAGCCATTATGGGGAACAGTGTGGAGATTCCTTAAAAAACTGCAAATAGAACTGCCATCTGACCCAGCAATCCCACTGCTGGGCATACACACCGAGGAAACCAGAATTGAAAGAGACATGTGTACCCCAATGCTCATCGCTGCATTGTTTACAATAGCCAGGACATGGAAGCAACCAAGATGCCCATCAACTGACGAATGGATAAGAAAGCTGTGGTACATAGACACAATGGAATATTACTCAGCCATTAAAAAGAATTCATTTGAATCAGTTCTACTCAGGTGGATGGAACTGGAGCCTATTATCCAGAGTGAAGTAAGCCAGAAGGAAAAACAAAAATACAGTATATTAACGCATATATATGGAATTTATAAAGATGGTAACAAGAACCCTGCATGCGAGACAGCAAAAGAAACGCAGATGTATAGAACAGTCTCATGGACTCTGTGGAAGAGGGCAAGGGCGGGATGATATGGGAGAATGGCATTGAAACATGTTAGTTATCATATGTGAAATCAATCACCAGCCCAGGATTGATGCTCGGGGCTGGTGCACCGGGATGACCCAGGGAGAGGGAATCGGGAGGGAGGAGGGAGGGGGGTCTGGAAGGGGAACATATGTATACCCATGGCAGATTCATGTCAATGTATGGCAAAACCAACACAATAAAGTAAAGAAAATTTTAAAATAAATAAATAAATAAATAAATGTTAAGTTTTGCTTACTGTTTCATGCTCACATTAATCTCTCAACCAATATTCACAGGTAATTATTCATATTTTATAAAAGTAGTATGTTAACACAAAAATGCATGTAAATGTATATACAATTAGATTGTGTTTCTTTTTGCCCTAACATATTTACTTTTTAAGACAAATAATTAGCATGTTTTTTAAACAGAAAAATAAGAATTCCTTTCTGTGAGGTTATTTCCCATACTCATACATTTATCCCTTTAATAAATGACCAAAAGTATAATATTAGAATACATTAAGGAAATTATTATATATTTGATAAATATATTCATTTAAAATATGATTCTGTTTCTTTTATCAAAGTTGCTAATCTATGAATTTTTATTACCCGTTGAGTTTAAATACTAGACCAGTCACTCATTAATTTATCCAGCAGATATTTATTTTTATCTCTAAAATTTGAACAAAATTGTGAGGAATATTTTTTAGAAAAGCTCATTGAATGTTTTATGAATGCATAGATATCTTAAAAGTTGCTTAAATTCACTAGGTTTTCTTATTGCTATATAAACAAATTCATATGCTTTCCTTGACAAGATGAAAATTTCTGATATACTTATTAGGAACTTTTATTTATTCAGTTTGTGTGTATGTGTTAGAACAGATTCAGAATGAGAGAACCTCTCCAGTTATAGAGGCTCTTTGATCCTGTTTGAACATTATTTAATATACTTGGTTCCATTCATGAAACAATGAAGTTATAGACCAGCACCTGTAAAGCATTCAATGTCCATTATTTATAGTATCATTAATTGTGCTTTTTTTTCCTTTTCACAAGGAATTCTGTGTGTGTTTTAACTATGTTTATTAAATTTTAAATTATATAGTTATTTGTGGGAATATTTGCTCAGTGCCAGTCTGACTCATTAGACTTCTGTAGAGCAAGGACCAGAGGCTACCCATATTTGCTCCACATGTATCACAGGGCATAGCACATAATAAACTTTTAATTAAATTTGAGAATGGACTATACATGTTTTATAGGTACATGTTTATAGAGAGTACATGTTTATAGAGAGCAAAGACAAGAGGAATAAATTAATTTGTTGACATCCACAGAACTAGGATGTGGAAGAGATTGGTTTTTTGAGTGTTTGGCTGCAAAGTTTATAGTGTTTTTGTGCCATGTCTTGCTGACTCTCTTTTTGTCAGTTCTTAGACAAAAATTTTGTTAATAATACATGGAATGAAAAGTTTTATCATTTATCATGGGTTAAATAATATTCAAGATATGCCTTATTTGGAGGAGCAATAGAAGACTTACGCTTATAAATTAAATAGAACAAGAGAAATGCATTTACTGCTATTTTCAGGTAAACTGTGTGTGACAGGGTGTTCAGCAGGTATCTACATTTGCCTGAAACCTGCAGTATCTGCCATCTACTGCTCTGCTTGCTACCGCTCTTCTACCCTGACACTCCAACATTTTTTTTTCAACACAGCAGCAAAATGTTGAACAGTCCTTTTTAAAAGGGTAAGTCAGAAAATGTCAATCCTCTTCTCAAACTCTTCTAATTACTCTCTCATCAGATGTACAATCCAAAGACCTTAAAATGACTCCCAAGGCCCTATATGATCTGCCTGCAGTTTATTTGATTTCATCTCCTATTGCTTGGCCTCTGATTGTTGCCTTCCTAGCTAATCATGGAGAAGGAACTGACACCCCACTCCAATACTCTTGCCTGGAGAATCCCAGGGATGGAGGAGCCTGGTAGGCTGCTGTCCATAGGGTCGCACAGAGTCGGACACAACTGAAGCAACTTAGCATGCATGCATGCATTGGAGGGGGAAATGGCAACCCACTCCAGTGTTCTTGCCTGGAGAATCTCAGGGACAGGGGAGCCTGGTGGGCTGCTGTCTCTGGGGTCGCAGAGTTGGACACGACTGAAGCGACTTAGCAGCAGCAGCTAACCATGCTCTTGCCTCAAGACCTTTGTACATGTTACTCAATCTTGAAACATTGTTTCCCTCATCATCCTCATGGTTTGCTCCCTTACCCTCTTCTGCCTTTTAATCAAAGATTATACTTTTGTGACTAGTGCTTATCACCACTTGACATATTATATTTTTTATGTATTTATTTGTTTACTGTTGAATGTAGAGTATAAGCTCATAAGGGGAGGAATTTTACTTGTTTGCTGCTGTACGCCTGCCATTTAAAAAGTCATCTGATGCAAAGTGTGCAGTAAAAATTTGCTGAATGAATGAAAGGCTATTTGACAGGAGGTTTAATAAGTGTGCAGTTTATCCAGTACTCTTGCCTGGAAACTCCCAGGGACGGAAGAGCCTGGTGGGCTGCAGTCCATGGGGTCTCACAGAGTCAGACATGACTGAGCAACTTCACTTTCACTTTTCACTTTCATGCAATGGGGAAGGCAATGACACCCCACTCCAGTGTTCTTGCCTGGAAAATCCCAGGGACGGGGAAGCCTGGTGGGCTGCCGTCTGTGGGGTGGCACAGAGTCAGACACTACTGAGTGACTTAGCAGCAGCAGCAGCAGCAGTCTATTCATAGCACTTGTGTTTTTGTGTATTAGTTGCCCAGTCATATCAGACTCCTTGAAACTCCATGGAGTATAGTCTGCCAGGATCCTCTGTCCATGGAATTCTCTAAGCAAGAATACTGAAGTGGGTTGCTATTACCTCCTCCAAGGAATCTTCTTGACCCAGGGATCAAATCCAGGTATCCTGCATTGCAGGCAGATTTTTTTACCTTCTGAGCCACTGGGGAAGCCCATATTCATAGCTCTAGATACTTCAGACTTATTCCTTATAGTAAGTTATAACATCTGAACTAAAGAATTTGGGTAATTTTAGCTTAATTACTTACAGAAATAAAAATACTCACTGAAACTCAATTTAAACATCTAAATATCCATCCGGACAAAGTTGTTCACTCTTTGACAATGAGCAAATCACCTAAATATGCTTTCTTTTCTCAAAAAATAAAATGATACTAAAGCTATTTTAAAACTCTCTTTTGTTCAATTAAGAATAAAATAGTATTACTAAGAAATAGTATTTATTAAGATAACGGTACATGTCCTTGTACTTTAGAATTGTTTTTGTAGAATTATTTGTAACATATTTGTTTCAGACTAAGATTTTGATAACCAACACGTATTTGCATTTGCAATGACTCAAGGAAACTGTAGACTGTAATTTAATGATCAAATCAAACTGTTCTTTCATAGTAAATGGTCTAGTGGCAACTACTGTATCTCTTTTTTTCTCCTGAACCAGAGAGAGTGTCAAGTAGTGATTAAGAGCAGAAGCTCAGAATGGGACTATTGAATTTGATTCTGGCTCATACACCCACTGGATGACTAATTTGGGGCAAGTGTTTTATTTTATTTATTTTTAATTTCTCTGTCTTCACTTTAATTTGTTTGTAGTGAGGATGGAGAAACTAGCACCTGTGTAATTTCATGCCATGAAGATTAAATGAATCAATATAGCTAAAGTGCTTAGAAGAGTGCCCAGCTGATCAAAGCATTCTTTGTTAGCTGTTATCTGCCCTATGTTTTATGGCATTTAATTTCTACTCTTACACAATGCTTCTGGTCTTTTTGAAAGTATATAGTATTTGAATCTAAGATAAAAATAAAGCTAAGTTCAGTTAGTGATATTTATGAACTTCTCAAAAAATGCTAATCCTTTTAATATGGTTTATGCTAATATGTATAATGAAAATATTTCTCCATTTTCTTATTACTGTTGAATCTGTACTGCATGGAGAATTATTAAAATATTATTGTGTTTTGTATTAAAACAAACTGACAGTGAATATGGAGTGGAAAAAGGGTCTTTTGAATTTCATTTCGTCATTCAGTGAACATTTATTGATCACCTACTTTATGATGAGCTTTGTGCTAATATTTGGGTTACAAAATAAATAATGAAAACTAAAGAATATTAATAAATAATAAAACTCTAAGTCTTTTGAAAGCCTATTAGTATTTGATAAAGGCAGCATCAAGTGGATATGAAAAGTTCTAAAGTAAAATATGATAAACCTATTTCTCAAAGCAAACAGGCAAAGCTTCATAGGGAAGGCAATGCTAGAGCTGAGTTTTAAATAAGTAAGAATTCTTTAGGTAGCCTAAAGGGAAAAAACGGAGTCTAAGATAGAGGTGCAGGGAAGGGAGATATAAAATAATAGCACAATTTGGGGTCAATTAAAGTTATTACATTATTATTAGGGTATAATGTGTGGAGGAGGCATGGCAAGAAGTGAGGCTTGAAAACTAGACAAGGACACTGTCATAAAGGGATCTTTAAGTCTGGCAATTGTTTGAATTTAATTGTTGTCTCTGAATTATTCCAAACATCAGAATGATCTTGTCAAGATTATATTTTTAAAAAGTCAAGATGAAAAGGAAAAGCAAATGACTGGAAGTTGGAGTGTTAGTTTCTAAGTGATAATCACTCAGTCATGTTCGACTCTTTGTGACCCCATGGACTGTAACACACCAGGTTCCTCTGTCCATCAGAGTCTCCAGGCAAGAATACTGGAGTGGGTTACCATTCCTTTCTCTAAAGGATCTTCCCAACCCAGAAAATGAACCCGGGCCTCCTGCATCGCAGGTAGGTTCTTTACCATCTGAGCCACCAGAGGTTATTACAAACAGCCGACGGGCTGCTGCTGCTGCTGCTGCTCAGTCGCTTCAGTCGTGCCCGACTCTGTGCGACCCCACAGACAGCAGCCCACCAGGCGCCCCCATCTCTGGGATTCTCCAGGCAAGAACACTGGAGTGGGTTGCCATTGCCTTCTCCAATGCATGAAAGTGAAAAGTGAAAGGGAAGTTGCTCAGTCGTGTCTGACTCTGTGAGACCCCACAGACGGCAGCCCACCAGGCTCCCCCATCCCTGGGATTCTCCAGGCAGGAACACTGGAGTGAGTTGCCATTGCCTTCTCCGAGCCAATGGGCAGATAAAATTAATTTTATTTCATTGAGTGGGATAAAACACTTTCTATAAGATAACTGTAATTCATCTAATTGTAAAAATGGGATTTAAATATTTTAAGGGGGCAAGCACTTTCTGACAAATACTGATATTTAGTTGAGTAGTTGATAATTAATATTTTGATTTCTTATTTTGAAACTTGTGTTTCATTTGTATAAACTATTAATTTACTTTCATCTGGTTTTTCATTTTTTATAGTATATAGTTTTGTCAATATTTTTTTGAAACGTAGGTTGAGAGAGAAAGTTATAAAATTTAGTTCTAGAAACATACTAGAGGTCTAAAATTTAGAGTTGCTTTGATTAATAGAATATTTACTTAGCAGTTTTGTTTAATGAAATGTTGCTATCATATTTCATCACTGGATATGCAGAGAATTTAATACCAAGTTAAAATATTTATCTCATCTATATGTATTTCTCCTATATTTAAAATTGATATTCAGATCTTATAAATGAATACCAATTTTATTTTCTTGTAGCCAATAGAATTTGTCTGTTATTTTGAAATCATATGATTTAATAGCTGATGTATTTGTATACTATATTTGCAAAATCTGTCTAGTTTATTAAAATATAATTTTATGCCACACTACACTAAAATCAATGCCATCTGTTAGGAATTATTATTGATGCTACATCACTATCATTGACTCAAAAGCTCACTAGAACGTGTGACATAGAGGAATCTTAGTAGAAGTATCATTATAAGTCATTTTGTCCTATGGATTTCTTTAATAAGCTTTAGTTCATTTACTTAATACATTATTTAAAATCTATTCATTCTAATCATTCCTCAACCAATTAGAAAACTTTATCAGACTTTATGACCAGCATGGAAATTAAGACAACATACAGTTGATCCTTACTATTTTATTTGCAAATTTTATTCCATATTTGAAGATTCTCTTTATCCGTAGCCCCCAAAGTGATACTCAGGGCACTTCACAGTCATCTGCACACAAGTGCAGATTAACAAAAAATTTTTACACCTTCCCAGGTGATGTCAAAAGACATGATGTTCTGTCTTTCTGTTTCAGCTTTCATACTGTAAACAAGTGTCCTTTTTGCAGTCTATTTATGGTTTCATCTTTTCCATCATTTTTGTTCTTGATTTCACTGTTTAAAATGGCCTCCAAGCATAATGCCAAAGTGGTCTTACACATTCCTTGGTAGAAAACACTGTGATGTATCTTATGGAGAAAATGCATGCCTTAGGTAAGTTTCATTCCGGCATGAGTTATGGGGCTGTTGGCTGAGACTTCAGTGCATCAATGAGGGTTCCACTCATATTAAGGTTGTGAGCTATAATGCCATAAAAACTAAAGGATCTTTAAGCAGAAAGTCACACACAAAAGAAGGTTATGTATTTATTGGTGATGAAAATTCTGTGACCAAAAGTCCCCATGAACCTAACTTTGTATTTCCTCCATAAGCAGTGGTTCACTATTTGTTAACTCATTTGGTTGCAGCAACTTAATTTAACATAAAAACACCATGAATAATAAGAATTAACTTTATTTACAATTTCCAGCTAGTAACTTTGCCTCTACAAGGTAGAAGATGCATAAGTGATGTTTTGCTTTCATGCATAATGTATTAAGCAACGTGAAAAATATGTATAAATTCATATTGTTGGGTAGAAAATTCCTGAATCATTTATCATCCCATGTAGAGTAGATAGAATAAGATTACAGGAACTAACAGATCTAAAATTTCTTATTCCTTGAATGGGAAAAATAAGATATCAAAATGTCAGAGAGGATAAGTTATAAAAAAGTATAAGTCTCAAAATTAATAACTGAAAAACTAAATCATGTGTAGCAGCCTTGATGCAGTAACCCTCCTTTGTATCCTGGAATATATATTTTAAATATGACTAATAAGGAACTCACATGTATATGTAAAAATTTTTCTACCACATGTTGCTACCAAAATAAAGCAAGAGCATTGAATAAAATATATTATTAATGAGGCACATAGAATTGACTTGGGATCAGAGACTAAATATAGTGTACTGGAAAATCAGATTAAGAAGCTATACTTAGGTAAATCTGAAAGGATAAATCTAGCTTTCCCTATAAATCTCCTATTAACCTAAAACAAAGAGAATTTCATTTCCAATTCAAACTTAAATTAAAAACTTTTATCAAACATGTACGAATAACACAAATATATTTATCCAGACTTCACTTAATACAGAAATTAATATACGTACTTTTAGAAATAGTGTGAAGTGACATAAAGCAATTCTATAAGTAATATAATATTTGAGATTCTTAATGCATATAATTAGATAATGAGAGTTAATATTTATAGTGGATATAATCCAGTAATTCATATACAAAACAACCTCATTTTTCTACATTGTTATAATTGTAGTCAAGTTGTGGTTTTGTTTTTGTATTTTTTTATTGGAAAAATAACTCTACTTAGTCATAGTGGCAAAAGTGCTTGGATAGTAACACAGAAATGTGACTTTGACAGACTCAGCCCCCAAACGTGATAGTGAAAACAAACACACAAACCTTTCTTAACATTCTAGATTATTTCCTATTTAGCCCTCAGAATACCCATATGAGATGGATACTATTTTCCCCCATTATATTAATATTAAAACTTATTCATATGCCTATCTAAGACTTACCTTTTAAAGAATTGAAGTAATCTTTGTATGGTTAGTGTTTGTAAGGACATGTTCAGTGATTTTAGTTGAGACAAGAAGTATACCTTTATGGTATACAAATAATTTGATATGATTTACGTGGCCTATTTTCATTAATACAACTGAATCATTCTTATCATCATAAATATTATCAGAGTCATACAGAGATATACAACATGTTATTGAAAATTATTTTAAGATATATAAATAATGAAAAGTAAGGGCAAATATAATTTATCAATGCATTTAACCTTAATTTATAGTTCACTCATTTATCTGTTATGATAGCATGATTTATGTGAGTATTATTGGCATGACTTTAACTAATCATTTAATGGTTTTCAAATACAATGTTAATATAAAGCAATTATTACTTTATAGAAACATAACATTATATTATGGTAATTTAATAACAATATGCTACAGGAATATTTACAGTTAAATTATTTAATTCGCTTCCAAGCAGAGCTAGTGCCCTCTTTATCTATAGCTATAACTCTTTGCAGTTGTGTAAGGCATGTCAGAAATGAGATAGTGTCAGGATTTCAGTTTAATCATTCACTAATTTAGTAACCTTGGGCAATACAGTTAACCTGTCTATGCTTTGATTTTTCTCATTACACAAATGGAAATAAAGTATTTCATAGCTTTGTGGTGAGGATTAAATTAAAGAATGTTATGTTGATCTACTAACATAATCTGGCACATAAGTCCCTGGTAAGTGTGAGCAGTTACTATTACTCTAAATATATTTTATATAAAATGTCATGGGGAAATTATTAGCTCTTGGTATTATAGATTACTAAACCCATAGAGACCCAATAAAGAGCTATTGAATGAATGAATGAAAGCTCTTACTTACCATTTAGATGTAAAATAAATCCAAAGATATTTACTTGAATAACTGTGTGCCACTCGGCCCTGGAGATAGCACAAAGAACAGGACAGATTTGATTTCTGACATCATGGTACTTAAAATCTAATAGGGAGAATAAAATGAAATATATACATATATGTTTATGTATTTGTATATATTTCATTTTTGGCATATGACTATTAACCAATGCATTGTAGTTTGACACTTTCCATCACAAATCATACTTTTAGGACCACAATTCATTTTAGTGCAGCTAGAAAGATGTGGAAATTGCTAGTTTTAAAATAAAGAATATCAATAGGAAAGACACTGAGTTTGTAATTTACTTTGAATAATAAACCTGTGACATATAAAGAATAATAACCTATGTAACATCAAGTATATGACAAAGTGATGAGTTTCTCTGGTGGCTCAGTGGTGAAGAATCTGCCTGCAATGCGGGAGACCCAGGTTCGATCCCTGGGTGGGAAATATATACTGGAGAAGGGAGTGACTAGCCACTCCAGTATTCTTGCCTGGAGAATTCCATGGGTAGAGGAGCCTGGTGGGCTACAGTACATGGGGTCACAAAGAGTCAGACACGACTGAGTGGCCAACAGACATGCACAGCACCGAGTATAGTCCATGATGCTGACAACGTAATAAGTTCACCATTATTTTATTTGTCATCACCTTGATATTAATGATGTACCTTATAAGCCGCATCATTGTTTCTCTCATCTGCAGTTAACTTTTGAAAGGAAATACAAAATTATAGTAATAAAAATAAAAAAAGAAGAGCCCCAACTATAAGAGCTCACTGCAGGCAAAAATGTTTTCTTCTTTAAATAATAATTAACGTCAACATGAATGCTTACTATATTCTGAGTACTGTTCTAAGGGTTTTCCAGATGTTGTATCATCTTCGTAAACCTTCACAATAACTCAAGTAGCTATTATAATTAAACACATTAACGGATAAAGAACTTGAAGTAAATTGAGGCTAAATAATGTGTCCTCATTCAGAATCTGGTGACAGAGATAGAATTCAAGTCTTGCTTCACAGTTTGAATTGTTAACCACTTCTATGTCATACTGTCTGTGTAATGGAATTGTTTCATTTTGGATAATCTGGATATTGAAGATATTAGGACTCACTAAGTTTGGATTTAATGCCCCCTTGATACATTTTTCATTATTGTATTTAAAGACCTAAAATATGTAGAAGAGTAACACAGGCAATGACACATTTCTAACTCTAAAATATGGTAAAAAAATTCAAGACTGTATAATAATATGCATTGTATAGATTTATCTTGCAAGTTTAAGATTTATTTTACTGATTAGTCCTTACTCATTAATTATTCACTAGATCTGTACAGATTATTAATTAATCTAAAATATAAAGTCAAAATAGATCTATGCTGTCATTGTGTAAGTTTCATTTTATGATGAAAATGTTTTGAATTTGAATGATTCCTGAGTAAAGTAACAGCTGAAGGAAAAAAAAAATACTTCGAGGATTTCAGCTTTCTAAAACACATGTGCTGTGTGCTAAGCGGCTTCAGTCCTGTCCGACTCTTGGCAGTCCTATAGACTGTAGCCCACCAGGCTCTTCTGTCCGTGGGGATTCTGGACAGAATCCTGGAGTGGGTTGCCATGCTCTCCTCCAGGGGATCTTCCGCACCGAGGGATCAAACCCACGTCTCTTTTGTCTCCTGCATTGGCGCGAGGGTTCTTTACCATCAGTGCCACCTGCGGAGCCTGCATACATGCTATCGCTCCAATGTGACTGTGCAGATATGGCCTGCTGATTGTAAACCAAGGCGCAGCTTCAGACTTGCCACATATCTGGGAGCCTCCAGGTACTGGTCAGAGTTAGTATGAAACAAGAAAAGGATTGGTGTGCTCTGTTTCATGAACTTTGTAGATGATAAGAAGTTGTACCACATTCTCAGAGTTCAAAAGAAGTGAGAACTTTAGAACAACTATATATATGTGTGCGTGTGTATTTGTTATATACATATTTATTTGTTATAGACATGCATATATTTGTTCTTAAGTTCTCACATAGAATTAATCAATCAGTGCTGAATTAGCCTACTTACAACTTTGGTAGGAAGGGAGAATGGGTATCTGAAGATCTGGGTTCTGGTCCTATTTGTGATTTGAATTTAAGTAATTCATTTCATCTCTAGGACTAATTTTTTTTCTTCTTTTAAACAAGAGAAATCTTCATCTATAGAACTACATTCAGAATGACTGTATAAGAACAAATACTAGTTTCTAAAACAATATACCATATTTTAGACTATTTCTTATATTAAAAAAGGAAATATCTTTATAAAATTACCATGGTTCAGTTTACATTTCCATTCTTCCCATGTTGAATTTATGTATATTATGGTGGGAAATAGTCAGACTTTACTCATTAGATGTTTTGGTTTTTTGTACTAACTGAAAACAAAAGTCAGTTATAACCTTTTTTTTTTTATATATATCCCTTTGGAGCACAAAATATTGGAAGATAATAGGGCAATTTTTAGGTAAATTAAATTCCTGATTTTAATATTTCCTCCTTTAATATATTTTTATTATTTGAGGAACTTTGAATTTCTGTGGAATGAAATTTTGTTGCTTCACTTCAGATTGCCTTTGCAGATTTTAGTTTCAGAGCAGTGTTTGGCTACTCAAAACAATAGAAATTTATGTAAACAGCATAAGTAAAATAAAAAGAAAGTGGTAAATAAATCAATTTGTTGATGTCCCAGGGGGAGGGAATTGGGAGGGAGGAGGGAGGGGGGTTCTGGAGGGGGAGCATATGTAAAGCCATGGTGGTTTCATGTCATTGTATGGCAAAACCAACACAATAAAGTAAAGAAAATTAAAAAAAAAAAAAAAGAAAATTTAAAAGATTGTTTATCTCTAAAGCTCTGGGCCTCCCTGGTGGTTCAGAGGGTAAAGCGTCTCCCTGCAATGTGGGAGACCCAGGTTCAATCCCTGGATCAGGAAGATCCCCTGGAGAAGGAAATGGCAACCCACTCCAGTACTTTTGCCAGAGAATCCCATGGACAGAAGAGCCTGGTAGGCTACAGTCCACAGGGTTGCAAAGAGTCGGACATGACTGAGCGACTTCACTCACTTTCACTTTTTCTAAACTCAAGGTAAACAACAACAAAAAAAAGTATAGACAAAATAAGCAGTTAAGAATAATATCTGGTTTTCCTGAGTGCAGAGAGTTGATTGCTTTAATTTGCAGTTTGTTGTACTTTGATATGGGCTTCCCAGGTGGTGCTAGAAGTAAAGAACCTACTTGTCAGTGCAGGAGAATAAGGGACCAAAGTTCAATCCTTGAGCAGGAAGATCCACTGGAGCAGGGCACAGCAAACCACTCTAGTATTTTTGCCTGGAGAATCCCATGGACAGAGGAGCCTGGAAGGCTACTGTCCATACGGTTGCAAAGAGTTGGATATGACTGAAGTGACATAACATGCTTGGGATAAAATTTTGTTGATCCTGGGAAAGGGACAAAGATTAGAAGTACATTCTCCTCATGTAAGAATTGAGTTTCCATGCAAAAGAATTATTGGCTGACATTGTTATCTTTCACTTTTTCTTTGCCTTTTTTCTTAGTTGAGAAATGGGATAATCTTTTTGGAAAAGCCATTTCCTAGATCTGAAAGACCATGTGAGGTAAGATTTCTCACAGTGGTTTTGAATGCTTCATAATGTAGAAGTGATGCTCAAAAACAATATCAGGAAGCAGAATGCAATGCAAACCTTTTACGGAAGGTATCTTACTGCGGAATACCTTTTCTTTTTTTTTTTTAAATTTCCTTTACTTTATTGTGTTGGTTTTGCCAAACATTGACATGAATCCACCATGGACATACATATGCTCCCCCTTCAGAACCCCCCTCCCCGATTCCCTCTCCCTAGGTCATCCCGGTGCACCAGCCCCGAGGGTCAACCCTGGGCTGGCAATTGATTTCACATATGATAATTAACATGTTTCAATGCCATTCTCCCATATCATCCCATCCTTGCCCTCTTCCAGAGTCCATGAGACTGTTCTATACATCTGAGTTTCTTTTGCTGTCTCGCATGCAGGGTTCTCGTTACCATCTTTCTAAATTCCATATATATGCTTTAGTATACTGTATTTTTGTTTTTCCTTCTGGCTTACTTCACTCTGGATAATAGGCTCCAGTTCCGTCCACCTGAGTAGAACTGATTCAAATGAATTCTTTTTAATGGCTGAGTAATATTCCATTGTTTCTATGTACCACAGCTTTGTTATCCATTCGTCAGTTGATGGGCATCTTGGTTGCTTCCATGTCCTGGCTATTGTAAACAATGCAGTGATGAACATTGGGGTACACATGTCTCTTTCAATTCTGGTTTCCTCGGTGTGTATGCCCAGCAGTGGGATTGCTAGGTCATATGGCAGTTCTATTTGCAGTTTTTTAAGGAATCTCCACATTGTTCTCCATAGTGGCTGTACTAGTTTGCATTTCCACCAACAGTGTAAGAGGGTTCCCTTTTCTCCACATCCTCTCCAGCATTTATTGCTTGTAGACTTTTGGATGGCAGCCATTCTGACTGGTGTAAAGTGGTACCTCATTGTGTTTTTGATTTGCATTTCTCTGATAATGAGTGATGTTGAGCATCTTTTCATGTGTTTATTAGCCATTTGTATGTCTTCTTTGGAGAAATGTTTATTTAGTTCTTTGGCCCATTTTTTGATTGGGTCGTTTATTTTTCTAGAATGGAGCTGCAGGAGTTGCTTGTATATTTTTGAGATTAATTGTTTGTCCGTTGCTTTGTTGGCTATTATTTTCTCCCATTCTGAAGGCTGCCTTTTCACCTTGCTTGTAGTTTGATTTGTTGTGCAGAAGCTTTTAATTTTAATTAGGTCCCATTTGTTTAGTCGTGCTTTTATTTCCAATATTCTGGGAGGTGGGTGATAGAGGATCCTGCTTTGGTTTATGTTGGAGAGTGTTTTGCCTATGTTATCCTCTAGGAGTTTTATAGTTTCTGGTCTTATGATTAGATCTTTGATCCATTTTGAGTTTTTTTGTGTGTGTTTGCTGTTAGAAAGTGTTCTAGTTTCATTCTTTTACAAGTGGCTGTCCAGTTTTCCCAGCACCACTTGTTAAAGAGATTGTCTTTTCTCCATTGTATATTCTTGCCTCCTTTGTCAAAGATAAGGTGTTCATAGATGTGTGGATTTATCTCTGGGCTTTCTATTTTGTTCCATTGATCTATATTTCTGTCTTTGTGCCAGTACCATACTGTCTTAATGACTGTGGATTTGTAGTATAGCCTAAAATCAGGTAGGTTGATTCCTCCAGTTCCATTCTTCTTTCTCAAGATTGCTTTGGCTATACGAGGTTTTTTGTATTTCCATACAAATTGTGAAATTATTTGTTCTAATTCTCTGAAAAAGACCTCTGGTAGCTTGATAGGAATTGCATTGAATCTCTAGATTGCTCTGGGTAGTATACTCATTTTCACTATATTGATTCTTCCAATCCATGAACAGGGTATATTTCTCCACCTATTTGTGTCCTCTTTGATTTCTTTCATCAGTGTTTTATAGTTTTGTATATATAAGTCTTTTGTTTCTTTAGGTAGAAATACTCCTAAGTATTTTATTCTTTTTGTTTCGATGGGAAATGAAATTGTTTCCTTAATTTCTCTTTCTGATTTCTCACTGTTAGTGTATAGGAATGCCAGGGATTTCTGTGTGTTGATTTTGTATACTGAAACTTTACTGTATTCACTGATTAGCTCTAGTAATTTTCTGGTTCTATAACTCAATCTGAAATGATCACTAGGCTTTGTGATGTGAAGTACACTGGATAGTTCCTCTGCTCCACAGGTTTTATCCTATCCAATTTCAGTACTTTTTATTTCTCGTATTCACTCTTTGCATTTTGTGTAAGTTTGGGGAAGACAGGTACCTTCCTGGTCTGTGCCAAAATGAGGCTATTTTTGAAGACTGTATGAAGGAAGAAACGCTGAAGCCCATGAATCATCATTCCTGATTAAATGCAGAAGTCTCTATCCTAAGTCACATTGCTGCATCGCCAGTGACAAATGGAAGGTGACATCAGTGTCTCAGGAACACCATGCTGACATTCCTGAGTCACATATAGCTCTACTTTCATTGTGGTCCCTGAATGTTGTGTCCTTGTAGAGACTATTTTATAAAAACTCCGTCCGCCTAGCACATAGCAGGTAATAAGCAAATATTTACTAAATCAATTTGATATGGATATTTTGCATGGTTTAAAGAGTACACTATAAAATTAAGGGAAGGTTTAAACTTTGCATGTATTTTATTGATCATTTATTTAAGTGTATTTTAATTGTTTGCCTGTCTGTCTCTCCTACTAGAAGCTGAAATTTGTAAGGGCAGGAACCATATGCTATCATTCTTAGTACTGTTAACATTTACCACAGTACCAAAGAAATGGATGCTGTATGATGAAGGAAGGAGGAAGTTATGAGGGATTCCTTATAGAGACTTTACTGAATGGGTTGCATAGTAAAGCTAATGGTTTGACATTTGTCAGAGCAACTAATGGAAATTAACCAGCTGTAGATTTGTATAATACTTTGGCCACCTGATGTAAACAGCCAATTCATTAGAAAAGACCCTGATACTGGGAAATATGGAAGGCAAAAGGAGAAGAGGTCAGCAGAGGATGAGATGATTGGATAGCATTATCGACTCAATGGACATGAGCTTGGCTAAAGTCAGAGAGACTGTGAGGGGCAGGGAGGCCTGGGATGCTGTAGCCCATGGGGTCACAAAGAGTCAGACATGATTTAGTGCCTGAACAACAGATTTGTATTACATTTAAATAATAACTAATTTTAGGTAGGAAACAAAAAATGAAACATGGTCTTCCAGGTGGAGAGGAAGAAGTAAGGAGAACAATTATTGAGTACCTGCTGTGTACTGAAACTTTACTAAAGTATCTAATTTACTGCTTAGAGCAACATCGCATATGGAAGTTATTGATTCCACTGCACATACTTATTATTTAAATGTAACTTGCCTAAGTCCATGTGGCTAATGTATATCAAACACTAAAATGAGAACATACGTATCTAGGTCTTACAAATTTCTCTACATCACTCAGTTTCCCTAATAAAATTATCTGGAAAGCAAGGGTTTAGCATAAGAAAGTTGCAGACAAATCTCTTTCACACTTTTAATAACTGGAAACTAAGTAACAATGCCTTCCATTTTATAATATTCTTAATATACACAAATCAACAGTCTTAGTCTAATTTATATCTAATTGATACTGATTTTAAATTCTCTGGTTTAAGAGTCCTTATCAGGTCACTGCACCTGTAAACAAATCATCACATGTAATAGAGCAGCTCAGTATTTAGAGGAAGCTTGAATCCCATAGCAAACTATAAAAATCACACTTATTTTAAATAGTTTTTACAATTCTGAAATTTACTTTGGTTTTCATATGTGAGTCTTATCTGTGAAAAATTAAGATATATGTTATGACTTTTAAAAAACAATCATGTATGTCTTTTATTGGAGTAGGAAATGGTAACCCACTTCATTATTCTTGCCTAGAAAATTCCATGGACAGAGGATCCTAGTGGCCTATAGTCCATGGGGTTGCAAAGAGGCAGACATGACAGAGCACACAAGCATGCTACCAGTGGTTCTTTAATTCAAAAATACTTTCATTACTAGTGTGGCATAGAATTCAGATGAATCTATATGTTAGTATGACCATCCCCAATTTTAACCTTCATAATTTGTGCAAACACTAGAAAAATTTATCTAAGATGATACATTAAATAATAAAATATGAACATTAAAGGTTGAAAATTTGCATTATCTTATTAAAACCAGTAATGTATGTTTTATTAGAAAAATCAGCATAGTATACAAAACATTTTTTACTCTCCTGATCAAACTGAAACTAGATTTAGAACAGTATAATTTAACCCTGGGTTAGAATCCTCAACTGCATAGAACATAGTTCATTTGAATCTTAATAGCTCTTTCTTCATAACAGAAAGCTTTGTAGATTATTTTATACATTTAAACTAAAATTGTACTCTGGAATATTAGAAAAATGAATCTTATCTTATTAGAAAATGCCCAGGAAAAATGAAAGTGACTTGTTCAGACTTCCGAGGATCTCAGTGGAAAGAGAACCCAAAGATAAACTTGTTAATACCTTTTTGCCCTCTCATTCCTGTTATAGCATAGAGAGCACCTTTTCAGAGAGAAGTATTCCATAATCAATAATTAATATTGAAATGATAAAATCACAATTAGTAAGTATGACTGAATACGCAAGGATAACCAATTATTGATCCTTTCAAATTTTGGACTAGATGTTAGTATAGGTATTTTAAAATTAGGTTTAGTTCAAAGTCTTCACATTTGGTTTTTTAGATCTCCATAGTCTCACTTTAAAAGATTAACCTTCATAAATATGTTTTGCTTAAAATTATTACCAGTTCTTAGTTGTCTCAACACATAATTAATCATGTTACTTTGTGCACAGAACCTACAGTGGCTTCCTCTTATCAACGAAGTTAATAGGGGACTTGTCAGAACTCACCTTATTCACCTCTCTCATTGTTTTTTATTTTCTGTTATCAAAAAGTAATTTCTCTTTGCTATACAAAGTACCGTACTTCTCACCTCCAGGTCTCACTCATTTTTCATTCTTTCTGCCTAAAAATAAAAAATAGTTCTATTTTGTTCATGGTTAATACTTCATAATCTTTAAAAAATACTTTTACGAATCTGATTGTATTTTTGTATCTCCTTGCTCCCCTCCCATTTTGTCTCAGAGACATGTTAGCCTTCACAGACACTTAGTATTCTACCACAGTATATGTTGATATATCCCCAAATGGCTACATGTTCCCATTTCTGTGCCTTAGCTCAGTTTTCTGCTGAAATCTATACTGATACCTTTCTCCTTCTTTCCTTTCTCTGTTCTCTTCATATTCAATGCATTCTCTCTCTCTGTCTCTCTCTCTCTCTTTTTTTTAGGCTGCACTGAGAGGCATGCAGAATCTTAGTTCCCTGACCAGGGATTGAACTTTGCAGTTGAAGTATGGCCTCTTAACCTCTGGCCTGCCAGGGAAGTCCTCAAATTCTTCTAGGCCAGAAAGAAACACAATTTCCTTTGTAAAAACTTTACTGCTCAAAGCTGCCATAACAGTTTTGAGCTCCCTCCTCAAAACTATCTCAGTTTTTATATTTTACTTTTAACAGGGACTGCATCTTGATATATATTCAAGTATGTGTCAGCATCTCTGTAGATTTTTAATTCCTTAAGAACAGAAGTTACGTTACATTTCTCTATACCTCAGTATAACTACGTTATTCTGCATATAGTCAGATTATAAATGCTTATTAAAATTTCGTTAAAGCCAATATGTGACAAAGATATCTTTACTTTGTAACTATCTGGATTAAGAAATGAGAAGCTGGCTGTATAGCCAGCTGGCTACTTTTCAAGACATTACTGTGCACACCTTTTAGTTCACTTTGATTCCTGCCTTTCAGATGCCTCATGTCCATCTGTTGTTTTCTTAGGGGGCTTACAAAAAACAAACTCTGAGGAGGTTAGATAACTTCATACTTGTGTGGTAATAGGATGATATTCATAGGTATATAAGTATGAATAATAGTCTATAGTGTTTAGTCATCTCCTTTCTCCTTGCTTCTGTCCTGTCCAGCCCCACAGAATGGACTGTATAGTATTTATCTGTTCATATTTTTTTCATACAAAAAAAAAAAAAAACTTGATATAAGTTAAACCAACAAGAACAACAACCACACACACAAAAAAAAAACAACCACAATTGAAATTACTTTCTGTTACTTTGAGAAAAAAAGTATTACTTAAAAGTCTATCCCAGCACATGCTTTTATGGACATTGTTTTTCAAGACCAGGCAATTAGGATCATGGTAACAATTGGTAACACAGCTCTCTAAAGAGACTTTTCTGTCTCACCTTTTCTCAAAGGAAGCCAGCTATCCTTACTTGAGTAGATTAAAACGTAGCATAGACATGGCTCAGTCTTCCCTGGTGGCTCTGTTGGTAAAAAAAAAAAAAAAAATCTGTCTGCAATGCAGGAGACATGGGTTCAATCCCTGGGTCAGCAAGATCCCCCGGAAAAGGAAATGGCTACCACTCCAGTATTCTTGTCTGGGAAATCGCATAAACAGAGGAGCCTGGCGGGTTACAGTCCATGGAGTCAGCAGAGTTGGACACGACATAGTGGCTAAACTACCACCACCACCATGGACATGGTTTATGTGCTTGACTCTGCATTAGAATTACTTTGAAATTTGTTAAAATATAAACTCTAAGGCCACTCTAAGAGATCTTGAGAGCCACTCCTGTTTGTAGTTTTTAAAATGCCCATCTTCCGTATGATCCAGATGCAGGCAGTTTAAAAACCAGTGTTAATTACTAGATTCCTTCTGAATCTGTTTAAGGGAGTCTGTGTATTAATGACTCGTATGAGGATCTTACTAAACTTATGCTGTAAAGCACGACCAAAACCTTACTTCCTTCACAAAGCTCTACTTTATTTATTCCTTCATTCCTTTTAGTTCCCATTCTTCCTAAAAGTTAATTAAAACCATCTATGTCCAGAAGATCATATGATTCATGTAACCTGACTCTTGATCTCTGGTTGTTCATACAGGAACCACACAAATTAAAAACAAAAATTATTATAATGTGGTATATTCTGAAATAGATATGAAGTCATTTGGAAGAAACATGATAAATTCTGTCAAGGTGAACAAGTTCTCACATAACATCAATAATTCTAAACAGAATAATAACTACAAACACTCAGGTAGCGCTTACTATACTTGTAAGTTCTTTTCCTATGGTAGCTCATGTAACCTTCCCAACAATCCTGAGATAGGTACTACCATTATCCTCATGTTAAAGGAGAGGAACGAGAAGCAAAATGAGGTTATTTAATTGTTGCAGATCTTGAATAGTACAGCAAGGACTCACATCCAAGCAATCTTGACTCATAACCTGTTCTCTTGATCAAAAAGAACTTACAGTTGAGTCAATATTTTAGTAGAAAATATTGGAAAGAAAAATCATTTCACAAAAGGAAAGGAAGATAGAAAGGGAAATGTGAAAAGAACCTATGGGAATCGTTGGTAGGGCAGTCTTCAAGAGTTTGTTTGAAGGAACGGAGATGTAATTGATATAAATACAGTGACAGTCTAGCTCTTTCTTCTGTGTCCCTGTTCTCCTTGATTGCTTCTCTAGACACCAAGTTTCATTCCTTTGTTAATGATGAACTCACTTTGTTATTCTGGATAGAGTTTGTATCTCTGATATAAACCCTCTTGGTCACCTTTGGAATTATACCATGGCCATTAGTGAAAGTGAAAGTCACTCAGTTGTGTCCAACTCTGTGACCCCATGGACTATACTACAGCCCATGGAATTCTCCATGGCCAGAATACTGGAGTGGCTAGCCTTTCCCTTCTCCAGGGGGACCTTCCCAACCCAGGGATAGAACCCAGGTCTCTCATATAGCAGGCAGATTCTTTACCAGCTGAGCCACAAGGGCAGCCCAAGAATACTGGAGTGGGTAGCCTATCCCATCTTCAGAGGATCTTCCCAACCCAGGAATCAAACCAGGGTCTCCTGCATTGCAAGCAGGTTCTTTACCAACTGAGCTATCAGGGAAGCCCCTTACCATGACCATTAGAGATTACAACAGAAAGCGTTTAGAAATACTAATGATTATTAGTGAACTAATTATTATTAGTGATTATCAGCAAAGTGAACATCTTATTAGAATAGTTTAATGTTGTATACTTACGAACAACCTAATGTTGACCCCCAAAGTTATAATGAATCTTAAATGACAAAATGTAGTTCCAGGATCAGTTTTTTTTTTTCACTTTACTTTATTGTGTTGGTTTTGCCATACAATGACATGAAACAGCCATGGGTTTACATATTCTCCCCCTCCAGAACTGCCCTCCCTCCTCCCTCCCGATTCCCTCCCCCTGGGACATCTCGGTGCACCAGCCCCGAGCATCAACCCTGTGCTGGCGATTGATTTCACATATGATAATTAACATGTTTCAATGCCATTCTCCCATATCATCCCACCCTTGCCCTCTTCCATAGAGTCCACGAGTCTGTTCTATACATCTGCGTTCCTTTTGCTGTCTCGCATTCAGGGTTCTCGCTACCATCTTTCTAAATTCCATATATATGCGTTAGTATACTGTATTTTTGTTTTTCCTTCTGGCTTAATTCACTCTGGATAATAGGCTCCAGTTCCGTCCACCTGAGTAGAACTGATTCAAATGAATTTTTTTTAATGCTGAGTAATATTCCATTATGTATATGTACCACAGCTTTCTTATCCATTCGTCAGTTGATGGGCATCTAGGTTGCTTCCATGTCCTGGCTATTGTAAACAATGCAGCGATGAACAGGATCAGTATTATTTCATAAAATTCACATAGAATTTACAGACTAAAACAAGAGACCAATTACTAAATTTTGGATGACAGGAAGTTGGACACAGTTGACGGAATCTTGGATACCATGAGATTAGAATTCAAATTAACTTTGACAAATTAGAGAAATAATGAATAAGACCAGTTCAGTACTTTGGATTCATAAGACAAAAAGATGGAGAGTGATTAGCTGAAGGAAATATTTTAGAAAGAAATCTGAAATTCAAGGACTAGCTAAAGGCCATTTTTTCTTTGTTTATGTTAATTCAACAAGTCTATATTTTTGTTTGTAATGAAAAACACCATAATTGATTTCTCTATTAGAGACTTGTGAAATGCATTTGAAAACTATCTGGGATTAACTTATATCAACAAATCAGTTTTTATAAACAAAGTTATACAGATAGTTTCATAAGTGTTATTTATACCAGTCAGCACTACAGGTTTATGAGAGTTAGGTATTATATATAAATAATTTTTGAAATCAGTTGTATCATTAAGCTAAAGAGAATTTGTGAGGGATATAGATAATTCTATTCTCAAAGAGCAGATTTTAACTTTTAATTTGAACTTTGGACTGCTTGCTTTGCTAGAATTAGCTTGATTCATGTGATATCAAATGATTCATGTGGTATTTCCAGCAGTGAAATCTGCAATGTATCCTACTCAGTGTGGTTACTTAAACAGTTAAGTCCTCTGCAATCAAAGAATTCCCACTGAACTAGTGATCATCTATACTATATATTCTAATGTATTGAGCAAATTTGTAAAGATCATGTGAATTGATTGTTCATTTTACTAACTTCTTAAAGGGAATGACTAGAAAAATTACAGTTTACAATTCATTGTACAAAATCTGCTTTTTGATCAAAGCAGAATGTCTTAGAAAAATGTGGAATTTAGAAATGTAATTTGCATTACATTTTGGAACATATTTTCTTATTTGGAAAAATGTCTTTGAAATCAGAAGCGGAATCTAATTCTCTAAACAAATTTTCAATTACAGGCATTTTAGAATACATTAAAAACTGTAATCATTAGGTCTTTTTAAAAATCAACTGAAAAAAAAGAAACCTGAATAAAATGACATTATTAATTAACATGAATATTACACTAAAAGAGTTAACAATTAGTTTAAGTGTGTCTTCCATACTATAATTTTACTTGTTTCAGACTTGAGCATTGCTTTTGTGATAAAGATTAAAAATTCTCAATTGATAAATGTTACCTTTGTGGAGACTTGGATTATTTATTTTGGAAAAATATGAAATTATATAATTCTGACCTATTTAAAGATATTAGGTAATAGAGTTGACTCTTGATAACTAAACTGACATTTACAATTAAAATGTTGATTGACATATGTTCACATCTCTGTGTAGTTATCTAACTATAAACTAAAAATATCAATAAGAGCTAATACTATAGATTCCAGGATCATCTTGCTTAAGCATTACTATAGCATGTGTGTGTGTTAGTTGCTCAGTCGTGTCCAACTCTTTGTGACCCTATGGACTGTAGCTCACCAGGCTCCTCTGTCCATGGAATTCTCCAAGAGTAATACGGAGTGAGTCACCATTCCCTTCTCCACGGGGAGTTTCCTGACCCAGGGATCAAACTCAGGTCTCCCACATTACTGCAGATTCTTTACTGTGTGAGCCACCAGAGACGCCCACTGTAGCATGAGTGATATTATTCATGTCAACGTTCTATGGGCACAAGAAAAATTTCATGTAAAGAATTTTAGCTGTCAAAAGTAAAGTCACTCATGTACAAAACTTACCTCCCAAAGATTTGTCCTGGATTCTTCGTACTGAAAAATTTATAGTATAATGGAAGATAGCACAATCTTGTCAAATTGGACAATTGGCAACAAACAACAAATGGCATATGATTTTTCATGTGAACTCTACCAAATGTCTACATATTCACCTTTCGCCACTGGTGTTCCTGTCTCAGGAGTCTTGCTTATGCTGGCTTTTATTACACTGGTGTGAATAACAAGGTCAAATGCTTCTGTGGTGGCCTGACGCTGGATAACTGGAAACAAGGAGACAATTCTATTGAGAAGCATAAACAACTGTATCCTAGCTGTAGCTTTATTCAGAATCTAGATTCTGTTACTAATCTGGAATCCACTTCTAAAAATGCTTCTTCTCCAGTGAGAAACAGTTTTACTCATTCATTATCATCCACTTTGGAACATAGTAGCTCATTCAGTGGTTCTTATTCCATCCTTTCACCAAACCCTATTACTTCTAGGGCAGTTGAAGACTTATCCCCATTGAGGACTAACTCCTACAGTTATGCTATGAGTACTGAAGAAGCGAGATTTCTTACTTACCAAATGTGGCCATTAACCTTTCTGTCACCATCAGAATTAGCAGGAGCTGGCTTTTATTACATAAGACCTAGAGATAGGGTAGTCTGCTTTGCCTGTGGTGAGATGCTAAATAACTGGAAACCAAAGGATGATGCTATGTTAGAGCACTGGAGACTTTTCCCCAACTGTCCGTTTTTGGAAATTCTCTGGAAATGCTGAGGTTCAGCACTTCAAATTTGACTGTGCACACATGCAGCTCAACTGAGAATGTTTACGTGCTGGCCATCTACTGTACCAGTTCAGCCTGAGCAGCTTGCAGTGCTGCTTTCTGTTATGTAGGTTGCAATGATGATGTCAAGTACTTTTGTTGTGATGGTGGCTTAAGATGTTGGGAATCTGGAGATAACCCATGGGTAGAACACTCCAAGTGGTTTCCAAGGTATGAGTTCTTGATACTCACAAAAGGGCAGGAGTTTGTTGATAAGATTCAAGCTAGATATCCTCATCTTCTTGAACAGCTATTGTCAACTTCAAATACTCCTGGAGATGAAAATGCTTCATTGTTCAATGCTCCAATTGTTCATTGTGGACCTGGAGAAAGTTCTTCAGATGATGTAGTCATGATGAATATACCTGTGGTTAAAGTTGCCTTGGAAATGGGCTTTAGTAGAAGACCGGGAAAGTGGACAGTTCAGAGTAAAATCCTAACAACTGAAGAAAGTTACAAAACAGTTAATGATATTGTGTCAGCACTTCTTATTGCTGAAGATGAAAAGAGAGAAGAAAGAGAGGAAGAGAAGGAAAGACAAACTGAAGAACCAGCATCAGATGATTTGCCATTACTTCAGAGAAATAGAATGGCTCTCTTTCAATGGTTGATGTCTGTACTTCCTATCCTAGAAAATCTTTTAAAGGCCAATGTAATTAATAAACAGGAACATGATATTATTAAGCAAAAAACACAGATACCTTTACAAGCAAGAGAACTGATTGATACTGTTTTGAAGATGTGCCTCCAACATCTTCAATAACTGTCTTAAAGAAATTGATTTCTTTCATCAGTGTTCTATAGTTTTCTATATACAAGTCTTTTGATTCTTTAGGTAGAAATACTCCTAAGTATTTTATTCTTTTTGTTTCGATGGTGAATGGGATTGTTTCCTTAATTTCTCTTTCTGATTTCTCACTGTTAGTGTATAGGAATGCCAGGGATTTCTGTGTGTTGATTTTGTATCCTGAAACTTTGCTATATTCACTGATTAGCTCTAGTAATTTTCTCGTAGAGTCTTTAGGGTTTTCAATATAGAGGATCATGTCATCTGCAAACAGAGAGAGTTTTACTTCTTCTTTTCCAATCTGGATTCCTTTGATTTCTTTATCTGCTCTGATTGCTGTGGCCAAAACTTCCAAAACTATGTTGAATAGTAGTGGTGAGAGTGGGCACCCTTGTCTTGTCCCTGATTTCAGGGGGAATGCTTCCAGTTTTTCACCATTGAGGATAATGTTTGCTGTGGGTTTGTCATATATAGCTTTTATTATGTTGAGGTATGTTCCTTCTATTCCTACTTTTTGGAGGGTTTTTATCATAAATGGATGTTGAATTTTGTCAAAGGCTTTCTCTGCATCTATTGAGATAATCATGTGATTTTTATTTTTCAATTTGTTAATGTGGTGTATTACATTGATCGATTTACGAATATTGAAGAATCCTTGCATCCCTGGGATAAAGCCTACTTGATCATGATGTATGATCTTTTTGATGTGTTGTTGGATTCTATTTGCTAGAATTTTGTTGAGGATTTTTGCGTCTAAGTTCATCAGTGATATTGGCCTGTGCACCCCAATGTTCATCGATGCATTGTTTACAATAGCCAGGACATGGAAGCAACCTAGATGCCCATCAACTGACGAATGGATAAGAAAGCTGTGGTATATATACACAATGGAATATTACTCAGCATTAAAAAAAAATTCATTTGAAGCAATTCTACTCAGATGGACGAAACTGGAGCCCATTATCCAGAGTGAAGTAAGCCAGAAGCAAAAACAACAATACAGTATATTAACACATATATATGGAATTTAGAAAGACAGTAATGAGAACCCAACATGGGAGACAACAAAAGGAACGCAGATGTATAGAATAGACTTGTGGACTTTGTGGATGAGGGTAAGGGTGGGATGAGATGGGAGAAGGGCATTGAAGCATGTTAATTGTCATGTGTCTAATCAATCGCCAGCCCAGGATTGATGCTCGGGACTGGTGCAGCGAGATTTCCCGGGGGGGAGGGAGGAGGGAGGGGGGACCCGGAGGGGAAGCATATGTAAACCCATGGTGATATCATAACAATGTATGGCTAAAACAATAATAAAAAAAAATAAATAAATAAATAAAAAAAAAAAGAAAGAAATTGACCCTACATTATGTAAGAACTTGTTTGTGGAAAAGAATATGAAGTATATTCCAACAGATGTTTCAGGTCTGTCACTGGAAGAACAGTTGAGAAGGCTGCAGGAAGAAAGAACATGTAAAGTGTGTATGGGCAAAAAGTTTCTATTGTATTCATTCCTTGTGGTCATCTGGTAGTAGGCCGGGAATGTGCCCCTTCTCTAAGGAAATGCCCTATTTGCAGGGGTATAATTAAGAGTACTATTTGTACATTTCTCTCATGAAAGAAAAGTAAGCTATATATTAGCTTATATATAAAAATCTTAAAAATATTATTTGAAGCTGTTTGAAGTTAAAAAAGGGATTACTAATTTTACAGTAATGTTTCTGATGTTACACAGAAACATTTGTGTTTTCTGCTTTCTTTCATACTAGCAATCTTGTTTCAAAAAATGGTGTCATATATAATATTTAATCTTAATCTCTGTTTATATGAAAAGTAAGGTTTATGTTTGAGCCATGTTAGTGTACATGTATGCACACAGAAGTTAAATGAGCAGTGGTAATGTTGTTATGTATCATTTTAGGAATGACTGGATCTGGTATTCTTTATGAAAGCATTGAGTATTACTTTGGAGTATAGTTGAAAAGAACTGGAAACCAGGAACTTTGGAGTTTATCAGAGTTATATTTGCCAACTTCTCATTTTTTTTGTTTTTGTTTTTTTTTCAGTTTAGTTTTAAAGATTTTTCTCTTACTGGTATAAAAGTTTTTCCGCAGTTTGTGAGAAACATTTTAACAAAAGGTCTTTAAAAAGACTAAATCAATTAAAATAAAACAAATTATGGGCTTTTCTACTAGTGGAGTTGAGAAAACTATTTTGGTAATGGTTTAAAAAAAATTGGTGATTTAATGAGCTACACATATGGAAATGTAAGCCTTTGAGAAGAGAGAGGTGGAATAGGATAGATTAAAAATGAATAATATTTAGATCCTTCTTTGAATTTTTTTGAATAGACATTTAAACAATATAGTGACAGCTGTATACTCAGCAATGTGAATTTTGATAGTAATTACCTTATTCTATCTTCTATCCCCCTAATTATAACTCTACCTTAATAACCTAAATTGTGAGTAGCAAAACTTATTGACATGCAACAGCATTAGACTATTTGGATTTCATTTCTCTCAAAGAAATACAGCTGGATAAAGACAAGGGAACTTTACTGTTCAAGTCTCTGATCACATTTGGTCATAGGTGTCTCAACACTTCCTTTTCAGGATGTTTAAGATTTTTATGCAACTCACAATTATAGCTACTGATAGAAGGTTGGCTGCAGTCTTCCCAATAATAGCAGTAAGCCTATATTTAAATTTTTTTGTATATGCCAGGCATTGTTCTAAAAGCATTGCTTGTATTAACTCATGTAAAGCCTACAAGAATATCAGTCAGATACTGTTATAATTACAATAAAGAACGTAAGTAATTTGACCAAGGACATAACAATAGTTCAGTCAGTTCCGCTGTTCAGTCATGTCTGACTCTTTGTGATCCCATGAATTCCAGCATGCCAGGCCTCCATGTCCATCACCAACTCCCAGAGTTTACTGAAACTCATGGCCATTGAGTCACTGATGCCATCCACCAATCTTTTCCTCTGTTGTCCCCTTTTCCTCCCGTCTTCAATCTTTCCCAGCATCAGGGTCTTTTCCAATGAGTCAGCTCTTTGCATCAAGTGGCCAAAGTATTGGAGTTTCAGCTTCAACATCAGTTTTTCCAGTGAACACCTAGGACTGATCTCCTTTGGGATGGACTGGTTTGGAATGCCTTGCAGTCCAAGGGACTCTCAAGAGTCTTCTCCAACACCACAGTTCAAAAGCATCAATTCTTCTGCACTCAGCTATCTTTATAGTCCAACTCTCACATCTCACAACCACTGGAAAAACCATAACCTTGACTAGATGGACCTTTGTTGACAAAGTAATGTCTCTGCTTTGTAATATGCTCTCTAGGTTGGCCATAACTTTCCTTCTGGGGAGTAAGCATCTTTTAATTTCATGGCTGCAATCACCATCTTCAGCGATTTTGGAGCCCAGAAAAATAAAGTCAGCCACTGTTTCCACTGTTTCCCCATCTATCTGCCATGAAGTGATGGAACCAGATGCTATGATCTTAGTTTTCTGAATGTTGAGCTGTAAGCCAACTTTTTCACTCTCCTCTTTCACTTTCATCAAGAGGCTCTTTAGTTCTTCTTCACTTTCTGGCATAAGGGTGGTGTCATCTGCATATCTATGGTTATTGATATTTCTCCCAGCAATCTTGATTCCAGCTCGTGCTTCATCCAGTCCAGCATTTCTCATGATGTTCTCTGCATATAAGTTAAATAAGCAGGATGACGTTATACAGCCTTGATGTACTCCTTTCGGGATTTGGAACCAGTCTGTTCCATGTCTAGTTCTAGCTGTTGCTTCCTGATCTGCATACAGATTTCTCAGGAGGCAGGCGAGGTGGTCTGATATTCCCATCTCTTGAAGAATATTCCACGGTTTGTTGTGATCCACACAGTCAAAGGCTTTGGCATAGTCAATAAAGCAGAAGTAGATGTCTTTCTGGAACTCTCTTGCTTTTCCAGTGATCCAGAGGATGTTGGCAATTTGATCTCTGGTTCCTTTGCCTTTTTAAAATCCAGCTTGAATATCTTGAAGTTCATGGTTCATGTACTTTTGAAGCCTGGCTTGGAGGGTTTTGAGCATTACTTTAATAGCATGTGAGATGAGTGCAATCGTGTGGTAGTTTGAGCATTCTGTTATTGCTTTTCTTTGGGATCGGAATGAAAACTGACCTTTTCCAGTCCTGTGCCCACTGCTGAGTTTTCCACATTTGCTGGCATATTGAGTTCAGCAGTTCCACAACATCATCTTTTAGGAATTTGAAATAGTTCAACTGGAATTTCATCACCTCCACTAGCTTTGTTTGTAGTGATGCTTCCTAAGGCCCGCTTGACTTCACATTCTAGAATGTCTGGCTCTAGGTGAGTGATCACACCATTGTGTTTAACTGGGTTGTGAAGATCTTTTTTGTACAGTTCTTCTATGTAATCTTGCCACCTCTTCTTAATAGCTTCTGCTTCTGTTATGTTCCTACCATTTTTGTCCTTTATTGAGCCCATCTTTGCATGAAATGTTTCCTTGGTATATTTAATTTTCTTGAAGAGATCTCTAGTCTTTCCCATTCTATTGTTTTCCTCTATTTCTTTGCATTGATCGCTGAGGAAGGCTTTCTTTTCTCTCCATGCTATTCTTTGGAACTCTGCATTCAAATGGGTATACCTTTCCTTTTCTCCTTTGCTTTTCACTTCTCTTCTTTTCACAGCGATTTTTAAGGCCTCCTCTGACAGCCATTTTGCTTTGTGGCATTTCTTTTTTCTTGGGGATGGTCTTTATTCTTCTCTCCTGTACAATGTCATGAACCTCCATCCATAGATATCAGGCATTCTGTCTATCATATCTAGTCCTTTAAATCTATTTCTCACTTCCACTGTATAGTTATAAGGGTTTTTATTTAGGTCATACCTGAATGGTCTAGTGGTTTTCTCCACTTTCTCCAATTTCAGTCTGAATTTGGCAATAATGAGTTCATGGTCTGAGCCACAGTCAGCTCCTGGTCTTGTTTTTGCTGACTATATAGAGTTTCTCTGTCTTTGGCTGAAAAGAATACAATCAATCTGATTTCAGTGTCAACCATCTGGTGATGTCCATGTGTAGAGTCTTCTCTTGTGTTGTTGGAAGAGGGTGTTTGCTATGACCAGTGGGTTCTCTTGGCAAAACTCTATTAGCCTTTTTCTTGCTTCCTTCTGTACTCTAAGGCCAAATTTGCCTGTTACTCCAGGTGTTTCTTGACTTCCTACTTTTGCATCCCAGTCCCCTATAATGAAAAGGATATCTTTAAGAGAGGCCAATATTCTTAAGTCAGAAACTGTGGCTCCATTGTCTGGACTCTTACTTGTTTTGCTCTGATTACCACTGGCTGAAACTATTTACTTTCTGAAGCACTTCCTTTTTTTAATTTCAAAAGGTATTATGAATGAGAATACCATCATTTTACCAAGAAATAAATATTTGAAGAGTATATTGTGAGCATAATAATTTATTTTTAATAGGTACTGATAATATAACTAATAAATATAGCTGGTCATGACCAGCTGGTCAATCAATCTAATGAAACTTTAGAATTTCTGAATGTATGAATTTATATATGGAGTCAAATGTAAATTTCCCCTAGGTAATTAGGAATTGGAGGTTATAACATTTGCCATTGAGAAGATCTTTATTCTCTAAATATTCACTAAAGTGAGTGCCCTGATGACCTTGATGGCTCAGAAAGCAGGTATATGTCTTCTGTGAAGTACTGATTTTGCACACAAAGAGGGCACATGTGTCATATGTACCTTTTTGTTACTTAGGTTTTTACTTGATCTCTTTTGAACTATGTCTACAATTTTCTGCTTCTAACAATAGTTGCCTTTTGAATAATTTTAAAAATTAATAATTTGTTTTATATTAAGGATACATAGCATAAATAACCACTTCCATAAATGTTTAGATCCTGATTAAGTCATTAGATATTTTGAAGATTTGCTCTCCTTTTACTTCCACTCTATCAATACTTTTGGCTACTTAGACTATAATTCGTTTAAGCCATGAGTTAAATACTTTTTTTCTAAAATTTGTCTTCCTAGGTCTTTTATTCTAAAATGCATTTCCCTTGCTAAGTCAATTCCTTCCGCTAAGCTCATCTTAATATAATTCTATACATCCTCAAAAACATATGCACTTTCAAAATCATCAAGTATCAATCATTTTAAGTCAAAACTGGGAGTTAATTTGGGTTAAATTTGATCCTAATTATTGGGAAGAGTAATTGCCCTGCCCAACATTTTATTTTTTTTCTGTCATATAATAATTAATGGCATGCAATGACCAGTTTTAAAGAAATAAAAATTACTGACCAAGATCAGCTCAGTCAAGTTTAACTCTTGCGAATGATAGACTACAGCACACCAGGCATTTCTGTCAATAAAGCAGTAGAAGATAATTCAGATAGAGGCCCTTAGTAAAATGTGTGTATATATATATATATATATACATACCTACTAAATACCTGTTAGTGATACTGAACATATACCTAATATGCAAATTTATAAATGGCAAATATTTAGAAATAGTCTTAATTTCTTAACTATGTTTTTTCATTATTTTTGAGTCTCTGTTTATTTTCATAGAAATAATCTGCAAAACACAGGATATAATGTTAGGGGAATTTTGGTGAATGGTTTCTTTTATTCAGTCAGTATATAAGTTATTTTTGAATAACTGAATAACTTAATAACTGAATCATATGTTCAGTCAGTATATGATAAGTTATGGTATGAGAAGTTATTTTTTATGTATTAAATTTGATTTTTATTTTTTAAAAAAATATAAATATTAACAAGGTACTATTCAAATATACTAGCATAGAACTCAATATTTAAATGAAAGAGTTTGATGTACATTCTAGTTTGACAATCATAAGATAACTTTATTATTATTTATAGCTAACACTATAAATTTATCTCATTTCGTCTAACTCTGATGAGAAATGGACAGTGTTGTGAGTAATAATATACAGTTACTTGAGTCAGGCAGTCCTGAGTTCACATTAAGTCCTATCATTTATTCCTGAGGAAATCTTTAATAAGTTACTTCTCTGTTTCTCAGTTCCTTCATCTATAAATAATAATATACATTTCCACAAGACCGTTATAAGAATTATATGAAGAAATATATACAAGGTACATGGCAATTATAATAGTACTGAACCTGTTATTTTAGCATATATAATTTTTAAAAATATTTTAAAATTGTCTTAATCAAAGCCCAAATGTGTCCTTTTTGAATCATTTTTATGAATACTTTCTAAAATGCATTACCAATTTATTTACTTAGTATGCAAAATATGTTAAATACTTAAGCATTTTCTTGACAGAAGCATTAACAAGAAAATTATTGATTCTTTTTCTTGGCTCATAATTAATAACAGTATAAAGACTATTGTTTTTAATTATAAAACTTTTTTTACTATATGATATAGATACTGCTTGAAGGCCTCAGCCACTACTGTCTAGCATGTGTATAAAAACATGGACATTCACTTATTCAATGCACATCTATTAGATTTCTGTTGTCTGATGAAAAAACACAGGGCCATAAAATTCAACTTGTAATCAGGTCTTTCCTTTATGTTCAGGTGTCTTCATTCACTTCCTTATTCAAAACTATTAGAGAAAACTACTGAAAAACATTCTGAAATAAATTTTAAGGCATCATTTTTAAGACCATTGGAAAAAATTAATAGTCTGTAACATAAGTCAGGGCAATGATTATCATAATCACTCATCATGTCTTTGTGTAATATTTGCTTAACTCATCTTGGATATATTATGTTAAACCTAGAAATAAACTGTTTTTAGATGGAAATAAATTATCAAGTAAATTTCAAGTGTACTTGAGTTTTTGTATCTCTCTCCATATAGATCTTCCTATCTGTCTCCATCTCTTTTTCTCTGTTTCAAGTATCAGAGGAAACATCATTTTGCAGTGAATACAATGAGCCCTGTAAAAAGAAACATCTTTTACTTCAAATTGCAATACACTGTATAACCTCAGTGAGGTTGCAAGTTACTTAGTTTTGTAAGCTTGGATTTATTCATACAGAAATAAGAATGGTTTTACTTTTACTAGGACCTACCTATGGTGGTTCAGCTGGTACAAAATCTGCCTGCAATGCCAGAGACCTGGATTCGATCCCTTTGTTGGGAAGATCCCCTGGAGAAGGGAATGGCAACCCACTCCAGTATTCTGGTTTGGAGAATTCCATGGACTGTATAATCCATGGGGTCACAAAGAGTCAGTTACAACTGAGCAGCTTTTACTTTTTCACCTATTTTAATAGGAACTACCTCATGGGGCTTCCCTGGTAGCATAGTTGGTAAAGAATCCGCCTGCAATGCAGGAGACCCAGGTTCGATCCCTGGGTTGGGAAAATCCCCTGGAGAAGAAACTGGCTTCCCACTCCAGTGTTCATACTTGGAGAACTCTTTGGACAGAAGATCCTGGTGGGCTACAATCCATGGGGTCGTAAAGCATCAGGCATGACAGAGCAATTAACACTTTCACTTTTCACCTCATGAGGAAGTTAGGAGAAATGCATAAAATATTACATCTAAAGAGCACATAATTCAGTGTATTTGTGTTTCTGTGTCTCCTGCATGGAACTCTTCTTGCAGATATTTAAGGCACTTTATCAGATAATTTTTTTTGACCCCATTTTAAATAGCATCCTCCACTTTTTCACCTCCTTTCGTTACCTCGGAAATAACCTAGCCATACATTAGGAAAAGAGGTCAATGAATTTGACATATTTCCTGACCAGATTTCTTTACAGGGTCATTCTTACTGACACGATTCTCAAGATAAATGTTATTAAAAAGGAACTTATTTTTTGAAACTTAGACAGAAATGGTGGATGCATACATCAGTGAAACCTTGAGTTCTTGGAAGACAGAAACTTTAGCAGTCAATTTGCTATATTTAAGCATGCAATAACCCTCTAATCTTTGTAAAAAGTTTTTTTTTAATTAAAGCAATTGTTATGCAGCTGTAATGTTGTCATTTATCAGCATAATGAATTTAAACTGAAGGCTACTCTTACTGTGAGAATGAACTGATTAACTGGAGGGACTGCATTGATAATAATTAGTCAGAAAAGTGCAGTGGCGCAAATCAATATCTTGGTGCTGAGACTTTCCTTGGGGAATGTAAACCATAACAAAGCTGTCAGGCTGCTGGGAGATGGGGATGTTGCTTATTTGTGTTGCTAATCTACTCTCTGATACTTTTAAGTTATATACTGAATATATCAGAAATGAAAAAAAGATATTTCACTTAATAATTTGTATTGAAGGCTTAAGTGGTAAACTGATCATAACATTTTTTTTGAGGAGTGAGAGAAGAGTATCAGGAATATTGTGATGTCTTTTGTTAATATTTAGCAACTATGTATCACTTGCTATTTAGTGTTATAATCTCTATGGAAGTAGTTTTAATTCAAAATTTTCCATTTTAAGGGAAGATAATATTATACAATAGGCAGGACCTGTATTTTACTAATGGGATGATAGTCATTCTTCTGGACACTCATATACCACATTTCAGGAGTCCATTAAGTAGAAAAGGACTGTCACTCATCATACTCTTTCAGGTTTCCATGTTTCATAACATTATTAAAAGAGTCCATTCCTGGTAGGATTTACTCTTTCCTGTATTATATTCTTTTTCCAGAATCCAGTAACAGAACATTGTGCAAAGCATAATTTTTGGACCTCAGTTTTTCTCTAATACTTAAGAGGTTGGAATTCCATTTCAGTTATCTTTTGCTGTATGGCAAATCACTCCAAACTTTGCAGAGTAGTACAAAAATGCTCATAGGATTGGTAGCTCATTAACTTGGACAAGATAAAGCAAGATGACTTGTCTTTGCCCTGTGATCTCTGGGAAGCAGCAAAGGGTGATGCAAATGGCTGGGGGCTAGCCCATTTTCCAGTAGAGTAGCCATCATTTATATTAAAATGTACATTAACTAAATACAATTAATACTTTAGTTCTTCAGTCATACTAGCCATATTTTATGTGTTCAGTAGCCACATGTGGCTAGTGATGATCCCTTGGCCAGTGTGTATATATATGACATTTCTATCATCACAGAATGTTCTCTTGGACAGAGCTAACCTAGGGGCATATTTACTCACATGTCTAATATGTAGCCTGGAATGACTCAAGGGTTGGGGACAGATGAGATTGTTAACTAGAGTACATAGATGCAAGATTTCTATTTAGGGTTCTTAGAACCTAAAATTTCAATTCTGAGAGGAAACTTCTCAAGTGCATATGTTTGAGCCAGGATGAAGCTGTGTGGCCTTCAGGACTTAGCATCATAAGTCATAGAGATCACTGTGCTTACTTTACTGGACAGATAAGCCCCCCAGGAATGAGCCACTAGATTCAAGGTATGGGGACTCCTCTAAACAGGAGGGGTATCAGATGTTCTGAGGCCATGGCTTAGAACCATTGCAGACTAAATCGTTGTATCACAGATGGTGCTTTGGAAAACTAGACTTTAATATATATGATGGGAAAGGTCTCAGTGATCAAATTAAGAAGACTTCATTTAAATAAAGTCTAACACTTAAGGATTTTTATGGTATTTAGTTTACTAGTGTTCAAGGTTAATTTCTAAGGTGGCATTGTATGTTATGGTTAGTGTAAGGTAAGGGAGTTAGAGAAGGCGAGGTTTGGAAAAAGAATGAGACGAGCACTTTACAGGAACAGATCACTTTTAATGAGGCAAGAAGGGGCAGCAGTCAGATTATTGGGCTGCTGTGCTAAGTTAAGAAGAGAGTAGGTATATATAGAAAACATATATATACGGAGATACATCGTTTTGAGGGGGTCTGGTTTCCTCATGATTGTTTTGGTTAGTTAGCTTTCGACAATTAGGGCAAGGAATGCCCGAGACCAGCCAGAGACTGGATCAGCTGGGAGCTGAACGTAATCAATCTTAATGTCCATTCCTTTCTTCAGGGAAGAAGGTTCTTTATTCTGTATAGAATGGTGGGGAGAACTGGCAGGGAGTTTTAACTCTAGGCTATTTTGAGCCATGTAGCTTTCCTTCAGTTAGCAACAGTATTTCATGAAGGCATATTTCATTAAATTAATGCTTAATCACATGCAGTAACCAAGTTCTACAGGAGAATCTAGAAAATGCCACGCTAAAAAAGTGAAGGAAAGTCGCTAAGTCGTGTCTGACTCTTTGTGACCCCATGGACTGCGCAGTTCATGGAATTCTCCAGACCAGAATACTGGAGTGGCTAGCCTTTCCCTTCTTCAGGGGATCTTCCGAACCCAGGGATTGAATCCAGATCTCCTGCATTACAGGCGGATTCTTTACCAACTGAGCTATAAGGGAATCTTAAATCCTGTGATTTTATTATATTGCCTTTATTCCTAAAAAATCCTATTTTGTACATAAACTTATCTGTTATTTGAATTCCATTTATTTAAACTATAGAGTAAAAGAGGAAATGGCAACCCACTCCAGTATTCTTGCCTGGAGAATCCCCATGGAAAGAAGAGCCTGGTAGGTTACAGTCCACGGGTTTGCAAAGAGTCAGATACGACTGAATGACTAAGCACAGACTATGGAGTAGTGAGTTTCTTCTTCTCTTAAGATAATTGTTTTTTACAAAGGATTTATTGTATTCATTTATTCTGAGATTTACTAGGAAATGATAAGTAAATATTGAGAGCTGTCACATATTTTACAACAGTGTGAATTTATTAGTAAAATCAAACTGTAGATAGTCAAAGTGACAATATTAACATGATAATCGTACTAAATATAAAGCTATGTAGACAGAATGGTTTCAGTAAGAATATATTCAAAGAAATTTTGGCTCTAAAAGCAATTAGATGAATGGATATTACATGAAGAAATCATAAATGCAATTTGTCTTTAGAGCAAGGGCATGTAGGTAACTATCATCAATGTCATTTCTAGTTGTACAACCAAAAGAAATACTATGTTACAAGTTATAGACATGATAGACTAATGATGATCTCTTTACTATCCTCAAATAATCCAATCAACTTTTAAACTTTAAAATCAATGATCATTTGTTAAGTTTATACACTGTTTTGTCAGCATTAAATAATTACAACAAAGTCAAGTGTGAGGTTTTTAATATTTTAGCCATATGCAAGATGCTTTTCATATAAATTTAAACATTTCTATTCTTATATTTTGATTCATTCAGGGATAAGAGTGACATATAATAAACAGTATAGTAGATATAAGCAGATAACTTTATATCAACTAGTATTTTTCCCATAGAATCTATATACAACCCAGAATGTGTTATTACTGTTTAGTTGCTATCAGGTTCCTCTGTAAGGTTCCTCTTACCAAGGAATTTCCCAGGCAAGAATCCTGGAGTGAGTTGCCACTTTCTTCTCCAGGGGATCTTCCCTGAAGCATCACAAGAGGATTCTTTACCACTGAACCACCAAAGGAGCCGTAACCCAGAATAGTATTGCTTAAATTAATTCCAGTTTGTAAAGAAAGTATTTACAAAATATCAAGTTTGTCTTGGTACTATAAAATACATTAATTATATAACACTATTGTTTTATATGAGAGATTAGATATAAAACATTCTATAGTATGGCAACTAATAAATATTAGTTTTATTAAGAACATAGAAGATGTTCAAACCATCCCTATAATAGTTTATTATCTATGGCAAGAAGCCCAAGATAGACCGTTCTGTTGCTTGGAGATTGTACGGTCCTGGCAACAGTGCTGATACATTCAGTAAGAAGCTGTTGAGTAACTACTGCCAAATGCAGATCTGAAAGCTACCCTCAAGGACATTGCAGAGTGAGGAAGCGTGTAGTCAGACAACTTCAGCTACTACGATGAGGGCCGTATTAGAGGTAAGAAAGAGTACTCTGGGAATATGAGGTTGGAGGACCTCATGTGTGCAGAAAACCAGCTTTGTGGCAGAGAGAATGCCCTACCCTTAGTCCTGACATTTGTGTTTCTATGCATGTGTGAATTCAGCTGGTCATTGTGACTGCATTCCCTGTCTGTACTGACAGGGATAGTTCTTTATGTGGTAGATTTGTGAAAGGTTGTGGAAATACAAGTTCTTTGCAATTATGTGTTACAGGTGACACCAGTGGTAAAGAACCCACCTGCCAGTGCAGGAGACACAAGAGGTGCAGGATCCCTGGAGGAGGGTATGGCAACCCACTTCAGTATTCTTGCTTGGAGAATCCCTATGGATGAAGGAGCCAGGAGGGCTACAGTCCATAGGGTCATAGAGTTGGACATAACCAAAGAGACTTAGCATGCACACAGGAAATAATTATCTCTTGAAAGCTGACATTTATAATATACAATTAAAATATTTATTTAAAAAATAATTTATTATTGGCTGTGCTGGGTCTTTGTTGCTGCACACAGGCTTTCTCTAGTTGCAGCAGCCAGAGTCTACTCTTTTCATATTGCAGTAATTCCTCTAGTTGCAGAGCACATAGGCACACAGGCTTCAGTAGTTGCAGGACGAGGGCTCAGTAGTTGCGACTCCCAGGATATAGAGGGCTCAGTAGTGATGGTGCACGAACTTAGTTGCTCTAAGGCATGTGGAATCTTCCCAGACCAGGGATTGAACTCATGTCCCCTGCATTGTCAGGGAGATTCTTAACCACTGGACCACCAAGAAAGTCCAAGTTTAAACATTTTTTAGAAATTCACCAAAGTATGCCATTGTATGAACAATATACTTAATTTCTAGATTAACCACATTTATTGGTGTTTGAAATAATTCATTTGCAATGTACCCTATTTCCCTGTAATATAATATACCTGGATACTTTCTCCTTTAATAGTTGAGAAATAGGTGATTTATTAAATAGGTGATTTAATAGTTGATACTAACCAGAGATGTGTTTATAAGTAGATTATATCTTTTGTGAATTATGTTCATGAGTGTCTTCATAATTCCTCAGTTTAGTTCAGTTCAGTTGCTCAGTCATGTGTGACTCTTTGCAACCCCATGAACCACAGCACGCCAGGCCTTCTGTCCATCACCAACTCCCAGAGTCCACCCAAACCCATGTCCATAGAGTTGGTGATGCCATCCAACCATCTCATCCTCTGCTGTCCCTTTCTCTTCCTATCCTCAATCTTTCCCAGCAACATGGTTTTTTCAAATGAGTTAGCTCTTTGCATCAGCTGGCCAAAGTATTGGAGTTTCAGCTTCAGCATCAGTCCTTCCAATGAATACCCAGGACTGATCTCCTTTAGGATGAATTGGATCTGGTTGGATCTGCTTGCAGTCCAAGGAACTCTCAAGAGTCTTCTCCAACACCACAGTTCAAAGGCATCAATTCTTCTGTGCTCAGCTTTCTTTATAGTCCAACTCTCACATCCATACATGACCACTGGAAAAACCATAGCCCTGACTAGACGGACGAGAATTCCTAGTATGAAACTTTTTGTTAAGGCTTTTTATACACTGCATAATTTATCACTATGTCAGATCCATGTGTATTATTTTGTTGGAATAGCAAAAACAATAACAGCAAAACAATCTTCTAAGCATATGGTAAGCCTGAGTCAGTTTTGCAAACGTTTTTTAAAAATCAACAGGACAAAAATATATCTAGCTCCATAAATACTGAATTTGTCCTCATTCATTTTTGTGAAGTACACCTTGCTTATACAATATGCCCATCCTATCTTCTCATCCCCAATTAAATTACCAGAAAAGAATCTCAACATTTGACTGAAATTAATAGCTTTAGACTTTTTATACATCACTAAATTTTTCAATAATATGATCAGAAAGATGCAAGATTTATTCCTCTCCATAGAATTATTCTTATTTTCATGTCCTTGGTTGTGCCTATTCACCTTGAATTCCCTCTTACCCTTCCTTCTACCCACTGCCTTCCTGATTGCATGCCTCAATTGGCTTGTCTTACACAGTCTTTTCTGACTGTTTCATGAGGGTACTTAGTCTCTACCATACACCTGACACATAACATGGCCTCTCTTTTAAAGCCTCTTCCCTTTATACTTTTTAAAATTGTGACTTTGTAAGTCTTAAAAACATTAAAATATTTTAAATTTCAGAAAATGAGAATATTTAAAATTTTTCTTTATCTTATTCATGGCCACAACTCTTTTTATATCATAGTCATTGTTTTGTATGAGTGGAAAGACTTTCAAAATTTTTATTTGATCTTTCATAATTTTATGTTTATAATTTCTATACAGTTTTCATGTGGACACTGTTTTGATTATCACCTTATTTTTCTACCTGCCTATAAAAAAACAGGCAGAAAAGTTTATAAACAATTAAATGCTCAGAATATGAATGATAATGAAAGGTGAATGTTCAGTAGTGATCTGGATTATAAGACTCTCTTTGGACATTGAACATTTGTGCCTTTAGAGATTAATCTTGGCTTCAGTTGTTGTTGGTTTTTTGATAAATTTGGTGTCCAGCTGCCCACCACCAAGCTTGGCTTCCTGAGATAAGTTCCAGCCAAATGTGTTAATTTGGTCCTGTCCATTTTAGGCACCTAACCTATGAGCCATCTGCCATCCTGGATATAAGTATTGAGAAGAAAATTATTTCAAAGCACAACATGACAAAAGACAAAAAGACTTTGGAAGTATTATTTAGCCAAAAAAATGTTCATTCAATAAAGTTAAAAATTGTTTTTAAAGGAAAAAGGGCTCTGTGACCTTGCTGCAAAATTCGATATGGTGTTTATTGTTTGTAGTATACCAGTTTTTTTCAGAAAATTAGCTGTTCATTCTAAAAACTAGCTTATGTTTTTCATTATAGTCTTTTATTAAATCTAAAATAAAATGAAATTACTTTCATCAAAAAAATTACCTGAGACACGAAAGAGATTATGTGTATTTGGGTTGTGTCTATATTTATCTTATTAGAAATTAAAATTGATAAATTAAAAAGTAACCTCAATTCATTTATAAATAAAAAATGAATCCATTGCATATTAATACTGTATAAAACATTATAAAACAATGCATGCATATATTATTTTAATGAGATAAGTGGCTCTGTCTTACACTTTTAATGCTTTTAATAATTATTGTCTGTCTTAGTAGAAGACAGCTGGATTTTCGTTTTGAATCTACATTTAGTCTGTGATGATATTATATTTGATTGAGTGTAGAAAGAAAATCTTGCCTTACCAAATACAGAGTTCATAAAGGATGACTACAGTAATAGTTTTTTCCAGAAAATGTTGATATTCTTTTATATTCCCCCAGAACTCAACAAGTAGTATGTTTAAATGATTAATTGCAATGTGAAATCTCAAATTATATCAGTAAAAATTTTCTACTATATTACATTAAAATTCATTGGTTTAGCCTGTACTTTGACTATATACTTACCCATGCTCACATTTGTAAGGTCATGCACTGGTCAGTTGGTTCAATTAGTCCACAATTACATTAGAAAATATAAGAAAAATTATTGTATTTATTAATATTGCCACCAGTCAAATCTAAACATTACTGTGTGAGCTAGAAAGCTCTCAGGATTATGATGACAGAATAAAGATGTCAGAAGTTTTAAGTTTTGCTAGTTTTCATCCTTATAACAAAAGGTTTTGTAAGGACAGTGATTTATTTCCAACCAAATGTTTGCCAAAACTCTAACTCAGTATAATCTTGATTTTTGTCCATCAGTCATTCCTTTGTGACTAATTCAGCTTGCATCTCAAACAATCACACAAGTACATTTTTTGAGACAATCACTCTAATGTGAAATTCATAAAAAATACTTTATACATACCTTCCATTTCATTTTCTTGACTATTGAAAACATGTATGCTTAAGGTTTTAGTATTCTTTTCAACCCAGTAATACATGTCATGCCTCTGAGTTGATTATTGCTAAAATTCCAAGGGTTTTACTCACTCTTGCTTTGCAATGTATTTGCAGATTTCAACATAATGAAAATGGCAAGCAGTGTCTCATAATTATTTTAAAAATAGTTTTTTACTGATAGAATAGGTGACATCTGGGGACTCCTAGGTGTCTGTATGCTTCCCTTATGGCTCCGATGGTAAAGAATCTTCCTGCAATGCAGGAGACCCAGATTCAATCCCTGGGTCTGGAAGATCCCTTGGAGAAGGAAATGCCAACCCACTCCAGTATTCCTGCCTGGAGAATCCCATGGACAGAGGAGCCTGGCAGGATGCAGTCTATGGCATAGCAAAGAGTTGGACACAACAGAGTGACTAAGCACAAACAAGTGTTTGTAGACCAGTTTGAGAACTGCTGCACTAAAGGATAAAAATCAACCTTTTTTGTTGCTGTAGGAACATCTTCCAAAATCTACTTTGTTACTTCGTCACCTAAACTTTATTATATTAAAGTGAATAATGGGCCTAAAAGATCAAATGCAATTCAATGAGTATTGTATTTCTGTTGTTTGATTAGTACAAGGAAATGTGCTGACATAATAATTGTTATTATATTTATAGCTACCATTTACTGAATACACAGTATGTATCTGACATATAGATGCTAGTCCTATAAAGTACATTGATTCCTTTTAATAGCATACCAAGTCAATATTGTCCTTTCATAGGTAAGCAAACTGAGACAGATTAAGAATTTGCTTTTAACTTCAGTCTATACTTTCTATATTTACTTTAAAAAAATGATTGCAAAAAAGGATTCCTTAGTCTATTTTAGTATTGAAGAAGTATATCTCCTCAAACTAGCCAGAAATAAAAGTACCCAGTTACTCCAGAATAAGTGCATCTTTTTTTCCCCATTAGATTTTATATCACTATGAAGTCAATGGAAAGGTAAAGTTATCAAAAACCTTGCTACATTAATAATTGTGTTGTGGAGAAAGAGGTGACAAGTAATTGGTTTTTTTGTTTGTTTGTTTGTTTTTTCTAATGGGCTATTTTTAACTGATGAGTTACCCATTGTTTTTAAAATTCTGGCAATATACTTTATCAAAATAAGTCAGAGCTTGACTGCTTAATTTTGTATCTTGTAATCATGGACATCAGAATATTTTCTAGTGGCATTGAATATAAAATAGCTAGCACTTTGTCAGAATATAAACATTTAAAATAGCCTAACTAGAAAAATGCTTTAAATTATTGTATTGATTTCAAAAGAAAATAATGATATATTTCTCTTTGACACAAGGTTACCTCAGGAAACTGGTATAGATTGTAATGAAAAAATATTTTCTTATTGCTTAATTAAACCATATTTCATAGGTGATGGATGCTCTTTAACTATAATCTACTTTATTGTAATATTTCTATCAATGAAAAGATATCAATTCTTATCTTCCTAAAAGAGCATTATTAGAAATTCTAAAGTCCTTCTACATAAAAATTATATAGGAAGAAAAAAATATGCATATTTCTGTGGAGAGCCAAAAATGTATAACTCTACTTCATTATTTGAGTGAATAACTTAAATGTAAAATTTTTAAAAATTCTATTTCTATTCAGAGGGTTAAAAACAAAATATTATCACAATGTAACAGAAATATGTTGACATAAACTTGAAGTATACTTGTTCTGGTTTATCTGTATTTATAAAGTTAAGATTACAGAGACTAAGATTTGAAAATTTATATCAGTATTTCATAGTTTGCCAAGTTTTTTTGTATATAATTATTTCCTTTCCATTCTATTGATAGTATCACTAAATATGCTATTTATTTTACTATAGATTATAGTCCCTCGTCACAGTTAGGAACTCTAGTTTATGGATAAAGAAGAGTAGAGATGTCAACTTTTTCCCAGATCATGCAAAATTATTCTTAAAATCAAATGGAATTATGTCTAGTTCCTTATAGTTTTATTTTCTGTTCTTTTGTATTATTGAATCTCCAGATTTTCCTCAACAGTAAAGTCAAGAAAATTACTGAACAGTATTTTTATTAAGGGGATTCTTTGTTCACTTGTTCTATTACATATATCAGGAGGATAAATATTTTTCTGAAATACAGACATATGTAAATTATTGGTTAAAAAATTATTAGCTAGTTTTCCAATAAATTATGTGCTTTTTTAATCCAAGAGATTTTAACTGAAAGTAATTCAATAAATATTTTTCAAGAGATGAACTTAGACACTGAACAGAATGACATATCAAATATATTACATCTCAACATTTTCTTAACAATCAGCTTTCCATAGTATAAAATTAATATTTTGTTGAACTTGGATTCCATGTATTTGTAAAATATTGTTAAAGTGCTATACATAATATGTATATGATAATTTAATAAGCATAGTTTGCAATGATTTGGTTTTATAAAACTTTGTTAACTGTTTTTGATTGTTTTATCCACCAAAGTTTTTCTAAACATTAAATAACCTGCTTATCTCTTTCCATTTTTTTCTGCCTCAAAAAGTGACTTCAATTTTTGTCTTAAGTAGAAAGACCAAAGACCTCTCTGTGAAAGTGTACACAATACCCTCCACATCTTTACTACATGTTCCATCTCTGTCCTAGAGTCCCCTTTTTTGGAATGATCTCATTCCAGATGCTTCATAGACACAGTGTTTGTCCATTTTTACCCCTGATCCAATTCATATCTCATTGAGCACTGACTCATTGGACATAATTTTAAGCGGACTCCAGGAGATAGTGAAGGACAGGGAAGTCTGGCTGCTGCAGTGCATAGGGTCACAAAGAGTTGGACACAATTTAGAGACTGAACACATAAGTACTTTGCAAAAAATAAGTATTTGTAACAAATAAGTACTTTGAAATGGTGAAGTCAGTCAGTCAGTTCAGTCGCTCAGTCGTGTCTGACTCTGCGACCCCATGAACCACAGCATGCCAGGCCTCCCTGTCCATCATCAACTCCCGGAGTCTACCCAAACCCATAGCCATCAAGTCGATGATGCCATCCAGCCATCTCATCCTTTGTCATCCCGTTCTCCTCCTGCCCTCAATCTTTCCCAGCATCAGGGTCTTTTCAAATGAGTCAGTTCTTCCCATCAGGTGGCCAAAGTATTGGAGTTTCAGCTTCAACATCAGTCCTTCCAATGAACACCCAGGACTGATCTCCTTTAGGATGGACTGCTTGGATCTCCTTGCAATCCAAGGGACTTCCAACACCACAGTTCAAAAGCATCAATTCTTCAGCACTCAGCTTTCTTTATAGTCCAAATCTCACATTCATACATGATCACTGGAAAAACCACAGCCTTGACTAGACAGACCTTTGTTGGCAAAGTAATGTCTCTGCTTTGTAATATGCTATCTAGATTGGTCATAAATTTCTTTCCAAGGAGTAAGTGTCTTTTAATATCATGGCTGCAGTTACCATTTGCAGTCACTTTGGAGCCAAGAAAAATAAAGTCAGCCGTTGTTTCCACTGTTTCCCCATCTATCTGCCATGAAGTGATGGGACCAGATGCCATTAGTTTTCTGAATGTTGAGCTTTAAGCCAACTTTTTCACTCTCCTCTTTCACTCTCATCAAGAGGCTCTTTAGTTCTTCTTCACTTTCTGCCATAAGGGTGGTGTTGTCTGCATATCTGAGGTTATTGATATTTCTCCCGGCAAACTTGATTCCAGCTTGTGCTTGTGTTTCTCATGGTGTAGTCTGCATATAAGTTAAATAAGCAGGGTGACAATAAACAGCCTTGATGTACTCCTTTCCCTATTTGGAACCAGTATGTTTGTTGTTCCATGTCCAGTTCTAACTGTTGCTTCCTGACCCACGTAAATAATTCTCAAGAGGCCGGTCAGGTGGTCTGGTATGCCCATCTCTTTAAGAATGTTCCACAGTTTATTGTGATCCGCACAGTTAAAGTCAATAAAGTAGAAATAGATGTTTTTCTGGAACTCTCTTGCTTTTTCAACATCATACATAATCAGGAAGAAGGACCAATGAGATACATGTATTGAGATCATCAAGCAAATAAAAGTAAGACAAATTCAGAAGCAGTTTTTTTAAGTTCTTTGCACTGATGACAAAATAAAGATAAATCACTTTGAAACACTAGCTATTGTATTATGCCCTCTTGAATGAAAATGAAGCTAATATATAATTTCATAAAATATAACATGAATGATTCTTCTCTCTCTTTTAATGATTGTCTTAACTATGAGAACTCAGCCTCTTTGATCACTCATTGCACATCTTTGTGTACTGAAAAAAAAATCAACTCATGGAGTGAGAACAAAATAAAATATCAAGGTCAGTTTCCTGGAAGATGTGGACATTAAATAATTCAAGATTATAAATGTAGAAAAATAGCCAGTCATGCACATAGCAGCATCTAATTATGAGGCACTTAACACCCCATATAAAATTAGTATCACTGTGTACTTGTGTGCAGTGATGTTTAGGATGTTGCCATTTCTTGAATAGTCAGTCTTCCTATTGGCTCAAATATTTTCATAAATTATTTGTAGTTTCTTCTTATGCCACATTTTTCAGAAATAGGTTTGTGCCAAAACTCAAGTATAATCATCTGGTAACAATGTGTATTTGATACTTTTAAAAATAGCATTTCCCATACACACTCACAAAATTGCCTGACCTTCCTCCTCCACAGAACTAATCATGCCATCTGTGCTCACATTATATTTAATCATACTTCTGGTATAACAGTTATCACATCACATCGCATTAGAGTTAGTTTTATGTCTCTTTGTTTTTCCTATTAAACCATGTGCCCGTGAGACTAGAGATGCCTCATTCGTCTCTGTGTCTCCACGAGCTCTAGCATCAGGTCTGACACAAAGTAGACATTCAGTAGGACAGCATCTGCATATTTTTGGAAAACCAAACCAGTAAATGAATGGAGGTATCTTTTTTTAATCGAAAAAAATCACCTGTCACATTTACTCCTGAGTATGAAAATTTGTTTAAAAATAACAAAGGAATGTGACTGTAAAGAATATCAGAAGATTAACACAATTCAAGTTCTGATTCCAATTTAATGCACATATAACTCGGCTTGAAGCTGCACCTCTAGTATTTGTCCAGTATTTTGTTCAAGGCAACCTTTAAGAAGATGAAGGTCAGTCAGTCAGTCCCTCACTCTTCTGGCTCTTAAGAATCTTGCTGTGTCAACCCAATCTGGTTTTCTGATACCTGAAAATTCAAGTAGGGAATGGCTGTAGAATGAGACCTCCTAATACCAATATATGACTTGGGTGAGAAGATAAAATGAGAAGTACCTTGTCACTGTAAATTGAACATCAGTATTTTATTTCAAAATAACTTTCAAACTACATATTAGCCTTGAAATTTAGTGACTGTTTTTTCCTAAATGAAATCATTTATTTTTATTTTCTTTCCAATTCTGATCTTGTGTTAGAAAAATTTTACATTTGCAATATAATAGAGTTATTCATACTTCAAGCACTTAGCTATGACTGCCATCAAAACAATTTCATGTTTGCTTATTGTTTTATATTGTATTCCACAAGGGCATATAATTTTATTTTTAAGCATTGTTATATGTCCCTGTGGTTCTGAAAACTTGACTAAATCTTCCATGACAAGTTGTAAAAGGGACACTGAAAATACTTTTGGTGTTTCTCACAAATAAGATCAATGATTATAACTGAGTAGCATCTTTAATTCCATAATATTTTACTCTCATTTGAAAGTAAATGTAAGACTCTTAATTGTTATATATAATAGTTTTAGAGTAGAAGTGAAATCAGCGTATATGTATACACATATCACATAGCTCATTGACACTACTCTGATTATTTTTACATTTTTTTTGTCCTTTCAACACAAACTGGAACAATACTGGAAAGAAGTCAGCATGTAATTAGTCTGGATATATGAAAAACAGATTGTATTGTTTCACACGCTGTGAACTGTGAGCAAGCCACAGTGTTGTAAAAGACAGGAAGAATCAACGGTTTCCCCCCTTAAAATCTCAGCATTCTTGACTTTTCACACATCACTGCTTAGGGAGCTGAAAAACACAGAGGTTCTTCTACTGATATGATGACTATTGACTGAAATGGCTGGATTGGTTAGCATTTATTGGCTTACGGCTTATCTCTCTAAAGATTCTTTCATTCTTGAAATCAATTTTGATCTTATTTGCAGCTTATTGCTGAAGAAAAAAAAATGATGGGGGAGAAATAAATGATGAATTTTTTTTCTCTTCAAATGGAAAGTTTAGAAGATCTAAAGACCTTTATAAGGAACCTATTGAATGATCTTTATGATTATAGGCAAGAAAAACATTATGCAGTCATTTACATAATTCAAGTTGTCACAAAGGCATCACCATATAGCTTTGTTATATGTAGTTTTAGGCTTCTTGCATTTTTATTCTTAACCTAACACTTTCTCTATATGACTCTAGTAAAATTAAGCCAGTCATATTAAGCTTGAGGGATCTGGTGATCATGACCATTCCTATTTCAGTTTCTTATACTAATCTATTAAAATCAGATGTTTCCTTAAGATGAATTTAATCAACTTTTAAGCCTAAAATGACTATTCAGAAAATACATACACTGCATTTAATTGATTTTTAGACATTCCCCCCACCCCTCCCACATTTTAATGCCTTTAAAATGCTGATGCTTCTTGAGATCCATGAATATTACACTTGTGGTCCATCAGGCAGTAGTAATGGCATAGTTGTCCTTGCTTGTGCGTGTACAAACTTCATGTAAGCTGTCCTTAATTTTGTCACTTCATTCGAGTTATGTGCATTGTTAAGAGTACAAGGGTGTAGTTTAGCTACCATTTAAAATGTTTTCAAATATTGAACTAATGATGTTAAATTCATGAGTATTCTGTTCACAGAAGACATGAAAAAAAATAAAAGGTATAAATTTGATATTAGTGGAGGAATTGATGTACTTTTTTTTCAAAGCCGTAAGCAAGTACCTTATAGGACCTAACAAAAGAAGATACAATTAATTGAAGATGTGTTGTTGTTTCTGAAATGTTTGTAACATAATTGTATGACATTTTCACACAAATTAAATGAAGGCAGTAGACATTGGCAGATCTTTTGGACTAAATGAAAAAAAATTCAAATTTTATAGAGCTAGTATTAACCATCATATATCAAATGTAACTATGTTAAGTAATTTTATAATAGCACATGGGGGGAATTTTTATCACTGGCAATGCATAAAGAAAGGTTCCATCTTACAATTATAGGAAACTTAGAATTACTGGAATATCACTGGTGGTTCAGATAGTAAAGTGTCTGCCTACAATGTGGGAGACCCAGGTTTGATCCCTGGGTTGGGAAGATCACCTGGAGAAGGAAATGGCAACCCATTCCAGTATTCTTGCCTGGAAAATCTCACTGATGGAGGATCCTGGCGGGCTACAGTTCATAGCGTCGCAAAGAGTCTGGCATGACTGAACAACTTCACTTTAAAGTTAAATAGACTCCAAACTCATTCTTTATTGAAAAATTGAAAGATTATAACAAAAAATAATAATCTATCTTACATTATTGTCAAAATCCTCAGTTGCCTTATCTTCCAAATATTTAGGGTGCTTTTTAATTTTCTAGTTCATGTTGCATTTCTGTTTAAGCCTAGGGTAACAGTGTCATTTGTCACCTCTTCTTCATGTTCTGGCCAGCAGCCTCTCCAGATTTATCAAATTGTTTTCTAAGATTGTATGATCTATTTAACTTTTTCTAATTGTTCTTCTAGTCAAAAACATGAAGTGGAAAAAAGATAAAATAAGAAAATGATAAGCCAGAAAATATAATATTTTTAAGAAAAATCAAATTGAGTATTCACTTCTTTATCAGGAGTAGATTTGGCTACAAGTGATAGAAAGCACTAAATGACAGTTTGTTAAAATAAAATAACTGATTTCTGTCACATGTTAATTTCTAGAGGTAGATGGTTCACTGTTAGTGTGATGTTACTGAGTTTCACGGAACCAGGCTCTTTACATGTTGTTAGAGTTTGCATCTTCGTTATCCCCAAAGAGACCTCATGGCCTACTGTCTCTCCAGTACCAATATCACAGTAATGTTCCAATCACTGGGAAAGAAGACAGGAAAAGAAAAATCCATACATTCTCCCATTTTGCCAGACCGATTGTCCTTTCCATTTCCTCTACCTCCAATCTTTAGGACAGAAGTATGTATGCCCCTGGCAATGCAGAAGGCTGAAAAATGTGACCTTTATTATGGGCAGTCAACTCAAAAGCAGAGGTGGTTTTTCAGCTCAAGAAGCTGAGAACTGGTGGGGAAAGTTTCTGGCTTATTTCCCTACCAATCATAAGAGATCTTTGGACAGTCAAGAGAGCAATGATGCATTATGGTCATTGAGAGAATTTTTTCTCGTATTTTGCTTCAAATTATTGATATAAATATTAATTTGCCATTAAAAGTGAAAGTCACTCAGTTGTATCCGACTCTTTGCAACCCCATGGACTGTAGTCTGTCAGGCTCCTCTGTCCATGGAATTCTCCAGGCAAGGATATTGGAGTGGATAGTCATTCCCTTCTCCAGGGGATCTTCTTGACCCAGGGATCAAACTGTGGTCTCCTGCATTGAAGGTCGATTCTTTAACTGTCTGAGCCACCAGCTCACTTGCCATTAGGGCTTAGTTATTCCTGAAGTATCTTAATGTTCATTTCATTTAATAAACATTTATTAGTTATGAATTCTGTGCTTGTTACTCAGGCACTTTTTTGAACAGTTCCGGGATTACTATTCAAATTGAATATCGTACGAATGGTCGTGATGGAGTTGTGCAGTGCAGTGGTCCTAACACTTTACAAAAAAATGTAAATATAAATGCTGCACTGAATGTTAACTAGTTTCATCAAAATCTGCTTTTGATATGAATAATCTAAATTGGCTCAATCTGTAGCTTTGTAAAAGCCTTATTTTGTCTTTTAGATCATAGAGTCTTAACCAATTGTAGAGGTGTATTTTTCTGCTTTTAAGCAAAATATCTTAATTATTTCTTTGTTGTGATCTTTTATTCTTAGATCTATAAGTTGGGCATATAAATACTTTTCCCTGTTGGAATATAATGTAGAAGATATTTTTTCCTATAGATGAAAGAAGGGAAAGTTTCAACATTTAAAAGCTTATGTTGCCAAATGTTGGACCATGCGCTGACATTGTGCTCCTGGATTAAGTGGCAGGTTTATAGCCATATATATTTAGCCAGTTTATGAGCAATTGCTTTTAAAAAGCTCATTTTAAAATATTTAATCAGTCTACAAGAATCTACTTCTTTTGTTAAAGATACTGAAAGTATGTAAAGTAAAATGTACTCTTTTGAAATCTAAAAGTAAAGTGGTAAGAGTACAACTTCTGTTAATTAAGGTTTTATTTTCAATCATGACACTTTGCAAAGTAAGATAGAATAAATTAAGGTATCATATGCAATTTTTTTATTTTGTTTTTTTAATACTGAAAAATAAGATTTTCTAATCTTTGACTAGCATTTTAGTACTATAATTACTAAAATTAATTTGAACACTTATTCTCTTGTCTCACCACATTTTGAGAGCAAGAGCAATAAAACATTGACTGTTGGTATAACAACAAGGACTTATATTACATAGCTTTTTGCACTTTCCTCAATTTCTGTGACTGAGGTAATATCATTAAAATTTTCAGATAATTATAACTACATAGTCTAAGGAAATCTTATAATATTCTACTGAGATAGAAATTTGAAGCTAAGTTCTTTATTTAATTGTCCTGAAATACATGTTGTCTAAAATCTACTTGCCCTATTACGTGGAACACAGGGAAAGAAGAAAAGAATATTAAAATTTTAATTTTAATCTCAGTTATCAAAATGACTTCTTGTGAGACTATGTCTTATTATCTCAATTTACCAGAAATTCTTTTATTATAGTTACACTTTATGTCATTTTCTCTCCTTCAGTGATTATTTTTGTAAGCACAAAATTACATTTTCTCCATAATTTTCACAAATAAATAGTCAGTATCTCAGCATGTATTAAGGCAAAAATAAATAAATATTAAAATGAAATTCAAACTTGAAACAAATAGAGCATTATTGAGAATTTCCTGTGGTATTCTTGTGCTTAGTTGCTCAGTCGTGTTCGACTCTTTGCAACCCCGTGGACTATAGCCCACCAAGCTCCTCTGTCCATGGGGATTCTCCAGGTAAGAACACTGGAGTGGGTTGCCATTCCCTTCTCCAGGGGATCTTCCCAACCCAGGGACTGAACTCAGGTCTCCCACATTGCAGGCAGATTCCTTACCCACTGAGCCACCACAGAAGCCTTAACCTTTTCCAAATACTTTCTTCACTGGCATAACATAATTTTTTTTAACTGTAAATTGCTTTTAGTGTTCTTCCATGGTGGCTCAGATGGTAAAGAATCTGCTTGCAAAGCAGGAGACCTGGGTCGATTCCTGGGTCAGGAAGATCTCCTGGAGAAGGAAATGGCTAGCCAGTCTACTATGCTTGCCTGGAGAATCCCATGGACAGAGGAGCCTGATGGGCTACAGTCCATGGGTCACAAAATGTCAGACATGACTGAGTGACTAAGCAAAGGCAGGCATTACTCCACCCAGCTTAACTCATTTGAAGGAAGAAGGAGGCAGGGAGCTGGTGAACCTGAGTGAGGAAGAAGACATAGATTTCCTGAAAGCTAATATTGGAAATATCTTTGGATTATGCCTGTGTAACTGCTCTCAGTTTTCCTTCAACTTGAATCACTGCCATCATAACAACAGAGAGAAAAATTGCTCTTGGTTTTGATTTTTAAGACACAGTATATACCACCTTAGAATTACTGCCCACATTAAGACATGCATTGTTTCTCGGTCTATAGATGAAAGATTCCAATCATGGTTAATTCTTTTTGTATTTCTAGGAATTTCATATTGAATATGATCCATGGATATTGTGATGCATTTCCCCCACCCCCCCAAAAAAGAGTTCACTGTCTATATCTTATAGGGCCTTTCAGAAATACACCATAAAATACTTGAGTTATTTTCATGCTTTTATAAAAAATGCCTCATTTTTGTTTCCAAGTTTTAAATTTTATGAGGTTTTTTTTTGGGGGGGGAGTGGTCAGGTTGCTTGTTTAAAAATGAACAAATTACATTGCATAACAAAAATTTTTATTACATCCTAGAAGAATAATTTTAATTAAAATTAGCATAGGTGTTTAAAAGAATTTATGCTTGGCAACTAAAAATGTAAAAGCAGTTTAAATTTACCACTCCCTAGGAAAATAATTTATTTGAACTGTGTCCTGAAAATTAGGAATGGGTAAAATTTGCAGTTATTAGGAAATGTTGAATAAGCACCAGGAGCAGTAACTCTTCACCCTCAAAGTGATATACTCACATTTCTAAAGTACTTTGGTGATGGTTGTGTAGTATGTCATGATTACGAGCCTCCTTCAATTAAGCCATTATTGACTACACTAAAGACTTTGTCTGTGTGGATCACAACAAACTGAAAAATTCTTTAAGAGATGGGAATACCAGACCACCTTACCGGTATCCTGAGAAATATGTATACAGGACAAGAAGCAACAGTTAGAATCAGCCATGAAACAATGGACTGTTTCAAAATTGGGAAAAGAGTACATCAAGTAAGTATACTATCTGTTTCTTTAACTTCTATGCAGAGAGCATCATGTGAAATGCCCAGCTGAATGACTCACAAGCTGGAATCAAGATTTCTGGAAGAAATATCAACAACCTCAGATATGCAGATATCAGTCTAATGGCTGAAGGTTGTGAGGAGCTAAACAGCCTCTTGATGAAGGTTAAAGAGGAGAGTGAAAAAGCTAGCTTAAAATTCAGCGTTCAAAAAACGAACATTGTGGCATCTGGTTCCATCACTTCATGGTAAATATATGAGGAAAAAATGGAAACAGTGACAGACTTTACTTTCTTGGGCTCCAAAATCACGGTGGAAGGTGACTGCAGTCATGAAATTAAAATATGCTTGCTCCTTGGAAGAAAAACTATGACAAACCTAGATAACATATTAAAAAGCAGAGACATCACTTTGTCGATAAAGGCCCACCCATATAGTCAAAGCTATAGTCTTTCCAGAAGTGATAATTAGAGTTGAACCATAAAAAAACCTGGACTTCACATCTGCCTACAATGCGGGAGGCCCAGGTTTGATCCCTGGGTTGGGAAGATCCCCTGGAGAAGGAAAGGGAAACCCACTCCAGTACTCTTGCCTGGAAAATCCCATGGACAGAGGATCCTGGTAGGCTACACTCCATGGGGTCGCAAAGAGTCAGACACGACTGAGTGACTTCACATAAAAACTAAGGGCCAAAGAGTTGAGGCTTTCTAATTGTGGTGCTGGAGAAGACTCTTGAGAGTTCCTTGGAGAGCAAAGAGATCAAACCACGAACTCGTCCCCAAAGATTTATTGTAAGGATTAATGCTAAAGCTCCAGCTCCAATATTTTGGCCACTGATACAAAGAACTGACTCTGATGATGTGAAAGGAGAAGATAGAAGACCATCAGTGAAGACCCTGATGCTGGGAAAGATTGAAGGCAGGAGGAGAAAGGAGCAACAGAGGATGAGGTGGTTGGATGGCATCACCAACTCAATGGACATGAGTTTGAGCAAACTCCTGGAGATAGTGAAGGACAGTAAAGCCTGGAATTCTCCAAATCATGGGATTGCAGAGTCGGACATGACTTAGTGACTGAACAACAACCTATTACAGTGGGTGAATGTGGGTATTGAATAAAGGGCTATGTGATTATCCTTGATAAATCTCTGTGCCTCATTGTCATGATGAGACCATGATATGATTGACAGAAGGGTGCCAACAGATATATGGGTGAGAGAGGAGTTCTTTTAGTTTTTAAGATACAAAGTACTGTGCATGCACAGCATGCCTATGTATCTCACGCCATACAACAGATTATGTAGCTGCCATTGTCCTTGTCTGAGCCCCGTATGCCATGGCCTTTCATGAGGCCGATGAAGCATCTGTTAAACATGAAGATCAAATTAGAAACTTTGAGAACCTCTTTTTTTGCCATTCACATGACATACAGTTACAAAACCAGGATCTTCAGAAAAACAGGGATTAACAAAGAGAAGTCCAAAAATGCCCTGTGTGGAAGGCACAGTGAGCTTCCCCTAAATCCAGAACTTCACGTTTATCAGAAGCTTTCATGATACCAGTAGCCTCCTTTGTGCTGAAGAAGACTGTCTTTACTGTGAGGTTGTGGAACATGGTTCATTTCCCTGTTTACTATTCCCTTGGGAAGCCAAACGTACATGATGTGCCTGGTTGCAGACTAGTTCAAAGTCATAGAACTGTGTTTCATGTTTTCGAGAGAACCAGCTTGCGAATCTTGGCAACTTCTCAGAACATGTTCCCTCTGAACTTTGACTCTAACAGTAAATACTTCCTGATAAAAATTTCACTTCTCTGGATTCTCAAAGTTAGATGTCACATATTTAATTAGAACATCATGCTACCACTAAAATCTAAAATAAAGACTTCTCTTTAGTTTCATCCTGTGGTTTAGTGCTTTTTACGAAACAAGCTAATGGAAATATCAGCCCTCTTCCCTTTATCATTCTGATATATATATTTAAAAAGGAGAGCAAGACTTGTAGCTGTAACATTTATCTTCTTCTAGGAAAGAAATAGGCCCCTGTTTTCATACATATGGAGAAATTATGACAGAGATAAACATTTGGACAAATACTAGTGCCACTTATTGTGTTCAAATACTTTCTGCTATAATTTCATGATGGATTGCATTTCCTGGTGATTTTAATGGATTTTCCAGTTTTATACTCTTTTGAAATATTTATAAGAATATTAAAAAGTTTACTTTATTATTTTTATGTTGTACAGGGATTTTATTAATTGAGTTAAAGTAATGAAACACTACCCTAGATCAATAGCATCCATACGTTTTGTATCTTTCCTAGATTTTGTATTCCCTGAGGATGACTTTATATTATGATGGTAAACTCTGGGAGTTGATGTATAGGGCTAAGTCCCAAGGAGTTAAAATGCTGTATTGCCGATGTTTTTAGGGTTATAATTTGACCTGGGGTGCATCCATATGTGATTAAAAATGAAATTTTTAAACAAAGTATACTTACAATCTTCTATAGTAAAGAATACCATATCATCTAGGAATAAAGCAGTATTACATGAAAAAATCATGTCTATGATATTAAGTTAGAAAGAGAATTATAATTCTGGCCTTAGAATGTATTTTTATTTTGTAAGGATTTTATGTGTGCAATTCTTTACTGCCCAATAATCTCAGCAACATGGGTACTTAGAAGAAATAACAGAATAATGTAGCTCCTGTATATTCCATTTTGAGTCACAAGGACACCAACACTAAAGTGATATTAAGAAGTATGTGCCAATTTGACACATGCTGTTACATTATGTTGTATTGATTATCAGATTTTTTTATATAATGGACTTTCTTGATTATTCTGTATGAAATTACTGCAAAGATAGACAAAATTCCTTTTTTTTAAATTATAATTCATCCTAATATAAGGTTACCTTGGTGACACAGACAAAACAAAAGCTCTTCATATTCAACTGCCTGAAAAATCCGACAAGAATAAAAATTCTTTTGTCTGATGGAGGTGTTTGCTTATTTTATTTTAGGCACAAAAAGGTTAAGTATATACTTAATGAATGATTCCATCATTTACTTATTCTATAATATGACTTTAGAAAAGTATTTGTCTCTCTTCACAGAGGTAAAAAACCATAATCTAGAAACTGATGTTCTTTTACATGAAAAATGTGTTAAATATTGCTGATGTACTGGATAGAAATAATAAATGAGACATAATCATCAATAACTTTATACATGGAAATAAATATCAGGAATTTAAACTGAGGGGAAATTATCCTAACATTAAATGCTAGAATACCCAGGCATTTATAAAAAAGAAAAAATCTGGGTTTGATAAATGCTATAATTCCCAGGTGGCTCTAGTGTAAAGACCTGGCCTGCCAATTCAGAAGATGTGAGAGATGTGAGTTCTATCCCTGGGTTGGGAAGATCACCTGGAGGAGGAAATGGCAGCATACTCCAGTATTCTTGCCTGGTGAATCCATGGACAGAGGAGCCTGGTGGGCTACAGTCCATGAGGTCGCAAAGACCTGGACTGAAATGACTTAGTACACTTGGGCGTAATTCATAAACTGTAACCTGATAAGTCAAAATAATAGCTAAAAGAAAAAAACTCACCGTTCTAATTTGGCATTACCTCATTTGATTTAATAGTGCTAATACATAGAATATTTGAAACTTAATTAGTATTTTAGTTGCATAAGTGAAATATTCTTCTTCTTACTGAATCATTGCTAAGCATATGTCTCATAAAGACATATGCGTATGCCCTCCTAGACTGTAATTCACATTTTTAATATTTATAATTTGCAATTAACACTATCATTTGCTTTTTATTTAGGGAAGTATACTGAATCAGCACTCTAAAAATTTTAAGAAAAAAATCTGTATTTCGTAATATTCTTCCTAGAGTATATTATACTGTGATGTATTTTACTGTCTGCCAAAACTGCTCTCTTTTAAAGCGGAAGATAAATTGTTCTTTATCTCTGAGCAGTGCCTTTTCACCATAGCCAGTGGGATTCAATACCACTGATTCTTTTTACAGTCTTGGTTTAGAAAATTAAAGAAACTCAAGCAGCGCTGCTGCAATCCATTCATAGCTAATACATCTTGTCTCGCATGACTGAGGACAAGTGCCCTCCAGATTAAATTTTGCTGCTCAGCACCCTGCATTTTCATAAAATATAGTCCTTACATAGCTCCATGAATATCCCAAGCACGTGGTTTAATTTAAACTAACATGCTTGAGTCACCCATTTAAACAAAATGTTTGTAATGTTCCAAAAGTATTTTATAAATGAATCTTTAAAATACAATAAGCAAACACTATAATTTCAGATGAGATAAAACAATAACTATATTCAGTGATAAACAGGAAGATCTCCAGGGAGGATTACCTGAGTTACTGAAGGGAGTAGGCGTTTGTTTCTGAATGCTGATCTGTGGAAGGGGAAAGTGGTACTGCCAGCGCAGGCTGCAAGTCATTTTAAGTGCTGGGCCAACACATTCTGCTTTCTTATCCTCTGTGGCCAATGCAACAGAGATATTATTCAGATGAATGGCTTAAAAAGTTATCCTTTCCTGCAAGGCTCTATTTAGGTTGCATGCTGCCCCATTTTCAATTACAGTTTCAAGCTAGGCTTTGATATGTACTTTGATAAAGTGCAATCATAAATTGATAGTATATATGTGATTTCCATAAGGATAAGTAAGAGAAAAAGGGATTCAAGAATCTGTAAAAAAAAAAAAAGTCCCCACTAGGGAGTTACTTATTGTGATGTATACATATGCCAAATGGATGTTTTTTATTGTGAAATATACATCCCGAAGTGGTCGAAGCAAACTTTGATACTGTAACTTTCTCTCCTGTGTGTCTGTGTTTCTGGTTTTAATGTAATCAGTCAGATAATGCCTCACAATTGTAAAAATTAACTTCACTTTAGAAATTGTTCATGAAAATTTTGACCACATAAGAATGATGACAGGATCAACATGAACCTAACATTTTAAGGAGAGAGGATCAGTTCACACTTTAATGATCTGTGTACATATTTACTAATGTTCTATAAATCATTTGGAGGGATAGATTATTTTTATTAGGAGAATATTATGCATACTGGGCCCTGTATGAGTACTGGAAATTTTAAGGCAATCACATCAAATGATCTGTTTGTATAGTTACTGAATCATCATATAAACTTTTAATACATTTATTGCTTTGCTTTTAACTGTTATCCAGAACTGGCAATAAATCATTCAAAAATTAAATGCCAACTCTGACTTGGCTATTGTTTAATAAAATAAAAATAATCATTTAATTCTTATTAGAATATTAGAAGTATAAAGCTCAGAAAGTTATATATCCATATTTAATATCAATATGAAGCAGGAGGGTGATAACTAATATAATAGGGAAATAGCTATTCCTTCAGGTTTTCATGAATCATGCAAATAATGTAAAGTTTGCAAACATCCCATGAGAAGTAATAATAACATATAGGACTCAGAAGGCTGCCAACTCTATCTCAGATACTGAGGAGAAATAGACATCACTGACTTTAAAGGAAAGTCACCAAAAACTCATTTTTAGAAGTACAGGTATTAAAAGGAAGAATATTATTCATTTTCTTCCAATTAACAAACTGTTGCCAAGAATTAAACAATGTCAGTTCCATAGGGGGAGTTACCTTCAGGCAGCTAACTTATTAAATATAGAGCATGTGAAGATTTAAAAAGAGATATGACATTGGTGGTCACATTGAAAGAGAAAGTTATGCCTGTAGTTATTGAGAAAAATTCCAAGCTTCTTGATCTCTATAAATTCATAATTTACTGACAAAACTGAACCTTTTGAATGGTTCATCTTTCTGAAATAGTTTAGCTTTGAAACTTAATTATGCCATTTTCAAGCAAAGACAAAGCTAGAGAATGGCATAGGGTAGCTAGTATGAGTCCCTTCATATTCATCTCGTGAGAGTACAGTGATCAGCATTTAGCATCAATTTAACATCTCTATGGCTTAAGGAACCAAAACTGTCCTAAGGCTTTGAATGATTTAAATATGCTCAATAGCATTAAACTCTCCCTTATGCATTGGCTAAATTGACCACAGTGGAGAGGTCAGAAGGAACACTGCATGAAGCATATATGTAATTAATGAAGTCTATCATAGTAATTATGACTTTTTAAAACAGCAAGATATGCCTGGATTTGAATAATGATTCTGCCACCACTTAGTTTCTTTAAGTCTCAGGTACCTATTCAAAATAGGAGTTTGAAAAGTACCTAACGCAGCAGGGTTTGGGTGAAGATTAAATAAGATCATGCATGTGCAAAGCTCTTACACCTCTACCTGGTCTGTGGTTCAAATGTTTGTTGCTATTATTATTAGTCCTTTAAAATATACTAACTTCGATTAGGTGTCACATGGCATGTTTATAACAATAATGTTTGTAAGTCGTTTGTCTTGGATATTTAATAAGGAATTAAAAAGTAGAAGAAACTCAAAATGTTATAGTCTAAATTCAAGAAAATATAGCAAAATCCAGACTAGTTTGTATTATCACTTGTTAGCCATTTTGTGTAGCATTTGAGTAATTCATAAGGCCAACTCTTTGGTATAATGGATCAAATCAAATAAGTTTCAAATTAAGTTTCAACAAATATGCTTCAACAAATTGAATACATGACATGTTTTGAATACTATGTTAAGACCTCCCCCATATTATTTCAATAACTGTTTTCTAGATAAAAACATTTAATACAAATTAAACATAAATAAGTGTCCCTCAGGTGATCAACAATGATGGAACTTGCTGATAAACTTTTGTAAGTTAAGAAATTTTCTTATTAAAGGCTGAACTCTCAACTGATAAATTGTGATGTATGAGGATAAACATAAAAGAAAGCCCTGCCTGGCTAAAAAGAAAGACACTGGGAACCAGAACACCACCTTTCTAGTAAAAGGAGAAAATGTGTTTTTAGCCCATTGAAATCGGTCACCAAAATAACAACATCCTGAGTCCAGAACATTGGATCACAACAATGATTTCCTTTGACTCAGCAAAAGAAGAGAAATTTGACCTAGATTTTTATATTCCCTATTGAAGAAGAAAATTGGCATGCATTTTACCTGCAAGAAAACAGCAACAAAACCCAATATGTACATCATTTTTGTCTAGTGGCCAGTGAAGATCTCATAAAGGACAAGACTGATGACAGTTTGGTAGAACATTGATTTTTACATTTTTAACGTTTTTCTAAATGTACTATCTCATTAAGTTTTCAAAGAAACCTATGAAGTTTTATCATTTCTGTTTTAAAGATAAGGAAGTAGATTCTTAAGATAGAGTAGAGCACAATTCTGAGAGTAATGCATTGAGAGTTTGGAAGTTTCAGATTAAGACCATATTTTAACATTAGATTTTTGTGTTTCTTGAATTTATATTAATGAAGTGGAACAGCCTTAGCAAAACCTTAAAATGCGTCATGATAACATATTATATCAGTTTTTGTCAGTTCCATGTCTAATCAGTGGCTGAACTGAGCTTTTAGCACTGGGAGAGTCATCTGGCCCAGTCCACATTTTTCCTATTGCTGCCTCTCTGGAATGGTTTAGGATATACATTACCTTAGTCAGGAATGACTGTGATGTCAAAGAAGAACTTTCCTTAATGATACAAACTGTCTACTAGAGATCAGTGAAGAAATAATTCCAGATAGAATGAAGAGACAGAGCCAAAGCAAAAACGATACACATTTGTGGATGTGACTGGTGGTGAAAGTAAAGCCTGATGCTGTTAATAGTGATACTGCATAAGAACCTGGAATGTTAGATCCATGCATCAAAGCAAATTGGAAGTAGTCAAATAGATGGCAAGAGATAATGTCAACATTTTAGGAATCAGCAAACTAAATGGACTAGAATGGGTGAATTTAACTAAGATGACCATTACATCTCCTACTGTGGGCAAGAATCCTTTAGAAGAAAGGGAGTAGCCATCATAGTCAACAAAAGTCCGAAACGCAATACTTGGAGGCAATCTCAAATAAGACAGAATGATCTCTGTTCGTTTCCAAGGCAAACCATTCAGTATCACAGTAATCCAAGTCTATGTCCCTACCAGTAATGCTGAAGAAGCTGAAGTTGAACAGTTCTATGAAGACCCACAATAACTTCTAGAACTCACTCTATCACTCTCAAAAAAAAAGATGTCTTTTTCATTATAGCGGGCAGGAATGCAAAAGTAGGAAGTCAAGAAATTCCTGGAGTAACAGGCAGATTGGGCCTTGGAGTACAGAATGCAGCAGAGCAAAGGCTAATAGAGTTCTACACCCTCTTCCAACAACACAAGAGAAGGCTCTATACATGGACATCACCAGATGGTCAATACTGAAATGAGATTGATTATATTCTTTGCAGCCAAAGATAGAGAAGCTCTATACAGTCAACAAAACCAAAACTAGGAGTTGACTGTGCTTCAGATCATGAACTTCTTGTTGCCAAATTCAGACTTAAATTGAAAAAAGTAGGGAAAACCACTAGACACTTCGAGTATGACCTAAATCATCCTTTATGATTATACTGTGGAAGTGACGAATAGATTCAAGGGATTAGATCTGATAGACAAAGTGCCTGAAGAACTATGGACAAAGGTTCATGACATTGTATAGGAGGCAGTGATCAAGACCACCCACAAGAAAAAGAAATGCAAAAAGGCAAAATGACTGTCTGAGGAGACCTTACAAAGAGCTATGTAAAGAAGAGAACCAAAGGCAAAGGAGAAAAGGAAAGATATACCCATTTGAATGCAGAGTACCAAAGAATAGCAAGGAGAAATTAGAAAGCTTTCCTCAGTGTTCATTGCAAAGAAATAGAGGAAACCAGTATAATGGGAAACACTAGAGATCTCCTCAAGAAAATTAGAGATACAGAGGGAACATTTCATGCAAAGGTGGGCTCAATAAAGGACAGAAATGGTAGGGACTTAACAGAAACAGAAGCTATTAAGAAGAGGTGGCAATAATACACAGAAAGACAATGAAAAAAGATCTTCATTTCCCAGATAACCACAATAATGTGATCACTCACCTAGAGCCAGACATTCTGGAATGTGAAGTCAAGTGGGCCTTAGGAAGCATCATTGTGAACAAAGCCAGTGGAGGTGATGGAATTCCAGTTGAGCTATTTCAAATCCTAAAAGATGATGCTGTGAAAGTGCTGTACTCAATATGCTAGCAATTTTGGGAAACTCAGCAGTGGCCATAGGACTGCAAAAGGTCAGTATTCATTCCAATCCCAAAGAATGCTTGAACTACTGCACAATTGCAGTCATCTCACAGGCTAGCAAGTAATGCTCAAAATTCTCCAAGCCAGTCTTCAACAGTACTTCAATGAGGAACTGTGAACTTCCAGATGTTCAAGCTGGATTTAGAAAAAAGCAGTGGGACCAAAGATCAAATTGCCATCATCTGGATCATTGGAAAAGCAAGAGAGTTCCAGAAATATATCTACTTCTGCTTTATCGACTATGCCAAAATCTTTGACTGTGTGAATCACAACAAATTGTGGAAAATTCTTAAAGCGATGGGAATAACAGGCCACCTGACCTGCCTCCTGAGAAATCTATATGCATGTCAAGAAGCAACACTTAGAACTGGACATGGAACAATGGACTGGTTCCAAATTGGGAAAGGAGTACATCAAGGCTGTTCATTGTCACTGTCCTTATTTAACTTATATGCAGAGTACATCATGAGAAATGCTGGGCTAGATGAAGCAAAGAAGCTGGAATCAAGAATGCCAAGAGAAAAATCAATAATGTAAGATATACAGATGACACCACCCTTATGGCAAAAAGTGAAGAAGAACTAAAAAGCCTCTTGATGAAAGTGAAAGAAGAGAGTGAAAAGCTGGCTTAAAACTTAACATTCAAAAATCTAAGATCATGGCATCTGATCCCATCACTTCATGGGAAATTGATGAGGAAACAGTGAGAGACTTTAATTTCGGAGGCTCCAAAATTGCTGCAGATGGTGCCTACAGCAATGAAATTAAAAGATGCTTGCTCCTTGGAATAAAAGTTATGACCAACCTGGACAGCATATTAAAAAGCAGAGACATTACTTTGTCAACAAGGGTCCATCTAGTCAATGCTCTCATTTTTCCAGTAGTCATGTATGGATGTGAAAGTTGGACTATAAAGAAAGCTTAGTGCCAAAGAATTGATGCCTTTGAACTTAGTGTTGGAGAAGACTCTTGAGAGTCACTTGGCCTGCGAGGAGATACAACCAGCCTATCCTAAAGGATATCAGTCCTGAATATTTATTGGAAGGATTGATGCTGAAGCTGAATCTCTAATACTTTGACCACCTCACACAAAGAACTGACTCATTGGAAAAGACCCTGATGCTGGGAAAGATCGAAGGCAGGAGGAAAAGGGGACAATGGAAGGTGGGATGGTTGGATGGCATCACTGGCTCAATGCACATAAATTTGAGTAAACTCCAGAAGTTGTCAATGGACAGGGAGGCTTGACATGCTGCAGTCCATGGGGTCGCAGAGTCAGACATTACTAAGCAACTGAACTGAACTGTCCAATAACAGCTACATAGATTTAATAGGGAGGAGAACAAAGTAAGAGGAAAATAACAATGGGTATTCATGTATCACATGCTTTATTGAGAAGTAACTAACAATTTTCTACGAGTAGAGAGAAACATGTGATAGAACTTGATTTTTGTTAACTTTTTGAAAATCATGTAGGAAGTCAGCAAAATAGCATATCAACTTTAGTTACATTGGGGAAACTCAAAGGCAGCATAATGATCTAAACTTTTGTTAAATGAGAACTTTCAAGTTAGATGTGAAAAGAGCAATTTCTATCTTCACTGGATGGAGATAGGTCTACTGTTCTGTCCCCTAAGATATACTTTTGGCTTGACAAGTTACAGAATGAGTAATAATTAATCACTTCTGATGATCTTGAAGATTGCAACTACTGTTTAGCAAATTCTGTAAATTTTTAAATCTAAAGCCTCATTATATATCATCTTTTATACTTCACATTATATCAGATCAAATGAAAACGTACAGTGCCAACACAGAGCAATTATTTTTTGCCTATTTGGGTGATTTTAGTTCATGTGTGTGCATAGCCTTTAAGTTAGCCAGTGATTGGAAGGTTTTATGAATCATCTCAGTTTCTTTGGATGGAGGAAGATTTATCATAAATATGCGTCTTCCGCATTTCTGTGTTTATTATAAAGCTGGGTAATATATTAAGAAACATCCAAATAGGAGTTTAAGAATAATCCACCAGATACTTCATTTCATCTCAGGTTTTGACCTAATAAAATATCAGGTTATATTTTATTTTTTTTTCCCTCTAGCTTCCCCTCATGTTGGTAACCTCATATAGGAAATATACTGGTGATGTTGAAAAGCCCTGTTTAATGCATGGAAACATCTCGTTGAATATCATTTCTATTTGTGCCATTTTTCTCCTGCTTTTCACTCAGCCTTTCTACATTTCTCCTGGGAAAAGACAGCTCTTATTGTTCCTAAATTCTCAGACTCTGAACAAGTAATTGTTGAGTTCATGAAGTCAGTCACAAAGGGTATATCCATATCTGATTGATTACATTGGGGAGTTCAGCTCTTGGGTTGTACCATATTTTGTTGAACTATCATGCAGTCTTCCTTGTGCTTATAGGTTTTTAAGGTAAAGGGAAATATAACTACAGAAGTATGTAATTTTACCTCTCTTTTCCTTTAATAATTGGATAGCTTTGTCTAATAAATGGCAAAATAATAATAATATTAGTAATAATTAAGAGCATGAAGATTAACAGAGAAGGGAGGCAAAAAAAGAAAAAAAGAATTAAAAGCATACCATGTGCCAGGCACCATGGTAATTGCTTTGTACTCATTGTCTTTAATCCTTACAATATTAAAAACTAGTGTTGTTATCCTCACTTTAAAAATAAGGTATTTGTGATTTGGAAAGGTTAAATGACATGCCAAAGACAAATTAAGCTAGCTTTTTTTTTTTGAGAATATCCTGTATGTTATGACCGAGCTAAGCCCTTTTTCATGTGTCATCTCATTTAATTCTTAGAATAACCCTGCAGTAAGCATTGTTTTTATATACTTTGCAGGTGAAGAGACTACAGAGAAGTTAAATAATTGCCTAAATTGGCAAACTAGGTAGAATTGCTTAGTCATTAGTATTAAGGGCTTCCCAGGTGGCTCAGTGGTAAAGAATCCACCTGCCAGTGCAGGAGATGTGGGTTTGATCCCTGGGTCAGGAAAATCCCCTGGAGGAGGAAATGACAACCCACTCCAATATTCTTGCCTGGGAAATCCTATGGACAGGGGAGCTTGGTGGGCAATAATCCATGGGGTCACAAAAGAATCCTCTTAGAGACCAAACAACAACAAACTGGTACAAGGACCAGGTTGTTCAAAAAGATCAACCAGACATTGAGGATACTTGCTGGAGTTTGCCTGATACAAGTTTATAAAAGTATGATATTATTAATATGAGTTAATTTTGTGTAATAATGTGGATGTTGCTATGCTTTAATCACATTAAGAGAAAATCAAAACTCTTAGCCAGGAAAGCCGATGGCGGCTGTTCCAAGCCTGTGATCTAGTGCCTCTAATGTTCTTTCCATCTTTTTCTTCTGTCATCTTTAGTGCATGGCATGAAGCTCACTAACTCTAGTTATTCAGGACCAAACCATTATTCTTTCCCTCACGAGTGATTTCCTTTACAAAGCTTTAATTTGTCATGCTCTGTCTTTGAGTTCACCACATTTATCCCTTCTTGAGCTCTTTCTCTCTGTACCTTTTCCTCAGTTCTCTTGCCCATTGTCTCTTTGGCATCTCATTTACTAAGTATCTTTCTTTTGACTTCCTGCAGTCATCCTCTGTGGCCTGCAGTATAAACAGTCTCTCTGTTGCCAGCGGTTTTACTGTTGCCGCTACTGCCTCAATTTAGCACAGAGATAAATCTTCATACTGAATGTGCTCCCTTATTAGCTTCTTTTATTCTCGTTTGCTGTCTGTGAAACTCTGATTTTCCCTCAAATCTCCTTCCAAAAACTATGGCACAAAACTGCCCTCTCCCTAAAGTCTAAGGTTCTTTTCTTAACTGGTTCTACAGAGGGAAGAAACATATATCTCTTGACAACTAAGAAAAAAATATAAAGAAAGTAAATCAATAAAATTTTACCCTTGGAAGCATCTTGTATGTGGATTTTCATTATAGCTCAACGTTAAGTTAAAGTTGTTGGATACCCCTTGAAACATGTCATGTGCTTTCACATGGCTTTATCTGTATTCATGCTGATCCTGCTACTCAGGAATGTCCTCTTCCAGCCTCCTTCCCCATAACTATTTCCATTTAAGAAATATTATTTGTACTTGAAGGCCAATTTCAAATGTCTGTTCATTTGTGAAAGCTTTTATAGCTTCTCCTCTGGCATAAGAAATAACATCTCAAGTTTTATGCATTTTTTAGACCTCTGGGTTATAGGGTTAAGCAAAATTGTACTAAAAGTGATGCAAATAATTGCTGCTGATACTAAACTTTAAGCCCTGTTAGTTAAGATAGTTTTTCTTAATTGTTGACCTAGTACTCAGCATCTGGTATTTAAAACACAGTTGGTGATCAACAGTGTTTGAATTGTTTATTTATAATGTGTCATGTTAGGGTCTCTGAGATGTAGTCATCAACCCAAGATTGTATATGTGATACCTATAGAGAGAAAACTTGAGAAGGGCAAATGAGATGAAGTACAAGTAGACAGAGACACCCTGCAGACATTGACCTCAGTCATCCCCTCATTCACGGGATGATACCTGTGGAAGGGAAAATGGATAGAACAAGGATTGAGGAAGCAGAGTCTCAGAATGTGCCATATGACCCAGCAATCCCACCGATGGGCATACACACCGAGGAAACCAGAATTGAAAGAGACACGTGTACCCCAATGTTCATCGCTGCATTGTTTACAATAGCCAGGACATGGAAGCAACCTAGATGCCCATCAACTGACAAATGGATAAGAAAGCTGTGGTACATATACACAATGGAATATTACTCAGCATTAAAAAAAAAAATCATTTGAATCAGTTCTGCTCAGGTGGACGGAACTGGAGCCTATTATCCAGAGTGAAGTAAGCCAGAAGGAAAAACAACAATACAGTATACTAACGCAAATATATGGAATTTAGAAAGATGGTAATGAGAACCCTGCATGCGAGACAGCAAAAGGAACGCAGATGTATAGAACAGACTCGTGGATTCTGTGGAGGAGGGCAAGAGTGGGATGATATGGGAGAATGACTTTGAAACATGTTAATTCTCATATGTGAAATCAATCGCCAGCCCAGGACTGATGCTCGGGGCTGGTGCACCGAGATGACCCAAGGGGAGGAAATCGGGAGGGAGGAGGGAGGGGGGTTCTGGAGGGGGAGCAAATGTAAACCCATGGCTGTTTCATGTCATTGTATGGCAAAACCAACACAATCAAAAAAAAAAAAGAAAGAAAGAAATTCATCCAAAAAAAAAAAAGCCAATTCTGATTTGATAATTGTCTAGCTTTTTTCCCTTCGTGAAAGTATCATGTAGTTAAGTATACCAAATATACATCAACTTTGCAATAAATAAATTTGAAATATTTAATCCTTTATACAAACCTAAATGTACTTTGGAATAAATCTATTTATTTAGAATAAATCTTGTTATGAAAAGAGAAAAAAAAAGAATGTGGCACAGTTCTGAGACATCTTGGCCTTGCTGTGTTAAATCCTAAGCAAAGTCAGGAGGGACTCCCAACAGTAAGAAATAATTTAGCTCTAATGTCCCTGTGCCTTGTCATTGACTGTAAGAAGTGCAAAATGCTTTTGTTGTTCAATTGCTCAGTCATATCCAACTATTTGCGACCCAATGAACTACAGCATGCTAGGCTTATCTGCCCTTCACCATGCCTTGGAGTTTGTTCAAACTCATGTTCATTGAGTAGGTGATGCCATCCAACATCCTCTGACAACCTCTTCTCCTGTCTTCAATTTTTCCCAGAATCGAGGTCATCTCCAATGACTTATTCTTTGCATCAGGTGGCCAAAGTATTGGAGCTTCAGCATCAGTCCTTCCAATGAATATTCAGGACTGATTTCTTTTAGGATGGACTGGATGGATCTCCTCGCAGTGCAAGGGGCTCTCAAGAGTCTTCTCCAACACCACAGATTTAATGCATCAATTCTTCAGTGCTCAGCCTTCTTTATGGTCCAGGTCCCACATTTATACATGACTCCTGGAAAAACCATGGCTTTGACTATTCAGACCATTGTTAGCAAAGCAAATGTCTCAACTTTTTAATACACTGTCTAGGTAGGTCATAGCTTTTCTTCGAAGGAGCAAGTATCTTTTTAATTTCATGGCTGCAATGGTTTGAGAGCCCCCCAAATAAAGTCTGTCCCTGTTTCTGTTGTTTCCCCATTTATTTGCCATGAAGTGATGGGACCGGATGGCGTGATCTTTGTTTTTTGAATGTTGAGTTTTAAGCCAACTTTTTTTACTCTCCTGTTTCACCTCCATCAAGGGGCTCATTAGTTCCTCTTTGCTTTCTGCCATAAGGGTGGTGTCATCTATTTATCTGATATTAATTGATATTTATTTCAGCAACCTTGACTCCAGCTTTTACTTCATCCAGTCTGGCATTTCTCACGATGTAATCTGCATATAAATAAAACAGGGTGACAACATACCGCCTTAACACTCCTTTCCCGATTTGGAACCAGTCTGTTGTGCCATGTTTAGTTCTAACTATTGCTTCTTGACCTGCATACAGGTTTCTCAGGAGACAGGTAAGATAGTCTGGTATTCACATCTCTAAGAATTTTCCACAGTTTATTGTGATCCACACAGTCAAAGTCTTTAGCATAGTCAGTCAAGCAGAAGTAGATGTTTTTCTGGAATTCTCTTGCTTTTTTAATGATCTAGCAGGTGTTGCAATTTGATCTCTGGTTCCTCTGACTTTTCTAAATCCAGCTTGAACATCTTGAAAAGTTCTTAGTTCACTTACTGTTGAAGCCTAGCTGTAGGATTTTGAGCATTACGTTGCTAGCATGTGAAATGAGTGCAATGTGTGGTAGTTTGAGCATTCTTTGGCAATGCCCTTCTTTGGCATTGCATTGAAAACTGACCTTTTCCAGTCCTGTGGCCACTGCTGAGTTTTCCAAATTTGCTGCCATATTCAGTGCAGCACTTTAATAGCATCATCTTTTAGGATTCAAAATAGCTCAGAACGCTTGACCTTAGCATAAATACCATGGTGGATCTGAATATGCACAGCTAGAAATTGTCTATCAACCATACTCTCTGAAGCAGAATATCATTTTTTTTAATTTTTTTATTAGTTTTGCCATACAATGACATGTTATCGCCATGGGTTTACATATGCTCCCCCTCCAGAACCCCCCTCCCTCCTCCCTCCCGATTCCCTCCCCCCGGGAAATCTCGATGCACCAGCCCCGAGCATCAATTCTGGGCTGGCGATTGATTACACATATGATAATTAACATGTTTCAATGCCATTCTCCCATATCATCCCACCCTTGCCCTCATCCACAGAGTCCATGAGTCTGTTCTATACATCTGCGTTCCTTTTGCTGTCTCACATGCTGGGTTCTCGTTACCGTCTTTCTAAATTCCATATATTTGCGTTAGTATACTGTATTGTTGTTTTTCCTTCTGGCTTGCTTCACTCTGGATAATGGGCTCCAGTTCCATCCACCTGAGTAGAACTGATTCAAATGAATTTTTTTTAATGCTGAGTAATATTCCATTGTGTATATGTACCACAGCTTTCTTATCCATTTGTCAGTTGATGGGCATCTAGGTTGCTTCCATGTCCTGGCTGTTGTAAACAATGCGGTGATGAACATTGGGGTACACATGTCTCTTTCAATTCTGGTTTCCTCGGTGTATATGCCCAGCAGTGGGATTGCTGGGTCATATGGCAGTTCTATTTTCAGTTTTTTAAGGAACCTCCACACTGTTCTCCATAGTGGCTGTACTAGTTTGCATTCCCACCAACAGTGTAAGAGAGTTCCCTTTTCTCCACATCGTCTCCAGCATTTATTGCTTGTAGATTTTTGGATTGCAGCCATTCTGACTGGTGTAAAGTGATACCTCATTGTGGTTTTGATTAACATTTCTCTGGTAATGAGTGATGTTGACCATCTTTTCATGTGTTTGTTAGCCATTTTGATGTCTTCTTTGGAGAAATGTCTGTTAAGTTCTTTGGCCCACTTTTTGATTGGGTCATTTATTTTCCTAGAATGGAGCTGCAGGAGTTGCTTGTATATTTTTGAGATAATTGTTTGTCCATTGCTTCATTGGCTATTAAAGCAGAATATCTTAAAAGGAGTTTTGAAGTGCTTAAGTCCCTACCACAATGAAATGGTCTAATGGAATATTTCACTTTGTACTCTCAGAAAGTTAGTATACTGGAGGAAGGGGACCTACTTTTATAATAATTATGCCAGTAGTACCAAATTTGGAGGAGGAAACCTAAGATTATGGTCTTGTTTTTAGTATTAAGTTGTCTTTAGTCTGCATGTCACTGTTCCTTGTGTGCCTGAGTTTTCTTCTGTACATTAATATAAAAAATGCTGTGTTTCCATTTTAAGGGAAATATAAAGTGCCACATGCAGTGTGACAACTCTTCTATACTGCAAAGAAAGTCCCTCTTTCCATCCTTTCCTTTTTTTAAAAAAATTATACATTAATTAAATATGTGTATATTTGTATGTATACATTTATACATCTCACACACAAGTAAAGTAATGCTCAAAATTCTCCAAGCCAGGCTTCAACAGTACATGAAATGTGAACTTCCAGATGTTCAAGCTGGATTTAGAAAAGGCAGAGGAACCAGAGATCAAATTTCCAACATCCGCTGGATCATCAAAAAAGCAAGAGAGTTCCAGAAAAACATTTACTTTTACTTTATTGACTATGCCAAAGCCTTTGACTTTGTAGACCACAATAAACTGTGGAAAACCCTTAAAGAGATGGGAATACCAGGCCACCTTAGCTTCCTCCTTTGAAATCCATATGCAGGTCAAGAAGCAACACTTAGAACTCGGCATGGAACAACAGACTGGTTCCAAATCAGGAAAGGATTACATCAAGGCTGTGTATTGTCACCCTGCTTATTTTACTTACATGCAGAGTACATCATGAGAAATGCCAGGCTGGATGAAGCACAAGCTGGAATCATGATTTCTGGGAGAAATATCAGTAGCCTCAGATATCCAGATGATACCACCCTTATGGCAGAAAGTGAAGAAGAATTAAAGAGCCTCTTGATGAAAGTAAAAGAGGAGAGTGAAAACTTGGCTTAAAACTCAACATTCAGAAAACTAAGATTGTGGAATCTGATCCCATCACTTCATGGCAAATAGATGGGGAAACAATGGAAACAGTGAAAGACTTTATTTTGGGGGGCTCAAAATCACTGCAGATGGTGACTACAGCCTTGAAATTAAAAGATACTTGCTCCTTGGAAGAAAAGCAATGACAATCCTAGAGAGCATATTACTTTACCAATACATTACTTTACCAACAGAGGTCCACCTAGTCAAAGCTATGGTTTTTCCAATAGTCATGTATGGATGTAAGAGTTGGACTAGAAGCTGAGTGCCTTATAAAAGCTCAGGTTAGAAAGCTGAGCACCAAACAACTGATCTTCTGAACTGTGGTGTTGGAGAAGACTCTTGAGAGTCCCTTGGACTGCAAGAAGATCGAATGAGTCCATCCTAAAGGAAATCAGTCCTGAATATTCATTTTAAGGACTGATATGGAAGCTGAAACTCCAATACTTTGTCCACCTGATGCAAAGAATTGACTCACTGGAAAAGACCCAGATGCTGGGAACGATTGAAGGCAGAGGAGAAGAGGATGACAGAGGATGAGAGGGTTCAAAGGCATCACCAACGTGATGAACATTAGTTAGAGTAGGCTCCAGGAGTTGGTGATGGACAGAGAATCCTGGCGAGCTGCAGTCCATGGAGTAGCAAAGAGTTGGACATGACTGAGCGACTGAACTTTACTGAACTGATACTTATAATAGCTATAGCATTTGTATGCTCAAAGTCATTTCAATTCACACCTCATTGAGCCAGATTTAGTCTTAAGGAATGTGTGGTGCATTTGGACACTTGGGTGTATTTTCTTACTTGATAAGTTACTTTATTAGGATTGCATTCTTCTCTAGTACACTCAAAATGGAAATAGAAATTACAGCCTTACTTTGACTGGAAAATAGAATGAAGTATCTGGCCTTTCATGCTAAAGTTATTTCCATAATTTTTTATCCATTTACTTTTATAAAATGTTTTGTACCTTCTTTGTAAACTCTGTTCTTGGTATTCTGAAAAAATGCAAATAGCTAAATTATAATTCAGTATTTATTGAGCACATAATAGCATTGTTCTGAGCATTTCATAGGCATTTTGCTTCTAACTATCCTGTATTGGTTATTTAGTTTCACAAATATGCAGTATATAATAATTGCAAGACCTCAGTGATAATCAAGAATAAATATATTCTGAGGCTAAAAATCTACAGGACAGTCTTTAATTTGTGACTCAGGAGTGTGTTGATCTATTCAGAACCTGTTTTCTGTTTTCAGTTTAGCTCTTTCCCAGAGTTGTGGTTTTCTGTGCAGTGCCTCTGGCTCATGTTCCTCTCACTGTCCTCCTGAGAACAAGAGAGTGACCTGGATATGATATTCTTCATTTTTATTTTTATTTTTTTTGTTATTTCAAAAGTGCTAATGAATAAATAAAAACACTGAAGGCATTTTAAAGTCTAGAACTAGCCCATTATCAACCTAATTTTATTGGTCAGTGCAAGCCCAATCTTCTAGACACAAAGAAGTAAGGCATGTCCATAGTGGAAGTGTTCTGCAAAGTTTCATGGCAAAGTGTGATTGTAGAAAGAGGTGAATTATTGAGACCAATAATGTAATATAACATATATGCTAAAAGGCAATTGATTTTCTCATTCCCATTTTACAGATGAGAAAACCTGAGGCACACACATAAATGTTAAAAACCTTCCCCAACTTTCAGGAGGTTTACAAATTGTTGAAGATGTAACAAAGGTATGACTTTAACATAAAAGACGATGCAGATAGTATGGTGTTATGATGGTTTAGTTGTCCATTTGCAATCCTATGGACTGTAGACACCAGACTCCTCTGTCCATTGAATTTTCCAGGCAAGAATACTGGAGTGGATAACCATTTCCTTCTCTAGGGGAACTTCCCGACCCAGGGACAGAACCCAGATCTCCTGTATTACAGGTTGATTCTTTACCTACTGAACCACCAGGGAAGCCCATGCAAGTAGTATATGATTTAGGAAAATAATAGAATTTTCAGTAATTGCCATGGCAGCATAGAAATAGTCAATATTGTGGGATGTAGAACCTGAAGTCGACTGAAGAAACATGGCTAGAATTTAAACAATTAGAAGGAAAAATGGCATTTTGTATAAGAAGATAATGGAATACAAGCAGACATGGCTATGTTTTGGGGGGACATTGAGTTCACCAAAATCAGTGTTCAAAAAGACATGGAATATTTGGTTGTAGAATCCAGGATTAGTGATTAGTCTGACCACTTAGAGAGAGTTGATTGTTGTGAGCTGTGTATAATGTTGAAAAACCAGGTTGATTATTATTATTTTGTATTGATGTAATATTAAGAAGCCCAAACTTCGGTGGGTATAAGAAATGAAAGAACTGTTATAGGACACACTGGTGATGAACACTAAATAGACTTGCTGACTTATCTCATACTGAGGAAAATGACTAGGAGTAACTGAAATTAACCACAAACTTTTGAGTTTGAGCATAAGGAAACTATGCATTGAAACAAGAATATTAGGGAAGGAATGTGGGTTGATGGGGAAAAGATGCTGATTTTGGTTTTGGATATGTTGAGTCTTATATAATAATTGAGATATAAAATAAGACTTTCAAGCATAGAATTAGAAATTAGGAGCTAGAGTTCATTAAGAGAAAAGAATTTAGAGTTCAGATATTATTTAGCGTGGGGTTTGTGTTAAAGCTACCAGATAAATATTGGAGGGTTGATATGTAGGAAAGAACTATGAGGATCAGGAATTAAACCTTGTGGATATCCTGCATTTGGAGAATGAAAAAAAGATGAAATGGATTATCCTAAAAGAAGTGGAAATGTAGTTAGCAGAATACCAGAAGCAGGATGGTATAGGGAGCAGAAATTAAGAGCAGATAAAATCCTAAAATGTGTAATTGCCTCAAATACTACAAACACATCTACACAAAATTATTGGGTTTGACTTTTTAGGGTATTGTTGATCTAAAAGAATGCTGTTTCTAGTAAATTCTAGGAGTTTGATTAGAAAGAGAAGAATGAGTGCCTGGAGAGGCTAGAAAGGGACATTAAATAGATCATTCAAATGTTCAGAAATAAATAAAGATAGCACAGTGATCAACAACATGGAGAGTAGAGTCAGCAGTTGTTCCCAAGAGGAGGAAAAGGTATCAGTACCTGAGGATAGTTTTAAAAGGAGTATTTGGGCTTTTGTCTTGCTTTTACACCTCTTTGACATTACTTTTGTGGTGAAGTGGAAGATCAACACTCATATATGTACATACATTTATTTGCTCATTATTAACTTCTGTAAAATAAAAACTTACCTTGAAACAGTGTATATCATCACAGTGATAACAGTGAATGGATTTTTAATTTTAACTAGATTATATTTTATATTGTGTTGGTTATCCTATTAAAGACTTTAAATAGTATATAGTAATAGATAGTATGCACATAGTAGTAGATCTGCACATAGTAATAGATGATTTCATGTAAATGTTATAAACATGCAATAAATTAAGATTATTTACGTTATGCTCTAAAATGGCCAGAAAACAATTTCATGTAAACATCTTATAGTCACTATCAGTGTGTCTTTCTATTATTCTTTCCATGATTAAATCAGTAAATGTCAATTCTTGTAATAGGTGCTGGAAATACAACTGTACAAACCATCACTTTCCCTTAAATAATACATATATAATTATGTCTTTTGCTTTGTGTATGTGCTTAGTTATGCCCAACACTTTGCGACCCCATGGGCTGTAGTCCGCTAGGCTTCTCGTCCATGGGATTCTGCAGGTAAGAAGACTGGAATGGGTTGCCATTTCCTTCTCCAGGGGATCTTCTCGACCCAGGAGATCAAATCCGCATTTCCTGTGTCTCTTGCATTGGCAGGTGGATTCTTTACCAGTGAGTCACATGGGAAGCTGAGTAATGTGTCCTATATACATACAAATACAGATATGAATACATATAGAAATTACACCTTACTTTACTTAGTTAATAGTGCCCATAATTTACCTGCATATCATTTCATTGAAGATTCATACTTAAACTTGCTTTTTGAGGTAGATCAGTACTTACTGAAGATGTACATTTTCAGTTCTATTTATGTGTGCTTTTTCATCTCATTCTTGATATAGTTTATGTAGTGAGTCAGTCATTTCAAATGCTAAGTGCTTTTAACTCACACCATGCAACATTACAGTGTACAATTTTCATTTTTTAACTTTTGAGTTAATGCAATCGAGATCATAATAATGATGATGATAATAATAATACAGTGCTAGGGCATTCCAGTCTATATCTAAAGCATTTTAGCAACATTCTTTGGTCTGTTTTATCAGGTGGCTGAGTAAATTCTGGGCAGCACCTAGCAGGATGATAAAAATGTAACCAACACATCTAACGAGCAGATAATTTTTTAGAGAGAATCTCCTAACACATGGGAGAAAAAGAAGTCCTACAACATTGCTAGATACAATATAAGGAAGAAGAGCTGTGCAAGGGCCTCAAGCCTCTGTGAGTCTCTGTATCCTGATGTAGCCTGCTTGTTCATACCAGCTATCAAGAGGGATTGGGAGAGAGCAAGGGAGGTGCTGGGACAAGATGCTGCTAAGGGGAAACTAACTGGGATTCTGCATGCCAACCCATGTGGGGTTCAGAGAAGTGGATCCGCTAATGGCATATACCATCTTGAGGGACTGACTGTAAAGTTCACAAAATACAATTTGACTATTGATCACAAATTCAACATCTGTGATTTTTTTTAATAAAAATTAACTGCTGAGGATAAAAGAGTATAGAAAATAGTAATAATTATTTTGATTAAACTTGAAGAACTGTTTATTTGTGCCTCAATGCCTCCTACTAAAAAATGATCAAAAACAGAATAGAAAAAAAGAAAATATTTATGCAATATCCTTAACTGCCAGTTTCAATGAATTATATAAATTGCATGCATGTCTTTGAAAAAACTGCCCTTTTAAAGGCTTCTAATAAATGAGTTAATACTATCCTTTTTAATTTTTAAGGTCTTGAGCTTCTAGAAAGGTATGCCTCTTTCAAAGCCCCTAGTTAGGATCTAAAAAGGAGCAAGCTAAGGCTTATCTCATTGTCATCATGCACTTCTCAGCAAGGAACATATTGGCCCTCTTTGCCCTGCACGTGATGCTGGTATCCTCTAGTTATTATAAAAGTAATCTGTGGGTGTGCTGACCTTTTTAAGAGGCTTATGGAAAGAAAAGAAAAAAAAAGGGATACGTTCTACAATTAGATTTAAATAGTGTTGCGGTCATTTTGGGGAGGAGAGTTATTTTTTCATCCAGAAGGTAAGACTATAAACATTTTAGGAAGAAAAAATAATAGCCAATATGAGTAAGCTTTTTGAAGAAATTATTACTTTCATATATTGTTGGTATAAAGATTAAAAATACATACATTGATTTCTATAAGAAATAATTCAAAATATACAAGTGTATATATTCACTGATATCCAATACAGCATTGCTTAGAATAAAATATTGGAAATAAATAAATGTCCAATAGGAAAATGGTTGAATTGTGGTATACGTTAAAATGAGCTTCTCTTATTGTTTCTCCACCTCAATTTGAGGCATTACATTCTAGGAAATTTAACTAGAAACTAGGCATTATCCTTGACCTGTTTTCTTCCTCATCATATTGTAGCATATGTGCCTGGCTTTGAATCTTGACTCTGCCAGCTCCATACCTTCTCCATAAGTTAGTTTATTCATGTGTGGGGTAAGAGCAACAGTAGTACTCGGCTCATTAGGTTAGACACGATCTTAGAGCTACAGCACTCCAATCAGTGTCTGACAGTTGATAGATCCTTAATGAATGTTGCTTTTCAATATTACCAAGGTGAGAATATAATCATTTTTTAGTCATTTTATTTTATATGCAGAAAGTTCAGTGAATTCATCTTGACATTGACTTTTAACTGTTTCTAAACTTTGACTCCTTGTCCCATGTAAATCTAGCTCCTATTATGTAGCCATTATATGATATATTTGGATTTGGACATCTTATTCTCCTACTTAAAACCTTTTAGTGAACTTTCCTGACTTATAAGATGTGTAGGCTTCCAGGGACTGTCACTGCTTACAAACTCAAACTCATTTCTCACCATTTATTTTATGTTCTAGCCATCCTAAAGTATTTATTCTTTCTTTCGTGGGATGCCAGACTGCTTTTCTTTTCCTTTTTAAATTTTATTTTTTTTTTCTTTACATTATTGTGTTGGTTTTGCCATACATTGACATGAATCCACCATGGGTATACATGTGTTCCCCTCCCAGAACCCCCTTCCCACCTCCCTCCTGATTCCATCCCTCTGGGTCATCCTGGTGCACCAGCTCTGAGCACCCTGTATCAAGCATCAAACCTGGGCTGGCTATTCATTTCAAATATGATAATTTACATGTTTCAGTGCCGTTCTCCCATATCATCCCTCCCTCACCCTCTCCCATAGAGTCCAAAAGACTGTTCTATACATCTGCATCTCTTTTGCTGTCTCACATACAGGGTTATCGTTACATCTTTCTAAATTCCATATATATGCATTAGTATACTGTATTTTTGTTTCTCCTTAAGCCAGTGTGTTTGTCTACGTCTCCTTTGCCTGGAAATACTCATTAATACTTTAATTTTGACTGATTAACTTCTACTCACCCTTTAACAGTTAGCTCTATGAATTTGACATCTTTTTGGAGTTAGACTTAGTCTGGGTATCCCTTTTTTGATTCTCATGATTCTATGTAATGTTATTATCACATCCACTGCCTTGTATTTTAATTATTTAATGTCTTTCTTCCCAGCAGAGTTTGAGTACAATGATATAAAGTTCTTAGTATTATGTATGCTTGGTATACATAATAATAATAATAAGATAACTTAGCATCTCTTATGCTTGGCATAGTGCTTAGAGCATAGTAGCTCTTCTATAAATGCTTTGAACAAATGAATATTACTTAATATAATTGTTATGAACATTTAAAAATAGTTATGAAAAGTTATATAGCCATAGGAAATGTTTGCGATATCCTGTGAGGTGAAAAAACAAGGGACAAAATTCTATATAGAGTTCTACATACCACTGTTAGAATTGTGTAAAAAAAAGTCAGTGGCAAAATTGTGTTAGTTTATGAATATATTTATATAAATTTTCCAATTAATTTCTAAGAATATTTAATATGTATTTCAGTACCAGTACGATGTATATACTTAGAAATTCTTCCTAAAATTTTTAGCCATATTCTAATTTTTAACTGTCTTCTAAAAGCCTGCAAAGTATCCTACAGTGTTCATAAATCTTCACTTCTCTATTCTTACCTACATGAGGGCTACATGGATACATTCAAAGCAATGACATACAATAGTTATATTCACAGTGCCTTGCCTCAATGCAAAGTTGGTATAAGATGTGAAGTATATGGAATCTCAATTTAAAAAGTGTAAAAATCCACTTAGAGAACAATAGCTATAATTCTAATTTTCAATGCTTTGATTTTATAATATTTCTCAAAATTAAAGTCAATGATTTTTCTTATAGATACAAAATATCAGCACTTGTATTCACATATGATTCCTAAGTTACCTCCAGTGTAAACATTTATTTGAAACTAACTTATAGTTTTAATCTCCAGCATATTTAATCTCAACACTTTAGTGTGATGGACTATTTCCTAGAGAACTCCAAACAGTCATGATGCTATCACATTAGTAGCAATTTTAGATAGTTTGAAAGAGGAAAAATGAACATTTTTCCTTTTAGATGACTTTTGGAAACTACATCAGAAAGCCCATTTAGACTATCAAACTTATCATTGTCATAAATAAAGGCAAGGGCAGTATTGACAGACCATTGACTGGAATCAGGAGGCCAGTGGTGACTTCTAGGTACTATTTCTCTTCTCTGTGGTAGTTTTGGAAAATGGCTAGCTTCTGGTCATTTTCTTTCTTTCCTTTTTTTTTTTGTGATCATTCAATTGGTGAGCATTGTCTGAATCCACTAAAACTGTATTCATTTTTAATTGATGAGTAGTTCGGCAAGCACATCTAATAATTACAATGAACCATTATGCTTAAAATAACTTTATAATTTATAAAGCAATTACAGATGCACCATGTCTAGACCTAATCTACACAGTTCTTAATGATAGAAAATACTTTCCTCACATCACAAATCAAATCTCAAAAAGTCTGAAGAATGTGCAAAAACTTAGTGAACGCTTGCCTTCTAATTATGTGCTTTATTTTTTCACTACCCTACACTGCCTTCCTTGCATCATGTAGTGTGATAAAATAGAGATTCAAAGTTGTGTAAAACTTTTCTTTTCCATCTTTTGAAATTTTTATATAAAATTACATCCTGACCTTTTGATCCATGTCTATTGGGATGCAAACTTATAACATCATTTGGAAAGACCATGTAGCTTATAATAAATGCACTTAAGTAAGTAGAACCAAAATATCTTTTTACTAATTGAGATCCAGACACTTTCATTTCTCATGAGGTGAAGTGAAGTGAAGTTGCTCAGTCAATATTTGATATCCCCTATAAAATTTTAAGAGGCACATTAGTGATCCTATAAAAGTTCTTGGAAATACATTGATTTTTCTTATTATTCTTTTGGAGTTCTAAAGGAGATTGTAAATAAAAGCTGGGCAACATTCGAGTGTTGATGTTTCCATAAATAACTTACTTTTAAACCTTCTGTAAGTATACCAGTAGTATTTGTCAGGAATGAATTATAATAATTATCTATGGTAAAAATAAAAATAATACTTAGATAGAAATCAGAAATTATTTTAAATAACAGCAGATTAATTTCATTTAAACTTCAGGAGCCTAAGGTTAAGTATTGTTGCCTGTTTCTAATAGAAAAACATTTAAATACCAATGCTATTTCTACATTTCCATACCAATGCTATATTCTTACTCAATATTTCTTTGATAAAATCTTCAGTAGATACCAGAAAGGGAAAAGAAAACTTTTGTGTGTTCTTGTACCCATGAATCACATGAGGATTTTTGGTCCTCAGTATATTCACCTAGATTTAGAGAAATATAGGACTTTAGAAAAGGCAGAGGAACCAGAGATCAAATTGCTAACATGCGCTGGATCATCGAAAAGCAAGAGAGTTCCAGAAAAACATCTACTTCTGCTTTATTGACTATGCCAAAGCCTTTGGTGTTCATTGGAAGGACTGATGTTGAAACTGAATCTCCAATACTCTGGCCACCTCATGTGAGGAGTTGACTCATTGGAAAAGACCCTGATGCTGGGAAGGATTGGGGGCAGGAGGAGAAGGGGACGACAGAGGATGAGATGGCTGGATGGCATCACCGACTCAATGGACATGGGTTTGGGTAGACTCCAGGGGTTGGTGATGGACAGGGAGGCCTGGCATGCTGTGATTCATGGGGTCGCAAAGAGTCAGACATGACTGAGCGACTGAACTGAACTGAACTGAATATCATTATAATGAAATTCTTATAAATTAAGTAGTATCTGTAGCAATTAGAAAATTCTTGAATGGACACTTATTCTTTTACTTTCTTTAAATTTTTCTATAGTAAATTAGTTTAGAGACATAGCCCCTTATCCTTCTGACAGGAAGGGAAAAGTAGTCAGTCCTGAAAAACTGTTCTCCTTAATGAGGCCTTCCCTCAATGAGAAGCATTTTAAGAGAGCCTACCTGACTTGCAGAAGTGGAAATATTCCAATTCCCAATAGTCTCCAATTCCCTGTAGTCTTCATGTTTCATCTAAGGGTGGGTAGGGGGAGCAGAGAAATGAGAAGTACTTGTTAAGATCATACCCAGGGGCACAGGCTTATTAAAATACTGAGACTTAATCATAAGGAATGCTAAGTCCTTCTTTTCCCACCACAGTTTACCACTGTGTCAGTAGGGTTCCTGTATAACAATAGATGATTAGACCTGAAAGAATTTTTATCTCAGATTTTATTCTATAAGAAATTTCTTGATGGAAACTCAAAGACAATGGGGATGCATAACCAAGGACATCAGAGGAGATGTTATCTCTGATATGTAAAACTATGGCAAGCAGTATATATGACCAATTAGCTAATTTGAGCACTTAAATGTAGAAATGTAAACAAATGCAGGTTTGTTTTTTTTCCCCCCTTTGCTCATTGAAAAGAAACAGGGCTTGCAAGGACTCACAGATTCATGTCAATGTATGGCAAAAACCACCACAGTATTGTAAAGTAATTAGCCTCCCGTTAAAATAAATAAATAAATTTTTTTAAAAAAGTGTTTTCCTGGTTTTTGCTTCTGCTATATTGCTTCAATGTGTCCGACTCTTTGCGACCCTATGGACTATAGCCCGTTAGGCTCTTCTGTCTACAGGATTCTCCAAGCAAGAATACTGGAGTGGGTTACCATTTCCTTCTCCAGGGGATCTTCCCAACCCACAGATGGAACCCATTTCCCTTAAGATTCCTGCATTGGCAGGTGGGTTCTTTACCTCTAGGGCCACCTGGGAAGCCCCTTTCCTGGTTTAGCTATCCCTAAAAGTTTCTGAGTTTCAAGAGTGATAAAATATGCATTTACCTGTTCATTCCACATTTCATTTTTGACCACCTACCATGGGGTAGATACTGGTAGAGATCACAGCAGCCCAATACCCTGTCCTCATGAAGCTTATATTCTAGCTATAGGGAGGCAGACAATAGAGAAATAAATGAGTAAAACATAATGTTTTAGACGGTAATAAATTCTATGGAGTAAATCAGGGAAAAATGAGTGTTTGACATTTCAAATAGCATGTTCAAGAAAAATCTTATAAAGGTAATAGTTAAGGAAAGTCCTGAAATATAGCAAAGATGTCTATTAAATATTCATTCCTTAAAATTCAAAACATATTTGAGTGATAGTAGTGTGAGCCTCTGAATGCTTTGGAGTAGCTCAGAACTAACTACCTAAGACTGCTTAGGCAGGGGGAAGAGTGCTAATTCCTGAAGGTTTTATAATCTATCAGGACAAATTTCACAGTAAAGTTTTTAAAATAGATACAAATAAAGGGATTTTGTGTGTCTAAATAAAATAATTTATATAATGTATAAGGAAATGTAGATTTGAATTCTCTGATTAATTATAAACTGAATGGTTCTACACTTTCATTATTTTCCAGTATGATAGTCTCAAGAGATACCTCTTATGCCTCTTCTACTGAACATTTGTATGTTAAGTCATTCATTTGTCTTTCTATTCACCTCTAATTTGTCAGTGAACCTTTAACTGACATTTGTTAAAGTTCACTAAATTTGGAAAAGATTCTTGAGGATTAAGAAGTGTCAGAAATAGTTCTGTGTTAAAAACAAAGGGTCAGAAGCAAAACCTCATTAGTATAGATCTATTTAATGGAGAGCTTGGCATAAATTTTGGATCACATAAGAAGGAAATAAAAACTTTGCAGAAAAAAAAAAGAACTACTTGCATAAAGATAGCCATTGGAGAGTTTATACTTCATTAACCTGTTGAATCTTGTAAAAGGTCAGAAACAGAAATCATATTAAAAACCATAAAGAGGAACTCAGTAGAGATAATATACTTAATTCCTAGGTTATAAGATTACACACTGAGTCTAGGCTTGAGGTAAAATACCTTAGAACAAATAATTTTCTTAAAAATAGAAATTGAAGTGCTCTACAAAATATATTATTAAATTAATATATAGAATAACAAAATGTTTATCAAGGACATTTGAAGTCTTTTTAAAGTTCAGTAAAGCATGCTTTAATAGTTTCCAGAAAATTGCACTTTGCTGATATTCAGGGAAAAAGTTATATAAAGCTGATTCAAAAGTATGAGTATCATTTTTAAAGATCTGATTTACATTTAAAAACTTCCTGATATAAACATTATAAGAATTTTTTTAACAACGCTTAATAAATTTTCTTCATAACTGCTGAATATGTATGACTATCTGACTCCTTAGAACTTCTTAATAATTACCCTGATATTTTATTGTGGAAAATAAATTTAATGTATTTTTCTTACCCTAGACTTTTTTAATTCAGCAATTATTAATATATCCTCTCTTTTCTCTTTTACGTCTTCCTTTATTCTCAGTTTCACCCTAATTATCTCAGCTACTCTGCATTTGAAAAATGTTCCAAACCTTTACCAAATGTGTAGCTGCTTTCCCTAGCTCACAGTTTCTGTAGACTGAAGTCATCTCCATGGCTGCTTCTACCAGAGCAGACAGATTTACTAAAAAGATATTCCCACTAATTCTACCTAAATCAATATTAACTTTTTTTTGTTTTTGCAGCCACGCTATTCAGGTCCAAAAGAAACAATCTTCATTTTCCTCCTTCAAAATTACTCATGTGTATATACTTGTGTGCATGTTCAGACAGAGAGAAAAGAGAAGTGAACAAGAAAGAAAAGAAGAAACTGTCTTTTCTTTCACTTCACCAATTTATCTCCAAGATTTAATGTAAATGCCTTCTAAATAATGGCCTTGCTTTTCTATTTCTGGAACATAAGTTACTGCAAAATTTGTGAAAAGTTTCACCTGTAAGTTTGGAACGATTAATGAGATGATTTTATATAATCCAATCAGAGTGACATATTCATTTGAAGGAAATCAGTTGATTCTAAAGTAAGGGTAACATACAATCCTTAGAATTTCTTAGAAGGATATTAAGTGAAACTCTTTCAAGTTTAATTCAAATTCCACATCCTAAAGAAAGCTCAATTAAAATAAACTGTCTTGAGCAAACAAAGGTTTTTGTAGAAAAGATGCAAGAAACCTGAGATTAGAGAGCAGTTTTACAACATCAATAAAAAGCACTAGACATAGTGGCTCAGACAGTAATGAATGCCTGCAATGCAGGAGACCTGGATTCTATCCCTGGGTTCAGAAGATCCCTTGGAGAAGGGAATGGCTACCCATTCCGATATTCTTGCCTGGAGAATTCTATTGATAGAGGAAACTCGAGGGCTACAGTCCACGGGGTAGCAGAAGAGTCAGAGGTGACTTGAGTGACTAAAAAAAATTTTTTTACAGTGTCAATAAAAAGACAAATATCATTTACATTTTCTCTTTTGCTTTAGATATACTAATTTGATCATTAAAATTTGTACAAATGATCATATATTATATACCACCATATGTCCCATTTAACAATTATTTATTTTACTAAAATTTTTACACAAATACTGTAATAATGTGTGAAATTATTCAATTCTCAAGTACTTATTTATCCACAATTCAATAATTTTAAAATTATGTTTTTTTTAATTTACCTTCTCTGTATTATAAAATAGCTGAGCAATTTTTTTTAAAAGTCTTTATTTTAATATGTTTTCACGTCTCTTTATACTTTAAAGAGTGGAGCCTAAGGGAATCTTAGTCAAATAAAAGACTAGAAGGAGGTTTTGTCTGTGATACAGTTAACATGGTAGGACATTGTAATCTGGCCAGGCAGAATTTCTTTCTCATTATTGGAATAGTATCTCCTTGTTTTAAACAATTGCTTTCCACCTCAAGTCAGCAGATAGCAATATTTTCTGAGTGGTAGTGACGATGAGTTCATAAAATCTCAGCCATGTACCCTCAGGGGCTTTCTAAGACATTAGGGTCTAACCTAGGGTTGGTCAGGCATAACACTCAATCATTTTTGACCATTTTTGACTGTCAGGAGGCAGTCATTTGAACCAGACTTTTGTTTGTTTGTTTAAATCTGGAATTTTATCTTTTCAACCTGATTCTTGCGAGTAAAAGTCCTTTTACTTTTTAGTGATTAAATGAAAGATATGAGCCCAAAGCTTCACTGGCTCCAAATTTAAAGAAAAATCTCTGCATTGAGATTCCTTGTTTAAGAGAATGATGAAAAAGAAAGCAAGTAGACAGAAAGTGCCTGGTCTCTAATTTGGTCAACTCTGTATCATTTCCTTTCCTAATCATATAAACTCTTTACTTCTAAAGTAGTTCAATTTGAATTCCTGACACTGGAAATTGAAAAGGTTCCTAATAAGATAGCAGTTAACCAAGCAGGAATATCATTTATTCACTCATACCTAGTCCCAGGTTAATGCGATACTTGTCATTGGTGACACACATTTAGAAGTTTTGCCCATAGCCCTCCTTTCCCTCTTGCTACCTGTCTCACAAGATAATAGCACCAAAGTTTGAAAACAGTGGGGAGGATACTTCCCAAATTAAAGGATATATTTTGTTCAACACACCGAGTGCTGCTGCCAGTTTCATAAATATTTATTTAGATGCCAGGGATGGACATCACACCTTGCTATAATATGTGTTTCAAGCTTTCAAGAAGTCAGACTTGGTCAAGAAGAGGCAATTGCTTAGAAGAATGGAAGGGGTAGAAGAAAGGACAATTGCCTCCAGAAGAGTGTGGCAATGAAAGAAAAAAGAGTAGGATACGCTTCTTGAACTGATGCAGGTACAGGAAAAAACACCTAAAGGAGATTTGGGGTGCTTCAGCCTCGCCAGATTTCCCTAGGTGTGCTAGTGGACTAATGATTTAGGAAATCTGGTGTCATAGATGTAGCAGAATTACTGGTTTTCCAACTTCTGATGACAATCTGTGTATATGTATATCCGAACTCTCTCACTTGTTTTTAATGAATATATTATTATTAATTAATATATGTAAGATTTTGTTTGACCCATTGTTTTGCTCTACCGACTCGATGGCCATGGGTTTGGGTGGACTCTGGGAGTTGGTGATGGACAGGGAGGCCTGGCGTGCTGCACTTCATGGGGTTGCAAAGAGTCGGACATGACTGAGCAACTGAAATGAACTGAACTTAACTGAACCAATGTATGTTCTGTATAACAAATTATGCTTCACCACAAAACATTTCTGAACAAGAGTGACCTTTCTAATTAATAATTTTAATGCTGTGTTCCATATAATAGTTGGATACAACTGTTGTTGATGTTTTGCTATTCCTCTTTTCAGTATTTTTAGTTGTTAATAGTTATTTCCCAGCAGGTATTATTCTGATAAATCATTGTTTAATATAATACCAATAGTAATAAATCTAATATGGACTGTGCCAGAGCTTACAACTCCTGCTCCAACAATTCTATGGAAGAGAAAATGGTTGTATTTAGTTAACCTCAAAAAAAATTGCTGAGTGTCAGATTTTAAAAACAGAGAAAAAAACATTTTATTTACTTTTAACCAAGGAGTAATTAATGTACTATAAGCAAATAATGTTTTAATTTAAAAACCTTCCTTTTCTCTATAAGATTTTCAGTGTTATATCTACTCGTCTAACCATTGCACTAGTTAAAAATCCCAAATAGATGCAGCTTATTTGTTTTCTCCTACCTTGATTATCTTTCTGTTATGGAAAAAGAAGTGAGAAAAAATAGAGGAAATAGCAAAACAAAATAGAGATCTGTGAATATAAATACTTGAGACCCTGATAATCTAGACAATTGTAAACATTAGGTACTGTACATAAAAACAAAAGTCTTTTTTTTAAAAAAAAGACTATTTAAATAGTACCAATTTCATGAGATTTTCAGTTTGAGCTTAAAGTATTTGTAGAAATGAAATGATAAACATTTGGAAGTTGGAAAGGACTGTCGTTTAAAGGGGCTTCCCTGATAGCTCGTCTGGTAAAGAATTCATCTGCAATGTGGGAAACCTAGGTTCAGTCCCTGGGTTGGGAAAATCCCCTGAAGGAGGGCATGGGAACCCATTCCAATACTCTTGCCTGGAGAATCCCCATGGACGGAAGAGTCTGGTGGGCACGTAAAAAACAAAATGTAATATTAGGAAAATACCAGAGCTGATTTCAGATGTTTCTGAGACAGCCTTTGAGAAAGCTGGTCTTAAGAGTGAGGACAGTAGATGGAGCCAGTAAGTAGTAGCGTAACTTGGCCTCAGACCACTCAAGGATATCCCTGCTTCTATCACACTCACAAAAATAAGAGTTTTCAAGTCAACGAGTTATGTGCTGAATGTAAGCTACATTCTTTTAGAAATGCATCAGGTCTTCTAGAGGGTCATTTGGGCTCTCAGGGCAGCAGTTAAACATAAGATAAGCTGCAGCTTGAAGGAAATAATAGGCTCCATGCCAGACTCCAGAGACACTTAATTCAGTGGTCTGCACACTTGCAAAACTTGATGGATGCCTACCTTCACATCTTCCCTGTGGTTTTTAAATTTTAAACGGTACCATCTTGACTTAATTTTTTTAATATATTTATCTGAAGATTTATATAAGTTAGAATTGCTTTACAGTCCTCATGTATTTAGTCCTGTGGTGTATCTGAATGCCAAGTGTGAATCTGTATTTACAAGAAAATGCTGTCTATGATGTTTTGTTATTCTGTTTTTGCAGTTTTTCATTTCCCAATTTTCTCATAGAAAACATGACCCATGATTCAGTAATCAAACAACACACTTTATTTCTATTTTCTTATGTTAATAATTGAAGAAAAGGAAACATATATATGTGCATATTTGACCCAAGGATAATAGTGTATCATTTGCCTTGACATTGTTTCAGAGCAGGACAAAATTTATGTCTCAGTTTTGACTTGGCTTTTATAAAGAGACACCTTCAGATAACTCTATAAATCAAAGTGGCTCAACTCTACTCCAAGCCTAGCTTAGCTATTAAATTGTTCTAATACAACATTCTCATATCTTGGTTCAATTTATATGTTGTTCACATTTCTAACTTGACTATTTTCAGCAGTTAATCCTTTCTAATCATATTTGTGTGTTTATGGTCTAGGTCATGGTAGAAAGAAAGCAGATCAAAGAAAAATAAGCATAAAATAATAGCAAGAATGCTTTTAAAACATGCAGTTATTAACCAAAGGCTTTACTGCAAATGCTTAACTTCCTGTCAGAGGTTAGCCGTATAAGAGTGTAAAAAAGAAAAAGGTCTGCTCTCTTGAAGGCAAGGTTAGGATCTAGGCCCCATTGCTTACCAAAAAGGTGACCTTAGGCAGATTGTGTATGCTGAGTTTCCTTATATGGAAAGCAGGAAGAATATTAGTATCTGCCACAAGGATAAACTGACAATTTAATGACTATGCAATATATGTAATCATCTTACTTTGCTTATTGTAAAATAAATATAATCCAGGAAACTAGTAGCCTAGGATGGCACCATTATAGAGTACTGATGAATTAGTGTATTACAACATTTTTGGTGACTTTCATAATGTTTTTCTCATCCTTTTCCCAAGAAAAATCTGGCTTTTATAAAATTTTATTATATGGTTTTATTTCAGGAAGGCATAATAAATGAAAGATAATATAAATCTGTATTTCCTGAACACTAGCAATCTGTAACATTACTCAGAAAATTGTCTAGGACATCACTTTCCCATCTTAACAGAAAACTCTCAAAAATATGAAATTTTCACTAATGATATTTTAATTAAATATGATATACTTTGTTGTTGCTGTTCAGTTACTAAGTCATGTCTGACTGTTTGCAAACCCATGGACTGCAGCACTCCTGGCTTCTCTGTCTTCCACTATCTCTCAAAGTTTGTTCAAATTCAGATCCATTGAGCCAGTGATGCTATCTAGCCATCTCACCCTCTGTTGCCTCTTCTCCTTTTGATATACTTAGGTATAGATTATTGCAATTACTTTTTAATGTTGCCATCAAGAAAGTAGACCTTTTTATTTTTGTACAGTTGTATTCCTAAGGCTCAGACATTGTTTATGGTATTATAGATATGGATTTATAAGAATTGGTTTTTGAATGAAGTGTCATTTAAGTGGTTCTAGCTTTTGCAGTCTACATGAGGTCATGTAATGAAATCATGATGACTCTTATACCCAAATTGTTAGTATTTAAGTCTCCTTGGTATAAGTATTTCCACATGACTCCGAGTGATTTCTAATGCATCCTGGAGCTTATTTCATGTGCTTCTAAGAACAAATCTTATGTTCTCCTCTAACTTCCCATTGTCTTGGATGTACTGCTGTGTTTGCGCCCCGTGTTACATAAGATGTCGTTGCTGGGTACAACAGTTTTCATTGATGGTGGTAGCTCTTGGTTTGGTGCAGTGGAGCAATGTCCTTTGTTTCTCTGTCATTTCCTCATGCATTCAATTAATATATAGCTTAATTTGACTGAATTAAATAATTTAAAGCTGGCTGTGACTATTTTCGATAATGTTTGATAGCACAACTAAACTTACACTGTAATTTTTAACACTAGTTGAGGGAAGATACAGGACATGCAGAGAAAGTAGAAAACAGACAGAGCCATAATACCTGGCCTGCATATAGGCCTGAGTTTCACAGCAGCTATAATATGGACATTTTGGGTTGGATATTCTTTAACGGGTAGCTGCCCTAAGCCTTGTAGGATATTTGGTAGTATACATTACCTAGAAGCCAGTAGCATCCTTCCAAGCCATAGCAATCAAAAATGTTTCTGGCCATTGCTAAATGCTCCTGGGGAGCAAAAATTCTGATTGAGATCCATTCATCTGGGGACAAGGACAGGCTTATTTCTATCCCTAGAAATATTTCAAGCCATCACATACCTAAGAATTTAGACCCAAATTTCCACAAAGGTTGCTAGCGAGGTCCATCCTCAAATCAATCCGAGAGCCACAACTTAATATCTTTTCTGCTATTGCAGAAATGGCCTCTTCACAAAGCATAGATCCAAGTCCATAATTTTTCAAAGTCTGTCCCAGACTATGGTGAAGAAACTCTCAGGGCTTCAGGTCTCTTTGGCAGTAATTCTTTTTATCCAAACCCTGGAGTTCCTGAAACAGCATCTCAAGGTATAACAACTTATGAGATAGTAAGTGTGGAATAAAAGTATCCACCTAATTGAACAGTGCTAAGCACAGTAATTCTCTTCTTCTTTCACAAAATTCAATCTGCCATGAAACATGAGTAGATTCTTGTTATGGAGCTACTTAAATAATAGTTTCAGTGTCATGCTTTTATCTATATTTCCCTAAGTACCAAAGGACTGATGACAAATAGAAACATCCAACTCTCAGCCTTATTTTCACACTTCTATATGGCATTGTCCTACCTTCATGTAGGAGAGATCCCCTGGAGTAGGAAATGGCAACCCTCTCCAGTATTCTTGCTTGGAATATTCCATGAACAGAGGAGCCTGGCAGGCCATAGTCCATGAGGTCACAAAGAGCTGGACAAGACTGAGCACACATGCAATCCATATAGTCTTAAATTCTAGCCTCAAAAAAATGCTTTGTTAATGCACTTTTTGACATTCTGAGAATTCTCCATTTATATAAAACACTTTCCAATGACCTTTCTGGAAAAATAACACAAGTGTAATCTCTTTTGTTAATGTGTTAAGTGACATGACATTATCATAATATAATGTATTTATTATTGAAATTGAGTTTACTTTAAAGTTCCAAATTTGGACTTTAATGTTTGGACTATTTGACTTATTTCTTCTTTTTCTCTGGTACTTCTGCTATTGAAACCAATCTTTTTATTTAAAAATATTTTCATATAGAGTCATATAAAATGTAAAATCCCCGCAATGTAATATTCTTTTTTAAAAATTATATTTCATAAAATTGTATATTTGATTAATAAGGGGGAAGAGAACTCGTGAAACTATTAAGATATTTTTAGACTTTTTAAAGTTTAATTTGCCTGTTCACCTGGGCACTTTAGGGAATTTAAAAGTATTTTGATATAATATTCCAGTGAGAAGAGTCATCACCAAACGTCCTGTTCTTTTTAGTGCTAATATTGTTCACGCATCAACACCTGCTTCTTCAGAGATGGTAGCAGCTGTTTGAGTTGGAAAAAGGAATGAAACCTTGATAGTTTCACACTCAGTACTGCTATATAATGAGCTCAGCCAGCTTCTGAAAATCCGCTTATCTTTTGGAGGAAAGTGAGACATTGCTTTCAGAAACTTTGTTTATTCATTCAGAAATGAGTCATTATAAACATATGAAGGCACATTTTCAAAAATACATATTTAATAAACAAATTGTATAAAATCTATTTAATTTAACCAAGAATACACATTATCATGATGTCAAAGACGGAGGAAATTCTTTTTGAAGTCATAATATACCTTGGTTTTATGTTGGTTTATAATATGCATATAGTTTGTGCATTTCTGATTTATATTCAATGGTTAAATTATTTTAATATATGAAACATAAAGCCCCAAATGTCCTTCTATCCATGAGATTTGTGTGTTTGTCTATGTCTTTCTGACACAGTCTTTCTGATAGTATCTCATTTAAATATGAATCATAATGTCCCCTTAAAATATCCAGTAGTGCTTAGGAAATAATCATAGCATTTAATAATAGATTATATGCAAATGAGATGTATGACATCAGACACAAAGAATATTGAAATACGTAATGCCTAAGCAAAACTGCATTCCTCTGTGGTTTTCAAATTTGTAGCGACAGAAGTAGTTAGTTTGTGGAGAATGGGTCTGTGACACTACTTGCAGGGTTTAACATTTGAAGTTAGCCAGCAGTTGTCCTTCTCACTGAAGTCCTGAAATATTTAAACTTGGTGCTGTCCTTGAAGACCACGGGGAGGTTTTGTGCAGAACTCAGTGACCCATTTACTTTACGAATTTGAACCCAATATTGCGCCTGTGCTCTGCAGTGTTTGTTTTACCTCTGGGTGATATTCAAGGTGCTGTGTTTAATCAACCAAAACCTATATGGTTTGGCCTATCATTTTCTTGGAGATAAGAGTTTCTTCTCACTTATGAAGGATAGAGGTTACAGAAAAGTGAAGAGACTGTTGGAAAGACAATTTGTAACCATAAATACTCTGATTCTCTGCTGGAAATAAAAGTTTACAGCTGAGAATATAACCTAAGTGGATTTTTAAACCAAAGTATCAAAATTGGAATGGCAATAGACACCTACTAGGACAGAGGATAATGCTGTCTAACGTTTAGTAGACATTTAGGATCTATTATACTAATTTCACATTATCTAGCCAAAGTACTAACCACCTGCAGCATCGGCAGATGTATTATTCAGCCTCTTAAGGACCTTACACCTGTGTTTGATTTCATTGCAGCTTTTGCTTAACATCTTGAATTAGATCCTCTAAGGGATCTTCATTATCAACTGAATCTCTAGACAATTTATACCACAGAGTATTTATGATAAAACACACACACAGAGCAACATTTCATCTCAATTCTGGTCATTATATTTTTAAATGCAACCAAAGTAATGATCTTAGGAAACTTGATTAACCAATGTATACTGTAGATCACAGCTTTTATTATTCATTTTCATATGATAGCTCAGTTTACTAGACAAATCTGGGATGTAGTGATCTAGAAAAAAGGCCTCATTGTTATTTCTGTGGGGACAGTTCTGTTTCGTTCTATCTGATTTAAAATCGAATCCAAACTTTTAGAAGTGGGTGCATCATGCAGGACAAAGACAGAAAAGGGGAGAGGAGCAGCAGGGATCACTGCATGTGCTGGACGAAGCTGGTGAGGGGTACGACTGCTGTGCCACAGTAAAGGCAGCAAGGCATCCTTAGGCACTGACCCTACCTAGCCCAGGAGCAAGGTGCACCTGGTCTGCCCCTTAGGGCAAGGACTACACCTGCATTGGAGAGCCCCACTGAAGGGTTCAATTTCCACAGAATATCCTGGTTCCTGTACTACATCATCTAACACACTTGACATCCTGCCAGTATTACAGAGTATTATATTCATAGACTATATCCTCAGAATGTCTTTTGACCTTGAGCCAACACCTCAAAGACTTTCAGTGCTCGTCTTTCACAGATGACAGCTTCTTCTCTCAGGTGGCAAAGAACACCTGGCTCGAGCTTAGAGCTTTTCATACGGGCCTCCAAAGACCGTTCCAGAATTTCTAATCCCTTCCAAGGCTAATCTTCACATGTCCTTTTTTTTTTTTTCCCCGTATATAGGCCTACATTCTGGTTTGGGGAGCCTTTGCTCTATCTACTAGGACTTCTGTGAATCACATGGTGAAAATGCAGGAGATATGCTGAAGCAAATACTGCCAGATGTTTTTTCTGACAATGGATGTTTTCTGTATGCTTGGACAGATCGTTGTGTGTGTAGCTTTGTTTAAGAAGATATGTGGCAATGATAACTTTATTTATCAGGTTACCTTATTTTCTTGGTCTGTAAAGGAGAATGGAAAAGTCTGCAAAGGGCATCAAATAGCATGTACTTTAGAGCTGATGAATGACTTTGTACTTACTCCCACATGATGGGATGGTACCGTCTTGGATTCATAGCAAATAGTAGATATGATAGGGCCTCCTAAATTCATTTTGTCAGTGTCCTCATCATGGTAACTCAGCTGACATGTTCACATCAGAGAGAATGTTTCACGTAGCCTTCCTCAAACTTAATGAATATTGTACCATTTTCATGATAAGCACAGTGATTTTACAATCGTGCACCCAGCTCTAAGCACCCAGTTCTAAAGAGCACTCCAGTTAAACTTACATATGTATCTGTGTATAAGAAATAGAGTCACAACATGCAAAAAAAGTCTTTATATTTTGAAAGTGTGAAGTGTTTCTATTAGCCTCCAAGATGACATTAAAAAAAGAAAGAAACCACGTATGCTTTGTATTATTTGGAGTGGAACAAGTAATCTGAAAGAGTAGGGAATTTTACATCAAATGAATTGCAATAATTTCTTTGTTGTCAGAAAATTGAAAAGTCAAGAAAATAATAAAAAAAAATTTTTATGTTAAGAATTAGATAAGAAAAATGTTTTTGTCATTGTTGTTCAGTCATTAGTCACGTCTGACTCTTTGTGACCCCATGAATCACAGCACGCCAGGATTTCTTGTCCATCACCATCTCCCAGAGGTTATTCAAACTAATGTCCATTGAGTCAGTGATGCCATCCAACTATCTTATCCTCTGTCATCCCCTTCTCCTTGTGTCTTCAATCTTTCCCAGCATCAGAGTCTTTTCCAGTGAATCAATTCTTTGCATCAGTTGGCCAAAGTATTGGACCTTCAGCTTTAGCATCAGTCCTTCCAATGAATATTCAGGGTTTATTTCCTTTAGGATTGACTAGTTTGATCTTTTTGGAGTCTAAGGGACTCTCAAGAATCTTCTCCAACACCACAGTTCAAAAGAATCAATTCTTTGGAGATCCTACTCTTACGTCCATACACGACTACTGGAAAAACCATAGTTTTGAGTATATGAACTTTTGTTGGCAAAGTAATGTCTCTGCTTTTTAATATACTGTCTAGGTTTGCAATAGCTTTTCTTTCAAGGAGCAAGCGTCTTTTAGTTTCATGGCTGCAGTCACCATCTGCAGTGACTGTGGACCCCAAGAAAATAAAGTCTGTCACTGTTTCCATTGTTTCCCCATCTATTTGCCATGACGTGATGGGACCAGATTCCATGATCTTAGTTTTTTGAATGTTGAGTGTTAAGCCAGCTTTTTACTATTTGTGTTTATTCATTTGTGTAACTTTATTCTCTTCCATTTGTAGCCTAGTAATGGTGCCAATTGGTTTTATTGGATAGAATTTATGAAGTGAAGAAGGACCATCCTAGAAAAATTGTAGAACCTTTGTAAAAAAATGTAAATAAATAAAATATTATGGTTGTGATGTCAATGGCAACAAAAAAAGCAATACAAATTGAACTTTTGCCTTGATTAAAGACATAGTTACTATATGTGGAATTTGCCATAGACATACTATAATGCTATCAATAAAAATCAATTTCTCACTGTAGAAGAGGAAAAATATTTTGTTTATTAACAAAGTACATTTAAAAGATAAAATTATTTACAAAGATGGTGTTTTTTTCTACCGCTTGCAAAACAAAATGGTTTTAGTTCTTATTCAAGACCTGTGTTAAGTAATTCTTTTAAAACTGTTTAAAAAAGGTACTAGATGCTCTTCTTGACTCTTAAACCCCAAATTAATGCTAAATTATAAAGACTGATTTTTGCATAAATTGTAGATTTGCAACAGGATCTGAAATATTCAGTATATACAGTATAAAACATAATAAAACGTGATTGAAAACACAAATATATATATAATATCTATAAAAGTTTCCAGAATCTTTACTCCTATATTAATTCATCCATTTGTTATAGCTTATCTTCCTCTCAGTTGATTACTGTTCTTTTTATAAGGGTCGTGGTTGTTGTTCAGTCTCTGAATCATATCTAACTCTTTTATGACCCAAGGCTCCTCTGTCCATGGGATTTCCCAAGCGAGAATACTGGAATGGATTGCCATTTTCTTCCCCAGGGGGTCTTCCTGATCTGTTGATTGAATCCACATCTCCTGCACTGATGGGCAGTTTCTTTACCACTGAGCCATCAGGGAAGAATAGGGGTAGCAGATATTTTTCAAGTGTTATCATTCGGATAGTTTTCTTACATGTGGACCTCCTACCTCCTTTATAAACAGGAACACCCTTATGCCTCAACCTAATGAGCATCTTACAAAGGTCTTTTGTTTGTTTCATTTGCTTTGCTTTGATTGCTTAGTTTGGCCTGGCTTGATTTGGTTATCTTGGTTTATTTTGGGGAGGATGTAAAAATAACCTTGCAGGAATAAAATATAACAAAAGTTATAAGATATATTGAGGCAAGGATTGTGCATGTGTCAATGACAGTTGACATGTAGTCTTGGCATGAAGCTGGTATCTGCAATGTGTTTGTAAATGACATTAGTTCTTGTATCCTCATTCAATTTTTTTTTTTGTCCCTATGAGAACTTTTTAGTTAAGTATCCAAGGTATAGCAAAATGGCCAGGCATAGCTAGTAGACCTGAAATGTGAAATAGAGAAGTATCCAAAGTGTATTTCCTAATTTTGCTCCCTATTTCTTGGATAAATAAACTGTGACACTTCATTTACACCTGTTTCCTCACTTTTGCTACATCTTCACTGTCAATTTAATGTTTGATGTTTCCTCTTAATAGCTTACCCACTACTGAACATTTCCTATGTATCAGGCACCAATGTTATATTACTTTCATGATCTTATATATTATCTGTGAAGTACTTAATATTCCCATTTTACAGATGAGAAAACTGAAGCTTAGGCTAAATAGTCTATCCAAGTTCTATGCTCTTACTTCAGCATATCATTATTCCTGTAAAGTACTTTAAAGCCTGAACTGGCTCTACAAATAGTAGAACAAATTATTCCTAGCTTAGCAAATATATTAGCTATTTTATATAAAAGAACAATGAAGACAAATATTTAATTTTCAATTAATAATCTCAGTAGGTGAAAATTCTCAGATCTTATGTGAATCACAATGTGGTTAATAGATAGTTTTTGAAAATTTTGAATTATGATAAAGTAACCTGCTATAGGAGAAGGCAATGGCAACCCACCCCAGTAGTCTTGCCTGGAGAATCCCAGGGACAGGGGAGCCTGGTGGGTTGCCATCTATGGGGTTGCACAGAGTCGGACATGACTGAAGAGACTTAGCAACAGAAACAACAGCCTGCTATAAAGAGATACTATCCTTGCTAAAATGTTAATTATTTCAAAATGGAAATTGGATTGTTCTTAGGATAATTGACTAGGCCACTGGGTTACGTGATTTGGCTGTCCATGATATTTCTTCCCTTAAATTGTGGTTGGAAATATTTTGAAAGATGAGCTTCTTTCACTGAAGTCGATAGTTAATTTTTCAGCGTCCCTTAACTGCTAACATTTGAAGTGAACATTTTTATTACTGAAAAGAGAGGCTCTTGGAACCACTACCGGGATAAGAGTCATAGTGGTTTTTGCAATGATGGAAAGGTTAGAACAATTAGAAAGTACTCATGGTGTAATTGGGATTATGAATTACTGGTACATCATGAAACTGTTTTAAATGATTAGAGAAAAAGTACAGTAAAATAATAAAAGAACACTAATTTTAAATCACAAAGGTCATTTAAGGATTGTTATTTACTCTATCATGTATTTTTTTTCCTTTAGGGGACACATTTATTCTTTAATATTTATCATTGTTTATATTATATTTTATACTTATTATTATGTCCAAATAATAAAGTTATTATAGCCACTCCTCTAATAATAGTCTCATCTTTCATCTATTCTGTTAGAATATGGCATGCTGACATTCATTCTGAAGGATAATTTATTAATGTATTAATGTACCCAGTGACCTGTAGACATCTAATAACTGCCAAAACAGCAGGACTGAGGTTTGCCCTGTGAGTAATATGTAAAAAAATATTAGCCTAATGTAGCATCTTAGGATGTGACTCTGAGATATCATTATAAAGTTCTATTTACACACTCATATTCTGAATGAAGTAGCTTATTCATGACATTCACAATCACTAATATTTTGTTGATGTCTGAGACAACTCACTTTTCAGATTGTTCAGTGTTTGCTTGGTTTGGACATTCCTAGTATCTTTCCCACTATGAGAATATTTGTTATGCTACTTCTCTTGAAATTCAGATAGTCCCAATGTGACCTGAAGAAGTACAGCTTTCTGAGTTACCTTGATAACAGAAATGAATTCTGTTAGAGGTCTAGAAGGACTGAATTCAGCAACACAGACTCGAAGTCAGAAAAAAAAAAAATTATTTGGTCTTGATTTGAGCGTCAGTGAATTTGGGTGAAACAAATTTCTGGATTTTCAGGGACTACACTTCATCCCTTAAAATGTTCACTGACTGAATTCAGCAACATAGACTCGAAGTCAGAAAAAAAATTATTTGGTCTTGATTTGAGTGTCAGTGAATTTGGGTGAAACAAATTTCGGGATTTTCAGGGACTACACTTCATCCCTTAAAATGTTCACTCCTGTGTTTTAAACTTCTCCCTCTTTATTGATTCATACTTGCTGATATATATACATGCTCACCTCTTGCTAAAAATTAAAAACAAACAAATTCATATACCAATCTTCTCAGCCCAGATATATCCAGGTACAGTACCTCTGTCCACAATCTGAGAAACTGCTTATACTTTATCTAGGCTATCATTTGGCATCATTGATCTGCTCTACTGTCTATTTGTTCCCAATTTCAGTATTTTTTCATAGTTTCACTTTTCCTAAACTAGTTTCCTTAGGTAGATAATCTTGATTCCTCAATTCTTAAGTTGGATACTAGCTTATTTATATCTGTCTTCTTTTCAAATATACTTATTTAAATATGCATAAGTCCCTTTTAATACAATTTTCACTCTATTCCTCAGCAATTGAGATATAGTGTGTTTGATGACAATTTCTTAGACAATTCTAAGTCTTAGAAAAATCCCATTATGATTTATGCTATGATTGTATATCAGTTATTTAATTAATGTATAACTCTATTGTTTTTGTTATTTATTTTTTCAAAGTTATTTAGATTGTGGTCATAGAACGTAATCTTAGCCGTTTCTTTAGATCAGTTTAATACTTAAGTCACAGTATATAGATATTTTTGTAATTGCCTTATATAAACTTGAGAAGGATGAGTATTCTCCATATATTTTATTCATGTCCATTAAATTTATGTTATTTATTGTATTTTTAAAATATTTTATATTTATATTTTTTTCCAACATGATGTCAATATTGAGAGAAACATGTTGATATATGCTACTTTGGTAGTTCAGTTCAGTCACTCAGTCCTGTCCAACTCTTGCAACCCCATGGACCACAGCACTCCAGGCCTCCTTGTCAATCATGGACTCACAGAGTTTACCCAACCTCATGTCCATTGAGTCGGTGATACCATCCAACCATCTCATCCTCTGTAATCCCCTTCTCCACCCACCTTCAATCTTTTCCAGCATCAGGGTCTTTTCAAATGAGTCAGCTCTTCACATTAGGTGGCCAAAGTATTGGAGTTTCCACTTCAACATCAGTCCTTCCAATGAACACCAAGGACTGATCTCCTTTAGGATGGACTGGTTGGATCTCCTTGCAGTCCAAGGGACTCTTGAGAGTCTTCTCCAACACCACAGTTCAAAAGCATCAATTCTTCAGCACTCAGCTTTCTTTATAGTCCAATTCTCTCATCCATACATGACTACTGGAAAGACCATAGCCTTGAAGCAACAGACCTTTGTTGGCAAAGCAATGTCTCTGCTTTTTAATATGCTATCTAGGTTGGTCACAGCTTTCCTTCCAAGGAGTAAGTGTCTTTTAATTTCATGGCTGCAGTCGGCAGCTGCAGTAATTTTGGAGACCAAAAAACAATAAAGTCAGCCACTGTCTCCATTGTTTCCCCATCTATTTGCCATGAAGTGAGGGGACCAGATGCAATGATCTTTGTTTTCTGAATGTTGAGTTTTAATCCAACTTTTTCACGCTCCTCTTTCACTTTCATCAAGAGGCTCAGGAGGGAGGTGGGAGAGGGGTTCTGGAAAGGCAACACATGTACACCCATGGCAGATTCATGTCGATATATGGCAAAACCAGCACAATATTGTAAAGTAAAAAGTCGTTATTGAATTTGTTACAATAAAAAAAAAAATTTTAAGAGGCTCTTTAGTTCTTCTTTGCTTTCTGCCACAAGGGTGGTGTCATCTGCATATCTGAGGCTATTGATATTTCTCCCAGAAATCTTGATTCTAGCTTGTGTTTCATCCAGCCCAGCATTTTTCAAGATGTACTCTGCATATAAGTTAAATAAGCAAGGTGACAATATACAGCCTTGACGTACTGCTTATCCTATTTGGAACCAGTCTGTTGTTCCATGTCCAGTTCTAGCTATTGCTTCGTGACCTGCATACAGATTTCTCAGGAGGCAAGTCAGGTGGTCTGGTATTCCCATCTCTTTCAGAACTTTCCACAGTTTATTGTGATCCACACAAACAAAGGCTTTGTTTTCACACAGTCAATAAAGCAGAAGTAGATGTCTTTCTGGAACTCTGTTGCTTTTTCGATGATCCAGTGGATGTTGGTAATTTGATCTCTGGTTCCTCTGCCTTTTCTAAAACCAGATACTTTGGAAATTACTATATAAATTTTCTTCTGGTTCTGTCAATTTTTGTGTATAAAATCTTTGCTTTTTTATTAAGTGTGTGCATTTGGGGGGTTATTATGTATTTCAAATGGATTGACCTATTTATCATTATATAATGACATTCTTGTGAGATAGTAATAGTCATAAAGTTTTTATGATTTATCTGTTTTTTGCCTTGTTAAAGAAATCAAATCTTAGGTCATAGAAATATTTTCTGTATTGTTTGAAATGTTCACAATACTGTTTATTTTTTAAATAATCATATCTTTCCTTTGTTTCTCTTGTCTTATTGTTTTGACTGTAGTTTCAAGTAAACATTGTATAATAATAATGTTAGTAAGTGTTTTTATTTTTTAAAGTGTTTAACTTAGGAAATGTTTTTATATTTGACTAAAACATAGTCAAATATAACATGCCTTTCTAAGCCTGTCTGTAAGTATATATATGAGTACATAATTTTATACACTGTTGCATTGTCATTTCCTAGTTATCTATCAAACAGCATTTTGAGCTGTAAATTCATCAGGAGAATTTTCTTTTTTCAACAATTATAAATCCATTTGTTAGCATAATGCCTAATACATTAATGAGTCATTAAATTAGTATTTATTAATTAAATGAGTATTTATTAAATAAATGAGTAAATAAATATATACCATAAGAAGAAAGTATTTATGCACTATATAATAGATAATGAGAGAATTGTTGTACAAACCTTTGATCATTATTTCTGGGGTTTGTTTTGTTGGTTTTTCTTTTTTTTTTTTGATTTTCTTTACTTTATTGTGTTGGTTTTGCCATACATTTACATGAATCCGCCATGGGCATACATATGCTCCCCCTCCAGAACCCCCCTCCCTCCTCCCTCCCGATTCCCTCCCCCTGGGACATCCCAGTGCACCAGCCCCGAGCATCAATCCTGGGCTGGTGATTAATTTCACATACGATAATTAACATGTTTCAATGCCATTCTCCCATATCATCCTACCCTTGCCCTCTTCCACAGAGTCCATGAGACTGTTCTATACATTTGCGTTTCTTTTCCTATCTCGCATGCAGGGTTCTTGTTACCATCTTTCTAAATTCCATATATATGCATTAGTATACTGTATTTTTGTTTTTCCTTCTGGCTTACTTCACTCTGGATAATAGGATCCAGTTCCGTCCACTTGAGTAGAACTGATTCAAATGAATTCTTTTTAATGGCTGAGAAATAGTCCATTGTGTATATGTACCACAGCTTTCTTATCCATTTGTCAGTTGATGGGCATCTAGGTTGCTTCCATGTCCTGACTATTGTAAACAATGTGGCGATGAACATTGGGGTACACATGTCTCTTTCAATTCTGGTTTCCTTGGTGTGTATGCCCAGCAGTGGGATTGCTGGGTCAGATGGCAGTTCTATTTTCAGTTTTTTAAGGAACCTCCACACTGTTCTCCATAGTGGCTGTACTAGTTTGCATTCCCACCAACAGTGTAAGAGGGTTCCCTTTTCTCCACATCCTCTCCAGCATTTATTGCTTGTAGACTTTGGTTGGTTTTTCTTTCAACAAATTATTTCTCTGATATAATGCTCCCTGTGTAGCATTTGAGATCTTAGTTCCCCAGCCATGGATTGAATCCATGTGCTCTACAGGGGCAATCTTAACCCCTGGACTGCTAGGGAAGTCTCATGTCTGAATTTATTAAAATAGTATTTTAAGAGAGTGGGGTTTGTCTGTTTAGTTGGCTGGTTTTTATTGTTGTTTGTGTTTTATGGCTCAGTGGTAAGGAATTTGCCTGCCAACACAGGAGAGGCAGGTTAGATCCCTGGATTGGGAAGATCCCCTGGAGAAGGAAATGTCACCCCATTCCAGTATTCTTGACTGGGAAATCCCATGGACAGAGGAGCCTGGCAGGCTACACTCCATTCAGTCTCAAAGAGTCAAAACGACCGCGAGTAAACAGTCAACAGTATTTATTTTATTTATTTAAAAAAAATAATCCTTGCTAAGATGTTGTTGATGAACCAAGATATAAACTAAGCAACAAAAAGGCAGATGAGTCAGGAAGATGGTAATTATATAAGGTTTGTGTTATTGTTACATTTTGTTGTTCAAGTTGCAGAATGACATTGTGGAAATTATGAGAAAATAATTAAAATTACCATTTTGAGTTTATACAACTTTTAGAGTCTTTTTATAATGTAAACATTAGTATGAGTGTGCATATTTTAAAAGCCTAAAAATCAACACAGAATCTAACCTTGTTACATTTTCTGGCCAATTATTACTGTAGAAGTCCAGATTTTTCATAAGACTCTAATCAGCATGTTACAAAATCACTCAGTTTATAAAATGACTGCCAGCCAAACACCACCAAAAACACCACAGTTTCAAAATTTAAGATTTGAAACAGACTTAATAAAATCTGACATATTGTCTTTGACATTTGCCAAGGAGCCAGGTAAACTCATTTAGTTTTCTTTTGTTTGGCAGTCATCAAATAGTTATTAGATGTGTCCTCTTCAAATGCATTTCAGTTAATATAACCATTTTGCAGTGGTTATATTTACTCATTGTACAAGCAAAAATTCCCACCACAGTCCCCCCACATTTCACATTCTTAAGAGGAATTCTCACTCAGGTTGCCTCCTTTATTACACATTCTTTTTTTTTTTTTATTAGTTTTGCCATACAATGACATGATATTGCCATGGGTTTACATATGCTCCCCCTCCAGAACCCCCCTCCCTCCTCCCCACCTCCTCCTTCCCCCCTGGAAATCTGGATGCACCAGCCCCGAGCATCAATCCTGGGCTGGCGATTGATTACACATATGATAATTAACATGTTTCAGTATCATTCTCCCATATCATCCCACCCTTGCCCTCATCCACAGAGTCCACAAGTCTGTTCTATACATCTGCGTTCCTTTTGTTGTCTCGCATGCTGGGTTCACGTTACCGTCTTTCTAAATTCCATATATATGCGTTAGTATACTGTATTGTTTTACTTTCTGGCTTACTTCACTCTGGATAATGGGCTCCAGTTCCATCCACCTGAGTGGAACTGATTCAAATGAATTTTTTTTAATGCTGAGTAATATTCCATTGTGTATATGTACCACAGCTTTCTTATCCATGCGTCAGTTGATGGGCATCTAGGTTGCTTCCATGTCCTGGCTATTGTAAACAATGCAGCGATGAACATTGGGGTACACGTGGCTCTTTCAATTCTGGTTTCCTCGGTGTATATGCCCAGCAGTGGGATTGCCGGGCCATATGGCAGGTCTATTTGCAGCTTTTTAAGGAACCTCCTCCACACTGTTTTCCATAGTGGCTGTACTAGTTTGCATTCCCATCAACAGAGTAAGAGAGTTCCCTTTTCTCCACATCCTCTCCAGCATTTATTTCTTGTAGATTTTTGGATGGCAGCCATTCTGACTGGTGTAAAGTGATACCATAGTCAAAGCAATCTTGAGAAAGAAGAATGGAACTGGAGGAATCAACCTACCTGACTTTAGGCTATACTACAAATCCACAGTCATTAAGACAGTATGGTACTGGCACAAAGACAGAAATATAGATCAATGGAACAGAATAGAAAGCCCAGAGATAAATCTACACATCTATGGACACCTTATCTTTGACAAAGGAGGCAAGAATATACAATGGAGAAAAGACAACCTCTTTAACAAGTGGTGCTGGGAAAACTGGACAGCCACTTGTAAAAGAATGAAACTAGATCACTTTCTAACACCATACACAAAGATAAACTCAAAATGGATCAAAGATCTAAGCATAAGACCAGAAACTATAAAACTCCTAGAGGATAACATAGGCAAAACACTCTCTGACATAAACCAAAGCGGGATCCTCTATGACCCACCTCCCAGAATATTGGAAATAAAAGCACAAATAAACAAATGGGACCTAATTAAAATTAAAAGCTTCTGCACAACAAAGGGAACTATAAGCAAGGTGAAAAGACAGCCTTCAGAATGGGAGAAAATAATAGCCAATGAAGCAACGGACAAAGAATTAATTTCAAAAATATACAAGCAACTCCTGCAGCTCCATTCCAGAAAAATAAACAACCCAATCAAAAAGTGGGCCAAAGAACTTAACAGACATTTCTCCAAAGAAGACATAAAAATGGCTAACAAACACATGAAAAGATGCTCAACATCACTCATTTTCAGAGAAATGCAAATCAAAACCACAATGAGGTACACATTCTTTTTTAAAAGAAGCAGTGAGTGGCTTTTCCTCTCAAATGAATGCATGTCAGTTAGGAATTCATAGTAGCTTTGTAGCTTGAAAGGCTTGTGCTTCATGACAGGTGTCAAGACTGGTGATGATTTAAATTAATACTGAAGAATAGTAAATGAGAGACAGAAGAATTCTGCCAAGTCTTCTCTACGACACACAGTTTGGGACTTTATTGTCCATAAAAATGAATTGCTACTAGGCAAATTATGAGAGGATTTAAAGTAGTGATATATGAAGAGAACAACACAAAGATATGTGTGACAGGCTTTTTGGATGTCAATCTGATATTCAAGTTATAAACTGGTATTATAGTTATTATGCAAGGATATTAGTAATTGATAGATTCAAAATACTAATTTTCTAGGTAGGATTAGCTGGTAAGTGCTTTACTATTTCTGAACAAAGCTATATGTTAAGATATATTAGTTCTCAATGTTAATTTTAAATTTAGTATATAAAAAGTGTATGGCATAGAACACCTGAAGATTTTAAGAACTTTCTGTATTTGATTTAGAAAATGTCATAAATCCTTTAGGAAATATTATATCAATGAAGATACCATTTTATGAGCACATGTTTCTAACTGTGCAATTTTAAAATAAAGTAACACTGTGCATTATGCATACAAATACAAAAATATACAAAAACACACATATTTTGCTGTTTCTAACAGTGAGATTATCAAAGCCAGCCATAATCAATGTACATTAATTAAAAGTGTAGGTCAATGAAGAGATTATGGTGAGCCCTGTGTAACTGAAAGAAATTGCACAGCATCATTTAGTAGGAAATCCCTGTTTTCCCCAAATCCTAAATACATTCTGCTTATAAATGCAGCCTCTGAATCCTGTGAATGCACACAGAATGACATCTGCTATGTTCACTTATGCCACCTACCAACTAGTGTTAAAATGGAAAATTAAAACAGATTTGCAGTATAACATTGCTATTGACACAGTGAAAGAATTTGCTCTGCCATGAATTAAAATGTAGTTTGGTGAAGACATCTTACGTCACTTCCCACCACCACAGCCAACAACAACAACAACAACAACATGATAAAATCACAGACCACCTAGAAAAAGAAGAAAATTTGATAATTGTGAGTAACGTCCTTCAACTTGCAAAGAAATGATAGTTTACAGTGAATGGTATCAGAATCATGATCTCCAAAGAAGCTTTAGCTTCAGGACCAGGGACTCTGCTACAGCTTTTGTGTAGCAGAGTTTTACTAAAGTGAGAAAAGAGACAGAGAAAGCTTCTGACACAGATATCGGAAGGAGATCAGAGAGTGCCCCACTTGCTAGTTTTATCAAGGCCTTATATACTTTACCAGACCCACTTCCACAACATACATCTTAAATTAACAAGATGAACTAAAAATAGAAAGGTCTTACCAGACCCACTCCCACAACATATGTCTTAAGATCATAAAATTAGTCAGAAAACCTTCTTGTTTAGGAAAAACATTTCCTCAAGCAAGATACATTGTTATATTGACTGAGACAAAGCAATGTAGAAAAAAAATGTTAGTACTTTTCTCCTTCAGAGCCCCAGATGCCTTTCTCCTTCTCAAGGGCTCTGGACCCCTTTCTCCTCCTCAGGGACCCAAGACTTCTTATCAACCTACCTAGGACCTGCCTGTCTCAGAAAGATGAAAGCAATGTTATTTCAGAATGATGAGTCAGGCAGATGAAACTATTTTGTATGTGAGTAGAAAATAAAACTAAATATGAAAAGTAGGTGAAATTGGTAGAAATAAGCACTAATGAGACTTACAATTACCAAGGAGGAAATCTTTTAAAAGAAGAAACAGGGTGATATTTAGGAGCGTTATTTTATGACAATACTGAATACTGGGAAAAATAGAAAATAATAAAGGGCAGAATAAAGATCAGAAAGGGATCACACAGAAAAGTACAAAGTCAAAACAAAATTGTTCTCAGATATTGATGTCCTCTGAGATGGCCTTGTCCCACCAAATGCTCATTTATCTATTGGCGAGGGAAAAAAGCAATTTTTACCAGCCGAGCCCAGCAACACTTAATATCTAAATACACCACTTCATATAGCACACAAAAACAACATATATTTTAGAAAAGCTTGTTGTATGTGTGCTCCCCTGTATGTCTGCTCAATTTCAGGCTTGTACACGGCTCCCTCAATGACCAAAAAGATAAAAGAAAAAAACCTCACCTTGAAATTCTGTTTTCTGCCATTATGTTTAGTGTTCACAGCCAACAAAAATGCTGTTCAACAACTTGTTTTATTTGAAATGAACTCTCAATGATTAATGTATCTGGAATAAATATAAAACTACATGAGCATACCTTAGTGAGTCAGAGGAACACACACATGTAAATTTTAAAAAGCTGAATGTAGGGATTCCTGTTTTTGAGCATGTCTTTCTACTTACCACCCAGAACACTTGATATATTAGTCTTATCATATCCCATATAAATAGACATTTTATACTCATTCCAGATTCACTTTGTAAGTTACATATAGTTTTTTACTAAAATTGATGATTGCATGACTGATGTGCTCTTATGATGGTTCATTTTAAAAACACACAAATAAATACGCAAAATATATAGTAGGACAGTCAAAGCCTGAGTGTTGAGCAGCATATCTAGATTTGAATGAAGGACCAGGATCAAATCTTGCCTTGTAATTTTCTAAGATAATAAAAATCATGCAGAATCTGGAAAAAATGGTATTGGTTCTGAGGGATGTAGAGGAGAGGTCTAAGAAAAGGAAGATATTAAAAAAAAAAACAGGCTTTTCCTTCTGAAGTGCAGAGATCAACAAAACACTCTTCAATGATGTTTTCATCTTTAAAATGTGTATATTATCAGAGAGGTGAGAAACTATCTATCTATCTAAACTAACTATCGAAACTTGTTTAGGTCTATGCAGTTTGTTTGTAAATGGTGGACTATCAAGTAGCACCAACTTTTTTAAAACTCTAAACTGTTTTTGTTTTTTTGTTCTTTCACATGCATGGGAAATATATGGATATCTGATTATAAAAGTGTGTGCTCCATGCACATACGCATTCTATGTGCTGAATTTCCAGTTCATATCCCATAGTAATTATAGTTTATATGCATATATAGGTGATTCATTACTCATCCATTTTAACAAGATTTCTTGTAGTTTGGTGATTATATCTTCTTTACACTAGTATTAAATACTTCCAATGCAAGTAATATTAAAAATATAATATTAATTGATTAGGTCCTTTCACTCACCTTTTTATCTCCACAGGTAGCCTCATAGTTGAACATATTCCTATCTATTCAATCTTATATTTTTTTAGGAAAAACTGAATGAATAAGATGAAATTTGGGTTGCATACAAGTCACATAAGATTTGCATAATTTAGAATAAATAGAAAGATCATGTATGTTTGGAACATTCAACTCAAGATTGATTATGCACTTATTTCTCTGATATCTTTCCACTTTAAGCAGTGATTTTCTTTAAAACAAATTCTACTCCAAAACCTAAGGGACCCAACATTTCTCCTATCAAAATAGAAATGGGCATTAAAGAAGTCCCAAGTCATTCTGACAGATCCTTCTCCAATTGAAAAGTACTAAATTAATATGTAGGTACATTTAAAAACATTTCCTTTGTTGTCAGTACATTTTCTTGAGATAAAACTAGAGTGACATCAATTCACAGTGTAATTGAATACTAAAACACCAGTAATAATGAATAAAATATGTATCTAGGAAAAGATTTTTCTATTGCTTTTCATAATTATTTAAAATATATTCACTGTTGGATAGAAAAATGGCTGCTTTAAAAGATAGTTTTTTGTATATCATAAAAAGTGGCTATTTAGTCATGAGATGCAAATCCTACAAAAAGTTAATTACAAAAACAATTGGCTAGAGTTACCCCTTGAACTCCATGGGCTTTAACAGATCAAAACATATAGGTGGATTTTTTTAATGGTAATGCCTCTGTGCTATACATTAGCAGTTGGTTGAATCCACAGATGTAGGAGGCCAACACCTCCCACATATTTGGGTTTTTGACTGCATAAAGATCGGTGCCCCCTACACACCACTTATTCAAGGGCTAGCTGTGGTATAATTTTTGCAAATTAAAGTAATTTAAAAATCTAAAATTATTTTTATTTTATTAGGAATATTCAGTATGTTTTTGGTCTTTTTTGGCCAAAATGACTCCTTATTCCCCTCTCCCAACATTTTCTCCAGTATGAAGGTAGATCAATTTATGTATCTATATCCTGTCCTCACCTTCTCCCTCATGCTACCTTATGGGTAACTTGACTGTCTTGGTTGGTGAATGTGGGAAAAGTATTTGGGAGTGAATGGCCAGAGAAATCTGTTTGTATAAATCTATCATCTTGGGGTTCAGGTTTAGTAAGCATAATTTCTGATATACGTAAGTCAGGTTCTCCATTATCAACTTTAAAAATATTTCTGTGTACACCTGCCTTTTTGTTTGCCTTTTTCTTGTTATAGGTGGTGTAGAATTGAAGCAGAAAAGAGAATAATTACAGGACTCCTCAGCTCCAACAATTTTTTTTTTGCCAACGCTTAGAAATGAATTTTTATTGTGTTACAAATACAAAATATGGATCTACGCTTTTCAATAATTTTGAAATGTACAACATGTGCGTGGTCAGACATGTCCAACTCCTTGAGACCCTGTGGACTGTTGCCTGCCAGGTCCTTTTGCCATGGAATTTTCCAGGCAAGAATACTAGAGTGGGTTGCCACTTCCTACTCTAGTGGAACATCCTGACCAGGGATCGAACCAATGTTTCCTGTGGCCCCAGCATTGTGAGGCTGATCCTTTACTATTGAGCCACTTGGGAAGCGATATGTATGATGCAGTGTTGTTAATTATAGTTACGATGTTGTAGAACAGATCTCTGAAACTTATTCATTTTATACAATTGAAACTAAGCCCAATGAACAGCAATTTCTTGTTTCCCCTCCCCCCTAGTCCCCAACATATCATTCTATTCTCCGTTTCTATGCTGTTTGCCTGTTTTAGATATCTTATACAAGTGAACTCATGTAGTACTCAGCTTTCTGCAACTGTCTAATTTCACTTAGCATAAAGTCCTCTAGGTTCATCCATGTTGTCCCACATTGCAGAATTTCATTCTTTTCTAAGTCTGAATAATATTGCATATTTTATTGTATGCACACACACAATTTATTTATCCATTGATGGGCACTTCAGTTTTCTGAATTTTCACTATTGAGAATAGTGTGATGAACATAGGAGTGTGTATATCTCTTTGAGGTCTGGATTTCATTTCTTTTGGATATATGCCAAGAAGTGGGATTGCTAAACCTATAGTAATCCTATTTTTAATTTTTTGAGGAACTGCCATAATATATTCATAATAGCTGCATTATTTAACATTCTTAGCAACAGTGTGCAAAAGTTTTAATTTCTCCACAAGTCCTTGTTACTTTTTTCTTTTTGATAAGCCTTTTGACCATTTATTCACCTTCTTTTAAGGAATAGCTCTGTTAATTCCATACTTCAAATTTATCTTACCCACTTCCCCTTTGTTAACTATATGTTTGCTGTCAATGTCTGTGAGTCTGTTTCCATTTTGTCTATAGAGTTATTTTGTATTATTTTTAGATTCTGCAGATAAGTGATATCATATATTATTTGGCTTTTTCTGTCTGACTTACTTTTCTAAGTTGAATATATTCTTAGATCCATCTGTGTGTTGCAAGTGGCAATATTTCATTCTGTTTTTATAACTGAGTGATACCCATTTTATACATACATATATATATCACATTTTCTTAAGCCAAGTATCCATTGATGGACACTTGGGTTGTTTCCACGTCTTGGCTATTTTAAGTAGTGCTGCTGTTAACACTGGGATTTACATATCTTTTCAAATTAGAGTTTTTGTTTTTCCAGATATATACCCAGGAGTGGGATTGCTGGATCATATGGCAACTCTATTTTTATTTTTCAAGGAACCTCACTGCTCTTTTCCGTAATAGATGCACCAGTTTACATTCTCACCACCAAACAGGCAGTTTTCTTTTACTCCACACTCTTTCTAGCGTTTATTATTTGTAAACTTTTTGATGATGGAAATTCTGACTAGTGTAACATGTTACCTCATTGTGGTTTTGATTTGCATTTCTCCAACAGCTTTGTGGAGCATCTTTTTGTACACCTGTTGGCTATTTGTATATCTTCTTTGGAAAAATGTCTATTTAGATCTTCTGTCCATTTTTTGGATTGAGTTGTCTTTTTGATATTGAGTTGTATGAGCTATTTGTATATTTTGCTAAAATTTACTGAGGATTTTTACATTTATGTTCATCAGATATTTGGAAATTTAGTTTTCTTTTTCTGTAGCATCTTTGGCATCAGGATGATTTTGGCTTCATAAAATGAGTTAGGAAGTGTTCCCACTTTTCAATTTTGGGGGATATTTTGAGAATTGGCATTGATTCTTCATATGTTTGATATAGTTCAACAGTGAAACCATCTGATTGTGGGCTTCCTTGTTGGGAGGTAGGATTTATTAAAGAAAAAAAAAACACAGAAGGAAGCTTTCATTTCAATATTTTTATCAGAACACTTATACCCCAATATTTTAGCAAATGATGGAATTTATGCAGTTTTCCACAGTTTCATCAAACTCCTATAAAATTTCCCTGTTTCATGTCAATGGGAAAAATATTTCATCTAACTATCTGAATGTTAATCACTAGATTGATGTAGTTAAACCTGGAAGTGAAAGTCGCTCAGTAGCGTCTGACGCTTTGCGATCCCATGGACTACATAGTCCATGTAATTCTCCAGGCCAGAATACTGGAGTGGGTAGCCTTTCCCTTCTCCAGGGGATCTTCCCAACCCAGGGATCAAACCCAGACCTCCCACATTGCAGGTGAATTCTTTACCAGCTGAGCCGCAAGAGAAAGCCATTGTGTAGTTAAACCTAGTTTACCTTTACTTACTTCTGGTTTACACATCACCTAGCCACTATCCTTTTATCATAAAGCACAATTACATAATGACAGATATTCTCATTGCACTATTATCTGACACAGCAAAGTCTTTCAAAGTGTATTCAACAAATGCCAAGAGAATGTTTTCTATTTTACAGGTGCATGGTAAGTTTTCTGTACGTATCTACTGAATTAATAAGTAAACTATACACATTTTTAAACTATCTGTTTTATGGACACTCACATATAAAATGAAAATAATCCACTTCAAAAATAGTTTGAAAATCTAAAATTAAAGACAATAAAAGCTACTATAGAAGGTTTTTTGTTAATTTCACTTTTATCCTCAAATTATTAAATGCTATGTTATCTTTCATTGATGTTTGTATATTACTGAATTTGAGTTGCAGTGATGTTTAGTTAGGCTAAAGTCTACTTCACTAAACATTTCCAAAAATCTGAAGAATATAATAAGGTTCACAGCAATGTTATCCATAATTAGCTTTATTTTTTTGTTAATTAACATCAGCTGTTCAAAGTTTATTGCTTGCCACTTGAAGATTAAGAGCTCAACAAGTGGAACTCTGTACTTTGAACTTTTTGGAAATATACTACATTATTTTTTATGTAGTATGATTAAGTATTTATTTATTTTGATAAATATAAATCCTTCATAATAATAATAATTTAATCCTATAATAAGCACTATTATAATCCCCATTTTAGGCAAGAGAAATGGTGAAATGGAGGCGCATAAGAGATGAATACATTTCCACAAGATGTTTCTCTGGAGTCTGTGATCTTCAGTCAGTCAGCTCAGTCATGTCCCACTCTTTTCAGCCCCATGGACTGCAGCACACCCTGTCCATCACCAAATTTTAGAGTTTGCTGTGATCTTAGCCAATTCAAATACTGCCTCTCTGAAAAGCTTTTGGTAAATAAATAGTTATGATCATGGGTGAATGATGGTTCCCAATTTTTCATCCCCTTTGCCATTACCTGATTGATAATGAGGGAGAATTTATTCCTGGATAATGAGAGTGATTTTAATACTTCATCACTCTTGTTACTCAGATTGTTTGTTCATGTGCTTTTTACTATCTCACTCACTAAACACCTCCTACGTGTGAGGTTCTGTGCTATGCACTGAACAAAACCAAAAGGTTTCCTGTGTTTGATTACCTGTAGAGTGAGGGAAAGCCAAGATACATAAAGAGAATCAGTTATTTATTTATTATTAAAGGCTTATTGTTGCTCAGTGGCTCAGTCGCGTCTGACTCTCTGTGACCCCTGGACTGCATGCAGCATGCCAGGCTTCCCTGTCCTTCACCAGCATGCCAGGCTTCCCTGTCCAGGAGCTTGCTCAAACTCATGTCCATTTCCATAGTGTCAGTGATGCCATGCTGCCATCTTGTCCTCTGTCATCCCCTTCTCCTCCTGCCTTCAGTCTTTACCAGCATCAGGGTATTTTCCTACGAGTTGACTCTTTGCATCTGAAGCCAAAGGTATTGGAGCTTCAGCTTCAGCATCAGTCCTTACAATGAATATTCAGGATTGATTTGCTTTAGAATTGACTGGTTGAATCTCCTTAGAGTCCAAGGGACTCTCAAGAGTGTTTTCCAACACCACTGTTCAAAAATATGAGTTCTTTGGCACTCAGCCTTCTTTATGGTCCAAATCTCACATCCATACATGACTACTGGAAGAACCATAACTTTGACCATACAGACTTTTTTTGGCAAAGTAAATGTCTCTGCTTTTTAATATACTGTCTAGGTGTGTCATGTCTTTTCTTCGAAGGAGCAAGCTTCTTTTAATTTCATGGTGTCAGTCACCATTCACAGTGATTTTGGAGCCCAAGAAAATAAAGTCTGTCACTGTTTCCATTGTTTCCCCATCTAAAGGCTAAACAAAATTAAAACCACAATGTCCTATGTGAAGTCTTTTGCTTATGGTACAGGAATAGCAATATTTGTGAAATGTGGTCTCCTGTGGTGACCTTCATTCTGAATCTCTATCAATCATGAAATGTATTTATGAAGCACTCACTGCCAGTCATTGTACCAGATGTGCAAATAAAACAACACATCAGATGACAAACATATCTCTTGCCTCCAATGAGTCTAACCATCCCTAGCCATCTCCATCACCTGTTGCCCATTCATTCTCCATTTGCTAGTACTGTCTCTGTCATCCTTCAGTTCCTTCAGTTACTATTTCTGATTACTTGTGACACAAACACAGATGCCACGCAAACATCCTCACACACATTTGGAGACTATGAATCACTCATCAGATAAGGCAACTAATTGGAACATGCTAGCAAGAAATATCTAGTAGATTCTGGATACTCTCCTTCTTTTTAGGTATCATGCATTTTAGCTAAAGGGATTTGTTTTCCCATCAAGATGATTGGACCAGGAACCAAAAAAAAAAAAAAAAAAAAAAAAACCCGACATGGTTAAGCCAGATTTAGTATTTGAGTGACTCTTGCAGTTAGGATTAAATGATATTGTGTACATAATGTTCCTTGGACGATAATAGGCATTCAACAGATCAATTCTTTGCTTAAATGAGAAAATATATGAAAGTATTTTTAAACCATAAAGAGATATGTATTCTCTCCCTTTCTCTCTCTCTCCCCTATCTACCTTAATCAATCAATCAATCAATCAGATTATTGTGTTTAATATTAATCTTATTTTATTGCCTGTCTAAAGTGACTGTGATACTGGACAACTATCCTTTATGTTGCATCATTCACATCACATTGGTTGTGGGACAGTTGTTTTGGTATCAATAACTTCATTGTATCCTAAAATTATATTTAAAATTGGCTTACTTAAGTGGAAGATCAATAGTATTTTTCATACCCGTGAATCTTCATTTCCATGCTTTCTGGTTCAGAATTACCTTTTATTTTGTAGAATTTTTTTTTAATCCCACTTTGACCAAGGGAAACCTCCCTAACAAAGCATTAAATTATGAAACCTAAGTATGAATTATCTCTGCGGTCAGGATGGCATGGAGTTGGAGTCTGATGAAGTAGAATGAAAAATGATCTATGGATCCTCTCCAGTTTCTGCTGTTTGATTCTCTGATACAGAGTTGCTTTGTTAAAGAGATGGCTTTTCTATTAGGATATTTATGATGATTGCATGTGTATGGTGTGCATGCAGTTACTTCATTCCCTTTCTTTATTAGCTTCTGACTTTTTTATTACCATGCTTTTTCTTTTTGCTATAAATTGTTAATTATTACCTTGATAGCACTGAGTAAAACTTCTAGTTTTTCACTTCTAGTAACTGCCATTGTTTGACTAGCTGTTATAGAGATTTACTTTTGCTAACCCCCTGCCATACTAAACAGCCATAAACCAAGGGACATAGTGCATTAAAGGAAAACCCTTCTTTTGTGGCAATTCAACTCAAGGGAGTGTGTATGATTCCAAGTTCATTAAAAAAAAAAAAAGTTTATTAAGGGCCTGTAGATTTTGTCAAAGAGGTGTAGTTACCATCATTTAAACAAAGAGTTCCAATAGTCAATTCCTAGAAAAATATATTGCTTTAATTAAGCTGTCTCTGTTGACCAATATTATTATTGTTGATTTGTTAAAATAAAGTTCAATAAAAGGTCTCAATAAATTTAGTAGCAATACCATTGATTGTGGTGTATTGTAATAAGAGAATAAATTATTCAAATTTTAGTAACCATCTTCCAAATAAGTTCAAGATAATGCATACCATAAGGATGAGTGTGCAATCCTTTTTATTGAATGTGTGATATGTTTATATCTTTTCATGTAATTCCCTGGTGTAAATTCATGTCATGTCAATACTAAAATATCTGGATAAAATTTAATATTTATAATTTTATAACTCCTTAGACATGACAGGTACAGAAACTTGCTTCTTTCATAAGTAAGCCATGTCCATGGATTAGTCCGTATGTTTCCAGTTGTATCTTTGGAATTCATGTTCTATCTTTCTATACTAGTGAGCTACTTTGTGGTTTCTTGAATTGATATATGGATTACATATGAACTATGCAGATGAGACTTTTTCCCTGGGACATCTGCCTGTTTCCCGTTTTCTAACATGATATTCTTAATTTAATATGCTCTTAAGTAGTCTGTGTATACTTCTGTGTTGCTGTTGTTCAGTGGCTCAGTTGTGTCTGACTCTTTGCGACCCCATATACTTGCTTCCCCATCTATTTGCCATGAAGTGATGGGACCGGATGCCATGATCTTAGTTTTTTTGAATGTTGAGTACTTCTGTGTTAGTACTTATTATATTATATGGCATTCATATGATGTTAGTGAGTATGACTACATCTTTAATCTTTATAGCCATATAAAACAGAAAATTATCTGGCATATGTTAGATGTTCAATATATCTCTATTGAAAAAAATTAACAATTTTAAATTCCTTTCAAATCTAAATATATCTTTCTTGGAAAATTATATTGAAAGAATAACAAGGTGAAAATTTCCTTTCTTATCTAACCATAATATTATATTTATTAATAATATATCTAATTGATGATGCCCCAGAAATATGCAATGTATGTATTTCTTTGCATACAGCAAATTGAATGCATTATTTCATTAAAAATTAACACTTAATTTAGTTCATAGGAAAGACAATTTATAATTTATATTCAAAATAACTGTCTAAGAAAAATCAGTTTTTATATTGTTCATGTTACTTGGTATAAAACTAGATTTCCTGAAGCAAATATACATGTATTATAATCTGCCTCTAAAAATAAATTACTAAAAATATAAGTGTCTTTTGGAATCAAAGATAGCATTCTGACCCAAAACTTAAGTCTTTGTCCTATTTCTACTTATTTCTAATACTTTATTGCTATTAAACTCTTTCCCTTTACTACAGACTATATGTGAATTTCATGAAAGCAAAACTAACTTTTAACATCTATCACTTAAACAAGAACATGTTTGTTATTTTTAAGTAATAATATACATTTAAAATAAAATATGGAACAACTTTCAGTAAATGAAAATTTTCTAGTATCTCTAAAAAGTGTTCCTTAATTATTTCCTCTTGTTTTTTTTTATAAATATGAAATTGTCTGAAGTCATTTGAATTGCAGAGTACAGACAAAGGAAGAAATAGAGGCTGGGGAATTGGTAGGGGGACATGGATTCAGAAATCAGATCCTCCCTTCACAATCAGTTTTTCTCTGTGTTTCAGTTTATTAGAACTAAAGGTCTTTTTCAAAATTATTTGACCATTTAATTCTTGATTATTGGATATAATTTGATAATATGATGCTTCTGGAGACTACCAAGCAACAATGATGTGGTAAACTTACCTATTGGCTAGACTCCAAGAACAAAGGAAAGTGCCAGATCAGCTGTAATTACCAGTACTAAACATCCAAAACAGCATAGAAAATATTTTAGCCCAAACCTGGCTATTGTCAAAGGAGGCATGGTAGATGGAGAAGAAATAATTTAATTGATATTATCTACAGTATATAATAGAAATATGATCTAAGTAAATAAATACTCCTGTTTTATAACTTTTTCCATGCTTTTGAAAGTTTTGTAATGTTTAAGCTCTACTGCCTCAGACTAAAATATTTTATGTTTAAAAATAAATGAAGAATAATTAAAAATATAAAGAATAGCTTAACACTCTACCTTTCAAATAGATATAACAACTGCTGACACTTCAAACTGCTTATTTTGTATCTTTTATTTTTAAAAGAATAACATATTACATCAAGAAAAACATGAAAAATAGAATATTATAAATCAAACCCAGAATTTTTCATTCCATAATTTTATTTTCTCCTAACCTTGAGTTATGTCATAAGAACTGTGAAGTTGGCATGTATCTATACCTCCTACATTTTTATGCTGTATGTATATATTTAAAAATGCATAAATTGTACTGTGTATGCATGCATGTTCAACTCTTTGCGAGTCCATGACTATAGTCTGCCAGGCTCCTCTGTCCATGAAATTCTCCAGACAAGAATACTGGACTGGGTGGCCATGGCCCTCTCCAGGGGATCTTCCCCACCCAAGGACTGAACTTGCATTTACTGAGACTCCTGCATGCAGGCAGGTTCTTTACGTATAGGAGATTGTACCATACATTATCTATATTTTGGCCATTTCCTTTTTTTCCCACTAACATGCCATTTTGGTGACTTATTCATGTCTAAAATAATGCTCCAGTTCATTTGTGTAATCTATTTTATAGTATTGTATGAATATATTTTCCAGGATATTTCTCTTTATTCATTCTTCTCTCCTTTTCTCCCTCCCTCCCTCCTTTCCTTCCTTCCTTGCTTTCTTCTTTTAGATATATTTTATTTTGTTGTTGTGCATTCAGTCTGATGATCGTAATTCATATTCCTTTCTCCATGATACCACTTTTAAATTGTGTGTATTTCTGTTCGTATAATAGTTGTCTTTGGATTTTAACAAATATATTCAATTTGACAACACACAAAAGTTGTGTGTAGCTTTATACTCCACCTAAAAATTCCAGGATTCAGAATGCTTAAATATTGATTTGCCTCACCTGTAACCTTTGATGTTATTCTATATTGTCTTACTTCTATAGTTTTAACTCATCATTGGAAATTATTGTGGCACATATTGAGATTTACTAAAATCATTAATTTTTATGCTTACTGTTGATATTTAACCCTACTCCCTTCTCCTGAATTTTGTATATTTCTTTCTTTTCTACTCAAGTACATTGAGAAACAATATATGAAGAGCATTCTGTTGTATCAGAAGATGTCTTCTTTGACAGTGAAGTTCAAATGGGTCTCTTCAGAGACAGTTCAGATGGGTCTAGAATTCAAGGGTCATAGATATTTTCCTTAAGCAACTTGAAATTATATTGTATTTATATCTTTTATTAATGTTGGTTATAAGTCACTTAATAATCCAATTGTTGTTCATCTATATATATTTTGATTTTTCATATAATATTGCTTATATGTGCAATTAAAAAAAAGATATAAATGAACTTACATACAAAACAGACATAGAAAACAAACTTATGGTTACCAAAAGGGAAAGTGGAGGGAGGGATAAATTAGGAGTTTTGGGTTAACATATACATACTACTATATATTAAGTAGACAACCAACAAGGACCTTTTGTATAGTACAGAGAACTATATTTTGTAATATATTTTGTAATAACCCATAAAGGAAAAGAGTCTGAAAACATAGGTATACATGTATCATGATGCATATATACATGAATCAGTTTGATGTACACCTGAAACTAGTATAACATTGTAAATCAACTGTGCTTCAATAAAAAAATCAATCAATCATATGATTATCTCAATAGATGCAGAAAAAGCATTTGACAAAACTCAACATTCAATTTGTGATTTAAAAGGAATAACTCATAAAAGTAAGTATATAGGGAACATATCTCAACAAAATAAATGCCATTTATGACAAAGCCACAGTTTAAACATTGCTCAGTATTTTCCTCTAAAATCAGGAACAAGGCAAGAATGCCCATTCTCACAAGGTGAGAATGTGAGACTCAGAGATACAGACTACTATGTATAAGGTAGATAAGCCACAAGGATATATTGTATGGCACAGGGAAATATAGGCATTATTTTATAATAATTTTATATTAAATACAATCTATTAAAATATCAAATGATATGTTGTATGCCAGAAATTAATATTGTGTGTCAGCTATACTTCAGTTGTAAAAATCTGGCTTTAAATTCTGTTTCTGGCATCATATAATTCTCTCATTTATATCTAATTTTTGGAACTTCAAAAACATGAATATTTATAAGTCACTTTATAAAATATAAACTGCCATATGACCCAGCAATCCCACTGCTGGGCATACACATGGAGGAAACCAGAACTGAAAGAGACACGTGTACCCCAGTGTTCATCGCTGCACTGTTTACAATAGCCAGGACATGGAAGTAACCTAGATGTCCATCAGGAGATGAATGGATAAGAAAGCTGTGGTACATTTATACAATGGAATATTACTCAGTCATTAAAAAGAATACATTTGAATCAGTTCTACTGAGGTGGATGAAACTGGATCCTATTATACAGAGTGAAGTAAGCCAGAAGGAAAAACAAAAATACAGTATATTAATGCATATATATGGAATTTAGAAAGATGTTAACGATAACCCTGTATGTGAGACAGCAAAAGAGACGCAGATGTATAGAACAGTCTGTTGGACTCTATAGGAAAGGGCAAGGGTGGGATGATAGGTGAGAATGGCATTGAAACATGGAAATTATCACATGTGAAATCAATCGCCAGCCCGGGTTTGATGCTTGATACAGGGTGCTCAGGGCTGGTGCACTGGGATGACCCAAAGGGATAGAACCGGGAAGGAGGTGGCGGGGGGGGAGGGGTTCTGGAAGGGGAGCACATGTATACCCATGGCAGATTCATGTCAATGTATGGCAAAACCAACATGATAATGTAAAGAAAAATAAACAAATAAATAAAAGAAAAAAATTTTTATATATTTGTAATAAGAAAGAACACATCAGCTAGGGCTGCTTTGTTGTCTGATGTGCTTCATCACATACTTAAGTCTTAGAATTTGTTCACATCATAGGCTAAAATTCTTACTATTTCAAGGGACGTGGTGTGTGTGTATGGAGCCTTACGAATTGCTTACGTCACACTGTGTGTGTATGGATGTTTGTCTGTGCATGTGTATTTAGAACGTTAACTTTTGAGTATTCTTTTTTGCCAATACATAGTTAAACAAAATTTGAATTTAGGTCACTTGATAAATAATTTAATAATATCAAACCTTTATGATCAGAAATAAGCATTTGAAAAATCCCCCAAGACTCAACTGCAATGAAATAAGGAATTGAAAAAGAAAAGACTAGAACTTATATTTGTTTTCTTTAATGTTATGTTTTATTTCATATTAAGAATGAATTTCCTTGTGTAACATTTACAATTAAAGTTTCTTTCCCCTCTTTTAAAATTTCTTAAGAGGAAGGCTGACGTTACTGAATTGACACCTGTTTTACTTCCAGTATAGGCTTATGAAAGTGAAAGTGAAAGTCACTCAGTCATGTCCCACCTTTGTGACCCCATGGACTATACAGTCCGTGGAATTCTCCAGGCTAAAATCCTGGAGTGGGTAGCTTTTCCCTTCTCCAGGGAATCTTCCCAACTCAGGGATCAAACCCAGGTCTCCCACACTGCAGGCAGATTCCTTACCAGTTGGAACCACAAGGAAAGCCCAGGAATACTTGAGTGGGTAGCCTATCCCTTCTCCAGCAGATCTTCTTCTTTTTTTTTTAATTTTATTTACTTTTTTTTTTTTTTGCCAAGTTCAATAAACTCAATTTTTTTTATTGTTTTTGCCATACAATGACATGATATCACCATGGGTTTACACTTAAAAAAAATTAAATAATTGTTTTTATTTACATTATTGTGTTGGTTTTGCCATACATTGACATGAATCTCCCATAGGCATATATGTGTTCCCCTTCCAGAAGCCCCCTCCCATCTCCCTCCCGATTCCATCCCTCTGGGTCATCCCGGTGCACCAGCCCTGAGCACCCTGTATCAAGCATCAAACCTGGGCTGGTGATTTATTTCACATATGACAATTTACATGTTACAATGCCATTCTCAAGCAGATCTTCTTGACCCAGGAATGAAACCAGGGTCTCCTGCATTGCAGGTGGATTCTTTATCAGCTGAGCTACCAAGGAAGCCCATGTAGGCCTATAGTGCTATAAAATTCCCCTGAATACTATTCAACAACTTGCCACAAATTTCTTATTTTTCTTTTTTTAACTCACGAGTTATCTAGAAGTATTTTATCTAGTTTCTAATTTAGGGACATTTCCAGAAAAATTTATTTTTTTTAAATTGCAATTTCATTTTACTGTGGAAAGAGAACATACTGTCTATGTTTTAGAATTTTAACAAAAATCTGTTGAGACAATTTTTTTATGACCCAGAATAAAGCGTATCTTGATACATGTTTCACATGCTCTTGAAGAGACTGTATACTGTGCTGCTGTCTGATATTCTATAAATGTAAAATTATAATAAGTTAATTGATGGTGTTAAAGTGTTTCATATCATAGATGATGCTTTTTCTTATTCTATTATTATTAAGTAATAGATGTTAAAGAAACCTGTAATTTTAACTGTGGATTTGCCATTTATTCTTTCAGTTTTAGAGCATGACTTTATATATTTTGAAACTTTGTTATTAGGTGAAAATAATTTAGGGTTTTGTCCTCTTGTTTTATTTACATCTTATAATTTTGAACTCACCTTCTTTATCTCTGGTACATTCTTTGCTCTGAAGTAAGTTTTTGTTGTTGTGTTATTTGTATAATCATCCCAACTTCCTTCTGATTAGTCTTGTGTAGAGTATGGTAGCCTGTCTTTGACTTTTAACTTATTTATAGCTTGATGCTGCTGCTGCTGCTAAGTCGCTTCAGTCATGTCCGACTCTGTGCGACCCCATAGACGACAGCCCACCAGGCTCCGCTGTCCCTGGGATTCTCTAGGCAAGAACACTGAAGTGGGTTGCTGTTTCCTTCTCCAATGCATGAAAGTGAAAAGTGAAAGTGACATTGCTCAGTAGTGTCCAACTCTTCGTGACCCCATGGACTGCAGCCTACCAGGGTCCTCCGTCCATGGGATTTTCCAGGCAAGAGTACTGGAGTAGGGTGCCATTGCCTTCTCCAATTTATGCCTTTATATTTATAGTGTATTTATTCCTGGCTATATAGAATAAGTCCTTGCTTTTTTTTATCCAGTTTGACAATCCCTTTTAACTGGGATGTTGAGAACATTTTCTATTTAGTGTGATTATCAGTATAGTTACTTTTAGGTCCATGATCTAGCTTTTTTTTTTTTTTTGGTCTTATTTATCTCTTATTCCACTTTTGCTCCTTTTTTTTTTTTTGGCCTTTGGCACCTTAAATATTCTCATCACCAAAAAAGAAATGATAGATATGAGATGTGGTAGAGAGAGTGGTGTTAGCTACCTCTATGTTTGTACTCATTTTTATTTATATAACTGTATCAAACAACATGTAGGACCCCCTTAAACTTACACAATGGCATGTGACAATTTTATCTCAAAAAAGCTGGAAAATAGTATTTTACTATATAGTATAAAAATCTTTACTGTTTTGTCTCATTAGCTTACCTCCATGAAAGAAGAAATGTTTATGGGAAAAAAAAAGCATTTCTCATTGCATTTTTATTCTCACTATGAAAAGCACAATTTAACATCAAAAGGTACTTTTTTCAGATATGAAAATAATTTTATATTTATTGATTCATATCAAAAGATTTGGCTTCCAAGTAGTAATTTAGACTGTAGGACCTATGTATTTAAAGCTAATCAAATTTATGATGGATTTTTTCCTGCATATCTACAAAAGTGACAAGCTACTTAATTTAAAAGTATGCATTGATTAATAACTCTGTTTATCAGTCTTTATTGTAAATGAATAGTCATGACAAACTAATTTTTTAATTAAAAAAATTATATATACATATTGTTAAAGCTATTTAAATAAAGTCTTGTGGTTTTTCAAGAAAATAAATCTTAAAATTAGCTGAACAGATATCTTTTCTTCAAATAGATAAAATCTCAAAAACAACTTGAAGACTCCATCATGACTGTTTGATAAAAGAAATATTGTTAGCTCTCTTCCACTATTGGCTAGTTTTTACTTCACTAATAGATCTTTGTAATCCTCTGGCTTTTGCACTGTACACTTTAGATTCTGTTTTGAATTTTAAAATAATCATCTTTTAATTTTACAGCATAAGTGCCTTATATGGAAGGTGGCAACTGTCTTTTAGAAAATAATAAATATGTTATTTTTGTTCTTGATTGATATAAAATCAGCCTAGATTTGCTGATTTCTCTTCTCTTCACTCATTGGAGTTATAAGTTGCCCTGTATTAGTAGTAAAATTCATGAATAGTGATATGATATTAATTAAAGAAGTGTCATTTCAAAAGTGTACTACATTTCAAAATGAAGTGGGGAGCATTAGGGAGTTTGAGCAGAGGGCTTCCAATAATAGAGCTATGTTTTTAACAGGACCATTATGGCAATAGGATTAATAAAAGACTAGGTGTGAAACTGTCAAAGTGGGATACCAAATTTCAGACTATTGTCATAATCCCAGCAAGAGGTAATGGTGAATTGGTTCCGGTACTAACAACTCAGTGAAAGGGGTTATAGTCTCAATATATTTTGAAGGTAGAGTTAGCAATATTTTATGATAAATTGAATATGAAGTATGAGAGCAGAAGAAAGAACGAAGGACGACTCTAAGCTATTTCTTCTGAACAATTGCAAGTGAAATAGATTTGCCATTAACTGAGAGAGTAATCAGCACTATTTATTTCCATTCATTTTCATTGATTCTTTTAAACCTGGCAATTTGATCCTACCCCAAACCTTGAAAATAAATTGGACTTCAACTGTCTTCCTGCTTGCCGACCCTGCAGCATTTCATTACTCTGATCTCTTAGGAAACTCTTCCCCCTTAACTTTCAGATCTCTTGTTATTATTCCTACTTAGCCAAAAGTCTTTGCTCTATGTTTCTTTCTCAGTCACTGTTTGTGATTCACTTTCACTGATTTTGGTATACAAAGAAATTATATAAGCAACTATATTGCTTTGTATAAAGCAAAAAAATTGTGTACCTATTAATAATAAGTATAACTTAAATGTTGACTAAATGTGATTTATTCTTTTTTGCTCTAGAATGTACTGCTGTTAGCATGACTAAATATAGAAAAACAAATGCATTTTCCTCAAGTGACTAAATATGTATCAATCAAACAATATAAATAAGGCTTCAGAAATTTTAGCCTTATTCAAGAAATTTAACAATATCATTTAGAAGGATTAAGCATACTTAAACCAGAGCAATTTAATAGAAAATGTTTTTTGCATTTTATAAAATGACTTTACTTAAAAATGTATAGAATTTCTGAAATGATTTCATTTAGCATGAATGGTCACTTTCAAATGGCTTCCATATGTATTGATATGTATAAAAATCATTTCATGCAATTTATGAATATTTTCTATTATTCTTTCAATTTCAAATTATTACTGTTAGTTATGTTTATGTTTTGACACCTCTGTTTATTATCCTTCACACATGGGGCAGTGATTTATTTTTCAGATATACAGATTTCATGATTTATTGTTGTACCTTAATATTTTCTGTTTTGACTGCCCAAATGTTCCACACCTGTTCTTGTGAATATGTCTTAAAGTGATTTAACACTATTGCAAACCCTTAATGTAATGCTTTATCATGATCCAATGTGATTATATTGTGTAATGCAACCTTAGCTTATGTTTTTACACTCCTTGAGCTTTTAACGACCTATATCCTGTAGCTAATGAGAAATATTTCATGCTTTGCTTAATGTGATCATCAAAGGGAGATAAGACTTTTATCCAGATAATTCAAAGTTTAGATTAAGTAGTTCTTTAAGATTCTCTGGCCTTCCCTGCCGGCTCAGAGGGTAAGTCTATGAAAGGTCAGTATCTTTAAATGAAGTTATTAATATTCATTTGACTAATAGAAATATATATTCTCACACTATTTACTTTCTTCCTAAAATACTTTAATAATTAATGTTTATCAGTGATTTTGTTTTGCGTTTTGTTTTCCTTTAACCAGTTAGAAATAATGTTGTTTACTTCCACTTTGTTGTTTAGATTTTGGAAGGAATAGTATAGGATTGTAAATATATGTTTGTATTTATTTCCCTTTAGTTTTAGAAGGAGAAACATTGTGAGTCAAATATTCTCTGATTGTTATGAACTGTGTATCTTTCCGAGGATGTTTTATCAAAGACTTGAGGGCACTAAAGATAGTTGGCTGCTTCTTTGTTAATTTGTTAATTTTACATATAAAATGCATATCTGTAAAGTTGCAAGCCTTAATGGGAGTTCCTTAACAAATTAGACTATAATGCCGACATAAGAAGTTTTTAATTTTCAGCATTTCATTATACGAAAGCTAAATATTTTTAGAAAATTTCTTATGGTAATAACTAATAACATATAACCAATGTCAATTTTTGCATTTGTGAGTGCCAGTATTCATATAGACTGGCTCACAGGGATGGTGTTATTACCTGTTGGGAGGCAGTTTTCCATGATGATTCTATACATTGTGTGACAACTTTTGTCCTTGACTATCTTTTCAAGGATGTTTCTGAAGCAAGCAGACTTAGAAGAAAGAGATGTTATCTCCCTCCATGGCAAAAGATGGATTGTTTTGAGTTTACTTTAATCAAAATAAGATCTCCCTCTGGGGAAAGTTTTGAAGAGGCTTGGTGAAGCCCTCTTATAGAATTGGGGTTTTTCTAAATTCAGAAATCCTCTACTGTGACATAAGCCTACTTTATAGTATCCATCTAAGTTATTCAGCGTCATCTCCTTGGTTCTTGGGATGGAAGGGAATTGATGAGAATCTGAAGCTTGTATTGAGTAATAAAGTTCTTGTCTCTGATCCAAGAGTCAACTGTCAGTCTTAAGTGTGAAATGCTGACATATTAACTTTCAAGTAGGATAAAATCTCTGACCTTTGACAGTTCTTGACACTACAGTCATTTTATAGAAGAAATAATAGGCTCAGGCAAGGTAAAAAAAAAAAAACTAGCCCAACTCCCTAGAAGTCATTAATAACACATTATAGAAGTAGAACCAGGTCTCTGGCTCTAGGTTTGTGCCATTACATGATACTGCTTCTAAGCATGTAGACTTTTATCCCATAATGTTAAATTTATGTATCGTGGAAAGTGACTGAAGCTACAAAAATGGTTGGGACTCTTTCTGGCAGTTAATTGTAGTAGTGAAGACTTCATCAGACATTAATAAAACAACATATGTTCATTAAGATTCAGTTATGTATTCAGTATTGCTAACAGATTTTTTTAATAATATATTTTTTATATTTAAAAATTGATAAATAAAAAATTATGATTGTTTCAGAGTTTTGTAGCTGTAGTTTTAAAACTGTGGTTTGGTTTTGAAAATCATGTTCCTAGAATTTGTAAAGATCGAGAAATAGATAATATGGAGAGAGTAATACAAAACTCTCATCTCCACCAGTACCTTTCTCCAAAATGCTTCTCTCCCTCTCCCTCGTTTGCTCTCTGTCTAATTAGTGCACATGCAAATGTATTTGTGATGACTTTCAGGAGGAAATCACATTGCCTAATAGACTATCACTAGTAGTCCTACAGTTTTTGTTTAGGATTTAGTACTCTTGCTATCGTAAGCGGAGAAGGCCATGGTGGGCTGCTCCAGTGCTCTTGCCTGGAAAATCTCATGGACAGAGGAGCTTGGTGGGCTGCAGTCCATGGGGTTGCAAAGAGTCGGACACGACTGAAGGGACTTAGCAGCAGCAACAGCAGCTATCATAAGGCAAATTTACTTCAGTGTTGGGAAAGCTGTCTATGAGGAACACCAAAATGTAATAAAATTTTGAATTAAAAGTTTGGACACCACAATCTACTCTCATCTGTGTCACCAGCTGTGTGACCATTGTCGTATCACTTAACTTGTTTGCTTTTTAATTTTTTGTCCTAGGGAAAAAAAGTATTGATCATTTTCAGTTATTTTAAAGGGATTTCAGACACTTTCACCAGTTCTAGCAGTTGACATTTCTTGATTTGGGGTGAGAACTATGAAACTTTCAAAAGAAACGTAGGTCTCATTATTGCATTACATTACTTCCTACATAATTTGAATACAATAAGCATTAGCTTCCCTCATAGCTCAGTCGGTAAAGAATCTGCTTTCAGTGCAGGAGACCTGAGTTTGATTTCTGGGTCGGGAAGATTCCTGGGTCGGAGAAGGAAATGGCTATCCACTCCAGTATTCTTGCCTGGAAAATCCTATGGACAGAGAAGCCTAGAGGGCTACAGTCCATGGGGTCACAAGAGTCGGACACAACTTAGCAACTAAACCACCACCACCAAGCATTAGCTACTATATTCAATCTATTTAATATTCCTTTTGTGTTCTACTTATATCCATACTAGCAATAATATTTTCTTGCAATTTTCATAAAATAAACTGCTATTGTATTTTAATGCTGAATTTCATAATAATCTTATTTGCCAAGAACTTATAGATAGTAGGTGCATGTAGTTCATATACTACTACTATGTGATTTATGGACCAAATTTAAAATTTTAATTGTATATAAAATAAAGGACATTTTATATTGTCCTCCATGTCATAGTCCAACTCTTGGCATCCTACCATAAATATAGTGCTATGAAAATTGTGTTATTCTATTATTACTATAGAGGCTGTGAACAAACTTTAAGATAAAATAAAATTCAATCTTAAAAAAGAGAAAGTAATAACAGTCACAAATTAAAAGACATGTGCTTCCTGAAAGAAAAGCTATGACAAACCTATACAGCATATTAAAAGGCAGAGACATCACTTTGCCTACAAAGGTTTCTATAGTCAAAGCTCTGGTTTTTCCAGTAGTCATGAACAGATTGTGAGTTGGACTATAAAGAAAGCTGAGCACCAAAAAACTGATGCTTTCGAATTGTGGTGCTAGAGAAGACTCTTGAGAGTTCCTTGGAAAGCAAGGAAATCAAACCTGTCAGTCAGTCCTAAAGGAAATTATTCTTGAACATTCATTGAAAGAACTGATTCTGAAGCCAAATCCAATACCTTGGCCAGCTGATGCAAAAAGCTGACTCATTGGAAAAGACCCTGATGCCAGGAAAGATTGAAAGCAGGAGAAGAAAGCGGTGGCAGAGGATATGGTTGGATGCATCACAAGCACTGAGTTTAAGCATAACTCTAGGAAATTGTGAAGGACAGAGAAGCTTGATGTGCTGTAGTCCATGAGGTCTAAGAGTCAGATATGACTTAGTGACTGAACAATAATAAAAACATATATGCCCAGTTTCTGTGCTCACGCAGAGTTTTATTTGGAGCATTCAGTTTTTCATTAAAAAAGGAAGGCTTTTTACACAGCTTGCATTGTAATCTTTCCTTGTGTTTTTGTTAGGTAGATATAATAGGAAACAGAGAAGGCAATGGCACCCCACTCCAGTACTCTTGCTTGGAAAATCCCATGGACGGCGGAGCCTGGTAGGCTGCAGTCCATATTGCTAGGAGTCAGACACAACTGAGCGACTTCACTTTCACTTTTCACTTTCATGCATTGGAGAAGGCAATGGCAACCCACTCCAGTATTCTTGCCTGGAGAATCCCAGGGATGGGGGAGCCTGGTGGGCTGCTGTCTATGGGGTCGCACAGAGTCTCACATGACTGAAGCGTCTTAGCAGCAGCACCAGCAGCATAATAGGAAATTTGAATGAAAAATCATCACAGTAATACATTTTGCAATAGTGACTGTATACACATGCCACTTCTTTCATTCTAACAGTTTGTTTACTAAGGTTGTTTCTGGGTTACATGTTATTGAGTGAAATGTATCAACTAATAAGTAATTTAGAGTAACTTCTGACTTTAATCAAACATTTTATCATTATTGATATTGAAAACTGAAAAATTGGTATTCATCCTAAAATGTGACTTATATTTTATATAATAAGGAAATTATAGTCTCTTGATCATTCAGGTGATTTTGTATTTTCAAATGAAGTTATTTGTACCAATATTTTTATCAGTGAAAATGTTAGCTCAGAATTAATTCAACATCATACCTCATATATTTATCAATGATTTTGTTGTAAAATCTAGTTTAATTCTACAAATGAAAAATATCCAGTGCCAAGAGTGAGCTAGCACATATCATTTCTATCACTAACTTACTTAAAGGCAGTTATTAATATTACAAAGTAGAAACAATGGAATTAGATTTCTTGTAATGCTGGACATCCATACTGGCAATCAAATTCATTTTAGTTATAAGTGTGTGTTAGTCACTCAGTCCTGTCTGACTCTTTGTGATCCTATGAACAGTAGGCAGCCAGACTACGGTGTCCATGGAATTCTCCAGGCAAGAACACTGAAGTGGGTTGCCATTTCCTTCTCCAGGGTATCTTCCCATCACAGGGATTAAACCTGGGTCCCCTGCATTGGTAGATTCTTTACCATCTGAACCACCATGGAAGAGGATAATTTTAGTTAGATTAATTCCAAATCTGTGAGCCATTTGCTCTTTACTTTCTGCTATGTATTATTGAATAGCCAAGTAATTTTATTCATTGTCATATTGCTCAAAGTTTTGCTGCTATTTTGCTATTTTTGTTTTGTTTGTATGTTTTTTATACCCCAATTTTTAAAAAAAACTTAAATTTTGTTCTGAACAACTTTAAAAAAATTTTTCTTTAAAAAGAATTCTCAGGAATTCCTAGTTGTTATAACAAAGGATCTTTTGAATTCTATCTTTTAAATCAATTACATAAAACAGTATTTTACCTCCTTCTTTTAGGTAATAATTTTTTTTTATCAGTTCGGTTCAGTTGCTCAGTTGTGTCTGACTCTTTGCAACCCCATAGACTGCAGAGATTATGGAGATTACATAATTACAGAGTTACAGAGATTATGGAAGAACAAAGAAACCTCATGGGTTATGGCTCAGAAATTCTCTATTTTCTTATTTTCACACTATTGATCATCAATAAACCTTAAGGCAAGAGATTTTCAAGCCGGTAGCTTCTACACTTGAAGGGAGAAGTATGTTCTCATTCTCTTTCCAATTCCTCAAACATTATATTTCAGATTATATAAACTATACCAATGATAAATTTATAGTTTCAAAAAAGATGATTTATACATAACTTTAAAAAACATATATTTCTTACTGTGGCTGAAGCAGTACCAATCCTAACTGAGGCTAAATCACCCCTTTGGGCCAGGGGGTGTCTCTCACTCACTTCTGTAATTTTATATGTTTGGAAAGTACCAAATGAATCTATCTTCCCCTTGTGCTTTTATAGGTATTCAAGGGCTCACAAGCATAAATCTGGTCATTATAACAAAGAATCTTTTGAATTCTATCTTTTAAATCAATGGCATGAAACAAATATGTTACCTCCTCCTTTTAGGTAATGATTTTTCATCAGTTCAGTTCCATCGCTCAGTCCTGTCTGACTCTTTGCGACCCCATAGACTGCAGTATGCTAGACTTCCCTGTTCATCACCAACTCCTCCCAGAGCCTACTCAAACTCATGTCCATCCAGTCAGTGATGCCATCCAACCATCTCATCCTCTGTTGTCCCCTTCTCCTCCTGCCCTCAATCTTTCCCAGCATCAGGGTCTTTTCCAGTGAATCAGTTCTTCATATCAGGTGGCCAAAGTATTGGAGTTTTAGCTTCAGCATCAGCCCTTCCAATGAATATTCAGGACTGATTTCTGTTAGGATTGATTGGTTGGATCTTCTTGCAGTCCAAGGGACTCTCAAGAGATTTCCAACACCACAGTTCAAAAGCATCAATTCTTCAGTGCTCAGCTTTCTTTATAGTCTAACTCTCACATCCATACATGACCACTGGAAAAACCATAGCTTTGACTAGATGTAACTTTCTTGCAAAGTGATGTCTCTGCTTTTTAATATGCTGTCTAGACTGATCATAGCTTTTTGTTTTTTTGTATGTTTTTTATACTCCAATTCTAAAAACTTACATTTTGTTCTGAGCTTCTTTTTTTTTAAAATTCTCCTTTATGGAGTTCCTCAGAATTCTTTGGGAGCAAGCCAGGAAATTAGAATTGCCATAACAAGAAGAGACAACAAGAGAACTTACCTTGTCTCTGCAGTTGGCATGGAAAGTACACTGTTTTTACTCAATATACACTGATTTAAGAGTTGGGAGGGTTACAGAGATTATGGGAGAGCAAAAAACCTCTTTGGTTATGGCTCAGAATTCTGTTTTCTTGTTTTCTCACTATTGATCATCAACGAACCTTAAGGCAAGAGATTTGCAAGCCAGCAGCTTCTACAATTGAAGGAAGAGCTATGTTTTCAGCCTCTTTCCAATTCCTCAAGCATTACATCTCAGATTATATAAACTATACCAATGATAATTTTCTAGTTTGAAAAAAGATGATTTATACATAGCTTTAAAAGAACATCTGTTTCTTACAGTGGCTGAAGCAGTACCAGTACTATCTGAAGCTGTATCACCCCCCTGGGCATGTGGTTGTCTTTCACTTCTGTAATTTTACATGTGTGGAAAATGCCATATAAATCCATCTTCCCCTTTCAGTTTTATAGGTACTCAAATGCCCACAATCATAAGTCTAGTTGTTGTAACAAAGCATCTTTTGAATTCTATCTTTTAAATAAATTACATGAAATAATATGTTACCTCCTCCTTTTAGGTAATGATTTTTTTCATATTTAAGGCTCAGTTATTAGGCTGAGACTACAAAAGGGATACCATTTCTTCACCCACATCACACCCCTCTGAAGGACTTTTTCTATTGCTTGAAAGCTGAGAGAAGCTTTGTATTTTCTAAATTTTACTTTCCTTCATAAACTTTTAGAAATTTGGTATATTGTATACTGCTGGATTCTTTGTCTATACCCAAAGCATTTGCCTTTATCTCCACATAAATGTCCACCTATAGTTAGAATTTATGGTTGCTATGATCTCGGAGCAGTTTTAAAGCACTTTACGCTGTGTGACATTAAGCAAAAGATATTTATGTGTTTGCTCACATATTTCTAAGGGAATTTTATCTTTCTACTTGTTGTATATACCTACATGAGTTATACTAACATAATGTCAGGATTGTATAATATAAAGTTAAAATTCTATTGGAATGATTTTATTCATGAATTTTTTGCTCACATGACCAAATTTGATTTGTGAAATAAAACATTCTCTCACTGTAATGCAAATGTAAATTAACAGTAAGAGATAGAATTAAATTAAATTCTAACAATAAATTAAATTAAAACAATATTTGGGGCTATGGTTATAATTAAAGAGACGCTTATCAGTTTAGGAACTTTGCATGAAGACTGAATAGTACTCCCAAATAAACTTCTACCATGAGTTTTACTTTAGATCATGTAAAACAAGTAAAAGCTTTAGAAGAGTATTCCAGTAAGTGTTATATGTAGTCAAAGTATATCTTACATTATTTTGACATGTAGAATATGTCTACAACCCATTAGTTATCATTATGAAATACAGAGTTGTTTTCTTTTGTATTTTGAAAATGTATTTTAGACAAATCACAGTTTAACTGCTACTGACCTCACTGGTTTGTGTTAAGGTGGTTATAGAATTACAGAGAAGAAAGGCATTCCAATATGTTAAAGAGTAGTGACATTTGCTACTATAAATACTTCCTGATATTCATAAAGATTTTTAAATATAACGATCCCTAAAAATTACTTCAGTAGTAGTGGACCACCCTTTCCAACATAGTTTCACTCCAATTCTTGTCACACTGATAGTTTCTGTAATTAAAGAACTTTTTGCACAAGTCCTAAGAACTGCTTTTAAATCATATATACGATACATATGTATGTAGAATACAGTATTTGTGTCTGCATGCATACATAATTATATATAATTATGTAAATATACATATTTAAAATGAAGAAAGTAGGGAAAACCACCAGACTATTCAGGTATGACCTAAATCAAATCCCTTATGATTATACAGTGGAAATGAGAAAGAGATTTAAGGGACTAGATATGATAGACAGAGTGCCTGAGAACTATGGACGGAGGTTCTTGACATTGTACAGGAGACAGGGACTAAGACCATCCCCAAGAAAAAGAAATGAAAAAAAGCAAAATGGTTGTCAGAGGAGGCCTTACAAATAGTTGTGAAAAGAATAGAAATGAAAAGCAAGGAAAAAAGGAAAGATATTCCCATCTGAGTGCAAAGTTCCAAATAATAGCAAGGGAGATAAGAAAGCCTTCCTTAGCCATCAATGCAAAGAAATAGAAGAATACAACAAAATGGGAAACACTAGAGATCTCTTCAAGAAAATTAGAGATACCAAGGGAACATTTCATGTAAAGATGGGCTCGAGAAAGGACAAAAATGGTATGGGCCTAACAGAAGCAGGAGATATTAAGAAGAGGTGGCAAGAATACACAGTAGAACTGTACAAAAAAGATCTTCAAGACTCAGATAATCAAGATGGTGTGATCACTCATCTAGAGCCAGACATCCTGGAATATGAAACCAAGTGGGCCTTAGAAAGCATCACTACAAACAAAGCTAGTGAAGGTGATGGAATTCCAGTTGAGCTGTTTCAAATCCTAAATGATGATGCTGTGAAAGTGCTTCACTCAATATGCCAGCAAATTTGGAAAACTCAGCAGTGGCCACAGTTTTCATTTCTATCCCAAATAAAGGCAATGCCAAAGAATGCTCAAACTACCGCACAATTGCACTTAACTCACACACTAGTAAAGTAATGCTTAAAATTCTCCAAGCCAGGCTTTAGCAATGCATGAACTGTGATCTGCCAGATTTCAAGCTGGTTTTAGAAAAGGCAGAGGAACCAGAGATCAAATTGCCAACATCCACTGAATTATCGAAAAAGCAAGAGAGTTCCAGGAAAATATCTACTTCTGCTTCATTGACTATGCCAAAACCTTTGAATGTGTGGATCACTATATACTGTGGAAAATTCTGAAAGAGATTGGAATACCAGACCATCTGACCTGTATCTTTAGAAACCTGTATGCAGGTCAGGAAGCAACAGTTAGAACTGGACATGGAACAGACTGGTTCCAAATAGGAAAATGAGTATGTCAAGGTTGTACATTGTCACCCTGCTTATTTAACTTATATGCAGTGTACATCATGAGAAATGCTGGGCTGGAAGAATCACAAGCTGGAATCAAGATACCTGGGAGAAATATTAATAACCTCAGATATGCAGATGACACCACCCTTATGGCAGAAAGTGAAGAACTAGAGAGTCTCTTGATGAAAGTGAAAGAGGAGAGTGAAAAAATTGGCTTATAGCTCAATATTCAGAAAACCAAGGTCCTGGCATCTGGTCCCGTCACTTCATGGGAAATAAATGGGGAAACAGTGGAAACAGTGTCAGACTTTATTTTTTTTGGCTCCAATATCACTGAGGATGGTGATTGCAGCCATGAAACTAAAAGACACTTACTCCTTGGAAGGAAAGTTATGACCAACCTAGAGAGCATACTGAAAAGCAGAGACATTACTTTGTGAACAAATGTCTGTATAGTCAAGGCTATGGTTTTTCCAGTAGTCATATATGGATGTGAGAGTTGTCAGTGAAAAAGGCTGAGCACTGAAGAACTGATGCTTTTGAACTGTGGTGTTGGAAAAGACTCTTGAGAGTCCTTTGGACTGCAAGGAGATCCAACCACTCCATCCTAAAGATCAGTCCTGAGTGTTTATTGGAAGGACTAATGTTGAAGCTGAAACTCCAGTACTTGGCCACCTCATGCGAAGAGTTAACTCATTGGAAAAGACCCTAATGTTGGGAAAGATTGTGGACAGGAGGAGAAGGGTATGACAGAGGATGAGATGGCTGGATGGCATCACCTACTCAATGGACCTGGGTTTGAGTGGACTCCGGGAGTTGATGATGGACAGGGAAGCCTGGAGTGCTGCAATTCATAGGGTCACAAAGAGTTGGACATGACTGAGCAACTGAACTGAACTGAACTGAAATATACATATACATATAATCTAATATATATATACATACACATATATATATATGTAAAATACACACACACACACACACAGCCTTCCCTGGTGGCTCAGCTGTAGAGACTCCAATGCTGAACCGCAGGAGACATGAGTCAGATCCCTGGGTTGGGAAGATCCCAGAGAGGAGGGCATGGCAACCCACTCCAGTATTCTTGCCTGGAGAATTCCATGGATAGAGGATCTTGGCAGGCTCAGTCCGAAGGGTCACAAAGAGTTGAACATGACTAAAGTGACTTAGCATGCGTACATGCATACACACACACACATATGTACATAAGTAAGTATATATGGTCTTCATAAAAATGTCCAAATTCACAGGCTTGTGTAAGTTTAGGTATATGAAAAATTGTAGTGTACTAAATAAATTAGGGAAAAAATGCACAAGTTTTCTACCAAATATGACACTGCACATGTGTGCATGTTCTTGCAAAGGCCATTTCTTTACAAGCAGGGTTCTGTGGGATTTTTTTTTAATTTTATTTTATTTATTTATTTTTTATTAGTTTTGCCAAACAATGACATGATATCACCATGGGTTTACATATGCTCCCCCTCCAGAACCCCCCTCCCACCTCCCTCCCCCCGGGAAATCTCGTTGCACCAGTCCCAAGCATCAATCCTGGGCCGGCTATTGCTTAGACATATGGTAATTAACATGTTTCAATGCCATTCTCCCATATCATCCCACCCTTTCCCTCATCCACATAGGCCCTGAGTCTATTCTATACATCTGCGTTCCTTTTGCTGTCTCACATGCTGGGTTCTCGTTACCGTCTTTCTAAATTCCATATATATGCGTTAATATACTGTATTGTTGTTTTTGCTTCTGGCTTACTTCACTCTAGATAATGGGCTCCAGTTTCCTCCATCTGAGTAGAACTGATTCAAATGAATTTTTCCTTAATGCTGAGTAATATTCCATTGTGTACATGTACCACAGCTTTCTGATCCATTCGTCAGTTGATGGGCATCTAGGTTGGTTCCATGTCCTGGCTATTGTAAACAATGCAGCGATGAACATTGGGGTACACATGTCTCTTTCAATTCTGGTTTCCTCGGTATATATGCCCAACAGTGGGATTGCTGGGTCATATGGCAGGACTATTTGGAGTTTTTTAAGGAACCTCCACACTGTTTTCCATAGAGGCTGTACTAGTTTGCAATCCCACCAACAGTGTCAGAGAGTTCCCTTTTCTCCACATCCTCTCCAGCATTTATTACTTGTGGATTTTTGGATTGCAGCCATTCTGAGTGGTGTAAAGTGATATCTCATTGTGGTTTTGATTTGCATTTCTCTGATAATGAGTGATGTTGAGCATCTTTTCATGTGCTTGTTAGCCATTTTTATGTCTTCTTTGGAGAAATGTCTGTTCAATTCTTTGGCCCAATTTTTGATTGGGTTGTTTATTTTCCTAGAATGGAGCTGCAGGAGTTGCTTGTATATTTTTGAGATTAATTGTTTGTCCGTTGCTTCATTGGCTATTATTTTCTCCCATTCTGAAGGCTGTCTTTTCACCTTGCTTATAGTTTCCTTTGCAGTGCAGAAGCTTTTAATTTTAATTAGGTCCCATTTGTTTATTCGTTCTTTTATTTCCAATATTCTGGGAGGTGGGTCATGTAGGATCCTGCTTTGGTTGATGTCAGAGAGTGTTTTCCCAATGTTATCCTCTAGGAGTTTTATAGTTTCTGCTCTTATGCTTAGATCTTTGATCCATTTTGAATTCATCTTTGTGTCTGTGGGATTGTTAATGATAGCTGAATCTTCCTGTTTATTCACCCATTCTGGGATTTCCCATTTGCCAGCACTACAAATGCACTTTATTATAAATGAGAACAGCTTGTTGAAGGCTGTGTTTTAATGTTTTCTGGAAATAGATGATGACAACATGTTCTGATATATTTGTAGCAAATCCAGTCAGGACTTATTTAGGGAGTTTTTTTTCTTCTATAACAAACATAGGAAATATATTCTTCTGATGGTATCAATAATAATTACAAATTCTTCCTAAAGAAAATAATTATGCTTGCTTTAAACTTAACTTCCTTTGTGGAAAACAATTGGTATTTGGTGTTTTGTATAGGTAAACAATGTTTACATAAAAATGCTAGAAAGTTATTTTTCATAAAAACCTTAAAATTCCTCTGCATTGCCCCACAAAAAGTTAAAGTAGTTATAAATTGTTTATTATTAGTATAGTAGTGATATTTTTAGTAATGGTTTTGTTTAATGATCATAGATCAACTGATAAACTCTTGTTATTCCTATTTATTTATTTTAGTGGATTTTGAAGAAATATCTGGATAACAATAACTTCTCTGAAAAAAAAGAGTGACAATAAAATAAAGTCCCTCCTACTTCACTTGCCAACATATTTTGCTTTCTGTACCCTTACATTTTTGCCTACTTCATAATCCTAATCTAGACTGTCACTTAAGAATTCCATGCAATTTTTTTAAATTTTCAGCAATTTTTAAAAATAGTAGATAAAATTTTGACATTTGATAAAGTTGACCTTTGCTTTTTGACATGTATGGGTGTCTGTGTGGGTGTTTTGTGGATGAGTGAGTGTGTGTGTATATGTGTTTCAAGTGTAAATGTAAAAGATGTATCACAATATAATAGTAGAATTTGGAGTATGTTAACAAGCCTAAATTTATGCAATTTTAAATGGGAGAATGAGTTAGCATCATAAATTTTAGCAGTTTATAATGAAAGTTGTTTACATTAAAAGTACATGACAGAAATGTAAGAAAAAGACTAAGTGCAATATGAAAGAAAAATTACTTCATTGTACACCCACAAATTTAAAGTTTAAATATAATCATGGTATATATAAATAGGCAAAAATTTGTTCTATTCTTCCCCAGTGATTTATGTTTCATCAAGTGTAGTTACCTTTATTACTAATCATTTTTTAAAACAAAATTTAATATGACAACATTGTATGTTAAAATGAGCTACAAAACTATTTAAAATTGTGCAGCTTCAGAATGATGCATGATTCACTGCAAATTGCAAAGGGTAAGGAAAAATGGAATGAATTTCTAATAGACCTTAATTTCATCTTTAAAAAATAGCTTTTGTTAAATGAGCATCTTAAGAAGTGTTAAATTATGCACATATATATATATAAAACATTAATAGGATATTTGTACTGGGTGGCTAATTTCATCCTTAATTGCTGAGTTTATTTACAGGCTACATGGTACCATTATAGATTCCTATTTTTTCAGTTATATTGTTGAATTGCTTACACATTTTTCCTAAAAGATTCAACTTCATCAATAAATCACTTTTTCTATTCATAAAATATATTTTGCAGATTGACCTCCGTTTTGCAGTGCCATCAAAATACTTTTTGGATGTGAAAAAAACATGCTTAACCTTCTTTTTCAAATATTCACTTTACAATATTTATACATGGTATTTTATTTTTTTAAGGTTTAGCATCTTTTAAATTATGTCTAAAATAGGCATAATAAGAAAGTACAAATAGAAAGTGTATAGCTCAATTACTTTTTACATATGATTCATCTGAATAACCATCATCTTGATCAAGCTATAAAACGTTTCCATTACATTAGAAAGTTCTTTCCTGCTGCTTTAGCCACCCACCAGGGGTAATCACTCTTTTGACTTCTGTTAACATCAATTCATTTTACTTGGAACAGAATATCTTTGGGATTCACTCATGTTGTTGTGTTTATCAGTAGTTCAGTTCAGTTTAGTTCAGTTCAGTTCAGTCGCTCAGTCGTGTCTGACTCTTTGCGACCCCATGAACCGCAGCACGCCAGGCCTCCCTGTCTATTGCTTTTAAATTGCTGGTTAGTTTTCCATTATAGGGACACGCAACAGATTAGTATGCCGTTCTCCTGATGATGAATGTTTGAGTTGTTTCTAGCTTTCTTCTGTAATGAATAAAGTTGATATGGATATTCTTGTTCATGTGCTATGTTGGACATATATACTCATCTTTCTTGGCCGTATACTTGAAGTACAATTGCTGAATCAGAGAGTAGGTGTAAAATGTTAATAGTTTTCAAAAGTTGCACTTCTACCAATAATCAAGGAGAGTTCCAGTTATTCTACATCTTTCCCAACACTTGGTATTTTCAGTTTTTTAAATTTTAGACTTTCTGGTAAATGTATTATATAGTGTATTGTGATTTTAAGTGACATTTCCCTGATGAATAATTGTATTGACCATCTTTTCAATGCTTATTGGCCATTTGGTCAGTTTCTTTAGTATGCTACTTGTTCAAGCCTTTTGATTATTTTTTATTTATTTTTGGTGTTACTTGATTTGTGCTAATTCTTTATACATCCTAGATATTAACCCTTTGGTAGATAGATAGATAATGAAAATGTTATCCTAATATCTGACTTGTCTTTTCAGGCTCGTACTGATAATTTAATTAGCTAAAGTTCTTAATTTCAATGAAGTTCAATTATGTTTTTATTTTGTTATCATTTTTTTTGTACCCTGTTTAGGAAACCTTTGCTTACTTTAAGTTCATGAAAATATTCTCCCATGATGTATTCTAGATGCTTGATTATCTTAATTTTGCACTCATATTTATGAATCATCTTTCATTAATTTTTATATATGGTGTAAGTTAGGAGTAAAGGTTGAGGATTTTTTCCTCCCATATAGATATAAAAAAAATTCTAGCTTCATTTGTTGAAAATAAACCATAGCTACAAAGTGATTGCCACAATAAATTTAGTTAACATCCATCAGCCACAGTTATAATTTTTATTTTTGCAATGAGAACTTTTAAGATTTTCTCTGTTAGCAGCTTTCAAATATATAACACAGTCTCAATATTTTCAAAGTTTCATGTTTTCAAAAGAGTTGCCAACTAAGACTCCATGTGTTCATCATCAGCACCACTCTGAAAGTAGGCTAGCTATGAGAAAACATAAATTTGATTAAAACTGCATATATCCCATAAGTTTCTCATTTTTTCAGGTTATAGCTTGAGATTGAATATTCATTTAAGTCATTCTTCTTATTTATTCATTTATACATAATTATTTTAACCTCACCATGACACCCACATAAATGAAGCTATCATCCTCCAACTTATGCAGCTATTTTAGATGATGACCAAGTGAGACAATGATCTGCAAATTCACTATGAAAAGCCCTCTTTAAACATATTCCAGTGTTTCTCAAATTTGGCCCAATTGACATTTTGAGCTGATTATCCAAAATGCCAATTTTGTTGTGGAGTACTGTGCTGGGCACTGTAGGATACTCAGCAGGATTCAAGTCCTCTACCCACTGCATACCAAGACCAATTCCTTGTTGTGACAATCCAGAATATATCCAGACATTGCCAAATGTCCTTTTTGATGGGTTGGAGATGGTAGGGAGGATAAAAATAGCCCCTCACTGGAAATTCACTAAGGTATCTTGATATTCACCACATTATAAATACTACCTATCTTTTGCCATATTCATGTCAATATGATAACCTGATCAGTTTTTGTATCATGCAAGTAACATGGTTTACCTCTAATTTAGATTGCTTTTTTATCCTCATTACCACTCCACCCTGCTTATCAAAAATATTAGGGTAATCAAGTCATTAATCTTTCCATATTACATTAAAGAGGGGAGTGAAAAAGTTGGCTTAAGGCTCAACATTCAGAAAACTAAAATCATGGCACCTTGTCCCATCACTTCTTGGGAAATAGATGGAGAAACAGTTGAAACAGTGTCAGACTTTATTTTGGGGGGCTCCAAAATCATGGAGGATGGTGATCGCAGCCATGAAATCAAAAGATGCTTACTCCTTGGAAGAAAAGATATGGCCAACATAGATAGCATATTGAAAAGCAGAGACATTACTTTGCCAACAAAGGTCCATCTAGTCAAGGCTATGGTTTTTCCAGTAGTTATGTATGGATGTGAGAGTTGAACAGTGAAAAAGGCTGAGTGCCAAAGAATTGATGCTTTTGTACTGTGGTGTTGAAGACTCTTGAGAGTCCCCTGGACTGCAAGGAGATCCAACCAGTCCATACTAAAGGAGATCAGTCCTTGGTGTTCATTGGAAGGACTGATGTTGAAGCTGAGACTCCAATACTTTGGCCACCTCATGTGAAGAGTTGATTCATTGGAAAAGACCCTGATGCTGGGAAGGATTGGAGGCAGGAGGAGAAGGGGATGAGAAAGGATGAGATGGCTGGATGGCATCACTGACTTGATAGATATGGGTTTGGGTGGATACCCGGAATTGGTGATGGACAGGGAGGCCTGGCGTGCTGCGGTTTATGGGGCTGCGAAGAGTCGGACACAACTGAGTGACTGAACTGAACTGTGTGACTTCATTATTTCTTAAAAGAAAATCTCAAAATATACTATAATTATTAATCTAAATACCTTTACTAATAATCTTTTGTCATCTTTTGCCTATTTAACAAAATGAGACCTGTTTTATTCTTACCAAAACAAAAAATATTATTATTATATTTTTATTTCAGGAAACCTCATTCTTATGGAGAACATTACCTTTCCTTGATGCTTAGCTGTTTCCATTTATTTTGCCTTCACTGCACTATGAAGTTACAGTGTGTAATGTCATTCTCCTTATTTAAATTGACCTTTATACTCATGGCTTCTTTCTTCATGTGCTAAACTCTTATTTATCCTTCAAGACCTGTTTTTTACTCATTTTGATAACGTCTTCCACAACCCATTTGTTGGGGAAAAAAACAAACCTCCTCATCTGCTCCTAGAACAAATTTGTCCAAAGATTTATAATTGCGTTTACCATATAGCACTGTAATTTATTGCTTACTTTCTTAGTTTATGTAACATATCATATTCTGTTGCTGCTGCTGCTGCTGCTGCTGCTAGGTCGCTTCAGTCGTGTCTGACTCTGTGCAACTCCATAGATGGCAGCCCACCAGGCTCCCCCATCCCTGGGATTCTGTAGGCAAGAATACTGGAGTGGGTTGCCTTTTCCTTCTTCAGTGCATGAAAGTGAAAAGTGAAAGTGAAGTCGCTCAGTCATGTCCCAATTCTAGCGACCTCATGGACTGCAGCATACCAGGCTCCTCGGTCCATTGGATTTTCCAGGCAAGAAGAATGGAATGGGGTGCCATTGCCTTCTCTATATCATATTCTAGAATGAAATAAATCCTAATAAGCTTACTTATTATAGTTCTTTAATTTATAAATTAACATTTATTTTCCAACTGAGGATTAAATATTTTCAAACTACCAATGTCTAGCTTAACACCCAACTGAGCTGTCATGTAGAAATATCCTATCATATTTTAAATATTAAACCTGATGGACAAGATCATTAGATGAAAATAAAATAACCTTCATTATTTTTTTAACTTTAAGGCTGGTTAAAAATCTAAATGAGTTTGGCTAAACTCCGGGAATTGGTAGTGGACAGGGTGGCCTGGCGTGCTGCGATTCATGGGGTCGCAAAGAGTTGGACACGACTGAGCGACTGAACTGAACTGAACTGAAAAATCTAACTAGATTAGCTATAATGATAAATTTAAAGATCTTAGGATATAATCTAGGAACTAAATTATTTCAGTAAGATTCAGAAAATTTAAGGTTCTTTATATATATATATATATATATAAAAGGTCTTTTTATTATATATATATAATATAGAGGCGTGTGTTTTATGAAAGTTGTTTAAGATAATGTTTTAACATCATATATATGTTTTTTTGAAATTTGTTTAGAACTAGCTCCCAAAATATATATATGTGTGTGTGTGTGTGTGTGTGTAATGTATGTATATGTAATGAATTAAAGGTGAAGTTAAGTGTTAGTTGCTCAGTAGTGTCCTGCTCTTTGCAGCCCCATGAACTGTCACCCACCAGGCTCCTCTCTCCGTGGCATTCTCCAGGCAAGAATACCGGAGTGGGTAGCCATTGCCTTCTCCAGGGGATGTTCCAAACACAGATCAAACCTGAATCTCCCACACTGCAGGCAGATTCTTTACCATTTATATTACCTGTATATTGTATATACATGTAATTAATTTATGAAAACTATAATTTGTGTATATTATAATAAAGATATATGTATATATTTCTATCAGAGTTTAGCCAAGAGAACTCCTATAGTCATTTTAAACAAAAACAGGTCTAATTTAAAAATTGGATGCTTAAAATTGTCAGAAAGGCTAGAGAATCAGGGTCTAGTTTAGGCTTTCATGATGATCCCTAACATTGCATTACTGCTACTTTGCCACAATTAGGAAATCAGAAACTTCAGGAACATACCACTGTGGCCACTATCAGAATTGTCATGTAAGCCACAAAATACCTGCTCAGTTCAGTTCGGTTCAGTCACGCAGTCATGTCCCACTCTTTGCAACCCCGTGAACCACAGCACGCCAGGCCTCCCTGTCCATCACCAACTGCTGGAATCTACCCAAACCCATGTCCGTTGAGCCGGTGATGCCATCCAACCATCTCATCCTCTGTCGTCCCCTTCTCCTCCTGCCTTCAGTCTTTCCCAGTATCAAGGTCTTTTCTAATGAGTCAGCTCTTCGCATCAGGTGGCCAAAGTATTGGAGTTTCAGCTTCAACATCAGTCCTTCCAATGAATACCCAGGACTGATCTCCTTTAGGATAGACTGACTGGGTCTCCTTGCAGTCTAAGGGACTCTCAAGAGTCAATCGCCAGCCCAGGTTTGATGCTAGATACAGGGTGCTGAGGGCTGGTGTACCAGGATGACCCAGAGAGATGGAATTGGGAGGGAGGTGGGAGGGGTTTCTGGAAGGGGAACACATGTATACCCATGGCAGATTCATGTCAATGTATGGCAAAACCAACACAATAATATAAAGAAAATAAATAAGTAAAATAAAATAAAAAAAGAAAAATAAATAAATAAATTTCGTAAAAATAAATAAATAAATAAAAGAGTCTTCTCCAACACCACAATTCAAAAGCATCAATTCTTCGGCACTCAGGTTTCTTTATAGTCAAACTGTCACATCATACATGACTATGAAAAACCATAGACTTGACTAGATGGACTTTTGTTGACAAAGTAATGTCTCTGCTTTGTAATAAGCTGTCTAGGTTGGTCATAACTTTCCTTCCAAGGAGTAAGCATCTTTTAATTTCATCACTACAGTCACCATCTGCAGTGATTTTGGAGCCCAGAAAAATAAAGTCAGCCACTGTTTCCATTGTTTCCCCACCTATTTGCCATGAAGTGATGGGACCAGATGCCATGATCTTAGTTTTTGGAATGTTGAGCTTTAGGCCAGCTTTTTCACTCTCCTCTTTCACTTTCATCAAGAGGCTCTTTAGTTCTTCTTCATTTTCTTCCATAAGTGTGGTGTCATCGGCATATCAGAGGTGATTGATGTTTCTCCCGGCAATCTTGATTCCAGTTTGTGCTTCCTCCCACCCAGCGCTTCTCATGATGTACTCTGCATATAAGTTAAATAAGCAGGGTGACAATATACAGCCTTGATGTACTCCTTTTCCTATTTGGAACCAGTCTGTTGTTCCATATCCAGTTCTAACTGTTGCTTCCTGACCTGCATACAGGTTTCTCAAGAGGCAGGTCAGTACATCTGGTATTCTCATCTCTTTAAGAATTTTTCACAGTTTATTGTGATCCACACAGTCAAAGGCTTTGGCATAGTCAATAAAGCAGAAATGTATATTTTTTTCTGAAACTCTCTTGCTTTTTCAATGATCCAGCAGATGGTGGCAATTTAATCTCTGGTTCCTCTGCCTTTTCTAAAAACAGCTTGAACATCTGGAAGTTCATGGTTCTTGTCTTGTTGAAGCCTGGGTTGGAAAATTTTGAGTGCAATTGTGTGGTAGTTTGAGCATTCTTTGGCACTGCCTTTCTTCTAGATCCTTACTATTAAAATGAACACAGTATGACCTGCCAACTCTCCACACTCTAATTCTGAGTGACAGAACCTAAGTCCCTGTTGGAATCTCAGCTGCAAGGAAGTATGGGAAATATTCTGAAATCTATATCCATTGTCGTGCAGAATACTACAAAAAGGAGATTAAAAGAAAGACTGCAGAAGCCAACTGTATCCATTCCAGTTTGTAAGTGGCAGAGTCAGGATTTGTCCACAAATAGTGTGAGTTCAAGGTCAGAGTTTTACAGCTCAATCTTACAAAGTGAATTTACAAGACTCTGCTATATTTTCCTTAATGAATTTTGTATGCTCTTCAGCATAAGCCACTAAGCTTAGAGCTATAGGGAAACAAATCTGGGGGCACAGAAACCAATAAGTTTGGGCCTTCCAAAATTGTATCTGGTTTGAAAATTAGGAGGGGAAATATGGCTTACTGCTTAAAGAGAATTCTCAGCTGTGCTCCATGGCTTGCTTTCCTTCCATCACTAGCAAGGCCATGCAGGTGAATTTTAGAGTGAGTAGCTGCATTGTTTAGATAGTTGACTATCGTCACAGGATTTTTTGTCATACTTTATGCCTCTTCTCTTAGATAACACTTGGCTGCTGTTTCTGGAACAGGTGGCACTTGAGAATCAAAAATACCTTGAGGCAAGTGAACATCCCTCTGCTTACAGTCTGGCCTATACAAAAAATGTTAAGCTAGCAGGTGTCCACTCTCTGAAACAGTCTGCCCACAAACCAAAAAGATATTTCTTTTTCATTAAAGAGTGTATTTCTGGCTTTGGGGGGTTAAGGGACAGAGGAAAATTCCTGAAATATTAGCACTGTAAGGAACACTGTGTGCGCAAGTGTGGACAAGCTGTCCCAAATCCTGTCATACTGCAGAGATGGTGCTGTCCAGACACTGTGGTATTTCCTTTTTCGTTTTTCCTTCCAGAGAACATTGGATAGGTCTTCGTAGATGTTTTCTTTGTGCCTAGAATGCTGGCAGATTAAAGCACAGAAATCGGTGTCAGTCTTGGTAAAGTCATGTGTATGTTAATACTATATGTTCATACTGCTAATATGAATAATAAAATGAAAAAATAAACCCTTTCATTTGGAGATTATTGAGGGCTAAAAGTAGCCAGGAATAAGCATCTCTAGATCTTGTAAAAATAACTGATCTAATTAGACATAACTTTAAAAGCCATATATAAGTTGTTTTAGATTTGTGAAAAGAATGGGAATGAGTTGTTCCACTGAGTTTTTAATGTTTGTTAGTAAAACTCACCAAGTAGATATAAAGTTAAGAAGCTGAAAGAAATAAATTAAATTCAGCATGGTTTAAAACACTATCACCTGTGTTTTGAGTCAAAGGATGCAGAAAACTACATGAGCATTTACTTGAGTTTTTGAAGTACCAATAATAAACTCAGGTAAAATGCATTCTTAGAGGTTCAGTTCAGTTGCTCAGTCATGTCCGACTCTTTGCAATCCCATGGACTACAGCGCACCTGGCTTCCCTGTCCATCACCAATTCCCGGAGCTTGCTTAAACTCATGTCCATCCAGTCAGTGATGCAATCCAACCATCTCATCTGCTGTCATCCCCTTCTCCCCCTGCTTTCAATCTTTACCAGCATCAGGGTCTTTTCCAATGAGTCAGTTCTTTACATCAGGTGGCCAAATTATTGGAGTTTCAGCTTCAACATCAGTCCTTCCAATGAATATTCAGGACTGACTTCCTTTAGGATAGACTGGTTGGATCTCTCTGTAGTCCAAGGGACTCTCAAGAGTCTTCTCTAACACCACAGTTTAAAAGCATCAGTTCTTTGATGCTCAGCTTTCTTTATAGCCAACTCTTACATCCATACATGACTACTGGAAAAATGATAGCTTTGACTAGACAGACCTTTGTTGGCAAAGTAATGTCTATGCTTTTTTTTTTTTTTTGCTGTCTTTTTTTTTCTCCCTTTTATTGTTTTTGCCATACAATGCCATGATATCACTATGGGTTTACATATGCTCCCCCTCCAGAAACCCCTCCCTCCCCCCTCCGTCCTCCCTCCCCCCCAGGAAATCTCGATTCACCAGCCCCAAGAATCAATCCTGGGCTGGCGATTGATTAGACATATGATAATTAACATGTTTCAATGCCATTCTCCCATATCATCCCACCCTTTCCCTCATCCACAGAGTCCACGAGTCTATTCTATACATCTGCGTTCCTTTTGCTGTCTCGCATGTTGGGTTCTACAACAATACAGTATATTAACACATATATATGTCTCTGCTTTTTAATATGTCTAGGTTCTTAGAGGTATATGGTACTAATATATGTACACATGTATAGATATATGGCAATGAGTGAACTATTTTATTAAAACATTTCAATTAATATTTTTATTTTTAGGATCAGTAGAAAAGCTTTATTAATCACTCCTATGAAGGTGGATATAGTAGGATATTTTTGTTCTGATTGTTCCTACAGAAATAAGTGGAAATAAATAACAAAAATAAACTCTCTGACATAAATCACAGCAGGATCCTCTATGACCCACCTCCCAGAGTAATGGAAATAAAAGCAAAAATTAACAAATGGGACCTAATTAAACTTAAAAGCTTTTGAGCAATGAAAGAAACTATAAGCAAAGTGAAAAGGCAGCCTTCAGAATAGGAGAAAATAATAGCAAATGAAGCAACTGACGAAGAATTAATATCAAAAATATACAAGCAACTCCTGCAACTCAATTCCAGAAAAATAAATGACCCAATCAAAAAATGGGCCGAAGAACTAAATAGACAGTTCTCCAGAGAAGACATACAGATGGCTAACAAACACATGAAAAGATGCTCAACATCACTCAGTATCAGAGCAATGCAAATCAAAACCACAATGAGGTATCATCTCATGCTGATTAGAATGGCTGCTATCCAAAGATCTACAAGCAATAAATGCTGGAGAGGGTGTGGAGAAAAGGGAACCCTCTTACACTGTGGGTGGGAATGCAAACTCGTACAGCCACTATAGGCAACAGTGTGGAGATTCCTTACAAAACTGGAAATACTGCCATACTACCCAGCAATCCAATGCTGGGCATACACACCGAGGAAACCAGAATTGAAAGAGCCACGTGTACCCCAGTGTTCATGGCTGCACTGTTTATAATAGCCAGGACATGGAAGCAACCTAGATCCCCATCAGCAGATGAATGGATAAGAAAGCAGTGGTACATATACACAATGGAATATTGCTCAGCATTTAAAAGAATACATTTGAATCAGTTCTAATGAGGTGGATGAAACTGGAGCCTATTACGCAGAGTGAAGTAAGCCAGAAAGAAAAACACCAATACAGCATACTAGCGCATATATAGGAATTTAGAAAGATAGTAACGATAACACTGTATGCGAGACAGCAAAAGAGACACAGATGTATAAAACAGTCTTTTGGACTCTGTGGGAGACAGTGAGGGTGGGATGGTTTGGGAAATGGCATTGAAACATGTATATTATCATATGTGAAAAGATCGCCAGTCCAAGTTCGATGCATGAGACAGGTGCTCAGGGCTGGTTCCCTGGGATGACCCTGAAGGATGGGATGGGGAGGGACATGGGAGGGGGTTCAGGATGGGGAACACATGTACACCCATGGCTGATTCATATCAATGTATAGCAAAAGCCACTACCATATTGTAAAGTAATTAGCCTTCAATTAAATAAATAAAATTTAAAAAATTTGCAACTAGTCATTTCAGAATATAAATGTTAATCTCTATCAATTTATATAATTTAAATGTGTTTTTAAGTATTAAGCTGTTATTTGAAAGCCCATGTTAATACTCTGCTATTTAAAATAACTTCTTATTGTTAATGCATTTATTTACTGAATCTCTTTGTGTATGTTTGTGTGTGTGTGTGTGTGTGCGTGTGTGATGCTAGGGTAGCATAATGTTGGGATATTTTACTTTTATGAGGCAGGGATTAAATTAACTGTGGTTAAAACTACTTTGGGCTATTTTTATTCAACAAATATTTATCGATTATTTTCTGTGTGTAAAAATGTGCTAATGATTATCTAGCTAAAGCACTTAGGTTGCATATAACTTTAAGGAATTCCAAATTGCTAAATCTGAGATTGTAAATTGGATGTTATTACTCACAATTCAAAGAAATCTGTGCTTCGCAAAGCAATTCTTTTATAATGCCATGACTAATTCATTTACTGCTTTACAGATCATAGTTACTTTTCAAAGAGATTTGATGGATAGATAGATACATTTTTAACTCAGAGTGATGACTTTACTTTCCTTCTAAATGATGTTTAAAGTGCACAAAGTGAAAAAAATTAAAAAGTGCAGAATGTGATACAAAAAATAAGTCTTATACCAACATTTTCCTCCATTGCACTCCCCAGAATGGAACTTTTATTACTGTTTATTTGGAGATTAGAAATGTATATTATTCTTCTATTGAATCTTCAAATGGAGAACCATATTATAATACTAACCAGGATTGTTTCCTTGCTGACTTAAGAGGCTGATAAAATTTTGCTTAATTTTATTTTTTGTTAAAAAGAATTTAACTGGTTAATTAATTAATTTATTTTTGGCCATGCCAGGTCTTCATTGCTATGTGCAGGCTTTCTCTAGGTGAGCTCCCTGTGGCAGCTACTCTGTAGTTGCAGTACGTGGCCTTAGTTACTCTGCAGCTGGTGGAATCTTCCTGGACCAGGGATTGAAACTGTGTCCTCTTCATTGGCAGGTGGATTATTAACCACTGGATCTTCAGAGAAAACCATGCGTAATTTTAAATTAAGGTTATATATTAGAATAAAATATATTTAACATAAAAATATCTAAAGTTTAAATACAATCCAGATTTTCTTAAGTGAAGTCCTATTACTAGTTGAATCCTGCTTGCTCTCTTGACTTCATGGCTCTACATGTGTGTTATCAAAACATTCTTACCACCCACGTCACCATCAGGATAGCATGGCAGAAGGGTCAAGAGGTAAAACATGTACCCTCAGCACCCTAACTCCGTATTTGAAGTTTCCTTCTCTTTAGTGGGTACCCCATACTTGATTGGGGATAGTCAGTGCATTTGCACCTGGAGTACTTCCTGTATATGGCAGACATACTACCATCCCTGACCTACTGACTAAAGGCCTCCGCCTTCTCAGATAAGTCAGTCAAAACTACCGTCCTCCCCTACTCCCAATGTACACACTTTTCAAGTACTGTTCCCATTTGAGAGCCGGGTGTTTAACCTCCTTTATCAGATTGTAATCTGCTCATGTCTGTTCTGTCCAGAAGCCATTGCTAGTTCCAGATTTAGTCGCACAAGTAATAGGTCCTATGTCCAGCTGCTACTATCCCTGTGTTCTTGACAAGATTAGAGATCCACATTGTTGAGGCCAGGCTGAAACTTTGAACAGAACTTTCCATACAGTTGGAGGAATAGAAGAGAGCTATAATGTGAATAAACTTAAAACTTGCTGTTAGATATCACTATGAAATCTAATACCAGACACATTTCTTTGGGTCCATTTAGGATATCTCCATGTCTAAGTTGTGATCTGTGAATTATGGTGGGAATTTTTATTCTTTTCAGGGAGATATTCATCTCAGCCTGGGACAATGTGGCATTATTCTATATGCTTAATGAAAAAGCATGTAAAAATAGAAAAGGCCAAAATCAGTGCATTGATCCCAGCTGCTCAAGGACTTACATTCCTGAGTGTATCCTTTTGCTTTTCACTGGCATAACTTAAAGATTCACTCCATGAAGATTAACAATGATCTGAACCAAAGATTGCCTATCTTTTACAATATGAAAGGAGCTTCTAGGTCTGGAAAGCCAAGTTGTCAAGATACTACTTTGCTATTAAAAGCAATAATGATATATATGATACTAATTCTTCTTGTAAGACTCAACTTGGTCAAAATTTCAAGCTTTTCATGAGTACAGTAGCTTATTTTTGCTGATAAAGCAAAAATTTGATAAACTAGAAGTGTGATTCTTCTGGACCTGAAGATGGAGAAAAGTAAAATAAGTAGAATAAGGCCTGGCAGCATGCCAGGCCTCCCTGTCCATCACCAACTCCCAGAGTCCACCCAAACCCATGTCCATCAAGTCAGTGATGCCATCCAGCTACCTCATCCTCTGTCTTCCTCTTCTCCTCTTGACCTCAAACTTTCCCTGCATCAGGGTCTTTTCCAATGAGTCAGCTCTTCGCATCAAGTGGCCAAAGTATTGGAGTTTCAGCTTCAACGTCAGTCCTTCCAATGAACACCCAGGACTGATCTCCTTTAGGATGGACTGGTTGGAACACCTGGCAGTCCAAGGGACTCTCAAGAGTCTTCTCCTACACCACAGTTCAAAATCATCAATTCTCAGCACTCAGCTTTCTTTATAGTCTAATGCTCACATCCATACATGACCACTGGAAAAACCATAGCCTTGACTACACGGACTTTGTTCGCAAAGTAATGTCTCTGCTTTTTAATATGCTATCTAGGTTGGTCATAACTTTCCTTCCAAGGAGTAAACATGTTTTAATTTCATGGCTGCAGTCACCAACTGCAGTGATTTTGGAGCCCAGAAAAATAAAGTCAGCCACAGTTTCCACTGTTTCCCCATGTATTTGCCATGAAGTGATGGGACCAGATGCCATGATCTTAGTTTTTGGAATGTTGAGCCAACTTTTTCACTCTCCTCTTTCACTTTTACCAAGAGGCTCTTGAGTTCTTCTTCACTTTCTGCCATAAGGGTGGTGTCATCTGCATATCTGAGGTTATTGATACTTCTCCCTGCAATCTTGTTTCCAGCTTGTGCTTCCTCCCACCCAGCGTTTCTCATGATGTACTCTGCATATAAGTTTAATAAGCATGGTGACAATATACAGCCTTGACATACTCCTTTTCCTATTTGGAACCAGTCTGTTGTTTCGTGTTCATTTCTAACTGTTGCTTCCTGACCTGCATACAGATTTCTCAGAAGTCAGGTCAGGTGGTCTTGTATGCCCATCTCTTTCAGAATTTTCCACAGTTTATTGTGATCCACACAGTCAAAGGCTTTGGCATAGTCAATAAAGCAAAAATAGATGTTTTTCTGGAACTCTCTTGCTTTTCTGATGATCCAGCATATGTTGGCAATTTGATCTCTGGTTCTTCTGCCTTTTCTAAAACCAGCTTGAAGGGTTAAGAAGTCCCAAATCCACAGCATAAGCCCAAAGAAAAATTTCAGTTTGAGTTCAGGGACAGTTTTCAGGCAGCATCCTTCTTGTTCTTTGCTCTGTTAAGGCCTCCAGCTACTGGATGAAGCACAGCCACACTGTCTGTTGATTTAAATGTTAATCTCATCTTAAAAAAAAACTCTTCATAGAAAATTCTAGAATATTATTTGATTTACCATATACCCACTGTGACCAGCCAAATTTATACATAAAATTAACCATCAATTTCAATAATTTAATTCTGAACTTTTCAAGCATAAAAGTGCATCTTACATTGTTTTAGGATTAGATGTTTGTACATTAAAAAAAGAGTAGATATAGTTCATAGGACTATATGGCAAATGTATAAGCATGATACAAAAGCAGTATTGCCCTAATTGATAAGTCAGTCTGTGTGATGCTGAGTTAAATTTAGTTTTAAGTATTATGTGAAGTTATCCTGGCTGAGACACTGACAGCTTGATGATATTTGAAGAAAATGAAAGCCACCTAACTTTGAGAGGACAAAGTCTACAGAAAATCCAGGATTAAGGAGGGAAAGATTGAAATCTTAATTTGTTTAGAAAAAAGTAATTTGAGAGACTAAAGTAGTACAATTTCCTAGCTTTACTCTCATGTTCTTACCTACTTTTCTACTTACTATATTCTTTTTCTCTGACATTGTTTCTAACATTCTCCCTTTTCTCAATACACACACACCATATTTTTTCCTATAAACACCATTACCATCCATAACTCCTCTCACCAAGAACAGCAACTGTAGATCTTAGTCCATCAACTCATACATGCAACAAATAAACTTTTTTTTCCTTTCTCCACTTTATTTGAACTTGTGATGTTGAGAAACTACTCAACTGGGTTTGCTATAAGCCCAGTTTTTCTTCAGTCTTTCACCAACTGCAAAGCTGAGTCATCATTTCAGAGCCTCATGTTGCACCATGACTTAGGTTACTGGTTCAAATAGTGCTAGAAATAATAAATCCATATCCTAGTCCATGAAATTCTTGGGTCTAGCAGCTCTCTGTACTTCTCTCTCTCCAGGCTGGCATTCTTGATTCTGTCTCCCCGGGGCCCATTTTTCCTAGATGTGTTATGTGGCAAGGCTGAGTATGCAATGCTGACTTTCCAGACTGCTGAAAAATAAATATATTAAAATCCAAAATGCTAAGTAAAATACAGCAGAGACTCATTCTGAGTCATTGCCTCAGATAGCTTGTTGCCAAAAAGAAGGAAAGATTAGAGAAAATTTTGGTGGGTTGATCACGGAGGTGATGCTTAAAAGAAGGAACTTGAAGAAAAGGAAAAATTGAAAGGCAACACTCGAAGTAGGGAGGGAGAAATTTTGGAAAAACTCCAATTTCCTCACAGAAAACCTATTTAAGACATGAGCTGAGATTACCAACTATACTTTTGCTAACTGTAGTGGTGAATAGGCGAGTCAGGGGTAAGAAAAGTATTTTCAGTGGAGACACCATTTAAGTCTTAAGAAGAGAAATCAAGGGTATAACTATATTACCTGTATACATCAGAAGTACTCCCCAAACCTGAGATCTAAAACCTTCACATCTTTTCTAATAAAACACCCCTAGTTGATGGGCTTTTTCGGGTAGAGGAGAAAGAAAACAGGCATGTAGGGTGAAAGACAGGCTGTGTAATCAGCAGCAAATGGAGAGTGAGAGGTATTCTTCAATGGTTGGGATGAGGCACACTGCCATTTCTTGCTCCTAGGGAGGAGTCGGCCCATTCTCTATAATGGCCTGCAGACTACTCTCTATCTTCTCTTCACCCCCTTTCAATCCGGTTAAATTTTTCTTTTTTCCCCTGTTGTTCATCACTCAGCCTGTCCCTTTATATATGTATGTCAATTCATGTATAGAAGTCATTCTTACTTTATTATTAACAAAACAGACCTCAAAATCATATAGATTTCTGTCTGCATATAGATTATTCCTTACAAAATAAATGTCATCTGGATGCTATTCTCACTTCAAAAGCCCTTTGGTCATTCAAATCAAAAATTAGCCATTGCTTCTAAGAAGGAAAAAATTTGATTCCCACCAGTATAACCCAGGTGGTAAAACCCTTGTTACTCCATATTCACATATAGGTATGTTGTTGGTATTACCTTTTATATCTACTCCATTTTTTTTTATCACATTTGCCATTCTCCTACTTTATATTTTAAATTATTTAATGCAATAGTGTCTTCTTTTAAGATGATAATAGTGTCTTCTTCAGGCTTATTGATATGTTATTCACACACAATAAATGTAAGTTTAAGGTGTCCAGTGCAATGATTTGACATGTGTACATGTTGATAAATGAGTTCCACAGTAAGGTAACAAAAACCTCTGTCCATATACATAGTTAATTTTTGTTTTGGTGGGGGTAATATTCAAGGTCTCTTCTGACAACCTTCAAATGTATAATATGGTGCTGTTAATTATAGTCACAAGCTGTACATTAGGGCCCCAGAATTTATTAATCTTAGAGATGGAAATTCTGTGAAAATTATTTTCCAGTAGGAAAAAGTTATCTGCCTCAGTGTTGATGACCAACAGTCATATTCATATGCCCTTTGACTCAATGGACATTCAGTTCAGTTCAGTGGCTCAATCGTATCTGACTCTTTGCGACCCCATGGACTGCAGCACACCAGGCTTCCCTGTCTTTCAACAGCTCCAAGAGGTTGCTCAAACTCATGCCCATCCAGTTGGTGATGCCATCCAAACATCTCATCCTCTGTTGTCCCCATCTCATCCTGCCCTCAGTCTTTCACAGCTTCAGAGTCTTTTCCAGTGAGTCAGTTCTTTGCATCAGGTGGCCAAAGTATTGGAGTTTCAGCATCAGCATCAGTTGTTCCTATGGATATTCAGGACTGATTTCCTTTCAGATTGACTGGTTTGATCTCCTCGCAGTCCAAGAGACTCTCAAGAGTCTTCTCCAACACCACAGTTCAAAAGCACCAATTCTTCAGCCCTCAGTGTCCTTTATGGTCCAACTCTCACATCTGTACATGACTACTGCAGAAACGATAGCTTTGACTAGATGGACCTTTGTTGGCAAAGTAATGTCTCTGCTTTTTAATATGCTGTCTTAGCTTTTCTTCCAAGAAACAAATATCTTTTAATTTCATGACTGCAGTCATCATCTGTAGTGATTTTGGAGCACAAGAAAATAAAGTCTGTCACTGTTTTCACCCTTTCCCCATCTATTTGCCATGAAGTGATGGGACCAGATGCCATGATCTTAGTTTTCGGAATGTTGAGCCAACTTTTTCACTCTCCTCTTCCACTTTCATCATTAGTCCCTTTAGTTCCTCTTCTCTTTCTGCCATAAGGGCGGTGTCATCTGCATATCTGAAGTTATTGATATTTCTCCCAGCAATCTTGATTCCAGCTTGTGCTTCATCTAGCCTGGCATTTCACATGATATACTCTGAATATAAGTTAAATAAGCATGATGACAATATACAGGCTTGATGCACTCCTTTCCTAATTTGGAACCAGTCTGCTGTCCCATGTCCGGTTCTAACTGTTTCTTATTGACCTCCATACATATTTCTCAGAAGGCAACTAAGGTGGCCTAGTATTCCCATCTCTTCAAGATGGTATTCCCATCTCTTCAAGCCTCTTCAAGTCTAAGGCTTTGGTGTAGTCAATAAAACAGAAGTAGATGTTTTTATGGAACTCTTCTGCTTTTTCGATGATCCAACAGATGTTGGCAATTTGATATCTGGTTCCTCTGCCTTTTCTTAATCCAGCTTGAACATCTGGAAGTTCTCAGTTCACATGTTGTTGAAGCCTGGCTTGGAGAATTTTGAGAATTACTTTGCTAGCATGTGAGATGAGTGCAATTGTGTGGTAGTTTGAACATTCATTGGCATTGCCTTTCTTTGGGATTGGCATGAAAGCTGACCTTTTCCAGCCCTTGGCCACATCTAAATTTTCCAAATTTGCTGGCATACTGAGTGCAACACTTTAACAGCAACATCTTTTAGAATTTGAAATAGCTCAACTGGAATTCCATCACTTCCACCAGCTTTGTTTGTAGTGATGCTTCCTAAGGCCCACTTGACTTGACACTCCAGGATGTCTGGCTCTAGATGAGTGATCACACCATCATGGTTATATGGGTCACTGAGATCTTTTTTGTATAGTTCTTCTGTGCATTCTTGATACCTCTTTTTAATACCTTTTATTTCTGCTATGTCCATACCATAGGTCCATAAGCCCATAGACTTAGGTATTTGCTTTAGTGCAGGAAAAAATAAAATATTAATGTATAATATTATCCAAGCCAAACAAATAGTATGTTGACTCAGAAGCAGTTGATTATTAGAAAACTTTGTGGGAATGTAGAAGAGAAAAAAGGATTTAAGAAAATGAAACATGAAAATAGTGAACATATGGAAAAATATTGATGAATTATGGAAAATATACTGACAATAAAATCTGTAATAAGATGTTCTGAAGACAGGATTCTATCACTCAGAATTTTCAGATAATTATGAGAAAAATAAGTCAAAAAGGTAGAAAAAAAGTAAAAACAATACAACTAAGAACTTCAATATTCCAAACATAAATGAAAATTGTGAAGAGGTAGTTCTATGTTGCAAATGTTCAAGTTGAGAATGAAAATGGAGAAATTAAATAGACTGCCTTGTGTTATATATATACCATGGAATGTACGATAAATCAGAAGTGAATTAAAAATCTCACTCTACTAGTTTTAGCCATTCTGTGGCCTTCTTCATATTAACAAATCTGAGCCACATTCCCTTTTCTGTAAAATAATTTCTCTTTACACAACTACTACGACTTGATGATAACCAAACTAAAAAAAACTTAGCACATGAGAGATGCTCAGAAAAGCAGATTACTTTCCTGTTGCTTATCTCTTTTAGGAAACACAAGGATGTATGTATGTGCAGATTCCTGCCACAAACATATCAGGGTATTTGACAATATTCCTTATCATTCTCTGCAATTTTCTTTGCATAACTCTCAGACATTCATTTGAAAAATCAGTTATTCTTTTACTCATATCCATAAGGGGTTTTTATGAAACAAAAAGTTTTCATGAGTTCAAGTTATGAAAACTTCCACATAATGGATTACAAAAGGAAATGAGAGGTTTTATATTTATTATTAATCATTTGAGATGTTTTTTATCTGTTTGTTCTTTGTCTGTTACCATTCAATTCCAGTGTCTTTGTATATCTGTGTTATATCTTATTCATCTTTTCACACCATACTATATCTGACACTTTGCCTAATACTTATTAAAATTTGAAGCAAATTGACTTAATAATGATATTTTATGCATGTTGCTTTAAATATATAAATTAACCATTTTTCCTCATGCTGTTAAATTCATTTTCTACTGTTTTGAGAAGAGAGAGAAGAAATGAAGCCAAATAGTTAACTTTAGAAAACCTTGTATGAGAAGCCAAAATTCACCTAATGATTATAATAGCTAATATTCTTTAGTTTCAGCGACATACTCTGCTACCTGTTTTTGAAGGTTTACCTGACTTAATCCTCACAATTCAGTACAGATAAGGAAGCTAAAACTTAGAAAATTAGAATAAAAGCCTAAAGTCAGGCAACTCATGTCCAGTATACATTGGATCCTGAATAATCTGTATGTTGCTGTATAAAACTATAAGATTTCTGTTACTACCATTAGCTCTTATTCAGTAAGTCAAAACTAAATACAAAGAACCAAATTATACATGCATGCAATAGGATAGAACAACTGATTCATATATTGTGTTTCCATTTGTTTTCCAAAGATAATACCTATGTCATTGCTAACTGTATATTGATTATGAAAATAGCTTTTCATCAATTAATAATAAATTATTGAAATTAACATAATTTGCTGAAAAGTCATATCTCTAGTATCAGTAATATAAAGTCAAAACAGAGTGGAAAGTTATGAAAACTGAGTATTCAGGGATCTATATATTTTGCAAGTGTGTCCTATTTTTAAGTATGTTGATTCATAGATTTAACAGTATCCTTAAGTTTCAAAATTAATAGAAATTTTCTTTGAAGTAATTAAATGCTGATTATATAACTTTTGATTAGAGGAAAAAGCTGTTTCTGGTTTACAATATTTTTAAATTGTGCATAAAGTGAATTTTAAAAATAGTTCAGCATCAAAAATGGCTAATGCTGGAAAATCATTTCCTCCCATAGAGAGCAGTTAATTACCATGGCTACCATAATAAATAAGTAAACAAGTCTGAGAGATTTTTTCTTACTTTTTCAACCCTTATTGTTTTCTTTTTCTACTTCAGACCTATCAGTTTATCAAATGCATTCATTCTAGTAACTGTTGTTGTTCGGTTGCTAAATTGCATCTGACTCTGTGACCCTACTGAGAAGGCAATGGGAAGTCATTCCAGTACTGTTGCCTGGAAAATCCCATGTACGGGAGAGCCTGGTAGGCTGCAGTCCATGAGGTCGTTAAGAGTCAGACACGACTGACCGACTTCACTTTTACTTTTCGCTTTCATTCATTGAAGAAGGAAATGGCAATCCACTCCAGTATTCTTGCCTGGAGAATCCCAGGGATGGGGGAGCCTGGTGGGCTGCAGTCTATGGGGTCGCACAGAGTCGGACACGACTGAAGCGACTTAGCAGCAGCAGCAGCAGCTGCGACCCTCTGGACTGCAGCATACCAGGCTCCCTGTCCTTCACCATCTCCCAGAGTTTGATCAGACTCATCTCCATTGAGTCGATGATGCCATCCAACGACCTCATTCCCTATTGCCCGCTTCTCCTCCTGCCCATGATCTTTCCCAGCATCAGAGTCTTTTCCAGGGGATCAGCTCTTCACATCAGGTGGCCAAAGTATTGGAGCTTTAGCTTCAGGATCAGTCCTTACAGTGATTCTGTTCAGTTCAGTTCAGTTGCTCAGTCCTATCTGTTTCTTTGGGACCCCATGGACTGCAGCATGCCAGGCTTCCCTGTCCATCACTACTCCCAGAGCTTGCTCAAACTCATGTCCATCAAGTTGGTGATGCCATCCAAACATACCATCCTCTGTCATCCCCTTCTTCTACTGCCTTCAATCTTTCTCAGCATCAGGGACTTTTTACTCCCAGAGCTTGCTCAAACTCATGTCCATCAAGTTGGTGATGCCATCCAAACATACCATCCTCTGTCATCCCCTTCTTCTACTGCCTTCAATCTTTCTCAGCATCAGTGACTTTTCCAGTGAGTCAGCTCTTTGCATCAGGTGGCCAAAGTATTGGAATTTCAGCTTCAGCATCAGTCCTTCTAATGAGTATTCAGGGTTTATTTCCTTTAGGATCGTGTGGCTTGATCTCCTTGCTGTCCAAGGGACTCTCAAGAGTCTTCTCCAACACCACAGTTCGAAAGCATCAATTCTTCAGTGCTCAGCCTTCCTTATGGTCCAACTCTCAAATCTGTACGTGACTATTGGAAAAACCATAGCTTTGCCTGTATGGACCTTTGTTGGCAAAGTGGTGTCTCTGCTTTTTAGTGTTACCTAGCTTTGTCATATCTTTTCTTCCAAGGAACAAGCATCTTTTAATTTTGTGGCTGTAATCACTGTCTGCAGTGATTTTGGAGCCCAAGAAAATAATCTCTGGCACTGTTTTCATTTCTCCCCATCTATTTTAATGACTGTACATCTGCAATTAAAAGAAGTATTCCCAAGTGTCACAAGGCAGACATGTATATCTTTCTCATCATAGGAAGCAAGGTTTTGTGCAGTGTATATAATTTTTATAGACATGAATATTAAAAGTGATGGTGGAAATTATATGTGTAAAACTCCCTTTTCTCCTCATATCAAACTAAAAATTAATCTTTTAGAGTTTTATAGTTGCCTTACCTCATGTTTCTCTGACCAGAAAATGGACACATTCTAGAAGTATTCATTTTTAAACCTTTGCATTCTTATCGATATTAACAATAGAAGTTCTACCTTGTGGGTTTCTAAGCAATAACATCAATATTTTCATTCTGCCATCATCTATGAGCTTGATAGAAAAAAATGGTAAAGAAAAAGATTTTTAAATTACATTTTAAGAATTTCTAGTAACATAAGTAGGCTTTTACATAATGGCATACACCACTTCAAATTTTTTTTCCATGGTCCTAATAATCACATTTTCTTGACTAAAAACAAGAAAATAAATATGTTCTTTCTCAATATAAACTTTGGGTTGGTTGTTTACATCAGGAGGTGACCACAGAGATCAATAATTTTTAAATTTCTTATAGTGGTTTCTGATTTTAGGGAGGAATTAAAGACAACTCTAAAGTTGCTCCCTTTTTACTAAGAACAATTAAATTTCTGAACCAAATAGAGAGACAAAAATAGTAATAGCATTTATATTTTGGGAAGTTAAAAATAAATCTCCAAGGGAAACAATTTTTTTCTTAAGATCACTGTATGGAAAAAATTGAATGTTAATAAATTTCTGTAACCAATTTTCCAGAAAATTTTTCATCAATAGTATTCATTTCTATAGGTGTTGCCAGAGAAAGTATAAGGTATGAGTCTGTTGTACTTACCACATGTTGAACTTTAGATGAAACGTTTTTACTGATGATTCTTTCTTCTTTCCCTCTGAACCAGTAACCTCAGTCCTCCCTGGAATGAAAGGAAGATTTAGATAAAACACAGTGACATAATGCTATTCAGTCCAGTTCAGTTCAGTCACTCAGTCGTGTCCGACTCTTTGCGACCCCATGGACTGCAGCACGCCAGTCCATCAAAAACTCTGGAGTTTAGCAAAATTCATGTCCATTGAGTCAGTGATGCCATCCAACCATCTCATCCTCTGTTGTCCTCTTCTGCTCCTGCCCTCAATCTTTCCCAGCATCAGGGTCTTTTCAAATGAGTCAGCTCTTCGCATCAGGCTGCCAAAGTATTGGAGTTTCAGCTTCAACATCAGTCCTTCCAATGAATGTTCAGGACTGATTTCCTTTAGGATGGACTGGTTGGATCTCCTTGCAGTCCAAGGGACTCTCAAGAGTCTTCTCCAACACCACAGTTCAAAAGCATCAATTCTTCAGTGCTCAGCTTTCTTTATAGTCCAACACTCACATCCATACATGACCACTGGAAAAACTATAGCCTTGACTAGATGGACCTTTGTTGGCAAAGTAATGTCTGCTTTTTAATATACTGTCTAGGTTGGTGATAACTTTCCTCCCAAGGAGTAAGCATCTTTTAATTTCATGGCTGTAGTCACCTTCTGCAGTGATTTTGGAGACCAAAAAAATGAAATCTGTTACTGTTTCCACTGTTTCCTCATCTATTTGCCATAAAGTGATGGGACCAGATGCCGTGATCTTAGTTTTCTGAATGGTGAGCTTTAACCCAACTTTTTCACTCTTCTCTTTCACTTTCATCAAGATGCTCTTTAGTTCTTCTTTACTTTCTGCAGTAAGGGTGGTATCATAAGGGTGGTGCATATCTGAGGTTATTGATAATTCTCCCAGCAATCTTGATTCCAGCTTATGCTTCTTCCAGACCAGAGTTTCTCATGATGTACTCTGCATATAAGTTGAATAAGCATGGTGACAATATACAGCCTTGACATACTCTTTTTCCTATTTGGAACCAGTTTGTTGTTCCATGTCCAGTTCTAACTGTTGCTTCCTGACCTGCATACAGATTTCTCAGGAGGCAGGTCAGCTGCTCTGATATTCCCATCTCTTGAAGAATATTCCACATTTTATTGTGATCCACACAGTCAAAGGCTTTGGCAGAGTCAATAAAGCAGAAGTAGATGTTTTTCTGGAACTCTTTTGCTTTTTCGATAATCCAGCAGATGTTGCAATTTGATCTCTGGTTCCTCCTCCTTTTCTAAAACTAGCTTGAACATCTGGAAGTTCAGGGTTGATATATTGTTGAAGCCTGGCTTGGAGAATTTTGAGCATTACTTTCCTAGTGTGTGAAATGAGTGCAACTGTGCAGTAGTTCGAGCATTCTTTGGCTTTATCATTGGCTTCTTGCACATTCGTCTCCCATCCAGAGGGAAAGAGTTGAGCATGACTAAACAACTAATATTTTGAGACTTTGGACATCTCTCTGAATTCCAAAGAAGTCTGTAATATTCGAAGTGTATTTTAGCTCTAACTTATCACAAGTGTGCTTACCTTGCCAAATAACGCTGCATATACTCTTCAATCACATAAAACATTTTATTTAAATTATCACCTATTTCTTCTTATAAACATGCCTAATCATTGAAATGATATGAAGTATTCCTTTTGCTAAAATTTTATGTTAGAAATGAATCATACTGAGTTGTTTTGTTATGTTCCCAGATTCTAGTCTTATGTTCTGAAGTATAAATATTGTATTATTTATCTAGTCCCAGAATGATTAATCATATTGCTTATATGTTGTATTTGTCAGTGTAATGGTAATACTTCTGAAAGTACTCAAATGATTATGACACAAAATGTGTAAAAATAGCAACTAGAAGGAAGAACTCACTGAGAATGCCTCTAATGAATATAAGAGAGAATGTTAACAGTTAAAAGTATTGAAATATTCAGTTAGACAATGAACACAATGATTATTGTAAAATTGAGAAAAAATCTTTCTGAATATCTTTGTCACAAGTATATGATTTTATAGTTGTATGAGTGCATGAACAGGAAATAGAAGGTCACTTTAAAAGCATTCAGTTGTTTTCATCATTCATTAAGATGTCTTAAAAATTATTTGGCTGTAAATTTTATAGTCCCCCTCTAAATCTTGGTCTTTACTGAAAATTGTTCATTTTTCTAGAAATCTCTGCCTGCAAATTAAAAATATTAGGCTTTATTTGACATATTTAGCAGACTGAACCATAGATGTCAGAAAAGAGTTGAAATAGAAAAAGGGCTCAGACCAATGTAGTCTCAGACCAATGTAGTTAAGATTTAAATAAAAATGGCACACATAAAATAAAATGTACTAATTATATATATATGTATTTCTATATACACATACACACACACACACATATATATATACACACATGTGTGATTCAGGATTCTATTAATACAATGATGTGCTTAAATTAGTAAAGCAAAATAGCTTTAGAAAATAAAGACTAATTTTAGAGATGCTCAGAATAAGAAAACAATTTTAAGTCCAAAGCACAATGGATATGACATCTTTTTGCCTAAAAGCTGCTAAATTAAGTTGGTCTTTGAAATGAGACTAGAAACCCAGCCAAAGGAAACATGAAACTTTGTCTTTAAGTAGGTAAAAGTGCTTAGCATATTTTAAAATTTAATATAAAAAGTTTCTGAAAAATTACATTTATGCATCTATCATAATTTTCCCAGACTAATTTTTTTCATATTGCTCAATACAATTTTTTCCTTGTTCATTAGCAGTTGAATATGCTGAAGTGTATTAGGACTTCTGAAGTTTCTGGAATAGATTATTCTACTTATAAGTATGGTTTCATGAATCTTTTGTGCTGTGATTTCATATAATAAAATTTATAGCATTCTTAATATAAATTAGTTTTCTTCCTGTGTTATAACTGCAAAGCAGTTTTGTAATCAGTTGATTTACTGTAAGTTACTTTTAAGATGTGTGATTATTTCCCACCTTAATGATATTTCATTCAAATCATTGTATATGGACTTAAAAAGAAGATAGATTTTCTTATCTGAATAAATTGTTTCCTAAAGAAGCTCTATAAATCAACCTTGAACCTTTTAGAATTTGAATATTCTTGGATTGTTACAAGGCAGCTGAATATCTCTTTGTGATCCTATGATAGGAAACAGGAAAGTTTCATATATCTAAATCTGTATTTATCTATGTTTTAATGATACTTCTGATTTTGATAGAGAGGGAACACTGAAAATATTGAATCCTAATGCTACTTCATTCACAATTGTGTCTAAAGAGTTATCCAGAGTTTAGAATCCCACAGTAGTAAATTCATCTCTAAATTACCATTGTTCTGAGCCATTCAATTTTTCTTTGTTGAAAAGGTTGATGAGTTTCTTATTCTAAATGTGTTACTGTCTCCTTTAGTCATATTTTTATTTTAGTTTTCCTTTCAAGGCGATGGGAATAAATTTATAACCTGTCATTTTAGAGGCTAAATCCAATCATCATAGAAGTCAAAACCTTATTATTCAAGTCAATTTTTTTCCCTCTCCTAGCTTCCTCATTCCATAATCAGGATTGAGATCAGATATCTTAAATTTAATATAGATAGCTTAAACTAACATAGTTAGCAACATCTACTGAACTTTTCCAACACAATGAGGCATGCCTGTGAACAAAGAACTTTGGAGAAGTGGACAGTGAAGTTTTCACATTGCATGTTGCTGGGTCATTGCTTCCTCAAATTGAATTTGAGTGTTTCAAGGCATCTACAAAACAAAACAGCACAAAAAGTTAATTGTTAAATTGCAAATCTGCCACTGAGATCAAACTTTCATTCCTTTTGTCTAATAACTTTGATGTCATTTACAAATGATGAATATGTTTACTCTATGCTCTTGCTGCCTTTCTTAAATGTTCTTTAACATTGTTGTTATTGTTTCTTTAGAGTTAAAGTCAATGTGTCAGCTAGTACTTATCCTAACAGTTCTTTACTTCTACATCAAATGAATGCATTAACTTTAGAAAAGTTATGATCTAATATTTTTTCCTGCCCCAAAGAATAAATTTAGGCTCTAAATTTTGAGGGTAAATTCATATTTATCTTGGTTGTTACTAGGTTTTCACTGTCATCTAGTATCTCTTATAAATCTTCCATTTTTTATTACATTAAACATTTCCCAAAATCTTCTGCTCTCAGTAAACTTAACCCTGCCCTGTTTTCTCATTTATGAAAGTAACTCTTTGTACTAAGATTAAGATCATTTCTCCTTTCTCGGCTATGCAACATCCACCTCCATCCTTCTTCCTTCTTTTTCCTATCTATTCCCTTTATTCATACCCTAATCCTCTTCTGCTATCATTATCTATGTAATTATATTTATATATGCTTTAAAAATTACGATCCATGAATTGTAAGAGTCAGACACGACTTAGTGACTAATCCACCACGACCGTGCTTAAAAATATCTTCAAGTTTTTCACATCCTAGGGAAGATTTTGGCAAGCCTTGCTGATCCCTACCTTTTATTTATTTAATCTTTCCTTTGGTTTTTCATTCACTTCAAAACACTCTTGGTAAATACTCTATATCTTCTGCCACATTTTTTTCATCACTTATTCCTTGTAGTCAGATTTCTACCTTGTGTTGAAATTGTTCTAAATATTGACGATAACTTCAAAATGCATGCATATGTTCTGTCCTCTTCCCAAGCATCATTTTCAAAACAGTCAACACCGAGTGTTACTCTCTTTTGTTAAAAACTGTCTTTATCATTAACTCTGACTCTTTTTAATACCACACCCTTTAGGACAAACTGGATTCAGTAACAGATACTACCAAGTCCCATTAATTTGCCAAAACAAAGGTTTGCATTTTCCTTCACAATCTACTCTGGTTGGCAAGACTGTGCTATCCAGGCAAATAGAGACTTCATAATCATAGAACTACAGCCCCAGGGACACAAGGTAGTCTCAGTTGTGGGTAAAACATTGGTCATAGAAATCTTTAGGATAAAAGGCAAGATAAGTAAATCTAGAAAGCTCAAGAAATTCAGTAAGGCTGAAGCATACAATGTTGGAAAGGGAGGAGAAAGACTGGAGGTAGACTAAGTGTGAAGGAAAGACCAGATCTTAACAATTTATGTTTGCCTATACCAAACAATTCAGTCTTTATCCTCAAACAAAATAGGCTACAAGAAGAATTTAAGGTTATCCTTATCATCTTTCTAAACATAAGATGGTAACGATAACCCTGTATGTGAGACAGCAAAAGAGACACAGATGTATAGAACAGTCTTTTGGACTCTATGGGAGAGGGCAAAGGTGGGATGATATGGGAGAACAGCATTGAAACATGTAAATTATCATATGTGAAATAAATCACCAGCCCAGGTTTGATGCTTGATACAGGGTGCTCAGGGCTGGTGCACTGGGATGACCCAGAGAGATGGAATCAGGAGGGAGGTGAGAGGGGGATTCTGGAAGGGGAACACACGTATACTCATGGTGGATTCATGTCAATGTATGGCAAAACCAACATGATAATGTAAAGAAAAATAAATAAATAAATAAATAAAATTTTTTAAAAAAGTCAGAAGCCCATAATAAGTCTCAGGGAGCTAAAATGAATTTATCGGCAAGGTTGTGTTTCTTTAGGAGGCACAAGGGTAGGATCTAGTAGTATTTGCATTTTCCACCTTCTATAGCAGTGGTCCCCAACCCTTTTGACACCAGGGACTGATTTTGTAGAAGATAATTTTTCCAAGAACTAGGATGGTTCTTGGTGGGGTGGTTTGGAGATGATTCAGTCACATTACATTTATTGTACACTTTTATCTAATGCTGCTGCTAATCTGACAGGAGGTACCAGTCTGCAGCTCAGAATCTGGGAACTCTGGTTCCATAGGTTACCCTTATACCTTGACTTGTAGTCCTCTTCCATCTTCAAAGCCAATAATCGCATCATCCTGGCCTCTACTTCCATGGTTACATCTCTTTCTCAGACTCTGCCTTCCTGCCTCCTTCTTATAAGAACCCTTTTAATTACATTGTTGCTGTTATTTAGTTGCTAAGTCATTTCCAGATCTTTGCAATTCCCTGGACTGCAGTATCTCAGGCTTCCCTGTCCTTCATTGTCTTCCAGAGTTTGCTCAAACTCATATGTTCATTGAGTCAGTGATGCTATCCAACCATGTCATTCTCTATTGCCCCCTACTCCTCCTGCCCTCAGTCTTTCCCAGCATCAGGGTCTTTTCCAATGCATCAGCTCTTTGCTGACTTTAATTACTTTAGGACCAATCATATAGTACAAGGATTTCTCAACACCAAGCTTCTTAAGCTAAGAGTACAAAGTCATCTTTGCATGTGAGGTTATTATTTAGCCTGCCATGTGAATAAAAAACAAAATTTATAGTGATTCTATACTCAAAACTGTATGTTATCCCTGCAAGGAACCAAATCTAGAAAATCCCAAGAAGCATATGGATGTGGTTTATAGAAAGGAAGGAACAAAGAAAGGAAGTACCAGAGGAAAGAAGGGACCCACATGCCAATTCTTGGAACATAGCCATGGTCTCAAAGTCCTTAGTCATCTCCAAACACACACGTATGTTCATAATTTATAATCAAATATATCACATTTTAAAAAATATTCCTGACATATCTTAAAAAAAATGATTCACAATTTCATCTTTAAAGCGCTATTCCTTGTTGACTTGTAATCATCTGCTAGATCTAGAGAGAGTAAACTAACCCAAGTTTTGTTCTTAGAATTGGTCTGTTTCATAGACACTCTTCTCCACACCTGTCTCCCTCTCAGGACTGGCTAAGACAACAGTTCTCAGGAAGTGGCAGGGAGACTGAGGAAAGAAGAAAACTCTAATCCCGAAAAGCAGGAAGAAACTAAACATTCTCTCCTGTGCCACTGCAGATATTCCAGCTTGAAGTAGGTTTGGGTCAAGGGAAGAGGTTACTTAACACTAAATCAAGTTGAGAGTCTTGATTAATATTTTGGACTTGACCTTCTTAGCAAATTGAGATGGTGACCCAGCGACTGCCTGTTATCTGTGAGTGAGCAGGAAAGTCATGAAGCATGCTAGATATCTCATCCATGAACAGGGAAGACTTAGCCATAAACAAAGCATAAAGGAACTGGTGGGAAATAGAATATAAAACTGTATATCAATTCCCTAGTGATTTTTAAAATTATTTAATATGCCCTGTCAGCATATGATAATAGAAAAGGAGGGTTGGCCCCAAGGAGAAATGAAGGCTATATATTTTTAAATTTTCTTCATTCATATATATATGAATTTTCTTCATTCATATATAAATATATTTCTTTACTTAGACTCCGTGGGGCACAGCACAAGATGAGAAACATGCTCATGAGTTTTAATATCTTACTAGTCTAATGAACATGATCAACAGAGCTGTTTTATTTTTTTAATGTTTATTTATTTTTCTTTTTATTATTGTGTTGGTTTTGCCATACATTGACATGAATCCACCATGGGTATACATGTGTTCCCCTTCCAGAACCCCCCTCCCACCTCCCTCCCGATTCCGTCCCTCTGGGTCATCCCAGTGCACCAGCCCTGAGCACCCTGTATCAAGCATCAAACCTGGGCTGGCGATTGATTTCACATATGATAATTTACATGTTTCAATGCCATTCTCCAATATCATCCCACCCTTTCCCTCTCCCATAGAGTCCAAAAGACTGTTCTATACATCTGTGTCTCTTTTGCTGCCTTGCATACAGGGTTATCGTTACCATCTTTCTAAATTTGGCAGATAAAAAAGACATGGTGTGATGTTATACATTACAAAAAAGAACTTTTAATAGGGAAACAAAATCATATATGCTAAAATAAAAACAGAGTTGGAGGTAGTGTTGAACATTGCACGGTTAAGAACAAGAAAGAGTTAAAGAGTGGTTGCTTATGTTATGCACCTTTTCCTCATCTATTGACTTTGCTTTGATCAAAAACAGTTGCTATTTAGCAAATGCAGAATATTTTTCTTTTAAAATGATTTCATATAGTAAGTCTGCTGCTGAAGTTGCTTGCCTCAAATATTTCTGGTATTTATTGAAATGAAAGTTCATTTTACTTGCTGTATTACTGCTTCAGCAATAACATGAGCAATAATTAGTTAAAGTTACTATGTGAGTAAACATAAATATATGCATTCCATTAAAATATAGATCCAAATATATATATGTGTGTGCATATATCTGTATATGTTAGTATGTAATATTTTATTTCTTTGTTACATAATGTGATGTGACACTGCAGTTTGCTTTAGTGAGGATTAAGCTCATGAAAGCCTCACTTTAAAAGCTTTTCAGTTACAGCCTCATTAGCAGAGTTATATTGCTAGCATGTTTACAGACCCAAGCTCTTTTTAGTATCTTCCAAATGTGGAGTATTTCATTGAACTTAAATGGTCTTTTCTCTCATTTTATGGGTGCAAGGTCACAGTTACAGCCTAAGATATTGCCTGAGTTTCTTTTTAAATAGCAAGGCTGCAATATTTATGCAAATTGGCACTTTTTTCAATTTAGCATTTTAATTTTGAAGGTCACACTCATAAAGACCATAGAGACTTCTTACTGGAAATCTTCTGAATTTTTTAGAGCACTTGAATTGTCTGGATAGGAGGGAGATTGAAATACCAGCTGTGTCATCTAAGTCATCATATTACTTATACACATTATTTTTCATCATACTAATAAAATTTTTTGTAAGTATGCTTCTTTCTTAAATTGGCTATTTGGTTCTTTGTAAAGAACACTTCATTGAGAGTTGTTGAGAAACCGAAGTGTGTCTTTAGTTTTCTATAGAGTAACACATTTCTCCTGCATGTGTCCTCTAGTGATCAAATACTGCTTATTAGAGACGTAACATCAGCACAGTAATTTAGGATTAGATAAGAGATGAAGGAAATGCAGAAATGGAAAGATATACCCATCTGAATGCAGAATTCGAAAGAATATCAGGAGAGATTAGAAAGCTTTCCTAAGTGAACAATGCAAAGGAATAGAGGAAAACAGCAGAATGGGAAAGACTAGTGATCTCTTCAAGAAAATTAGAGATACCAGGGGAACATTTCATGCAAAGATGGACAAAATAAGGGACAAAAACAGTATGGACCTAACAGAAATAGAAGATATTAAGGAGAGGTGGCAAGATTACACAGAAAAACTATACAAAAAGTATCCTAATTACTCAGATAACCACGATCTTGTGATCACTCATACAAAGCCAGATAGCCTGGAGTGTGAAGTCAAGTCAGCCTTAGGAAGCATCACTATGAACAAAACTAGCAGAGCTGCTGAATTCCAGCTGAGTATTTTCAAGTCCTAAAACATGATGTGGTTAAAAGTGAGGCACTCAATATGCCAACAAGTTTGGAAAACTCAACAGTGGCCACTGATGCAAAGAGCTGACTCATGAAATAGACCTCGCTGCTCAGAAAGATTGAAGGCAGGAGGAGAAGGGAACCACAGAGGATGACATGGTTGGATGGCCTCACCGAGCTTCAGTAGACATGAGTTTGAGCAAACTCCAGGAGATAGTGAAGGACAGGGAAGCCTAGGGTACTGCAGTCCATGGGGTTGCAAAGATTCAGACACGGCTGAGCAACTGGATGGATGAATGGATAGATGAATACTGAAGGTGTAGTGTCTTTAAAAAATCAGTGTAGTGTTGTTTAAACCTCAATAAGTCAATTAATGCAAAAACAGATTGAAAACCAATTATGAAAATTGTAACCATTTCTAATGTGACTTTAGGCATTTATTTTAATGTTTCTATATTAGGAGTGCCTTCAGCCTCCTTACGTAAAATTGTCACAGTCAGCACTGCCAGTTCTTTGCTGGGTTTGAGGGAATATGTATGCTGTCTCTGGGAGAATCAGAAATAAAGCTCTCATTGTGGTTCATCATTCTGGATTAAGCATCTCACTTTCTCTTTGAATTTTTAAACAGATTCCAGATTTTTATTTTCCTATTCTTGAAAATGAAAAATTCTCAAAAGCGTCTTGAAATCTTGGCAAATTCAGTTTCCTTAAGTTTATTTTATGTAGTTCAAATCTTCAGCCTAAAGTAAGAGTAGGGACCTAGTAATTTAGATTTTTAAAGAGCTAAACTTAGTTTGATACAGTTATTACATTCAAAATATATCATTCAGCAACTAGTTAAAAGTGTTTATTTTCTTCTTGTTAAGTTTTTTTTATGATAAATGTTGAGAAAACTTTTACAGGGCAATAAATCTTTTCTTGATGAAGAATTATTCATTATGTATTTTATTATGCAATAAATTTTCATCTTTACAGATCTTAGGTTTTTATTTTGATTATTGCTTTTGTTGGAACTCAAGGACCCAGATACCTTCTACTGATCATTATTCTTTAGGATGTTTTATAAGAGAGGAGAAGGAAAGGCAGAGTCAATGGCATTTGTTGTCCTTGAGCACTGTGATGGAATGAATTGTCCAACTAAGATACATGTTTCCAGATGGGACCTCTCATTGAGAGCCAATTAGGATTGGATGAGACTATGAGATTTTGTGAGATCTTATGAGAGAGGAACACTGGTCTGATGATTATGTCTTATAAAAGAGTAAGAGACAATGGAGCTCTCTTTGCAGGTGTGTAAAGGAAAGGACATGCAAAGACACCACAAGAAAGTGGCCAGGAAAAGATTTCTCATCAGAAACTGAATCTGGTGGCACCCTGATCATGGACACTAGAACTGTGAGAATTCTGTTATGGCAGCCCAAGCTGATGAATAAAAACATTCAGTACGAATATAACTACAGAAACTTTCCCTTTAAGTCTTAGCTCATTTTGTCCTCAGTAGTTGAAGTTTCATATTATGAAAGACTCACCAAATGATTTATAAATAAATAATTTAGAACTGTTTATATGGGTAAATGATGGCAACCAGGCCATACCCCCATAACTGGAGTGGGACATATCATTGAATTATACTTAAAACTGATGTTAAAATCTAAACATATACCAAAAAAGTGCCAAAACTTTGAACTCTGCAATATACTGAATGAACACATGGGTAAGTGTATCTTGTGCTGCTCTTTTTTAATGAGCAGATGAGTTAATGGTTTGGGGTGATTGTGATGATGTACAATAAAAGAAATAGGCAACAAATAATTTTGATAATGTGCAATAAGAGGAAGTACTGAAGTCAGATAAAAATCAATTTTAAGTGAAAACAAGAACATTCATGTTTGTGGTTTTCTCTGCAGAGACTAGTATGGGATATCTATGTTATATTTCTAAAACTTTCCTTGTGAGTGTTTTAAAATTAAGTATTGATTTGATTTTTAGTTACACTCTCAGGGCCTTCATGATAGTCATAGTTCCAAGTTTTTTTCATTATTCCTCAGAAATAGAGAATCAATCGGAGAGACCATATAAGTGCATTTTTAAAATTTATTTATTTTTAATTGAAAGATTATTGTTTTACAGTATTGCATTATTTTCTACCAAACATCAACATGAATCAACCATAGGTTTACTCCTGTACCCTCCCACTTGAACATTCCTCCCACCTCCTTCCCCACCCCACCCCTCTAGGTTGTTACCAAACCCTGGTTTGAGTTCCCAGAGTCATACAGGAAATTCCCATCAACTATCTATTTTACCTATGGCAATGTATGTTTCCATTTTATTCTCTCATGCCTCCCACCTTCTCCTTGTTTCCCCGCCAGCCATGTCCATAATTTTGTTCTCAATGTCTGTGACTCAATTTGCTGCTTTGCAAATAGGCTCATCAGTACCTTTTGTTATTTTAGATTCCATATATATATGTGTTAGTATTTGCAATAGCTAGGACATGGAAGTGACCTAGATGTCCATCAACAGATGAATCGATGAAGAAGTTATGGTGCATATATACAATGGAATATTACTCAGCCATAAAAGGGAATGCATTTGAGTCAGTCTGCATGAGGTGGATGAACCTAGACCCTATTATACAGAGTGATGTAAGTGCATTTTAAAGAGTTATTTTAGTTCTTAGAAGACTGAAATTTAGATACTATAATGCCAAAAATAAAACAAACAATTTTATTTTATTCTGTGTTGTCAATGCCAAGAGCACCATTACTTTTTCATAGTTCAGTGGTCATGTAGTATTAAGAACATTTGCCACTTAAGATCTTTGAAGATTGAAAGATATTTGAATTTTTATTTACTTAAAATTGTATCAATTAAAAATATTTTCTATTCTGTTTGTATAAGACAAAAGGAAATTCGCATGTATCATATTTAAAGGTAAAATCTAAATTTTATTTTATCAGATGTAAAACAGCTTAGATACTAATAACTACATTAGTAAGAAATAAACTGGTGAGCAAATCAAAGTTATAAAGTGTATGAAAGGTCAAGTCATTGTGCATAGTAGTAAACCTGGGATGCAAAAAATTTTCATGAAGTTTAATTACCAGACCCAGTGTGAATGTTGTCGTTTATTGTGTATTACTAAAGATGAAAAGTGAAAAATAGTTTTATTAATTTTATGATGTTTTTATATCATCTAGCTAAGAAATTAGCAGGACTAAGGCTCTGTCTGTTTACAAATATGCTTATTTATTTCCTTGAAACAATTACACATTTTCCATTTTCCATTTAAGAAGAAAAAATCAGTCTCAAGCAATTTTTTTAAGAAGAAAAAATCAGTCTCAAGCAATTTTTCAATTCTTAGTTAGTGAACAGGACATATTCTTTTTAACATCTCAGACCATGAAATTCTCTAGGCCAGAACACTGGAGTAGGTAGCCATTCCCTTCTCCAGAGGATCTTCCCAACTGAGAGACTGAACCCAGGTCTCCTGAATTGCAGGCAGATTCTTTACAATCTGAGCCACCAGGGAAGCCCCTTTAACATCTCACCTATGTTTAAGTCTGCAGAAGAAAATGGCAACCCACGAAAGTATTCTTGCCTGGAAAATCCCATGGACAGAGAAGGGCGGCAGTTTACAGTCCATGGAATTGCAAAGAGTTTGACACAACAAGAGTGACTGAGCATAGCAAGGTATAGGATTAATTTGTACAAGGTTAGGAAAAATATATATTATTTGACACAAAATCATCTTCACTCACAAAGGAATTCTAAAATTTATCAATGAGAAATGATAAAGAACAAAAGAAAATTGTATTAAATTCATTCCTCAAAATAGTCCCAAATTCTTAAATATCATCCTATGAAACTTTACTGAAATGGCTTATAACAATGTGAAAGAATTGAGAATAATTATAAGATTTAAAATTCTGTATCTTGTATTACTGCTAATTTCAAAATGAAACATTAGTAAATTTAAGGAAAGTTAGAAGTTTTTTGTTTTGCTTAGTTTATTTTTAAAATTTTTGTTGTAAAGTCTGGTTAAAAAAAAAGAAAGGTAACTGTTAGACTGGTAGAGAAAAAATAAATAAATTATCCTGTGACTTGAAATAATTTTTTGTTATAATGAGCCCCAATCTGAATAGAACTAACTTATAAAGTAACTGTTTACTTACAACTTACCTGCTATTATTAGAGGTTATTTATTGTAGACTTCCCAAAAGCTACTAGAAAAGCTTGCTGATAAAGCAAAGGAGATCACACCCCTAGATTCTTAGTAGATATCCCTATTAGGAAAATCAGAAAGGCTATTAGGAGGTTTTTGGCTTAGTGATTTTAATATAAGTCTTGCAGATTGAATGATTGATTGATTGAATAATTGGCTAGAACTGTGTAATGATAAGTTTGGACTGATAGGCACAAAATTGTAAGAGTGTTGAAGTAATCCTTGGTGAACAGTCTGTTTCATATCCAGCGAATAAAAATTTCTAAGCGAGCACACACACACACACACACACATGCACACACACGCATATATATATCACAGTAGGTGGGCCTGACCCCTGTATTGTTTAACATTGAGCCAGGAGAGGATGGCTGATTCTTGCAGTGTTTCCTACAGGCACAGGAGTTGTGTCGATTAGTTCTTTGTTCCTCACTTTGATCATTCTTCACCCTAAACTAGAAAACAAATCGTTATGGTCTGGGGACATGATTCATCCAGGTCTACACAGTTGTTTGATTTGTCATGGTCATAGATTTTCTGAGGGTAGATATTTTACATTCTTGTTTCTCTTGTTAAAAAGTCACTTTGCCATTTTGCATGATGATGGGTGTGCTGTAGCATTTAAAACTTGGGAGGTCACATTTGACCCTTAACACAAACAAAAACTGAGAGAAGGGCTATAATTAGAATTTTTAATCCTGAAGCCAAAATTTACTCCAAATGAAATGAAGAACAGATCTCATTTCTAACACAGAGAGCACATAGAAATACTTGTGGGAGTATTAAGCAAATTAACTTACATTCTTGATTCCTTTGATCATTTTCAAGATCAATGTAATGATCTCAGAGATCTCTCTGAAAGCATGGGGTGTTTGTTACCTAAAAATAAATCAACTCACTAAACCAATATTATATGCAAAGTCGCTTGTTCGATTTCATAAACCCTTCAGACTAGGCATTCTTGGGTCTTTGTGAAATTACCTGATTTTCCTGCTGTTCTCTGAGCAAAAAGCATGTAAGACTCCTCCCACTTTCTAGGCCTTTCATAAAACATGATGTGGGAAAGCTTGGTGGCTGAAGAAAACTTCAAAATTTCCATTCAATGGTAAAATTTTTGAACTCATACCAAGGCACAGTTGATTTTCTGTTAGCGATTAGAGATCTCTTTGTCTTAAAGTGGAAATTGATGGGTAAAACTGAACCCTGGAAGCCCCAGAGGTCTGTGTTATCGAAGATAAAGAAGCAGGGTGGAAAAAGCCTGATGATTTTCCTTTGACAGTATACATTGTCAAGGAATCTGGACAGTCTGGTAATGAGAGTTAAACATTTGTATTTTGTGTGGGTGTCAAACATATAGCTGTTTCTTCTGTTAATCAGTCTTTACAATAACCCTAAGAAATAAGTACTTCTATAACCACGAACTTACTGAGACAGGGTTAGTTTAAATAACTTCCAAGTATCTCTTAACTAGTAGCTAGTGATGATGGTGGTGGTTTCAAACCCAACCTCAGGAAACTTTTTTAACCATTATTAAATATCACCTCTCAGAGAATAGATATGTTAATTAACTCACTTGAGGAATTCCTTTCACAATGCATATATCAAACCATCATGCTGTACGCTTTAAATATATTACAATTTTGTATGCTCTCCATAAAGTTAGAACAAAATAAAAGAATTACCTCTCAAAAGTCAGTAGGACTGTAAGGAATTTCCCTATTGTTTCAATGGTTAAGACGTCATGACTCCGTGCTTCAAAAACAGGGAGCACAGATTTGATCCATGGTTGGAGACCTAAGATCCTGCATGCCATAAGGAGCAGTGAAAAAAAAAAAAAACCACAAAGGTAGTAGGATTTTAAAAGAACATAAAAGTTGAAACGAAACAATCTTTGCAGGCTATAAAATTTATTTTGCCTAGAAATTTAAAATAAAAACTTTTAAAATATCTACTCAGTATGATGGACTTTTGGAAGTAAAAGAAAATCTGAATTTTCTGAAAATTCAGAAAATCTGAATATGCATGGATGTACTATCTTTTCTAATGAATTAAACTGTAAGTATATCAGAAAGAGTAATTAATAGGCTTTTCAGTGACTGTGTTTATGAATTTCTGAGCTATATAAAAACTATGCTTTATTGTGGAGTTTTATATTAGGCTACATTTGTTTTGACTCCATTTAATGTGAAAGTAAAGTTGGACAGTGCTTGACAGCTAGTTTTTGAATGTTTCTAACCAAATTTCACTAAATTGTCCAATTAATTAGCCAGTTATTCATATAGCTAAATTCTATGTTGAGGTTTTTTATATAGTGAAAATAATTCTTTGCTTTATTATCTTATCTGATCAAGTTTTTGTTTACTCTAGGTCTGAGGTCTTCATAAGCCAAGAAAAAAAAAAATGAGCTGAATGAAGCATTTACTTTTTTAAGAACATTTAAAATGAAATGAAGTTCAGGTTCACCTTGAAACATCAAACATCATTTCTAATTATTTGGTTTTTCTTCAACCTTAATTGGAAAAATTGATCATTTAAAACTTGTATTTGAAGTGTAAAGAAATGTGATCCATAGAGAAAAGGAAAGGACTAAATACTGGGTTTGAAGCTTCGTGAAAGTCTTAACAAGATGCTTAGTCATACTTTAAGAATCATGTACCCAATACTTTGAATCAGAGCTTAAAGAAAAAGACATTTTAAATCTATTATTTTGGCTATTAAAATTAAATGTGAGAGGGGAGAAAGCAGAAATAAGTAGAAGGAAGGATTGAAAAGAAATACTTTCATGCCTAACTTGGAAAGCAACCTGTTTTCATTACAAATAAACCTTACTAGACATTCATAACCCAGTATTGGCTGGAGTTAAGGCTTCATATCAACATGGAAGCTGTTTCAGAGTTGGTAGATTTCAAATTTTTGCAACCTATTTAATACTTGTTTAAGAAAAATTTAAATGCCAACTGTATAAAATATTTAACAGTTTATTTGTAAGGTCTAATTTAAACAAAAGCATCATGTAAGAGATGCTGGGAAGAAGAGATGCCCTGACTTTGAGAAATGCAATCTGCCTGCCGTGCAGGAGATGCAGAAGACATGGGTTCAATCCCTGGATCTAGAAGATACCCTGTAAGAGGGAATGGCAACCCAATCTTGCATTCTTGCCAGGAAAATCCCACAGACAGAGGAGCCTGACAGCTACCATCCATGGGGTCTCAAAAAGAGCTGGACATGACTGAAGCAGACTGAGCACACACAGAACAATTAATATGCTAAACTGGCACAAAAGGACAGAACTTGCTCTAAACACAGATTTTTATTACAAGGGGTACATAAGAAAAAGGGAAATTTACCATACTAATCAATTAGCAAAAGTGTTCCTAAATCTTTGCTTGGTTTCTACAGTGAAAGATATACACTCTTACAAGTTGTATAATTTTGTTTAAAAAAATACCAATCAGGAAATTAAATGATAAAGTAAGAAAAGCATAACTATATACTCTTAGGAGTAGATAACAGATTTTCTTTTATATGTTCAAATTAATACTCATGTTTGAGTGCAAAGTAAATATATTAATTGTTATTGAAGTCTTTGAAATATAGTATTTTAATCCAGTGCCCATTTATATGTATATATGTATCTTAAAAATGTGAATTTTAATGGATATTTATATGGATAATATGAAAAGGCAAATTAGAAAAATTAGATGTGCTATTTCATGTTCATGTTTAGATAACACAACTTTATTATTTTTAATTGGTACATTTTAACTTTCAGAAATCATCACAGGTAGAATTATCTTTTTTGTATATTCTAGTGGTTTGAGGAATACTACAACATGTTGTATTAAAAAGGGAGCTCACCAGATGAAGTTTTATGATGTTCATATATAACATTTTGGGAGTTATGATGCAGTATCTATTTACCTTTATGCATTCTGATATTTTAGGACATAGATAGCCCACTAGGTTCCTCTGTCCATGGGATTTCCCAGGCAAGAAATCCACTGAAGTGGATTGCCATTTTCTTCTCGTTTTTCCAACCCAGGGATCAACCCAGGTCTTCTGCATCTAATTGGCAGGCAAATTCTTTACTAACTGTGCTGCCTTGGAAGCCAAATATTTTACTAGTTTTAACAATTCACTAATTGTTTTAGTCCACTTTATGTAATTATAACATTTATATTTTCTGCTAACATTGATAACTTTCCTAACATCAGCTTTATTTAAATCAAAATTATTTGCAATGAGATAGTGATCTTTATAAAGAAATTATTATTGAATATTGGGCTCTGTTTGTTTGGTTCCCTTAATTTTCAAGTGTTGAGCCAGACTCAGAAGAGAAAACAAAATTCCAAGTTCTTTTTAGAAGCCCATTATAGTTTGCCAAAATGTCAAAGTACTCAACATTAACTTGAATAAAGTTAATTTGAATGACTGTTGAGCCATTCATGGAAGAAAATCTAAGATGAAAATTGGGGATAATTCTGTGAGTGTTAGGAAGAATAGTTCCTGGAGTTAGTTACTTAGCACAGTTACTTAAGTTCAACTAGTATATATGTGTGTAAAGGCTAAGGGAAAACCTTTTTCAGTTCTGTTAGGACAAGAAGAAAAAGAGAGAGAGAGAGGTGCAGATAGCCATCCAAGAAACAGATGCTAAAATAGGCAGAAGATTAAATATCTGGAGTGAGTGCTAAACATTTAACTAAAACCTGACAATCAATGCTTGTAGCATAGATATTTTACAAGGAAGGTGAGGATACAGCTAGGAGAAAGCATTGTGGTTGTTTTGGGAGGAGTCTTGTTTCCTGTTCTAGATGGTTGAATTATGTGGGTCCGAGTAGTTTCAAGATTAAGTGCCAATATGAAATAAATGGGCTTCCCTGGTGGCTCAGATGGTAAAGAATCTGCCTGCAAAACAAGAAACCTGAATTTGATCCCTGGGTTGGAAGATCCCCTGAAGGAGGAAGTGGCAACCCACTCTGGTATTCTTGCGTGGAAAATCCCATGGACAGAAGAGCATGGCAGGCTACAGTCCATGGGATCACAAAGAATCAGACATGACTGAGTGACTTTCACTTCACTTCATGAAATAAATATGGTTTTTTTTTAAAAAAAAAACTTCAATTATTAAAAATTTTTTTCAGAAGCAATGAGTGACTTTCACTTCACTTCATGAAATAAATATAGTTTTGTTTTTAAAAAAAAACCTTACATTGTTAAAAATTGTTTTCAGAAGCAATGTTTTAATTGGGATATGGAATTCAGTTTACTCCAGTCACTCAGTCGTGTCCAACTCTGTGACCCCAAGGTCTGCAGCATGCAATCCTCCCTGTCCATCACCGAAACTGGAACTTACTCAAACTTGGATCCACTGAGTCAGTGATGCCATCCAACCATCTCATCGTCTGTCGTCCCCTTCTCCTCTTGCCTTCAGTCTTTCCCAGCATCATCAGGGTCTTTTCAAGTGAGTCAGTCCTTCGCATCAGGTGGCCAAAGTATTGGAGTTTTAGCTTCAGCATCAGTACTTCCAATGAATACTCAGGATTGATCTCCTTTAGGATGGACTGGTTGGATCGCCTTGCTGTTCAAGGGACTCTCAAGAGTCTTCTCCAACACCACAGTTCAAAAGCATCAATTCCTCAGTGCTAAGCTTTCTTTATAATCCATCTCTCACATCCATACATAACTACTGGAAAAACCATAGCTTTGACTAGACGGACATTTGTTGGCAAAGTAATGTCTCTGCCGTTTAATATGCTGTATAAGTTGGTCATAACTTTTCTTCCAAGGAGCAAATGTCTTTTAATATCATGGGTGCAGTAGCCATCTGCAGTGATTTTGAAGCCCCTCAAAATAAAGTCTATCACTGTTTCCATTGTTACCCATCTATTTGCCATGAAGTGATGGGACCAAATGCCATGATCTTAGATTTCTGAATGTTGAGTTTTAAGCCAACTTTTTCACTCTCCTCTTTCACTTTCACCAAGAGGCTCTAGTTCTTATTCACTTTCTGCCATAAGTGTGGTGGTATCTGCTTATCTGAGGTTATTGATATTTCTCCTGGCAGTCTTGATTCCAGCTTGTGCTTCATCCAGCCTGACATTTCGCATGATATACCCTGCATATAAGTTAAATAAGCAAGGTGACAAAATACAGGATTGATGTAAACCTATCCTGATTTGGAACCAGTCTGTTGTTCCATGTCCAGTTCTAACTGTTGCTTTCTGACCTGCATACAGATTTCTCAGGAGGCAGGTCAGGTGGTCTGCTAAAGCATCTGTGTTCGTTAAATATTTCACTTAGGTAGAAAGAGCAGAAACCTCATTTCTGACTTACCTCAGGGCCTTTGCACAAACTATTCCCTCTGCCTGGTACTCTTTTTCTGGTTAAGGCCTGTTAATCCCTGGAATCATAGACTTTACTTTACAGACCCCTAAAATACAAAGATTAGTTTTCCTGTCATTATTTTCTCTTATAATTGCTCATACTTCTCTGGCAATTTACTTCATAAGTAAAGTGAAAGTCTCTAAGCCGTGTCCAACTCTTTGCAACCCCATGGACTATAAAGTCCATGGAATTCTCCAAGCCAGAAAACTGGAGTGGGTGTAGCTTTTCCCTTCTCCAGGAGATCTTTCCAACCCAGGAATACAACCCAGCTCTCCCTCATTGCAGGTGGATTCTTTACCAGCTGAGCTTCAAGGGAAGCCCAAGAATACTGGTGTGGGTAGCCTACCCTTTCCATATTTGTAACTATGGGTTCATTTTTGAGATTGTTTTTTAAGTCAGTTTTTCCTATTTGTAAATGCCAGCAGTGCATCAGACATACTATTTTAAATTATATGAGGCTGTGTCTGATCTCTTATTTAAAATGACACTGTTAGTCATTAAATTATAAGAAAGAGGGAATAAATTAGTCTAAATTTTTATACCTGGTTATTTTATTGTTACTGATTTTTAAGCAACAAAGTTCTACAAAGTTTGTTAAACTGTTCAAATCTTTATAAGAGATGAATTAATCATTTCTATGATTTTCCTTCTGTTTCAAAGATAGATGTTCATACTCCCAGAAATGTTAGGATGTATGCTGGTTGAACACTAGCATGATAATTATCTAACCTTTTCTATTGCGAAGAGCTCATTAGGCAATCAGAACATTAAATTGAGAATATTTACTGACAAGATTTATAAATTTGATCTATCCCAGCTGTGGTTTTAGTAAAATGCTGATTTACAAGTAATGGCCGAAATGAGCCTCACTATTTTACAAACATCTTTTTAGGTAGGAAAGCACACTACCTAATAATACCATGTTAGAATATTCTCATATCTCATTAGGTTTTGATATGTAAATATAGTTTGCATTTGGAATAATAAGTCCCTGATGTGAGAAATACATAATAACCACAGAATAATCTTGACTTTACATATTTGTAGCCAATTGATGAATTTTAATATGGCTTGTACATATATTCTTCTCCAAATCTCTAAAGGGTCAGAAGCTGGTTGCACAAGTTTGCTAAGGGAAAATGATAAATAATGTGGAATTGTTACACTCATTTCCCTAAAATATTTTACCTTTTGCTTTAAGATTGGAGCCTCTCATTTGAAGGAGCTTTTGTAGTGGATATAACATTTTTAAAATATGCAAAGAAAAACTAAAGTGTCACAGTAATGATAAGGGTTTGTGGAAATGATACATTGTGTTGTAAAGCAGACAGGAAGAGTGTGTCTCTAACGTGGTGGTCACTGTGGACTGGAAATAAGCAGTATAATTGCATTTCACTTGTTGATTGTGTCCTTTGTATTTAGTAAAACTTTTCAGGGTAAAATTGTATGACAATATAGCGGTTTTTTGCTTTAACTTTTTTGTTTGTTTATTGAATGTTAATTGCTTTACAGAATATTGTTGTTTTCTATTAAACCTGAACATGAATCAGCCATCAGTTCAGTTCAATCGCTCAGTCATATACAACTCTTTGCGACCCCATGAATCGCAGGACACCAAGCCTCCCTGTCCATTACCAACTCCCGGAGTTTACCCAAACCCATGTCCATTGAGTCGGTGATGTCATCCAACCATCTCATCCTCAGTTGTATCCTTCTCCTCCTGCCCTCAATCTTTCCAAGCATCAGGGTCTTTTCAAATGAGTCAGCTCTTCACATCAGGTCACCAAAGTATTGGAGTTTTAGCTTCAACATCAGTTTTTCCAGTGAACACCTAGGACTGATCTCCTTTAGGATGGACTGGTTGGAACTCTTTTCAGTCCAAGGGACTCTCAAGAGTCTTCTCCAACACCACAGTTCAAAAGCATCAATTCCGCGCTCAACTTTCTTTATAGTCCAACTCTCACATCCATACATGACCACTGGAAAAACCATAGCCTTGACTAGGTAGACCTTTGTTGACAAAGCAATGTCTCTGCTTTGTCTCTACAAAGTAATGTCTCTATGCTGTCTAGATTGGGCATGAACTTCCTTCCAAGGAGCAAGCGTCTTTTAATTTCATGGCTGCAATCACCATCTGCAGTGATTTTGGACCCCAGAAAAATAAAGTCAGCCACTGTTTCCACTGTTTCCCAATCTATCTGCCATGAAGTGATGGGACCAGATGCCATGATGTTAGTTTTTGAATGTTGAGCTTTAAGCCAACTTTTTCACTCTCCTCTTTCACTTTCATCAAGAGGCTCTAGTTCTTTTTCACTTTCTGCCATAAGGGTGGTGTCATCTGCATATCTGAGGTGATTGATATTTCTCCTGCCAATCTTGATTCCAGCTTGTGCTTCCTCCAGCCCAGAGTTCCTCATGATGTAACCTGCATATAAGTTAAATAAGCAGGGTGACAATATACAGCCTTGACATACTCTTTTTCCTATTTGGAACCAGTCTGTTGTCATGTCCAGTTCTAACTGTTGCTTCCTGACCAGCATACAGGTTTCTCAAGAGGCAGGTCAGGTGGTCTGGTATTCCCATCTCTTTCAGAATTTTCCACATTTTATTGTGATCCACACAGTCAAAGGCTTTGGCATAGTCAATAAAGCAGAAATAGATATTTTTCTGGAATCTTCTTGCTTTTTCAATGATCCAGCAGATTTGGCAATTTGATCTCTGGTTCCTCTGCTTTTTCTAAAACCAGCGTGAACATCTGGAAGTTCACGGTTCACGTATTTCTGTATCATGTCTTGGAGAATTTTGAACATTACTTTACTAGCGTGTGAGGTGAGTGTAATTGTGCGGTAGTTTGAGCATTCTTGGTATTGCCTTCCTTTGGGATTGGAATGAATACTGACCTTTTCCAGTCCTGTGGCCATTGCTGAGTTTTCCAGATTTGCTGGCATATTGAATGCTGCATTTTCACAGTGTCATCTTTTAGGATCTGAAATAGCTCAACTGGAATTCCATCGCCTCCACTAGCTTTGTTTGTAGTGATGCTTCTTAAGGCCTGCTTGACTTCACATTCCAGGATGTCTGGCTCTAGGTGAGTGATCAAACCATCATGATTATCTGGGTCTTGAAGATCTTTTTTGTACAGTTCTTTTGTGTATTCTTGCCATCTCTTCTTAATATTTTCTGCTTCTGTTAGGTCCCTACCATTTCTGTCCCTCTCTGAGCCCATCTTTGCATGAAATATTCCCTTGGTGTCTCTAATTTTCTTGAAGAGATCTCTAGGTATACATATATCCACTCCGTTTTGAATCTCCTTCCCATCTCCTTCTCCACCCCACCCCTCTAGGTTGATTCAGAGCCCCTATCTCCTTTACACATGGTCATGTAAGTTTGAAAGCTTAGGTTTTAAGACAAATTTCTTTCAGAATAAAATCTCACTGTATAATAAAAGAAATAAATATATTTCTGGTTCATGTAAAAATCTTCCCTGTTTAACCCATGCCTCACAGTGTGTTGTTCACAAGAAGTGAAGCACATCGTGTCAGAAATTCTTTCTCTGACTGGAAGAGAGAGAATATGGACTAGACTGAAATTTGCTTGTAGTCATCCAGCTATCATAAAAGCTGTCTCATGATGCCCTCTCCCTGCTGAGGAGAGTATTTCAGGCTAGTCTCTACCCTTCCTGTCTTTTTCCTGACACTTCCAGACCTGTACCATAGTTGTAATGAACTGTTTGTATTACCTGAGACATAGAACACTTAACTCACCATCACTCAACTGGAATGACTCAAAGTTCACCTTTTTATTGGTGTTATGGACCAAACATGCATGTCCTTTCAAAATTAATATTTTGAGACCAGAATCCTCAGTGTGACCATATTTGGATACAGGGCCTATAGGAGGTGAATGTGAAAACTGAAAATCTTAGATGCTCAGGTATGTCTGACTCTTTTTGACCCCATGGACTGTAGGCCACCAGGCTCCTCTGTCTGTGGAATTCTCCAGGCAAGAATATGGGAGTGAGTAGCCATTCCCTTCTCCATGGGATCTTCCTGACACAGGGATCAAACCTGTATCTCTCACATTGCTGCCAGATTCTTTAACATATAAGCCAGCCATAAAGCTTTGGTGATTAAGGTTAAATAAGGTCATGGAGGTGAAGCCCTGATTCAGTAGAATTGGTATCCTTATAATAAGAGATAGGAAAGCACTCTTTCTGCCTCCCTCTCCTCCTCTCTCTCCTCTCACACACAAGAGGTCACAAGAGCACCTAATAAGATAACAGCCACCTAGAAGCCAAGAAAAGAAGCCTCAGAATAAAACCTGCCTTGACAGTACATTGATCTTGTATGTCCCAGCCTCTAGAACTTGAGATAATAGATTACTACCATTAGGCTATCCAATCTATGGTATTTTATTATGATAACCCTAGCCAATTAATATAATTAGTTTTCTTATTCTTTAGCACTACGATAGTTAAACTAAGATAAAGCCTCTGGAATCCTCCCGACATTCCACTCAAGCAAAATCTATTTCTCCCTGCTTTGTACTCCCATGAGACTGGCGTACAACTGTATTATCCACATGTGTGGTTTATTACTGTAATTATTTATTAAGTTCTATTTTTCCCTTGGGGTTGCTCTGCACCTGAAGACACAAAGCTCAGAGTCTTATACAAATGAAGAAAGGAAAGAAGGAAGGAAAGAGGGAGGAGGGAAAGAGGGAGAAGTGTCAGGAAGGGAGGAAACGACGGAAGAAAAAAGGAAGGCAGAACCTGGTAAGTAGGAAATCTATGATATAATCAGAACCTGGCAGTTAGGAAATCTGCGATATAATCAGCCTCACCATCATCACAGATTTGTAATGTGTGTGACAATTACATCCCCTAGTATATCTGAGAGAATGTTATTTTAAACATTTAAGTGTGTCATATTCTCTTACTGGGCTGTCTGTAGCTTTGCCCCTATCCCTAGTGTAGCTTCTCTAGATTTTGAGAAAGATCAAACAAAGACTGATTGAAATAATCATTTACAGTTTTGAGGAGAGAAAGATTGTCCACTAAATATGAAATATTTTCATGTATCACAGGCAAGTGATGATACATGTATTTCCAGAAAGCTTCATATCTGGGCATTAGGTCTTTTGGATACTGAAAGCTATTAAAATATCTGCAAGAAAATCCCCCCAATTTTTTCAGGGATACTATGGCATTTCATGAAATATGATCTTGACGCATCTTGAACATTAATGTAGTCCCTTATTTTTTCTATGTGAAAGCAAGGCCCGGAGGGTTAGATGACTTAAAGCCCCACAGCTCCCAGGTTTACCCAGAGAGAAGGCAAGTAAGCAAGTGTTCCAGCTCCCTGTAAGCGGGCCTATTGCCCGCTGAGAATGTGCTCACTTTAATTTTCATGAATCTAAAGTTGTTGTTAGGCAGGCTTAGCAAATATGTTCAGTGAGCAAACTTGCTTCCTGTTAAAAATATTATCAAAATTATCAGGTAGATGATTCTAGAGTTATTTTAACTAAAGGCAATGGAGAAAAAAAATTAGGCACTTAGATAGGTTTCTTGAACTCATAAAATTAAGGGTCTCTTCTGTCAATATGTTAGGTTAGAGGTAATTCCTATAAATGTGAATATAAATTAACTGTGTAAATTGTCATGCATATTAATTACAAAATAAACCTATACTACATTATCCTTTGTTTCCAGGGTGGAAGCTCCTATTTTTTAAGAGAGAGAAAAAACTAAGAATACTTCTCTGAAGTTGGCATATTTTAGACCTCCTCTTTTGATTCTCACTGGCTCAAGACACTGATATATAATTACTCTTTGAGAAACTTTTTGCCTCAGGTTATTCCAGTTATATAAAGATGATAATATACCTAAAGGACTCTGAGTGTCAACATCCTGGGGAAGTGAGTAAATCTCTAGGGATTCCTGCTTGTACATATACTTAAAGAAGAAATACACTTCTAGCCTCTCAATAGGAAAATGTGAGTTAGTTGTTTGGAGCAGTTAGTAATGAATTAGATTTTTGTCCAATTTTTTGATAGAAGTTAAAAATCTAATGGTAAATTGTTCATCATCTGGCAGATTCCTAACTTCCAACTTTAATTTCCAGTTTGACTACTTACATGATTAACAGGCTTATAAAATATAATAATAATCATTATCTATTTAAGAAATTAGGAGAGTCTTCAACCACAAATCCCTGAAGTTAGGTATGATTCAGGATTTCTTACCTCAACTAAATTTGAAATTAATCACTGAACTAATTAGTTACATATATTTAATAGCCCATAATTTAATCTTCTGTCCTCAAGGTAAAAAATTATTTAAAGTGCCCCCAGTGGACATAGACTATAGCCAATGAGATGGGAGTTTAGAAAGAAAAAAAAGACTACCAAGGAAAAAAAGGTTTATGTAGAATTTATTGGGATGTCATTGATGGAGACAGATATAAGCACTAAGAATTTGTAATTTGAGCTAGGACTTAAACAGTATTTCATAAAGAATAAAACTGTATTATTCTACAAATTTAATAATTATTCTTTTTTTGTTTGGGATTTACTGGTTCAAATGCCATATTTATGCATTACTTATACGAATTAGTCTCTTGAAGTCATGCTTGAAAATGACATATTTTGTAAGTATATATAGGTAACTTCTTGGTCTAAATATTAAAAGCTAAAGATTAGAATTAGCTTGTGTGTCAGACTAAGTTATTTTGAATATCTTAAAAGATAAGCATTTCTTAATTTAAAATATAGAGGATATTCCTATCTGCATTTTAGAGATAGAACCTAGAAAAAATTTATAACTTGCTTAAAGTCATGCTGTTAAAAGTGGTAGCTGGTGGTTCCAATCTGACTCCAGAGTAGGCCCTCTTCTACATGAATGTTCATGGAATAGCAAGGACATCCTCTAGGAGCTTGTTAGAAATTCAGAATCTAAGCCCAACCCAGGTCTAATGATTCAATATTTGAATTTTTTAAGGTTTTCAGGTGATTCATTAAAGTTTGACAAGCATGACTTTGTAAATGTTGCCTCTTCATGAAACATTTTTAGAGTTACATTATATATTGTTTTAAATTCTTAAATGATAATTGTATGTTTCAGCTTTTCTTAGAAAACAAAACAAAACTAAATTTCTTGAAGTTAGAATATTTTAAATAGAATTTAAACTCAACGCTAGGATTTAAGGTATTGGATTCTAATATCCTTGTTCTTGCTTTTTAATGGGTGGAGTGGCAGTAACACAATTGAACTCCCGTTTAAGGCAGATTTGTGTTCATCTTATTCACTTAGTGCCTGCTGACTGCTTACCTAAAATTTGTTTTCCACTATATAACTTAGATGATGTATTTCAGGTATATTAGAGATTAATTAGGTCTCTGTGTGGTAGTTACTCAGTCATGTCCAACTCTTTGTTACCCGTGGACTGTAGTCCACCAGGCTCCTCTGTCCATGGGATACTCCAGGCAAGAATACTGGTGTGAATTGCCATTTCCTTCTCCATGAGATCTTGCCTACCCAGGGATCAAACCTAGGTCTACTGCACTGTAGGCAGATGCTTTACAGTCTGAGCCATCAAGGAAGCCCACAATTAGGTCTAATATACCTGAAATACACCATCTAAATAGCTGCTTTCTTCAACATTCATAATGCCATCCCATTGATAATCTAGGGTCAGTAATTCTTAAAGTTTAGCATGTTTAAGCAAATTCTTAAAGTTTGCTGGAAGGAGTTCCTCCTTCCAGGACCCGAGAGCGTGCTCTTGTCTAACACTTGGAAATGAATTGTCAGAGAAGAAACACATGTTCACAAATAAAGGTACTTTATTGGTAAGTGACACCCAGGTGGAGAGCAGAAGGTTAAGGGAAGGCAGGAGGACCGCTGTGCCATGTGGCTCGCAGTCTCGGTTTTTATGCAGATGGGGTTAGTTTCTAGGTTGTCTCTGGCTAATCATTCTGACTCAAGATCCTTCCTGGAGGCACATGCATTGATCAACCAAGGTAGATTTTAGCAAGGAAGATTCTGGAAGGTTGGTAGACCATGTAGAGTGAGGTCCCCTCTCTTTTGACCTTCTCTAAATTCTTCTCGTTGGTGGCAACTTGTTGGTTCTGAGTTTCTTACCAGGACCTCCTATTCAGGATAAGTGTTTACTATGTAAGTGGTTACTATGGGAGCTGTCAGTGTTTGCCCCAACAGGATCACTGTGCATATACTTGCATGTGTACTCAGTCATGTCAGACCCTTTGGATCCCATGGACTGAAGTCCTCCAGGTTTCTCTGTCCATGGGATTTTCCAGGCAAAAATACTGGAGTAGGTTCCCATTTCCTCCAATAGAACTGTGTCTCTTGCATTGACAAGCAGATTCTTTACCACTGAGCCACCTGGGAAGCCCCAGCAGAATTATTGAAGATGTTGATGAGCCAGATTATTGCTTCATTCCCCCAGAGTTTCTGATTTCTGTAGGTGGAGGGTGAGATCTAAGAATTTGCTGAGAATTTGTTTCTAACAGGTTCACAGTGATGCTCTTGGCTACTGAACTAGGAACCACAATAACAAGTCCCTCTCATGTTTCCTGATTTCATCTATGTTGGTCACCAATGGTATTTCCCAAATTAATTTAATTAGCCATTAAGTAAGGCTTCAGGCTATCCAAGAAATCTCATTCTATTGAAGAAAACTCCGAGTCTACAAAGTTGGAGAAATGATTCCAAACTGAGTTTTGGAATAATTATAACCTAGCTTGAACAAACTTCAGAATCTGAAGAACAACTAGAATTGTTAGCACAAGTGTTAAAAACAGATAGCCTCTTCAGTCATTCAATCTGTTTATTCTTCCATAGAGGACATCATTTCCATACTAAGCAAAAATGCCCTTATAGATTTGTACTGATTGTTTCTTCAAATGTAGTTCTTATCGGTTAACAATATTCTAGTGCCATTTCTTAACAACATTTTAATTCTTATTGAAATTTTTGAATATAAGACCCGCAATGTGCATATGACTTTCAATATACTGAGGTAAAGTCAAAGTATTTTACTTGTAGAGTCATAAGATTCTGAGACTATTAGGATTTATCTTGGCCATGTATTTCACAGATGAATGCAATCTGGTGAATCATACAAACAACAACAGAGCTAGTCCTACAACTGAAATATAATGAGACAGTTACAACTCATATTTCCTAAATCCTAGCCATGTGTTTTTTTATCACAGTGTAATTTACTGTACTGAATGACAACTTGTTTGCGTTGTCACAGAATTTTTTAAATTATATTTAAAAGTTATTAAATCTGTATCAAAATAAAAGTTACAGTGTTATTATAGATGGGATTGAAAGAGAATAGGATACTATGAGGCCTTCCTGAGTACAAATGTCTTTTTATGTCCCCAGTTTTTTGTTTATAGGAAGAAGGCTTCAAGTCTCCTGACCTTCCCTGAGTTCCAAAGGGCAGATTGGAACACTTTCTAATCAGGGAAGTTAAGAGAATGTAGCAACAAAGAACAGTCTAGAAGCAGTACTGCAGTAATGGGGCAGGGTCCTGGTTCCTGCTCAAGAAATATACATAACAATGTGTCTTTGAGGTCTTCTTCAGGAACTGAGGTCCCCACCTAGGTGGAGGATGGTAACTTCAGGCTGAGCACAAGATTCCTGGGACAGCTACTATTATCATCACCGGCAATCAGAAGTCATACATACCGCAGCCCTCACCCCAAAGTTTGTCTGTCTATAAAAACGCCTTGAAAATGACTGGAGATGTTGGGATTTGTGTGCCTGAGTCACCTATTCTCTTTGGCTCATGAACTTGCAATCTGTAATAATTTTGGCAAACTCACCAGACCACAGGATGCCTGATAAAGATCAGAAATGATAAAAGAAAAATATGTTCGTAATAAATATAATATCATCTTATATCAAAAATGGCTCCCATAACTTTAAATATTCCTATCAACAAATTCAAGATTCAAGAAACTATCAAATTGACCTGAACAACCCTAATTTTAAAGGAAGACAAGTAATCGGAAGTTACAGCATTACTTCTTAGTAAAATATTTTTGCAGCATGAAGAATTGTAGCAGTGGCAGGTTATTTGAGTCCACGTAATAAACAACATATTTGTTCAAGTTATGAATATAGTTAGACATTGAATGTTCTAAACAACAAGAATGGTATAGGAAAGACTTAGTGTCTCTTTTTCTTTCCCTCTCTCTTCTCTCTCATTTTTAGTCTTGTAAAAAGGACGTTAGGGATATTTAATAGAAATTTCTGGAAAACAGATAGCAAAACAACAAACATTGCAAACAGTGAGTGGAATGCCATTTATGCCTTTACTAATCCAGGAAAGGCTAGTCTAGAATAGCCTGTTTATGTTCTTCCAAAGAGATTATATTATTCACCTCTTGGAGAGAGCATGTTAGTTGATAGTGTTGACAATAATTGTAAATGATTCTGTGATATAACTCATAACTGGTCGGTTCAGTTCAGTCCAGTCACTCAGTCGTGTCCAACTCTTTGCGACCCCATGGACTGCAGCACTCCAGTCTTTCTGTCCATCACCAACTCCCGGAGCCTACTTAACTCATGGCCATGAGTCAGTGATGCTATAACTGGTCGTCAAGTCAAGTGAGTGCCATAAGTGGTCACTCAAATATTTTTATTTTAATATGAAGTTGACCATGAATGCCATAGAAATGAGAATTGCACACTATTTTAGTAGGTGGTTTATGAAGAAATGACTGCTGTTGCTCTTGTAAGCATTCAGCATTAGTTACAAGTCCCTAGTCTGAATTCTTATTTGTAGGAATCTTATTTGTTGGGTAAAATAAAATTTGAAGGAGAAATATTAGTATTTGTAGTTTCTTTTATTTCTTGATTGTATTATTTGTAAAGCAGTCAGTATTGTTAGAAGTGAGGAATATGGAAGCAACCAAAAGACAATATAGCTCAGAAAGAAATTGGCTAAGAGAACAAAGAAATGTACAGCATAATACCTGGTCTGACAATAGCTACTGAGGGTAATAAAAGAAAATAATTTAAAACTTTTTCAAAACTGAAACTACAAAGTAAGCAGTCTTTTAATAACTGGTTATGATAAGAAATATTCTAGTACATACCTAGACCAAAGTTAATACACAGGAGAATTGTTAAAACACTCTCAAAGCTGAAATTACAAATAATCAGACTTTTCTTTAAGACTAAACCTTCCCTGAAAATATAACAAATGTTGATCATTTTTTCTATCTATTTAGAAACCCATATCTGTGTATATGTGCAAATATTTATAATTATGCATCAAATTCATTTCAATGAAATGTATCATCTTTATTGAAAAGCAGTCTTGCTAAAATAAAATAATCAATCATAATCTCCTGTTCTTTTTTACCTCTTGAGACAACCATCTTCCTAAATTCAGCTTTATCTATAAAAACCTGAACTCAAAATCTGCTCAGCCCACAAATGTCTTACTTTTTCATATTGTCTGTAAATCTGTCTGATGACCCCACAAAAGGTCTTGACTCTAAAGCATTTGTGTTGTTTTCACTAAATTTAATGCTTTTATAATCATTTCCTATCAGTCTTCACGTGATTGAATTTTCACTTTATGATCTTGGTAATATGTAAATTTTTAACATATTTTAGGTAAGAAATGATCGGTTTTTCTTTTCTTTTTCTGTTCAAACAATTCAATATGAATTTCTTTTAAGATATGCATAATTAATTGGTCACTAATTTAGAAATTTTAAATAATGTGATGCCTTCAAAAGTATTAATAGATTTGCATTAAACTTCTTTTGCAAATATTTTATTCTTTTAATGAATACATTATTATTATGCAAAACATTCTAGGCAGTAATGTGGAATATAGGTATGAATAAACTAGACAAAAATTCACTTTCTAGTATAGGAAAACAGACAAAAATTAAAATATATATTATCTTAATTAATGATAATTACAATTGATAATGAAGAAAAGAGCCTAAGGATTATGAGAAGTAGTTTTTACAATTTTAGGTGGAGTGTACACGAAAAGTCTAAATGATGAGATAAGATTTAAGTGAAGTCCTGAGAAGGGAGCCGTGTTCATAGGTAGAAGTAGGTATACCTGTGTATCTGTGTCTGGGACATATGATGAACACATAGGCTTAAAACCCCATGAGCCATCTCTGGGGCTGAATGTAAAAGTCAATCCTTTCTATACCTGAAGGCTGAAAAGTAGGATGGGTGAATTTCTCAATAGACAGTTAAAATAATGCTGAAAAGTCTACATAGTGCATTTGATTCTAGATTTATTGCATTCTGGAAAAGAAAAACAATGGAGATAAAAAAAAGATCAGTGGTTGCCAGGGACTGCAAAGAAGGAGAAATGAATAGACAGAATGCAGAAAGTTTTAAGATCATTGAAAGTATTTTGCATGATACTAAATAGACACATGTAGTTATACATTTGTTTAAAACCTTAGAATATATAATACCAAGAGTGAATCCCAATGTAAATAATGGGCTTTGGGCTATGACTATATGAGAGCAAATAGTGTTGGGGAACTCTATATTCTTCCATTCAGTTTTCCTGTGAACCTAAAACTAGTCTAAAAATATATTTTTAAAAATATATAAACCATTGAAAGATACTCTCTCCCTAGAAATAATGCTAATGATAAAGGAGGGAACATTTGCTAGCAAACAATTAATAAAAGCTCACTATTATTAAAATAAAATTGGATAATATTTTTCTTTATAAGATATGATTGGTATTTCCTTTTGGATATCTATTTTTTTAAATTTTAGCTTTAAAGTATAAGCACAAACTCTGCCTGTAGTGCAGGAGTACTGAGTTTGACCCCTGGGTTGCAAAGATCCCCTGGAGAAGGGCATGGCTAGTCACTCCACTATTCTTCCCTGGGGAATTCCATGGACAGAAGAGCCTGGAGGGATGCAGTCCACAGAACTGCAAAGAGTGGGATAGGACTAAGCGACTAATACACACAGAGAGACTCTATCACTCTAAACTTTTCTTGTGTATTATAAATTCATACTAAATATTTTGATTATTCATAGAAGTCATTGAAAGAATTAGCATATGCACCTTGTCTTTCTAATACAGAAATGTTAACTTAAGATTTTAAAATCATAGTCAATTAGTATTTTAATTGCTTTAATTCACTTATTATAAAGAAAATCAGAGCATTTTTTTGTGTGTTTTAGAAAAATCAACTGTTATACTGAAGCAAATGACCATTTATTCACCAATAGTTAAGACATACAGTCCATAGTTTCATATTCTAATATTGAACTGTACAGTTAAATATTTAGCTTATAGCTTGATTTTGAATGCCATTTCTATTAGCTTTGAAAAATGGGACTTAAGCTTGAAATTGATACAAAAATGATTAAGAAAGTACTTAAGAGATATTTTATATAACAGTATAGCAAGAAGGCTAAAGAAAATTATTCTGTGATATAATTCTTTCATTTTTTGTTGTTTTGTAAGCATAAATTTTTATGTACATTATTAGTGTCCTTTCCTTTCAATGAATACTCGAGGAAGTATTGTTGAGAAAACAAAATACTTGCTGCTGTGTTGTGGTAGAAAGACTAACATAAATTGAAGGTTTTCTTTTTGGACAGCTTTTCTTTTTGTATGGCCTCAGATAATACACTCGTTTCCATCTTCAAGGTGGAATTTTGGTTGAAAAGAATAGCAAATATCTTTAGATAGAATGCAGGTATCTTTAGATATGAACATAAGAAATTATAAGTAACTTCTTGTACATAAGTTAACATACTCATAAAATTACATCTGAGTTACAATAACATTATTATCTCTTCTCATTTTAATATCATTCTTTATCATCATCTTCTAAAGAATCATTAGTTACTGAACACTGCATGGTTATAACTGTCAGTCTCCAAGGGAAAGACTATTAAGGGTCTCTTTCCTTCACTTCTCCTGCTCCCTCCTTGCTCTACTTCTATTCTAGTCCCATTGCTTAAAAGTTTGTTTCTTGAGAAACAATGGTGAGAACAAAAAAGTGTGTTACCTACTCTCATGATGGTCTTATTGTAGTAGGGGAAGAGACAGAGATTAATCAGATATTATGCAGCTATATAACTTTAAAATGGAGTAAGTGTAATAAAGAGAAATTGTAAAGAACAATAACAAAGTTTTATGTGGTTTGGGACAGTATGGTTTCTGAAGAACCTTTCAGTTTTAAAACTTTATGGAGTAATTAGACAATCTTGGATGCGGTGGGAGAGATACTTGCATGGTGTGTAGAGGTAAGGAAACCTCATCCAGCTCCACTTACCCTATTCTAGAGATAACTTTATTTTCTGCCTTCTTTTAGGAGAAGGCTTGAGGATAGCATGTCACAGTAGTAATTTACTTGGTTTCTCAGAATGTCCTGAATTTAAGACTCTGCCTTCTCTTTACGACTTCTAGGAGACACCTCCATGTCACTTCTAAATTGAGCCCAAGGTTTATTTTTCTGAACAGCGCTATTGGAAGTGTCTGAACAGTTATAACCTGTTCATAGTTCATTGTATTTTTTCATCTATATGATGTTGCTTCATGAAAATATTCATTGTGTCATTGAACCTGCTCTTTCATATTTCTGTTCTTTCTTATGTAGTGAAAGTGAAAGTCACTCAGTCGTGTCTGACTCTTTGCAACCCCATGGACTCTGCAGTCCATGGAATTCTCCAGGCCAGAATACTGGAGTGGGTAGTCTTTTCCTTCTCCAGGGGATCTTCCAGACTCAGGAATCGAACTTGGGTCTCCTGCATTGCAGGCAGATTCTTTAGTTGAAATACTAGAATATTATCTCTCTCAGAGATCCCTCCATTCATTCATTCTTTAATTTCAGGCATAATGCTAATTGCTAGAGACCAGATTATCTACTAGAACTTCTAGGAAGTCTTCTTTGATTTCTCTAGGGAAATTTCATTTTAAGATTATTAAGTATCATATATTCAGTGCTTTCTTTGTATGAGCCTCTGTGGTAAGCATTCTTTTTTTTTTTCATTTCATTGAAACCTTGCAACAATCTAAAATGTGCAACATCATTTTCAAAATAAGAAACATATGAAAAGATTCTTCTTATTCTTATTTCACAAGTAAGGAATTTGCAACCCATAGCTGGTACATAGCCGAATCCAAATGTAACTCTTAGATGTGTAATTCTAGATCCATAACTCCTAACCATCACATGACCCTTCTTCATTTTCATAACACTTATTATCTCAGAGTAATGCTTAGTGCTTAATTCATTGTATGCTTAATGTATATAATTAATGCATGCTTTAGAGTTGGACTGTGAAGAAAGCTGAAGCCAAAGAATTGATGCTTTTGAACTGTGGTGTTGGAGAAGACTCTTGAGAGTCCTTTGGACCAGTCCATCCTAAAGGAAATGGGTGTTCATTGGAAGGACTGATATTGAAGCTGAAACTCCAATACTTTGGCCACCTCATGCGAAGAGTTGACTCATTGGAAAAGACCCTGATGCTGGGAAGGACTTGGGGCAGGAGGAGAAGGGGACAACAGAGGATGAGATGGTTGGATGGCATCATTGACTCAATGGACATGAGTTTGGGTAAACTCTGGGAGTTAATGACGGACAGGGAGGCCTGGCATGCTGTGATTCATAGGGTCACACGCAGAGAGTTGGACACGACTGAGAGACTGAACTGAACTGAATTCATTAAAAATGAAATTATTGCCATCAATATACGTATTAAGTTTTCTAAATGCACAGTACCTAGAAAAGTATGTTTTACACACGCATGAATTAATGAATCTTCTATGGTATCTAAGAGTCTGAAAAAAATGTTCAAGTTTTGAAGGGATAATACAATAAGTTTTGAAAGCATACTTCTAGAATAAGTATCTCAATAAGAAGCTGTCTTAATATTTGTATTTAAACTTTTAAAATACTAAAAGTTATCAAAATAAAAGGCTACTTTCATTGCATCATGATATTACTTTATTTATATTTAAAAAAACACCTAATGTAAACTCTACAAGGATATCAAAGGGATGTCTTTATAACATCAAATCTCAGTTGCAAAAGACTGATAATAACAGCACCAACATATAAATGTAATAGATTGTGCACACTGTCAAAAAAAAAAAAAGAAGCACTCTTAATAGTAGGTTTCTTAATAAATTAGCTGAGGGCTATTGACTCAAGATAGCTAACACTTCTCTATTTGGTGAAAGAAACCTTAGTAATTGTCAGGAGATATTTCTTCAAATAGACCAATACAATTTTGGATCCTATTAAGACATCTAAAAGGTTAAATGAAATTAAAAACAAACAAACAAATATGTTTCTCATTGAATAATCTCCAATTTTTAATATATAAAGTTTAAGATAGATGTATATACATCTATGAATAGATATAAATGGATATGATTAAAATGGATGAATAAAACAATTTCATTTTGAAAGTTGTCACAGATCACTTTTTAATACATAGATACTCAAAGCAGACTTTGTGATTCTCTTTTATGCAGATGGAAGGTTATAGAGGTGTATTTAGATCTTTCTTTTGCTTTTTTAATTGCTCTGAATTCAAAAATAAATTAACTGGCTCAAATTTTGATTAGTTTGAAGTAATTCACATGTGGTTCATCCATTTACATTTATGTTGACTGAATACTGAATAGGAAATACATGAAAATGTGTGTTTATTTTAGTGACACATTATTTTAGTTATATAATTTTTAAGAAAAAATATGGACTTCTCTGTAGTTATTTTTTGCTCTTGTACTAATATTTGTAAGTAGTTCTGATTTATCTCTAAAACTGATACTGCTTTTTAATTTTTAAATGCAAGAAAAAATGATTATCAATTAGCATAATATTTTCCTATGGAATTTTGATAACTGGGACAATGACTTAATTGGTATATTTCTTTTCCCATTAGGATACTAATTAGGTGAGCTATACTGAAAATTAGAACTGATGTAATGTTTTAAAGTTGTTTAAGAAAGTAAAAAAGTAAACTCTGATTATCAAGCAACTACATATTACTTGACAATCAGTTAGGAGATATATTCTTAAATTAATGTGTATAAGGAATGCTGAAATTACTGTCATTTTTAACTTGAATTTATATTATTTGGTCATAGACATGTGAATATTACATGTGGCACTAATTTAATTTGGGGATGCATATAAGGTTAAAGGTAACCTTGGGGCTTCCCTTGTGACTCAGCTGGTAAAGTATCTACCTGCAATGCAGGAGACCTGAGTTTGATCCCTGGGTTGGGAAGATCCCCCGGAGAAGGGAAAGGCTACTCACTCTGGTATTCTGGGCCTGGAGAAGTCCATGGACTGTATAGTCCATGGGGTTGCAAAGAGTTGGACATGACTGAGTGAATTTCACATTCACTGTCAAAGGTAATCTTTGATGTATAGCTATTAAATATGTTCATATGTTTGTGATCTAAATGGTACCATTCACTTATTCATCTAATTTTTTATTCATTACCATACCTTTACTTATGAACTAACAGTTTATTCAAAAACAAGAGACCTGTCGTGAAAGGGAAATAAAATAAAATTAATATTATTCTATAAGTACTTAATAACCCATGATAACAAATTATATAAATAACTATTTATATATTTTAATTTATATTGACAGTGAATTTTCATACTTAAAGTAAATACATATTCTTTCAACCAATACCAGTGAAATTTGTGAACACATATCCAAAGGCAAAAATCGATCCACAGAACCTCTGGTTTTCAAGTTTATGTTTTATGTGTATGTGTGTATATTTTTGTGAGCATGTGCTTTCTAAAGAGCCATGTATGAATTTTAATGGGATTTTACCTCAAAGGTAAAAGGTTGAAAGGAATCAGTGATGTTCAGATTGCTTTCAGTCATTTTGTGTCCTTATGTAAAGTGAACTCTCTGAGATGTTGCGATGTTGCAGATGCTTTTTCTGGTTTTGATCTTGGCATACTGAGAAACTACCTTCAACATCTCTGCTGCATCTGACTTTTCCTGTGACTTGGATAACTCTTTGGGTTAAATTAAGGAGTGATAAATTAGTACTCACAGTTTATCATGCATAAAAAGACTGCTGTCTAATGGATGGGGTTCTCAGGATTATATTTTTTTGAACCAAGACATTGTTATTTCTATGCTAGTAACAAGGAATATGCATCTTTTCAGCAGGGCTGCCATTAGTTGTTCCACATATACACTGTGTTCTGATTATTTCTAATTATTTACTACACTATAATACAGAAAGGCTGTAAAAAGAGACTTAAATCAATAGATGATGTATTCTAATTTCTAGGGAATGTCCATTGTTCATTTCTAGTAATTTCACTTCTAGTTCTTTGTGCTTGATTTAAAAAAGAACAATTCTAAAAATAATTATTCAGTAAGGGAGATTTACCCTGATGTGGCAAGGGTAAATACTTTAAATACTTTTTTTCAAACATTTTGTAGAGTTTTCTGTGGAGTAAAGGAGAGCTAAAGGGTTGTGCTTCAATTAACATTAGATCTGGCTGAAAGTGATAATACTCACCCCCTCTCTTGCACCCCAAACAGTAGCTCATTGTATGTTGATCTACCTTCCTTAACATGACCGATATCTCATTGTTCTACATGGCTGCTCCAGTCACAGGCATCATATTTACATTTCACTATCAGAATGAAAAATCATATGAAAAGAGGATGAAAAAAGCACACACTTTCATTTATTCATAGTTTTTGGAGGTTTCTGAAAGTTGAATGCCAGTTCTGCTCACTTATTGTTGGCTGGGCTTTGTTTATGACTACATTTAATTGCAAGGGATCCTAGGAAACATAGATCATATTTCAAAGTTAAGAATTCAAAGTTCTTTGTAGAAAAGCAGGAGAATGAATACTAGGGGGAAACCATTAGTTTCCTCCACAAGGTCAAATAAAAATCAAGACTTAGGCAAAGAGAGGCTTTGTTCAGAACTATTGTAAGAAGAATAAAAGGCACTGTAGCAATAGGGGGATGAGGACTTTTGCTATATGCACTGACCAGGAGATCTTCAAGCATCTCAAAAATTACTCAGAAAAGGGTTTTTCTTTATTAGGGAGGAATCAACAAAGCTAGAAAGAAACACACGTCTGGATGGGATAAATGAGGATCCTGTGATTGGACAGCAGATCAGAGTGTGTTACCCTGAAGTCAGCCTGTTCTCAGGGCCTCCCAGGTGGTTCAGTGGATAAAGAACCCACCCGCAATACAGAAGATGCAGGAGACAGGGGTGTGATCGCTGAGTCAGGAAGATCCTCAACTCCAGTATTCTTGCCTGGAGAATCCCATGGACCCCTGGTGGGCTACAGTCCATAAGGTCTCAAAGAGTTGGACACAACTGAAGCAACTGAGCACACACATACAGCGTGTTCTCTGGAGTTTTATGCTTAAGGTTGAGGGCAGGCCAAAGTCCAATAGTCTGGTGGAAGGTCTGATAACAAGCATTTTATTCTGATTGTTTGGAGGAAACCAGAATTAAACATGTCTCTTTCAATTCTGGTGTGTATGCCCAGCAGTGGGATTGCTGGGTCATATGGCAGTTCTATTTCCAGGTTTTTTTTAAGGGATCTCCACACTGTTCTCCATAGTGGCTGTGCTAGTTTGCATTCCCACCAACAGTATAAGAGGGTTCTCTTTTCTCCACACCCTCTCCAGCATTTATTGTTTGCCCACTTTTTGATAGCAGCCATTCTGACTAGTGCGAAATGGTACCTCATTGTGGTTTTGATTTTCATTTCTCTGGTAATGAGTGATGCTGAGCATCTTTTCATGTGTTTGTTAGCCATCTGTATGTCTTTGGAGAAATGTCTGTTTCATTCTTTGGCCCGTTTTTTGATTGGGTCATTTATTGCCCTGGTATTGAGCTGCATGAGCTGCTTGTGTGTTTCTGAGATTAACTCTTTGTCAGCTGCTTCGTTTGCTATTCTTTTCTCCCATTCCACAGACTGTCTTTTCATCTTGCTTATAGTTTCCTTTGTTGTGCAAAAGCAAGTTTGATTAGGTCCCATTTGTTTATTTTTGTTTCTATTTCCATTACTCTGGGAGGTGGGTCATAGAGGATCCTGCTGTGATTTATGTCAGAGAGTGTTTTGCCTATATTTTCCTCTAGGAGGTTTATAGTTTCTGGTCTTACATTTAGATATTTAAACCATTTTGAGTTTATTTTTGTGTATGGTGTTAAAAAATGTTCTAGTTTCATAAATATACTGTGTTCATGGATTGGAAGAATCAATACAGTGAAAATGAATATACTACCCAAAGCAATCTATAGATTCAATGCAGTCCCTATCAAGCTAACAATGGTATTTTTCACAGAGCTAGAAAAATAATTTTATAATTTGTATGAAATTACAAAAGAACCTCCAATAGCCAAAGCAATCTTGAGAAAGAAGGAGGGAACTAGAGGAATCAACCTGCCTGACTTCAGACTCTACTACAAAGCTACAGACATCAAAGTACAGTATGGTACTGGCACAAAGACAGAAATATAGGTCAGTGGAACAAAATAGAAAGCCCAGAGTTAGATCCATACACGTATGGACACCTTAACTATGACATAGGAGGCAAAAATATACAATGGAGAAGAGACAATCTCTTTAACAAGAGATTTTGTGAAAATGAGTCAACCACCTTTAAAATCTTTTTATCTTGTATTGGGGTATAACTGATTAACAATGTTGTGTTTGTTTCAGGTGAACAGTGAAGTGACTCCCATTCATATCCATGTACCCATTCTCCCTCAAACCCCCCTCCCATCCAGGCTGCCACAAAACACTGAGCAGAGTTCCCTGTGCTCTGCAGTAGGACCTTGTCGGTTAGATTGTCCACACATAGATCAGTGTGTACAGTGGTAACAGTGGTAAATTTTATTTTCTTGGGCTCCAAAATCACTGTCTGGACTGCAGCCATGAAATCAAAAGATGCTTGCTCCTTGAAAGAAAAGCTATGGAAAACCTAGACAGTGTATTAAAAAGTAGAGACCTCACTTTGCCAACAAAGCTCTCTATAGTCAAAGCTATGGTTTTTCCAGGAGTCACATATGGATGTGAGAGATGGACCGTAAAGAAGACTGAGAACCAACGAATTATGATGCTGGAGAATACTCTTGAGAGTCCCTTGGACATCATGGACATCAAACCAGTCAATCCTAAAGGAAATCAACCATGAATATTTATTGGAAGGACTGAAGCTCCAATACTTTGGCCACCTGATGCGAAGAGCCAACTCATTGGAAAAGACCCTGATGCTGGGAAAGATTGAGGGTGGAAGAAAGGGTCCATAGTGTATGAGATGGTTGGATGGCATTACTGACTCAATGGACATGAGTTTGAGCAAACTCTTAGAAATGATAAAGGGCAGGGAAGCCTGGCATGCTGCAGTCCATGGGGTCACAAAGAGTTGGACACAACCTAGTGACTGAACAACAGTTCATTATATAAGCCCTTTTCCAAAACACAAGTGCGTGGGTGGATTTCTTTAACCATTCCTGTTTTTACTAAGATTATAGAGCTTGGGTAAAATCTATGTTGTCACTAGACTTAGAATAAAGTTAACTCTAAATTCTATGTGTATTGACTTAGAATACATTGGATATTTATAGTGATAATATAGAACAATTGAATATGTTAGTTAAACCCATCCTGCTAAACCCATATATTCAGTCAGTGTTTACTGGGTTCACTAGAATGGATTATACCCTAAAGGAGGATGGAATTTACTCATAAAGGCTGAACTTTAGACAAACTAGATTTCCAAAGACAGAGTTTGGGAATTAGTAGAATTTTTTTTTTTTTTGGTCTGTTTTTGACCCACTCTTTTGAGTCTGGACTTTCACTTTAGACTTTAATCTCGAGTAAAATTTAAAGATAGTCTCTGACTATGAAGGCAGGTGGGGGTTTAGGCCAAGGATGTGCTTGAATAAGCTTATTTTGAAACTAAATGATCCAGTGGTGTATAGCTTTCTCTGTGTATTCCTGTTTTGTTGTTGTTGTCAGTATTCAAAACCTAGTAGAACTTTTAAAATGTGCAAATCATTTTTCAAATTTAAGCTTTCGCTGGTGTAATAAAGAGGCTACCATGGTGGCAATTGAAATAGTTTGGAAAGAATTTAGGCCATGATATGAAGCTGCTCTTTTGATCTGAAGATACTTTTGCTTTGTCATTATTGTTGATGTGATGGGTTGCAGGTTAGGAGTCAGCTGCCTTTCTTGAGAATGATATTTTATTCATGGAACCTTAGCAAAAACGTACTGATAGATTCATGGCCCAATAAATATGTTTTTAACCAATTGAAAATGGAGGAAACAAACAAAAACCAAGGTAAATGGAGTTCTAACAAAATTACTAACAAGATCTAGATTGGATAATTTAGTGTGAGTCATATTAGATTTCTTAATTCCTTACCTCTTTGGAACATAATTCAGGGATTTGAATGAAGAAGAATTGAGAGATAAAACTATCTTTCTTGAAAGTTTTAATAAAAACACATAATTTTAAAAATGTGTTCCAATGGCTTTTGTTCAGCATCTAACTCACTATTGTAAATAACATATCTAGAAGGATCTTGCCTTTGTATCACATGGCCCCTATACTCTATTGTGTTAATCTGCATTCTCATACAAAATGGTATGGTAGTATCATCTTGTACATTTTTTGACCTGGACCTTGGAATGAGCCATTTATCAGAGGAATCTTAGTTCCTTCTAGGAGGAAATTAAATTTAGAGGCTACAACTGTATACTAGGAGTAAGCTTCATATTATGATTTACATTCTCTTACTTCATATTGAGTATTCATCAATGAATGATTCTTATAGCTATTCTTATATTTTCTTATACAAATTGCTTTTCTTTTAAATTACATAACCATTTAATCAAGCAGAATAGTAGTCATAATATGACAGACACATAATCTAAGATTTAACAATGTTAGTATTTGTCTTATTTGCTTTACATCCTATAGATAAAGATATGTATAAAAGTAACCATCTAGAAGTTGATGTGAATCATATACAAAACAGTGTGTGTGGATGGTTTTTATATTTAAAATGTAGAGAAATGGCATAATGAGGTATGCATATTTTCTCAACATACTCTTTTAGTCTTTGTGCTATTTTTGAGACTTGCCCATGTTAATATGAAAATGTGGTTTGATTGCTGTATAATATTGGATTGAATGAATAAACATCAGGTTAATTGTCTATTCTCTGACTGAAAGACTGTTAGGGTTGTACCAGTTGGTCTTGTATACAGTACTGCAGCAAGACCTTCTGTCTCATGTCCCCTCGTAATCATGTACAAGATTTCCTCTAGGGAGGTTGTCTGCAAGTAAAGTTGCCGCCTTGGATAATAGGTACCGGTTTCATGTTACTAAGTATTAAGGGAATTTCCTCTGCAAATTGGTTGCACAAACTTACACTTTTACCATTATCAGTGTTTCCATTACGTCAAGTCCTTATTGTTATTTGAAATTATAAGATATTAACATCTGTAGAGTAACAGCTTTTTAATTTGGATTTTCCTGATTAAGTAAAATCTTGCAGATTTTTTAAAAGTTTATTTGGGTTTCTTCATTATATTTATAATATTTAACAGTTCTAGAGATAATCAGATTTTCTTTCTCATAAGTCAAATTTGATAACTTCTTTTGTTTAGAAAGCTATTTCCTTTATCTGAATTTTTACATGTATTTGAATAAGTTAGTTCCAACAGTTGTTTATGATTTTAAATATGCTTAATTTTGTGTATTTGTGTTCTATTTTTACTGGACATTTATTTTTCCTTGTCTATTTTGTTTCTCCTCTCAGCTTTATTGAGATATAAGTAACATATGATTTTCTGTACATATAAAGTGTAAAAAGTGATGATTTGCTACATATGCACACACACATATGTATATATTGCAAAATGATTACAAAATGAGGTTTATTAACATGTCATCAGTGCACATAATTACATATTTTGCTGAGAACATTTAAGTCCTAGTCTCTTAGTAACTTTCAGGCATATAATACAGTTGGTCCTTGAAAGACACAAGTTTGAACTGTGCAAGTCCATTCAAATGTGCATAATTTTTCAATAGATACATACTATAGTACTAAGATATTAAAAAGAAGTGGGAAGAATACACAAAAGGACTATACAGAAAATATTGTATTGATCCATATAACCACGATGGTGTGATCACTCACCTAGAGCCAAGCACCCCTGAAGTGTGAAGTCAGATGGGCCTTAGGAAGAAGTACTGTGAACAAAGCTAGCAGAGGTGATGTAATTCCAGCTGAGCTATTTCAGATTCTAAAAGATGATGCTGTGAAAGTGCTTCATGCAATATACCAGCAAATTTAGAAAACTCAGCAGTGGCCATAGGACTGGAAAATGTCGGTTTTCATTCCAATCCGAAAGAAAAGCAATGCCAAAGAATGCTCAAACTACTGCACTCATCTCACAAACTAGTAAAGTAATGCTCAAAATTCTCCAAGCCAGGCTTCAGTAATATGTGAACCATGAATTTTCAGATGTTCAAGCTGAATTTAGAAATGGCAGAGGAACCAGAGATCAAATTGCCAACATCCGCTGGATCATCAAAAAAGCAAAAAAGTTCCAGAAAAATATCTATTTCTGCTTTATTGACTATGCCAAAGCCTTTGACTGTGTGGATCACAATCAAATGTGGAAAATTCTGAAAGAGCTGGGCATACAAGACCACCTGACCTGCATCTTGAGAAATCTATATGCAGGTAAGGAAGAAACAGTTAGAACTGGACATGGAAAAACAGACTGGTTCCAAATAGGAAAAGAAGTATATCAAGGCTGTATATTGTCACCCTGCTTATTTAACTTATATGCAGAGTACATCTTGAGAAATGCTGGGCTGGAGGAAGCACAAGCTGGAATCAAGATTGGCGGGAGAAATATCAATCACCTCAGATATGCAGATGACACCACCCTTATGGCAGAAAGTGAAGAAGAACTAACGAGCCTCTTGATGAAAGTGAAAGAGGAGAGTGGAAAGGTTGGCTTAAAGCTCAACATTCAGAAAACTAAGATCATGGCATCTGGTCCCATCACTTCATGTCCAACAGATGGAGAAACAGTGGAAACAGTGGCCAACTTTATAGACAGGGCTCCAAAATCACTGCAGATGGTGATTGCAGCCATGAAATTAAAAGATGCTTACTCCTTGGAAGGAAAGTTATGACCAGTCTAGACAGCATATTAAAAAGCAGAGACATTACTTTGTCAACAAAGGTCCATCTAGTCAAGGCTTTGGCTTTTCCAGTGCTCATGTATGGATGTGTAGTTGGACTATAAAGAAAGCCAAGTGCCGAAGAATTGATGCTTGAACTGTGCTGTTAGAGAAGATTCTTGAGAGTCCCTTGGACTGTAAGGAGATCTAAGCAGTCCATCCTAAAAGAGATCAGTGCTGGGTATTCACAGGAAGGACTGATGTTGAAGCTGAAACTCCAATACTTTGGCCACCTGATGCGAAGAGCTGACTCATTGGAAAAGACCCTGATGCTGGGAAAGATTGAGGGCAGGAGAAGAAGGGGAAAACAGAGAATGAGATAGTTGGATGGCATCACTGACTCAATGGACATGGGTTTGGGTAGATTCTGGGAGTTGACAATGGACAGGGAGGCCTGGAGTGCTGCAGTTCATGGGGTCGCAAAGTGTCAGACACATGAGCAACTCAACTGAACTGAACTGAGGATTATTAATTCTGAGCATCTTCTCATGTACCTGTTGACCTTCTGTGTATCTTCTTTTGAAAAATGTCTATTTAGATTCTCTGCCTGTTTTTGTTTTATTATTTTTTGCTGTTGAGCTGTATGAGTTCTTCATTTATTTTGGATATTGCTGCTGCTGCTTAGTTGCTAAGTCATATCCGACTCTTTGCAACTCTATGAACTATAGCCCCCAGGTTCTTCTGTCCATAGGATTTCCCAGGCAGGAATACTGGAGAAGGTTGCTCTTTCCTTCTCCAGTGGATCTTCCTCACCAAGATCAAGCCCATTTCTCCTGCTTGGCAGGTGTCTCCTGCTTGACAGCCACATTCTTTACCTCTAAGCCACCAAAGTCCATATTTTGGGTATTAACACCTGATACAATCTATGATTTGCAAGTATTTTCTTCTGTTCGGTAGATTCCCAATTCAGTTTGCTGATCCTTTCTTTCTGTATTGTAGTTTTTCTTTGATATAATTTCACTTGTTGATTTTTGCTTTTATTGCTTGTGCTTTCAGTATAATATCAAAAAATAATCATTGCCAAGATTAATAACAAAAATCTGTTTGTCTATGTTTTTTTCTAGGACTTTCTGATCTTAGGTTGGCCTTCTCTGTTTCTTAATCAGCCTTACAAGTTCATGTCACTTTTATTAGTCTTTATAAACAACTTCCACTTTGTCTTCCTTATTTTGTTTGATTTCAATTTTATAGCAATTTGTCAACTACATATTATTATCCCTGTGAAATGATGAACACCCTTGAGTTCAGAGAGTTAGAGATTTTTTTCTCTCTTTCTTTCTGTCTCACACACATGTACACACACACACACCAAACAAACAAAAAGCAGGAAAAGTGTTAAAAATCTGACTTAACCCCAAGTACTGTACTCTGACTCCAATCTTAGCTTTTGAATCTCCTTAGTAGTAATCAGGAATTGAAGTCTTATTTATAAAGTTTATAGAAACATAAATTAATATATAGAAGAGAAATTCTGTGCAGAACATACCCAGGCACATTTCCACTTTTCAGCATGTTAACAAATTGACTTCCTAAGGATCAACCAAAATATATTTTTTTCCATAGCAGCAGGCATAACTTCAGCTTCTGTTGAAAGGACCTGGGTAGTCATCTGTAGCATTCATTCATCCAGATGGTCAGCACCATAAAAATTTGGATGAAAATTAGGATATGCAGATGAGCTCTAGATGCCTCACAGCTTGACATTGCTGAAATGATTTTTTTTTTAACTGCACCTAAAAGCTTAGAGTCTTATTGTGGAACAGAGGGAGACACTATTGTTTACACAATAATTGTTATAATTCCAGCGTAAATTCTTCTATAATCTCAGTTGTCATTTTGTGTCATGTTTAGAGGACCGTTGTCTTAAGCTTTTTCTGTAACACTGACTTTAGAGAAAACTAGTCTCCCTCATTAAACTGAGTTGCCTACATGCTATAACACTATAGGTAACCATGCTCTTTGGTATAACAGAGAGAAACCAAATTTCCTGGAAAAATTCATCAAAGCTGTACCACTTCTTTGCTTTCTAGTTTATTATCAGTGTTAATGCTAACATGGTGGGTTTCTAACTTGTATGAATAAATATTCATTAAGCTTCTTCTAAATGCTTGGTAGCTTGAAATATTATGTTTTAAAAATATCTAAAATTAAAAAAAAATCTAAAATTGTTTAAACCTAATTTTCAGAGAAAAATTTTAACTCATTTTATTCCATGGTTCAAATGTCATATCTGTTGGGGATAAAATTAATTAAAACTGCAATATTTTAATCTCAATCATTGTCCATATTTGTGTTCTTAAATTTGAATTAAGAAATGTCAGGTAAAATATATACAATATATATCTGACTCTGAAAAGAATTCTCACTTATTTAAATTAGAAATATTAAAAAGAAAAAACAAAAACTATAAAAGAATGAAATTAGAATATTCTCTAATGCCATATACAAAAATAAAAAGGGATTAAAGATCTAAATATTAAGATCAGATAATGTGAAATTCATAGAAGAAAACATAAGCAGCCCACTCTTTGACATAAATCACAGCAATTTTTTTTTTGGATATCCCCTAAAGTAAGGGAAATAAAAGCAAAAATTAACAAATGGAATCTGATTAAACTTAAAAGCTTTTGCACAGCAAAGGAAACCGTTGACAAAAAGAAAAGACAACCCGCTGAATGGGAGAAAATATTTGCAAATGATACAACAGATAAGGGATTAATATTCCAATATATTTAAAGTTCATACAACTCACCATCGAAAGAAACAAACAACCTGATTAAAAACTGAGCAGAAAAACTGAATAAACATTTTTCCAAAGAGGAAATGCAGATGGCCAACAGGCATATGAAAAGATGCTCAACATCACTAATCATCAGGAAAATTCAAATCAGAACCACAATGAAATATCACCTCACACCTGTCATAATGCCTATCATCAAGAAGACACAAATAACAAATGTTGGCAAGGATGTGGAGAAAAGGAAACTCTTGTACACTGTTGGTGGGAATGTAAAGTGGTGCAGAAACTGTGAAAAACAGTATGGAGGCTTCTCAAAAAATGAAAAATAGAACTATTATTGACCCAGCAATTCCACTCCTGCCTATGTATCCAAAAAGACAAAAATACTAGTTGGAAAAGGTATGTGCAACCCAGTGTTCATAGTAGCAGCATCTACAATTGTGAGGATATGGGAGCAACCTAAGTGTCTTATCAATACATTAAGGGGAAAAGAAGCTTTTGTACACACACACACCAACACATACACAATGGAATACTAATCATTTATTTGAAAAAATAACAAAAGTTTGCATATGCAGCAACATAGATGGACTTGGAGGGCATTATGCTAAGTGAAATAAGTCAAAGAATGACAAGTACTGTATGATATCACTTATATGTGGAATCTAAAAAAATACAACAAATTTATGAATATAACAAAAATGAAGCAGACTCAACAGATATATAAAACAAACTAGTTGTTACTGATATGCGTGTGTGGAGAGGGAGAGGAGTGGGACAGTGGGGAGTAATTTAAGGGTGCAGAAGTGAGACCTTAAAAAAAAGGAAGAAATTTCTTTGAAGTCATAAAATCATCAATTCATAATAAACCATATTACAGTAAGGCCAGAAATGGAGAATGCATTATTTTCTGAGTTGTGTAATATAAGAATAATAATCTTATCTTTTGTAAATACCCTACTATAGTTAAGATATGTTTGAAAAACATAGAGTAACATAAAAATAAATAAAACCTATTCTTATTCACAATTTTGAATAGGCATTATGGGAATTTGTCATACCATTTTCAAAAAATAAAAGCTTATGTTCCTTCTGTGCCATGAATGTTAAAGCATAAGGGACATTTCTTTTCACTGTCAAGTCACAGGAGGAAGAATGACAGAGAATGCCTTCTGGAACTAGAGCAGTAGTATACAGACATATACTTGTTCCCTCCTGACAATATATGTGATATCAGTTCAGTTCAGTCATTCAGTCATGTCTGACTCTTTGCAACCCCATGAACAGCAGTACGCTAGGCCTCTCTGTCCATCACCAACTCCCGGAGTCCACCCAAAACCATGTCCATTGAGTCGGTGATGCTATCCAACCATCTCATCCTCTGTTGTCCCCTTCTCCTCCTGCCCTCAATCTTTCCCAGCATCACGGTCTTTTCCAGTGAGTCAGCTCTTTGCATCAGGTGGCCAAATTATTGGAGTTTCAGTCCTTCCAATGAACACCCAGGACTGATCTTCTTTAGTCCAAGGGACTCTCAAGAGTCTTCTCCAACATCACAGTTCAAAAGCATCAGTTCTTCACCACTTGGCTTTCTTTATAGTCCAACTCTCACATCCGTACATGACCACTGGAAAAACCGTAGCCTTGACTAGACGGACCTTGGTGCTTGATAAAGTAATGTCTCTGCTTTTTAATATGTTGTCTAGATTGGTCATAACTTTCCTTCCAAGGAGTAAGCATCTTTTAATTTCATGGCTGCAATCACCATCTGCAGTGATTTTGGAGCCCCCCAAAATAAAGTCAGCCACTGTTTCCCATCTATTTGCCATGAAGTGATGGGACCAGATGCCATGATCTTAGTTTTCTGAATGTTGAGCTTTAAGCCAACCTTTCCACTCTCCTCTTTCACTTTCATCAAGAGGCTCGTTAGTTCTTCTTCACTTTCTGCCATAAGGGTGCATTTCTGAGGTGACTGACATTTCTCCTGCCAATCTTGATTCCAGCTTGTGCTTCCTCCAGCCCAGTGTTTCTCATGATGTACTCTGCATATAAGTTAAATAAGTAGAGTGACAATATGCAGCCTTGATGTACTCCTTTTCCTATTTGGAACCAGTCTGTTGTCATGTCCAGTTCTAACTGTTGCTTCCTGACCTGCATACAGATTTCTCAAGAGGCAGGTCAGGTGGTCTTACTTGCACATAAAAATTAATGGTAAAGAATAATATTGGGGGTAGTATAATTAAACCATATAACTTTATCTTAGGCTTCCTGAAAGCCTAAGAATTATTCATAGCAATTCTTATATGATAAACTTTATCTTGAGTTGGGCTTTGCTGGTGGTAAAGGATGTGGAGAAAGAACCCACAAAATTGGCAGTGGTAAAGAATCCTCCTGCCAGTGCTAGAGATGGGTTCAATCCCTGGGTTGGGAAGATCTCCTGAAGAAGGAATAGCACAGACTCTAGTATTCTTGCCTGGGAATTCCCATGGACAGAGTAGCCTGACGGGTATAGTCCATAGGGTCACAAAAATGTTGGGCACACCTCAGCAACTAACCACCACCACCATATCTTGAGTTACAATCAACTGACCACCATATAAATGTCAGGACTATAAATCATAGTCATTTATAAATTTATCAGACCTATTCAATTATTTTCACATTTATCAGTTTTGAAACCCATACTATATTTCATCAAATCCAAGATGATCTCTATTATAAGACATACTATTTTTTGTCTCTATGAAAGAAAAAAAAATCCAATTAAATAACTCTCTATTAATTCTAAATTCAATCCTAATTTCAGGGGTGATATAATGTGAAAAGTCACATCTTAAAAGTTGAGGAACTGTGATATTCCCTTATGGCAGAAAGCAAAGACGAACTAAAGAGCCTCTTGATGAAAGTGAAGGAGGAGAGTGAAAAGCTGGCTTAAAACTCAACATTCAGAAAACTAAGATCATGGTATCTGGTCCCATCACTTCATGGAACAGATGGGGAAACAATGGAAACAGTGACAGACTTTATTTTGGGGGATTCCAAATCACTGCAGACTCTGACTGTAGCCATGAAATTAAAAGACATTTGCTCCTTGGAAGAAAAGCTATGACCAGCTTAGACAGGTTGGCCTTCTATTAAAAGGAAGAGACATCACTTTACCGACAAAGGTCCATCTTAGTCAAAACTGTGGTCTTTCCAGTGGTCATGTATGGATATGAGAGGTGGACTATAAAGAAGCTGAGTGCCAAAGAATTGATGCTTTTGAACTGTGGTGTTGGAGAAGACTCTTGAAAGTCCCTTAGATAGCAAGGAGATCCAGAGAGTCAATCCCAAAGAAAATCAGTCCTGAATACTCATTGGAAGGACTGATGTTGAAGCTGAAACTCCAATATTTTGGCCAACTGATGCAAAGAACTGACTCATTAGAAATGTCCCTGATGCTGGGAAAGATTGACAGTAGGAGGAGAAGGGGACAACACAGGATGAGATGGCTGAATGGCATCACTGATGCGATGGACATGAGTTTGAGTAGGCTCCGGGAGTTGGTGATGGACAGGGAACCTGGCGTGCTGCAGTCCATGGGGTTGCAAAGATTTGGACATGACTGTGCAACTGAACTGAACTGATAGTGTCTTAATATGCTTCTTCTTGTGCTTAATCTTCCACATTTCAGCCTCATCATTTTATAGAATAGACTTGTGGACTTTGTGGATGAGGGTAAGGGTGGGATGATATGGGAGAAGGGCATTGAAGCATGTTAATTGTCATGTGTCTAATCAATCACCAGCCCAGGATTGATGCTCGGGACTGGTGCAGCGAGATTTCCCGGGGGGGAGGGAGGAGGGAGGAGGGACCCGGAGGGGAAGCATATGTAAACCCATGGTGATATCATGACAATGTATGGCAAAAACAATAATTAAAAAAAAAAAAAGAAAATTCAAGGTAATTCCCTAATGCTATCTAATACACAGCTCATATTCAAAATTTCAGTTGCTTTAAAAATGACTTATAACTTGTATTAAAACCAGAAAACAATCTAAAAAAAAAATAAAGTGCTGTATTCCATTATCAAATATTATTTGTCATTTTGTGAAATTAGTTTGTCTCTTCTGTGCTTCAGTATCATATAAAATCAACTGATAGTCTATAATGTTCCATTTTGCTTTTTTATTTCAATTCTTATATTTTTAATGAGAAATAAAATATTTTGTTTTATTACAGTGACCCTTAAATGAATATCAAGGACATCTCTCACTGAGTTACAGCTTAGAAATGCTTCAGTTTTTTACCCATTTTTTAAAAAAATTATTGACTATGAAATAATTTTATTTGTTTGTAGTAATTTAAGAATGAATCTATGTGTGTTACATTGAACATAAAACGAGTGTGCTATATAGATTTAAATGTCATTTTAAATTAATGTTTCAAATTGTATAACTCTTGTAATAATTATAAGAGCAAAGTTCTTATAATATTACTAAATGTTTTAGCTTTAGACTTTTCTCACCTTAATACTTTAAGATAGATATGTGGATAATGGAAAAGCAAGTACAGAATGAAAACAACTAAAAATTTAACTGTGGTTGATGTACCACCCAGATTACTTTCAGGAATTAAAAAACAAAACAAAACCTGCCTTGCTCAAGGTCATATATTTTTCTAAGAAGTCTGCATCCAATGATCAATCATCACAGAGCATATAAAGGCCAGGTGTCCTTGACTTAAGTGGAAATGACTGTGAAAGCCTGTCATATCTTCAGAGTACCGCATAGATTTGGTTGAAGTCTTTCCTTGGACTTCATCATTGATTAGATTCTCCCTCTGCTCAGTCCTGTCTCCCACCATTAGGTGTTTAATTCTGGGAACATCCCCCAATAAATGTCCTATTTTCAAGTCCCTATATAGAAGTCTGCTCCTTGAGAAACCTAACCGGGACAGCAAGCTGACCCACATTTTCAAATGAAATACATAAATGTTTTCTCTTTACCCAGGCTACAAAATACAAGGTGGGCATATTTCATGGTCATTGTCTATGGAGGAAGAATTTAGTCCTATTCCTTCATTGATTGCTTAGCAATATTTAAATGAGAGAGTACACTGGCAATTCATTCTGTTAGCGATAACAATACTGCTATTAATGAACAATAATGAAAGGGGGGTCAGATCCATACATTTGAAAACACAAAGGATAAACAACTCTGAAATGGAAAACACCAAGTGAAGACAGCCTTTGTTTGACCCAGTGAGTCCAAATCCAGAAGTTTTAGAAGCCAGATAAAGCTCGTTATTTTTCTTAGTTTTTATTCTGAGGGAAGGATTGCATGCAAAATAAATTTAGTTTCATTTCTCTTGCATTTTGTTTGTGCAGTTGTTTTCCCAAGTGATTGATACTGGTTTGTGTGCAAATAAACTATAGTTGTAAATTGTGTATTGTGAATATTTAAAGAGTTGTATCCTGGCATGAGAAATGTTTTTTCATTTGATCTTCCATGTGTTGGTCACTATTCTAGGTATTAGGAATTCAGTGATGATTAAAACTACTCTGGTTCCTAAATATTTTGGGGTGAAGACAATTTATTCTACTGCTAAAGGTATATTTGAGAGATGTATAAAGACAAAATACAATGTGATTACAAAAGATGTAATAAACTCTGATATGTTGGGGTGTCTTACAATATAAAGAGGTTATATTAGAGCTGAATTTTAGGAAAGAAATAGAAATTCACTATATATGGAAGGAAGGAAGTCTATTTTAATGCTAAGAAACTGAAGTTAAAGAAAGCAGAGTATATTCATATAAAAGGGCTTTCTCCAAATGTTCTTGGAAGAAACTGACAAGAATATAAGAGAGGCTGAGGAGTCTGGACTTAATTCTAAAATCCACCAGAGCCATCAGAAGTTCTGTAAGCAAGAAAGTGTGATGTTTAAATTTGTTTCAGAAAGCTTGTAGCACAGAGGAGGATTGGGAGAGTAAATTAGGGAGTAAAGAAATTGACGTCAAGAAGACCCTTTAAAACACTAGTTATAGAGAAAAGATCAGAGTTTCTATCTAGGGAAGTGATTGTGAAAATAGGGAAAGATGTTTTAAAAAGATATTTCAGTGGTAGACACAAAAGGAATAGGAGACTAATCAGACATAGTACAAAAGTGGGATGAGAGAAAGAGAAGAATCAAGAGTGACAATAAGACTTTATCTTTTTCATTTTTTTTTTATTTGAATATTGGGTTTCCCTAGTGGCTGCAATGCAGGAGACCCAGGTTCAGTCCCTGAGTCAGGAATATCCTCTGGAGAAGGGAATGGCTCCCCATTCCAATATTCTTGCCTGGAGAATTCCATGGACAGGTGAGCCTGGTGGGCCACAGTCCATGGGATCGCAGAGTCAGATTTGACTGAGCAACTAACCCTTTCACTTTTCACTTTCATAGCAGATTAATTAACCTTGTGATAATTTCAGGTTGGCAGCAAAAGGACTCAGCCTTACATATACATGTATCCATTCTCCCCTAAACTGCCCCCCACATTCAGGCTGCCACGTATCATTGAACAGAGTTCCATGTGCTGTATCTTGTTGGTTGTCCATTTTAAATAGAGTAGTATGTAGATGTTGATCTCAAACCCCCCAACTACTCCTCCCCCATCCTTCCCTCCTGGCAACTAGTCTTGAATTGAGGAAGAAGACAAATACCTTACCAGGAATCATCATAAGCAGCAGGTGTATTTAATAGTCTCTAATGGGGATGATGAGAAGGAAGTCAAAAGAATGGCTAGTGCAGTTTTTATTTGTTTGTTTTTAACCTGAACTGCACTGATTTATAAGGCTTTACAGGTGGCACAGTGGTAACGAGTCCATTTGCCAATGCAGGAGATGCAAGAGGCTTGAGTTTGATCCCTGGGTCAGGAAGATCCCCTGGAGTAGGAAATGGCAGCCCACTCTAGTATTCTTGCCTGGGGAATCCCATGGAAGAGGAGCCTGGTAGACTATAGTCCATAGGGTCTCAAAGAGTTGCCTGTGACTGAGCACACACACATACACATATTGATTTAAAGTCTTAGGTTATCAACAGCTAAAATATGATCATTGAAAGGAAAGTCTATATGTATTGGGATAACTTGGACTAGTTGTTTCAAGTGGTATTATGATTTAAATGAGTATGTTGTTCAATTGGAAAATATATACAAGGACATGTGTATTTGGTTTTGATAGCAATTTTAGAAGAAAAATTGTAGCATTATAAGAGAGTACTGAATAAGAGAGTTCTCTTATTCAAAGAACTTTAAAGCTCTGGGTTCTGTGCTCTGGTTGTTAAAAGCAATATTCTATTTACTTGTATGAGGCTACATAAATGTAAAACAGTTATTAGTTGGGTTTTGAGATTCAGGTTCTTAGAAATTGCCTCGGTTGGACAAGTTTATATAACATTAAATGAAGAATTTTACAAGCTGGAAGTGGCATAAACTTTTACATTGTATACCTTCATTGCATGTATGTGTATGTGTACACACACACACACACACACACACACACACACACACACACACATATATATATGTATAACTTGCTTTTAGAGATTTTAATTTTTAAGTTTGCTTAAGTACTTCCAGGTGGCATTAGTGGTAAAGAACCTATCTGCCAATGCAGGAGAGGTAAGAGATATGGATTTGATCCCTGGGTTGAAAAGATCCCGTGGAGGAGGGCATGGCAACCTGCTCCAGTATTCCTGCCTGGAGAATCCCATGGACAGAGGAAGCTGGGATATCCTAGTCCTTAGGATTGCAAAGAGTCAGACATGACTGAAGTAACTTAACATGCATGCAGGTAATATCTTTAGTACATAGCAAATAAAAGAGTTAAACAACTAAAAGTTTAGTTGAATGTTTTTGTATTTTGAGTTATATTTTGTCTTTGATTTTATTGTGGGTTACTAGTAGCAGTGTTTACTTATGTTAGTATTAGTCTGAGGTTTTATGTTGTACTGGTTTAGAGCTTAATGTAAAATATCTCATATTTTATATAAATATTCAGATGTTTTTATTACTTCATAAATACAGCTCTCTCTTTTTAAAATTATATCCAAAATTTCTGCTAAATAAATCTATAAAACTGAAACAGGAAATTATAATATTAAACGTGAAAACTTTCTTGACCAAGTTACCACTGATATCTAATATTGACATAACTTCAAATGAGAATCTTATTTCCCTTTTGGGAAAAGAGAGAACAAGTACAAGAAACAGCCATTAGGAGAGAAATTTCAATTTTGCAAGTGCAAGAAAGAAGCATTAAGCTATAATTAAAAAGAAGTTACTGGAGACTTCTATAAAGCTCGAAGCCAATTTAATTAATGCAACCAATCTACTTTTCTTTGTACACTATAAAAAAATAGTAATCTGAGAATCAGCTTTCCAGGTCTATGGAAATTTGCAACATACATTTTAAAAGCTAAATAAATTAATTTTCCATGGAATTAAAATAATCTTAAAATTATCCTGGGTTATAGATTATGATGTAAATAAGTCATTACATTACTAACAACAGTCATACATGACCTTGTGAAAAATTAATACAACCTATTTTAATATAACTAAAATATAAAGATATATATTTGATTTTACCTTCTGAGTTTTGATATGCCATAAAGAAGGAGAATTACACTGATGACTACCAAGTAACATATCATGCCAAATGAGTAGATCATCAGTGTGCCTCAGGTTTTCTAATAAGTAGAATCAATAGAGTACTTAGATGTCCTTTCTAGAATAGTGTTAGTGTCCACACAGTAGACCTCAATCACAGATACAAAACAAACTCTTTTAATAGGATACCATTTTTTTTGTACTAAAGAGTGCTATTTCACTACAGAACACTTGGAAGGAATATTGAATAGAGAAAGGAAAGAAGGCAGAGATGGTGTGCATGGAAGGAGTGGAGATGGAGAGAGGAGGGTGTTCATTTGGCAGGTATAGAAGTAGACTTATGATATGTATATACAATATGATATAAACTACCTTAAGATTCCTTCTTATAACAAACATGAGTAGTTTTAGACACTTTCATTGATTCAAAAGATATATAATAAAAGGACATTATTTCAGCTTAATTATTCAGTTGTTAATTAACATCTGAAAATTCCTGTGTTAGCCAAGATATTAACCATAAAACAAGGTGCTTTATCTAAGAAAAATAATTTTTCCAGATGTTAGTTGACTAATACATTTCTAGTTTAATATACCCTTAGATTTTCTTCCTATTAAGTTTATATAATACTTACACTAAACATGTTACATTATATTTATTAAGCATTTCAATATCAATATATGCTTTTATCTATCCAGTTTGTCAAAGAAAATTCCAAGGTGCTACTGGAGATGAGTTATTTAATAAAATTATTATATAATTGCTAATTATAACTATCAACAGTTATTAACTCAGTTAAAATATTTTCAACCTACTTACAAAGGTACTCTTCTGTTAAAATAGCTTCTGATTATATAAAGTTGTATTTTACTTCAGGAAGTCGTGGTATCTTATGCAACCTTTTTAAGGCATTAAAGTAGAATTGCGCATGCTGAAATTCATAAACTAACCATTTCTTCATTCTCTTACCCATCTATGTATCCACTGACATGATACAATGTAATGAACTGTAGTCAGTGAAGCACTAATTGTATTTTGTGAGATTACTAAAAAGAGGTGATTCTCTTCTGTAGTGCTAGTTTTCTTGTGCAGTATGGTGCTAAAGAAATACTTGCCCATAAGCATTTCACAGCTTAATGTCAAAGCCCCTGCATAAGATGTAAAGAAACAAGAAGTGTATTTTGATACTTTCTAGTAGGAAAGTGTCCATCAGATATTTTATAATGAATACAAACTTCAGTATCAATGGGTATTATACGAGGTTCAACCAAATTTAAAAATAGATATCAGGTATTTATTCCCATGCCTTAAATAGAAAGGAAGTTTATAACAGTTTAAATCAAATGGTATCTTTTAAGAACAGTTTGATTTTTTTTCTTCCCTAGAATGTCATGTCTATTCAGATCCACAAACCTGATATTATTATGCATCACTGACTATGCCTCTTATTGGAGTGGACAACAAAATTGACAAACTCAAGAACAGATTAGGGAAATCTCTTGGTGAAAAACCACAGTTCAAGAAGGGTTTGGAGCAAGTAAATTATCTTTGAATTATGGTACCTTATCTTCAAAGTTTTATAAATTGAATAAGTTGTACTGCTTAAAATTGGAGTAGACATCTAGTCAATTTTTTCCTGTAGTAAGAAATGGTTATGGTGTTAAAATATGCATTTTATCTTCTGTTTGGAGCTTGAGGTATGGCAAGATGAATCTCATCTTTACATAAAATCAGAATGCATTTCACACTGTCAACTTTTTACAAACCAGTTTGAGCAGAACACTCATTAAGAGTAATGGAAATTGAACATATACAGATACTGTTACACCACAACAAAATTTAAATCTTTAATGTACAGGGTATTACCAAGTATGAAAGATTCATGAGTTAAGTTAGGCTCTTAAAATTAAAAGGTATATCATTTGGTTTACAAATCAAGTTGATCTTTCTCATGTTTGCAGAACTTGATATTTTGTCATCAATGTTGCTGCAACTAAAAAGGTAGTTCTTTACTGCTTTAACCAGGTGTGATACATCTAGCATGAAATAAATGTAGGGAAAATTAATGCCTGTGTGATCATATTGGGAATTTTTTTGCAAAATTTTCAAAGGATGTTGAGGGCCTAAAACATATCGTCCCCTGCTCTGGAAATGTTTCACTAGCATTCCGTCTAATTTTAAAATTCTTTTTAAATTTTTGAGATTAATTGTTTGTCTGTTGCTTCATTGGCTATTATTTTCTCCCATTCTGAAGGCTGTCTTTTCACCTTGCTTATAGTTTCCTTTGTTGTGCAAAAGCTTTTAATTTTAATTAGGTCCCATTTGTTTATTCGTGTTTTTATTTCCAATATTCTGGGAGGTGGGTCATGGAGTATCCCGCTTTGGATTATAGCAGAGAGTGTTTTGCCTATGTTATCCTCTAGGAGTTTTATAGTTTCTGGTCTTATGCTTAGATCTTTGATCCATTTTGAGTTTATCTTTGTGTATGGTGTTAGAAAGTGATCTAGTTTCATTCTTTTGCAAGTGGCTGTCCAGTTTTCCCAGCACCACTTGTTAAAGAGGTTGTCTTTTCTCCATTGTATATTCTTGCCTCCTTTGTCAAAGATAAGGTGTCCATAGATGCGTGGATTTATCTCTGGGCTTTCTATTCTGTTCCATTGATCTATGTTTCTGTCTTTGTGCCAGTACCATACTGTCTTAATGACTGTGGATTTGTAGTATAGCCTAAAGTCAGGTAGGTTGATTCCGCCAGTTCCATTCTTCTTTCTCAAGATTGCTTTGGCTATACGAGGTTTTTTGTATTTCCATACAAATTGAGAAATTATTTGTTCTAATTCTTTGAAGAAGACCTCTGGTAGCTTGATAGGAATTGCATTGAATCTATAGATTGCTTTAGGTAGTATACTCATTTTCACTATATTGATTCTTCCAATCCACGAACACGGCACATTTCTCCGTTTGTGTCCTCCTTGATTTCTTTCATCAGTGTTCTATAGTTTTCTATATACAAGTCTTTTGATTCTTTAGGTAGAAATACTCCTAAGTATTTTATTCTTTTTGTTTCGATGGTGAATGGAATTGTTTCCTTAATTTCTCTTTCTGATTTCTCACTGTTAGTGTATAGGAATGCCAGGGATTTCTGTGTGTTGATTTTGTATCCTGAAACTTTGCTATATTCACTGATTAGCTCTAGTAATTTTCTCGTAGAGTCTTTAGGGTTTTCAATATAGAGGATCATGTCATCAGCAAACAGAGAGAGTTTTACTTCTTCTTTTCCAATCTGTATTCCTTTGATTTCTTTATCTGCTCTGATTGCTGTGGCCAAAACTTCCAAAACTATGTTGAATAGTAGTGGTGAGAGTGGGCACCCTTGTCTTGTCCCTGATTTCAGGGGGAATGCTTCCAGTTTTTCACCATTGAGGATAATGTTTGCTGTGGGTTTGTCATATATAGCTTTTATTATGTTGAGGTATGTTCCTTCTATTCCTGCTTTTTGGAGGGTTTTTATCATAAATGGATGTTGAATTTTGTCAAAGGCTTTCTCTGCATCTATTGAGATAATCATGTGATTTTTATTTTTCAGTTTGTTAATGTGGTGTATTACATTGATCGATTTACGAATATTGAAGAATCCTTGCATCCCTGGGATAAAGCCTACTTGATCATGATGTATGATCTTTTTGATGTGTTGTTGGATTCTATTTGCTAGAATTTTGTTGAGGATTTTTGCGTCTAAGTTCATCAGTGATATTGGCCTGTAGTTTTCTTTTTTTGTGGCATCTTTGCCAGGTTTTGGAATTAGGGTGATGGAGGCCTCATAGAATGAGTTTGGAAGTTTACCTTCGTCTGCAATTTTCTGGAAGAGTTTGAGTAGAATAGGTGTTAGCTCTTCTCTAAATTTTTGGTAGAATTCAGCTGTGAAGCCATCTGGTCCTGGGCTTTTGTTTTTTGGAAGATTTCTGATTACGGTTTCAATTTCCATGCTTGTGATGGGTCTATTAATATTATCTATCTCTTCCTGGTTTAGTCTTGGAAAGTTATACTTTTCTAGGAATTTGTCCATTTCATCCAAATTGTCCAGTTTATTTGCATATAGTTGCTGATAATAGTCTCTTATGATCCTTTGTATTTCTGTGTTTTCTGTTGTGATCTCTCCGTTTTCATTTCTAATTCTGTTGATTTGGTTCTTCTCCCTTTGTTTCTTGATGAGTCTGGCTAACGGTTTGTCAATTTTATTTATCTTCTCAAAGAACCAGCTTTTGGCTTGGTTGATTTTTGCTATGGTCACTTTTGATTCCTTTGCATTAATTTCTGCCCTGATCTTTAAGATTTCTTTCCTTCTACTAGACCTGGGCTTCTGCATCTCTTCCCTTTCTAGTTGCTTTAGGTGTATAGTAAGGTCATTTATTTGATTTTTCTCTTGTTTCCTGAGGTGAGCTTGTATTGCTATGAACTTTCCCCTTAGCATTGCTTTCACAGTGTCCCATAGGTTTTGAGCTGTTGTGTTTTCATTTTCATTCGTTTCCATGCATAACTGAATTTCATTTTTAATTTCTTCTGCGATTTGTTGGTTATTCAGCAGTGTGTTGTTGAGCCTCCATATGTTGGAAGTTTTGAGAGGTTTTCTCCTGTAGTTGATATCTAATCTCACTGCATTGTGGTCAGAAAAGATGCTTGGGATGATTTCAATATTTTTGAATTTATCAAGGTTAGATTTATGGCCCAGGATGTGATCTATCCTGGAGAAGGTCCCGTGTGCACTTGAGAAAAAGGTGAAATTCCTTGTTTTGGGGTGGAATGACCTATAGATATCAATTAGGTCTAGTTGGTCTATTGTTTCATTTAAAGTTTGAATTTCCTTGTTACTTTTCTGTCTAGTTGATCTATCCATTGGTGTGAGTGGTGTATTAAAGTCTCCTGCTATTATTGTGTTGTTGTTGATTTCCCCTTTCATATTTGTTAGCATTTGCCTTACATATTGTGGAGCTCCTATGTTAGGTGCATAAATATTTATAATTGTTATTTCTTCTTCCTCGATTGATCCTTTGATCATTATGTAATGTCCATCTTTATCTCTTTTCACTGCCTTTATTTTAAAGTCTACTTTATCAGATATGAGTATTGCCACTCCTGCTTTCTTTTGGTCTTTATTTGCATGGAATATCTTTTTCCAGCCTTTAACTTTCAGTCTATATGTGTCCCTAGGTTTGAGGTGGGTCTCTTGTAGACAACATATATAGGGGTCTTGTTTCTGTATCCAATCGGCCAATCTTTGCCTTTTGGTTGGGGCATTCAGCCCGTTTACATTTAAGGTAATTATTGATAAGTATGATCCCGCTGCCATTTATTTTATTGTTTTGGGCTCCAGATTATCTATCCCATCGGTGTTTCCTATCTAGGAAAGATCCTTTAGCATTCGTTGGAGGGCTGGTTTGGTATTACTGAATTCTCTCAGTTTCTGCTTGTCTGAGAAAATTTTGAATTCTCCTTCAAATTTGAATGAGATCCTTGCTGGGTAGAGTAGTCGGGGTTGTAGATTGTTTTCTTCCATGACTTTAAGTATGTTTTGCCATTCCCTTCTGGCCTGAAGCGTTTCTGTTGAGAGATCAGCTGTTATCCTTATGGGATTCCCCTTGTGAGTTATCTTTTGCTTCTCCCTTGCTGCTTTTAATATTTGGTCTTTGTATTTGATATTTGCCAATTTGATTAATATGTGTCTTGGGGTGTCCCGCTTGGGGTTCATTCTATTTGGGATTCTCTGTGTTTCTTGGACCTGAGTGGCTATTTGCTTCCCCAATTTAGGGAAGTTTTCTACAATTATCTCTTCAAGAATTTTCTGATGGTCTTTCTTTTTGTCTTCTTCTTCTGGGACTCCTATGATTCGAATATTGGTGCGTTTAATATTGTCCCAGAGGTCTCTAAGGTTGTCTTCATTTCTTTTAATTCTTTTTTCATTTTTCCTTTCTGTTTCATTTATTTCTGTCATTCTGTCTTCTA
>ML661344.1:9574701-9749278 GCA_007570785.1 Antilocapra americana | reverse complement strand
CGCCAGCCCAGGATTGATGCTCGGGACTGGTGCAGCGAGATTTCCCGGGGGGGAGGGAGGAGGGAGGGGGGTTCCGGAGGGGAAGCATATGTAAACCCATGGTGATATCATAACAATGTATGGCTAAAACAATAATTAAAAAAAAAAAAAAAAAAAAATTCTTTTTAGGACATTCTTCCCCACCCCCACCTGTTCTTTAGTTACCAGATTTATATTCGATTTTGGTGACTATCTTAGTCAGCTGGGGCTGCCATAACAAAGACTATTTAAATAACAGAAACATGTTTTCTCCCAGTTCTGGAGACTGGAATCTCCAAAATCAAGGCACCAGCAGAACTGGTTTCTCCTGAGGCCTCTCAGCTTGCAGACAAATATCAGCTCACTACATCTCTCATGGCCTTTGTTTTGTGCATACACATCCTTGATGTCTCTCTTCTTAGAATGCCACCAGTCCTATTGGAGTAGGGGCCCCACCCTTATAATTTCATTTAACCTTAATTACTTCTTTAAAGATCCTGTCTTCAAATACAGTCACATAGGGGGTTAGTACTTCAACATGAATTTTGAAGTGAAAAAATTCAATCCATACAGTCAATCATTATTCTTTCTCTTGTTACACGAAAAAGTTAAAATCTGGTCTCATTTGCAAGCCTCCTTGGGTGTCGGAGTATTCTGTGTATTTAGACCTCATTTTACACAATTATTTTGCTAGTGGAAAATGTTTACATTGAAATGGAGGTTAATGATAAGCAGTTTAGTAATTGAGTTTAGAAGTTAATTCCTTGGATCTAGGCCAGGCTGTCTGGATTTGGATCCCATCTCCACCATTTGTTGATTAAGACCTTGAGGAAAGTTATCCTCTGTGCCTGAATCTCATTTATAAAGCTGGTATATGTAATGCTTTAAAAGTGACTCACAAAGTATTGTAAAAACTTCACCATACAAGCATTGTATACTTTTCTATATATTCTAATACTTAAAGGAATACTTTTATTATAAGTGAAGGAGAATTAAAAAAATACATATTTTTAGTTGCAATTTGGTGAAATGTATGGACTCTGGTATCAGGCTGCCTTGGTTTGTATTCCTGACTCTGTCACTTTTTAACTTAGTGTTAATTGAGAAGTCACTTAATCTCTCTAAGCCTAATTTTGCTTATGGGCAAAACGACAATTAGAAACAGCACTTCATGGGGCTGTTGTGAGCATTACATGCAATAATGTAGATAAAACACTCAGAGCATTGCTAGGCACAAAATGGGAATTATTACTCATGACATTTCATTTATATAAATATTAATAGTAAGATGAACATCCTTTGATTTAACTATACTAAATCCTTCATGCTTTGTTTTATTTTTTAATTCAGCCAAAGCTGAACCACAGTCAGAGTCTTTCTAACTGTCATTACTGTGATTTAAGGTTTTCCTTCTACTTTTTGGGATGGTTTTGAATAGGAAAATGGAGAACGTGTTCAGCTCCCAAAGCAGTCTCTGCAAATTGATTCTGTTTGTCTGTTTCAAGTTTGGGTAGATGATGAGCAGTGCCAGTGTTTCGTTTCAAAATATGTGGATAGGAAATGGTTAGGTAGATATGGTATTCTAATGAAACAAATCCACGTCACCCTATTTATGGCCAGTCGGTAAACTATTGGTGCTGTAGGGTAATGATTTCCAAGGAAATATAAAATTTTAAGGAGGAATTGGGTGATTTAACTGGGTCAACAGGCTTAATAGGGTCCTTACAACTTTTCCCCCTCTTTGACCCAAAAGTTACACATCTTCTAATTTATCCTTAGAAAACAATAGGTCAAGTGCACAAAACGTAAATATGGTGTCCCATAAAAGATGAAAAAATAATAGTTTGTAATCTTGTATGATTATACTTATTTGTATGCCTGCTTTTACTGTGTATCTATATGAAAAGTATACATATATATGCATGTAGATATGTATAATATGTAATTGTGTGTGTGTGTGCACGCCCTCATGTATGTGCTAAGTTGCTTCAGTAGTGTCTGACTCTTTGCGACCCTATGGCCTGTACCTGGAAGGCTCCTCTATCCATGGGATTCTTCAGGCAAGAATACTGGAGCGGGTTGCCATGCACTTCTCTGAGGGATCTTCCCAACCTAGGGATAGAACCCATATCTCTTATGTCTCCTGCATTGGCAGGCAAGTTCTGTACCACCCAGGTGGCACAGTGGTAAAGAATCTACCAGCAATGCAGGAGACCCAGGTTCAATCCCCTGGGTTGGGAAGATCTCCCAGAGAAGGGAATGGCAATCCACTCTAATATTCTTGCCTAGAAAATTCCATGGACAGAAGAGCCTGGCAGGCTACAGTCCATGGGGTCACAAAGAGTTGGACACGACTGAGTGATTAACACTTTCACTTTCCAGTATTCTTGTCTGAAAAATTCCACTGACAGAAGCCTCGCTGGCTACAGTCCATGGAGTTGCAAAGAGTCAGACACATTTGAGCATGCATGCAGACCTGTATATACTGTCAATAAAGTAATAGTGGTTATCTTGAGATGCTTATAGTTTGTTTTCTCCAGGATGTTTGATATTTGATCTACAGTTATATATGCATTCTAATAATAGTACTACTAATAAACAAGATCTGAAATCAATAATAATTTATAATTCAGACAGTGCAAGTAACTGTCATGACCCTAGACTGAATGATGTGCACTTTCTGTTTCTTTGTTTGCTCATTTATTGAAAGAAAACAAGAAAACAGACCTTCTCTGCCTCAAAAGATTACTGTAGGAATAATACAGAATGAAGAATAGAAAAATACTTTGCAGTGTTGAAAGAATAATTAGGGTTAGTGACAATAGTAAAAAAAATAAGAATGATGATTCTCATCCAAGATGATTAAGGAATACAGTGTACATTTTGGGGGTTTTTTTGGAAAGCATATTCTTTAGAAACACAAATCCCATTAAAAGCCCATTCTGGGCAGAGATTTAAGCTAGAGAGAATGACTGTATTTTGGATACCGCTGATGAAAGAATGGGGCCAGCATAATGGAAGCCATGGCACTCAGGGCCACTGCGCTCTGGTTTGATCCCAGCTGGCAGAGCCACAGGAGCTTTTGCACAAACACTGTCAACATACTGCTTGTTCAGTCAGAGTTTATCTTGCTTCAGTTATTGGGGCACTAACAAAGCCTCAGAGGTAAAGGAGCCTCAGCTCCTCTACATGCCTGGAGAGAGGATTAGAGGACTTCTTTCCTTTAGGTAACTATGTCTGGTTTCTGTATTTGGAGGGCTTATTTTTAATAACTGAAGAGAAAAAGGCAAAGTGAAAATGTTCTTTCTGGGAGACTGGAAAGGCAATACAATTTGTGATAAAGGACTCTTCTTTCTTCAAAATAAATGACACAGACTCAATTACCCATTACTTTTCTGCATCTGACTTAAAGCCTTGTCCTCCTAGATAGCACAGTTTTGAGTAAAACAAATATAAGAAAGGAGGATTTCTTCTTTTTTTTTTAACTTCTAGATATTTCTTTTTGTTCCAGTATAGGAAAATTTATAAACACAACTTTTGAACTGTTCTTTAAGCTGAAATTTGGTCTATGAAGCCATCTCATCACTGTATTATTTTACAAGATGGTAGTTGTCAAAGACTACATTATATCTAATATATGGCAGAATGCATCTTGGAGGGAGAGTCTTGGTTATAAAGCTTGGGAGGAGCACATAGCCATGTAATCAACACTAAAATATTGGCTTTGTAGCTGGTTACTGCATTGAGGGCCAACAGTCATGTTTCAATTTGTGCACATATGCAGTTGTTGGCCAAAAAAGTTTGTTTGGGTTTTTCCATGATATGTTAGAGGAAAAGCTGAATGAACTTTGTGGCCAACCCAACACATGTTGGATAACCCCCTGATGCTCATTTTAGGATGGCATGTCATATGGTTTTATGAGCTGCTAAAATGTTTCATCTGCAGTTTTAAGTCTACACAGTTACAATTATAATAGAAACTACACCCTATATTCATAATGTGCTGGGAATAAAAATGGCTTTAGTATTTGTGAAACTTGGGTTTGGATTCAGGCTCTGTCATTTACCATTTTTGACCTGGGACAAGTCCCTGGTGGCTCAGATGGTAAAGAGTCTGCTTGCAATGCAGGTGGGGAATATCCCCTGGAGAAAGAAGTGGCAACCCACTCTACTATTCTTGCCTGGAGAATTCCATGGACAGAGGAGCCTGGTGGACTACACTCCCTGGAGTCACAAAGAGTTGGACACGACTGAGTGACTGACACTTTCATTTTCAAGTCAATTAAATTATGGAAGTCCAGAGTTTTTATCTTATTTTGTACAGAATTTTAGAGGATTGGAGAATAAATATGTAAAACATAGTGCCTATGAATCAAGGGAATTATGTTACTCAAGGAGAATATTTAGTTTTAAAATTTGAAAATGCATCATATAATTTTTTATTGATCCTGATTCATGAATAACTTGAATCCAAATTGAGCTTTTTTTGTTTCAAAATATATGCTGCATCCAAATATTTTCAAAATACTTGAATCTTTAAAAGTTCAACATATAGGAAGGACTTCCTTCTTTGTCTTCCCTCACATTTTTTTAGTACCATTGATTGATATTATTTCACTGAGTTTACATACTCATATGTGTCCTTCCAAATGAAGAAAGAAAAGAGTTGGAGATAAATTCTCTCTGAAAGGGACACCCTTTTAAGATAGATACATGCATATGTATAACTGAATCACTTTGCGATACCCATGCAACTAATACAACATTAGTCAACTATACTCCAATATAAAATAAAAATTAAAATAAAAGAAATAAAACATACCATATTACACAATAAAATGGTCATGGGAAGTAAAATAAAATAAAATTGGTTAATAAGAGTTTGTGAGCAGGCCCCGGTTTCTCTTCAATGCAAGCTATCTTGGGAAAACATACCCACTTGAGGTTTGACAGGCAGAGACCACTGTGGTCAGCTCAGTTGACAAGTTGGCTCCTGCCCCAGGTATAAGAGGAGCAGTCCATCTGCATTTACTTTATACTGAAAAGTGATTTGCCAGCAAGAGGCTACTGAGACACCTGCAGAGCTCTCTTTCTCTGACATGGCAACAAAAGACTACAGGAAGCTGCACATGTCTTTTGGGAGCCCATCAGTCCAGTCACTAGGCAAAATGTGTGTCCCCAAAGTCCTTTGTGACTCTTTATTCCATGCTCTGTTTATATTTATTGAACTCATCTGCATCCTCAGACTATTCTAGAAGCTAGGCATTTAAAGATGAATAAGGGGAGTCTTTTTTCCTCTCAGAAGATGGAGAGACATAAATGCACTTAGGGCAAGTTACAGCACCTAACAAATACTATTATTGAATATGGTCAGTACGGACATAGAAATACATAGGAAATATTATCATATCATGGAATAGGGAGTGAATAATTCTGCCTGAATGATTCTGGAAGGCTTCAAAGAGTGGGTGATATTGGAGTTGGCTTTGACAATTGAATATTGAGGATTGGAAATGGAGAAATATTTTGTGGACAGAGGAAACAAACTAAGGCTGAAAGTGTTAGTCATTCAGTCATGTCCGACTCTTTGAGACCTATGTAGCCTGCCAGGCTCCTCTGTTCATTGATTTACCCATCAAGAATACTGGAGTGGGTAGCAGTTCCCTTCTCCAGGGGATCTTCCTGACCCAGGGATCAAACCTGGGTCTACAACACTGCAGGCAGGTTCCTTACCATCTGAGCCACTGGGAAAGCCCAAACTAAGGCAGAGAGAAAGGTGAATTTGTAATTCTTAAGAAGACTCTTATATGCAGACTGTAAGTATATTTTGTTTAGAGTTGTAGTTCAAGAAATTAAAGTTCAGACCCATTCAGGAAAGATCTTGAATAATGTACTGCGTTCAGTTCAGTTCATTTCAGTTGCTCATTCTGTCTGACTCTTTATGACCCCATGGACTGCAGCACTCCAGGCCTCCCTGTCCATCACCAACTCCGGGAGTTTACTCAAACTCATGTCCAATGAGTCAGTGATGCCATCCAACCATCTCATCCTCTATTGTCCCCTTCTCCTCCTGCCCTCAATCTTTCCCAGCATCAGGGTCCTTTCAAATGATTCAGCTCTTCACATCAGGTGGCCAAAGTATTGGAGTTTCAGCTTCAATATCAGTCCTTCCAATGAATATTCAGGATTGATTTCCTTTAGGATGGACTGGTTGGATCTCCTTGCAGTTCAAGGGACTCTCAAGAGTCTTCACTAACACCACAATTCAAAACCATCACTTCTTCAGCGCTTGGCTTTCTTTATAGTCCAACTCTCACATCCATACATGACTATTGGAAAAACCATAGCCTTGACTAGACAGACCTTTGTTGACAAAGTAATGTCTCTGCTTTTTAATATGTCATCTAGATTGATCATAACTTTTCTTCCAAGGAGTAACCATCTTTTAATTTTACAGCTGCAATCACCATCTGCAGTGATTATGGAGCCCAAAAAACTAAAGTCTGTCAGTTTCCACTGTTTTCTTATCTATTTGCCATGAATGTACTGTGTAGCTTGGACTTTATTTCTCAAGCAGTGGTATCCTAGCTATTTCAAAACTGTTATTAGGGAAAGGTAATAATGAAACCATGTTGCAGAAAATTATCTCAAGTAGCAATGGCGGATATAGCCTAGGGTTAAGGATTGAGCTAGGAGGAAACTGCAGGCAATAAGTCCATTGTAAGAAACCTGAAATAATCTGAGAAAGGAGCATAATAGGGTCAGCATTGCTCATAATTTGGTGTCAGAGTCGTGTGCCTCTTACTTGTAGAATATGATTTTATTGATGAAGAACATTAAGAATCTCCCTGAGGCAAGAAAATGTATACCAATAATAGATATAATTGTAGATAAATTACTTGGGTGAGGCTGAAATTTCTGAAATCTTTTTGAAATTTATGTTTTTTAATGTATTCAGTCTTCATTCAATAAATCTTTATGGATTGTCTTCATCTTCATAAGATAGACACTATGCTAAGTGTCGAATGTTGAATTAAGCACAACCTCTGTGTATGAGCATTTCCTTGTTTGGTGACTGAAAAAAAAAGTGATGCTATTTGTCAGAAGATGTTATTGTATTGATTTTAAATTTCAAAATTCTATGTGTGGTATTTCTGGGGAAAATTCCCATTAACTATCCAAAATAAACCCATTTTTCAACGCACATTTTCTCCATTATATTTTGAGAAAGTAATTGCACACCATTGGTAACAAAATAGGTGACATTGTGCTAGACTATCAGTACAGTGAGTGGTTAATCAGGTTACTGTGTTCTTATATTTTAGCTAATTCTGGACCACAGAAAACAACCTTTACTGTTTAGTGTGGAAATGGAGGATGTTGATTTTCTTTTTCCTCTCTTTATTCTTTTTTAATCTAACCTAAACCCTTCCTACAAGATAAAACTAGAATGCCCACAATAGTTATTAAACATTTCATTGGAGGTAAGGAGTGACTATGCCATAGATTCTAAGCCAGAGTGAGGAAACTCACAAGTGACCATTTATTTCCCATTTTGAGACAGGATATATTTACCCTACCACAACCTTTGCACAGCAGAAAATATAGTTTGAGAGTAGGTGAGCATTTGAGATTGTGCTGCAGAAAATTTTAGGATAAGCGGCAACAGTTTTGTTGTTGAGGAAAAAAATCACCTTTAAAGGGATATTTATCCATAAAATAAATGAATCTCCCAAATTCAGTCTTATCAAAATGGCCTTGCTTAATGCCAGGAGTCGAATTTACCGAATGGAACACAATAGATGACACTAATGTACTCCTTTTAGTTAATTACATGGAAACTTTTGGAACTTGAAAAATGTTTATTGTTGATGTCCATTTCCTGCTGAGTGCTGCTCCAACTGTACATTGCAGAATTTTATTTATCCTCAATTTTAAAAGAGTGTTCTATAATCTGGGAGCTTATTGTATTAACTCCTCCTCTAAACAAGGGCAGAGATGCAAATAAAGAGGTTATTAAAATTGGCTGTGAAAGACATAGATCTTTCATTAAAATTTTCGAGACAAGCAGAAAGACATAAGCTTAACTCAAGGAGATTAACATGGTTAGGTTAGAGGCTAATTGTGTTTTGCATCTGAAATGTAATAAAAGTTTGTACCCTTCAGGGGGAAATACAGCTAAGGTTCATCAACTTTTACCATCTTTAATTCTACAAACTCTCAAAAACTAATTCAGAGCAATAGTACAGCTAGTTAAAATGATAAATCTCTAATTAAACAAGACGCTATCTTCTTAAATGAATAATCTGTATCTAATCTCAGTGTCTCTTGTTGTGTTTAACTGTGTATGGGAGAAAAATCAAAGTAGATTCATAATTTTCAAGGTAGAGAGCTTGAGTTATTTTGGAAATGCTATTGACATGAGTGTAAATTATTAATATCGTAATTTCCTAAAAGCAATTTTTGTCACTTCATGAATGTGAACTTTATGAAAATTTTATTATAATTTTTCCAGCCAATTACTTTGTCAGGACTGCAAGATGGAATCTTTAAAGTCTGAGTTTCTGTCTAAATCGTGTTTAAGGCCTGAGATGTTTCAGGCCCTGTGAATGGAAGGGACACCGATGTTGTGTGAAACAAAACTTGCAAGTCAAGCAGGACTGCTTTGTTCTCCAGATGTGATTTTGCTATTTGATTTATGTCTGTAAAATATCGATTAGAAGAAATGATTTAAGATTTAACATGCATGCATACAAATGTATTAGTAGTACTTGGATTTATAATTATTGAAACGCATTTGTTGAATGAATATTCATAGATAGTTCAATCTTCAATAAACTAAAGCTAGAATTTTATTTATTTACTTATTTATTATTTTTATTGGAGCTTAGTTGCTTTGCAATGTTGTGTTAGTTTCTGTACAGCAAAGTGAATCAGGTATACACACACACACACACACATACACACAAACACACACTGATGTATGTAGGGCTCCCCAGGTGGGGCTAGTCATAGAGAACCCACCTGCCAATGCAGGACATATAAGAGGCTTGGGTATAATCCGTGGGTCGGGGAGACACCCTGGAGGAGGGCATGGCAACTGCCTGCAGTATTCTTGCCTGGAGAATCCCATGGACAGAGAAGCCTGGTGGACTACAGTCCATGGGGTTGCAAAGAGTTGGAAATGACTGAGCGACTAACACATACTATACACATATGCATCTACCCCCTCTTTTGTCACCACAGAGCATTGATTAGAGTTCCCTGTGCTTTATAGAGCTGGAAATTTAAAAGGGAGGAAATCAGTCTACTTAACTTTGCTATTAATAATTGTATATATTATTATTTACTCAAGCTATGTATTAAAAATTGGATATTATTGTCAAAAAATTGTTGGCAAGATTGTCCATGTGCTTATAATTGTATATTGGATAAAGTCAACAAGACTACAAAAGCAAATATTTTAAACTTTAGGTAATTATTATTTGTAAGTGAAATGAGTAAATCAGATTTTATTTGAAAGAGTGTCTGGATCTGATAAGCAGCAACTGGGTCTGGTGAGGCACAGAAATTTTTACCCTCCTAACCCCGAAAGAATTAATGGGGTTAGGAGATGGGGTGTAAAAAAAAAAAAAAAAGATGGAGGGTCTGTAGTGTTAGTGGTCATTAGACTATTTTTTGTGGGCTTGGATTATAGACAGAATTTACTGACTTTAGATGCGCATAATCCTTACCCCCGGCTTAAAACTGGATAATCAAGGACTCTAGCAAAGAAGGCTCAAGTTGTAGCTAGATGCTGGCCTCTATGCAGCTGCTTTGTTGACCTTATCACATTAAATTCACTAGAAGTTTGAAGTAAGATAAAGACAACAAGAAAAATGGGGGAAAAATAATCAATGTGTTCATTAGGTCTAGGGACCAATCTGAAAGACAAGCTTCTAGTTGTATTTCCAATGTGCCTTTTTCAATCTGTGATGTTGTAAAAGTAAGGTCTTCATTAGATACCTCTGGTATTTACAATTCCCACAACAGAAATAAAAAGGAAATGAGATATTCCATTTTTAATATTACACATACAATCATTTTAGAGTGTGGAGGTTAATTCCTCCCACAAAAGTGCATAAAAGGAATTAAAGGAAACAATTTGAACATTTTAATGTTTTTCATGCACTTCAAGGAGAGGAATTGGGCACCAAAACACAAAACAATTATATGTGTAATTTAAAATACATATTGACTTTTTTTTTTCAGAGCAATGCCACTGCAGTGTAAAGCTTACCTTGCATAAATTAAATATTTGCCTACCTAATAGCACAAAACTTAAAAGGACAGCTATAGCAGATGCCTAGCTCATCAAGATAATACTGGAATGATAACATGGAGCCTAGTATTTGTTATTTAAAAGGAACACATGGAACAATCTAGACATCAACGAAACTATTTACATTTTTCTTTAACTCCCTATTATATTACCAACTTTACTGCTGTGCTTCTTCAGAGACCACTTGAATTTCCAGATATCTTTGACAGAATCAGCAGACTGAAACTCTTCAACTTGCTGATAATCAGATAGCATGCCAGACAACATAGAATCTAACCAAAGTATGCTTTGGGTTCTAATGTTAGAGATTATAAAGAAAGCCTTTCTTGTGGTACTCTTTGCCAAGTTCCTGTACTTTTGGCACTTCAAAATGCAAAAAGTTTGTGAGCTCCATTTTTGAAGTTCCTTCATTTCATTCCAAATTACCAGAATGAGTCACATTATATGTAAAAATTCATCTTGTATTGGGATGGTGAAATTTGCATGTGAAGAGAATACCCAGATCTGAACCCCAAAGGCAGATGTATTCTCTGAACTTAAAGGTGTGTCTTGTTAGGTATATTATGTTCAGGTGCATTCAATTAAGTCAAGAAATAGCAGAAAAAGAGGTGCATGAGAACATCAGAGCGTATATGTTACAGACTGAATTGTGTCCCCTAATATTTATGTTGAAGCCCCAGCTCCCAACCCAAAGATCCCCAATGTTATTATATTTGACCCAAGGAGAGAGCCCTCTAGACGCTGACCCTGCTGGCACCTTGATCTTGGACTTCCAGCCTCCAAAACGGTAACAAAATGCACTTCTATTGTTTAAGCTACCTGGCATTGTTGCAGCAGGCCAAACTGATTAACAGTGGATGTTGGAGCAGGTTTTGTGGGTGTCTCCTCTTGAGCTGTGCAGAGCTGAGGAAGATAACTCCTATTTCTTAGGTCTAGCAGGCTTTCAAGTATACACAGAAAAGAGAGTAAAGAATAGAGAAATCTTCGGCCAGGTCCTAAGCTAAGGGAATTGTGATAACATAATTGTGTGCATGCTCAGTTGTGTCTGACTCTGAAACTCTGTCGTCTGTAGCCTGCCAGGCTCCTCTGTCCTTGGAATTTTCCAGGCAAGAATACTGAGGTGGGTAGCCATTTCCTACTCTAGAGGAACTTCCAGATCCAGGGTTCAGACTCATGTCTCTGGCATCTGCTTCATTGGCAGGCTGATTCTTTACCATTAGCATCAAATGGGCTTATTTGAAACTATTGCCTAAGGAAAATAGGGGCATTTGATTGTTTTTGTAGAATCCAGTTATGCGGACTAGTACAGAATATTACCTGTGCCAATCTAAATATTTAGTTGAATTTAAATGTATCCCAGTAATGCATGATCTAAATTTCATAGCCATGAATGTAACAAGGGGTTCCTCTTCGTACTAAAATTTAGATTATGGTAAGCAAGTTTTGCAGTTCATTATATTATCCATCTACACATCCTTCATCCCCAAAACAATTGTATGTACCAGTAATATTACCAGATACTTAGAAACCTAATAAGGTACTGCTGTCCCTTTCAGGAAGTTGCATCAGAGGAGGTATATGTGGGAGGGTCTTTAAAGAAGACTGAATACTGCTGAGGTATAAAAAATGTATCAAGGGCTATGCTAGCACAAACCAGAGAGAGCTGGATCTAGGTGCTAACTAAAGGAACAGTAGTTCATGGACATGAAAGAACTTGTGCAATTTACCTGTGTGGAATCAGAAAAATGGTTCTGAAGCAAAGTAAGTAGAAGGTAAATTATAAGACATATTAGTGAGCAAGTAGAGAAAAGAGGGTTCAAAAAGACTTCAAAACAAAAGTTAACTTTTGCACCCTATTTTTATTTAAAACACTGATACGTGTAATGAAAAGGAACTGATTCAATAAAATTAATTAGTGGCTACTGTTCTACATTTTAAATGTAATCAAAGGACATAGATCTGTGAAGATGATATTTCTTAAAATAGTAACAATGAGAATCTAATGATATTCTTATCACTTTGATGAAGGTTTAAAGTTATAATTCCAGCAGGGACTTTGCTTACTAGATAGATTATTCTAATTTCAATTTCCAGCACAGTATCTGGAAAACCACTAACATTGAGAAGTTTTGAAGAAAAACTGTTCTCATATGCTTATACAGGCCCAGCCAAGAATCTCCCTTTGATCCTCTTTGTGGTCTCATTAACAAAGTAACCCTCCTTTGAATTGCCAGGAAAAAGAAAAAAAAAATTCAATAAATGAATAGTAAATTTCTCATTCTATTTCAGGCATGTGCAAAATTAAGTTCTCTTCACTCAATCTCTCCTTTGAATCAAGCAAGACCCTTAGAAGAGAAAAACTGACTAACTCCTAAGAGGAATAGTTTATTAGCTAAAATCAGAACATCAAGAAGTGTTATTGACCCATTATACTTAATTTATCCTTTTAGAACTCAAATCCCACATAATATATACTCATATCTTTCACAGAGTTTACTGACTTACTGATATAGTAAGAATAATAAATAGTAAATGACGAAAAATACACATTCAAATCATAAAATCATGGGATTAACTCCAGAATTTTAACAATGATGCAACTGGAAGCCAGAAAGATAAAAAATAATAGTAATAATCAAAATAACAGAGCTAGTTATTTTCAGACCTGGTATTAGAAGCCATATTTCTCAGTATGTTAAGCTTCTATTTTTATTTTTTTTATACTTTCCAAAGGGCTAAGTAATTGGGTTGTATAGATAGCATGTATAATGTGAATTTTATTTCACAAGAAAGATTTTGGCCAAACTATATTGTATATTTTCCCAAAACATCCTTATTGATTAAAAAACTGTGTTAACATTATTTGGTATTGATAGCTTACAGTGAACGATGTCAGATTCATGATCTCCGAAGAAGAAGATTTGGTTTCAGGACCAGGGACCAGGCTTGATCACTTAAGAGCTTTTGTGTAGCAGAGTTTTCTTAAATTAAGAAAAGGGACAGAGAAATCTTCTGACACAGATATCAGAAGGGGGACAGAGTGCTCCTCTTGCTAGTGTTAGCAAGGGAGTTTATACATTTTTTAGTTAGTTATTACAATAAATCAAAAGAATGTCTCAAGGTTGTAAAGATCTTACTAGACCCACTCCCATAATTTACATTTTAAGATAACAGGATGAGCTAGAAGGTTTTCAGGAAGGAAAAACTGTCCTCAAGCAGGATACATTGTTGTTATATAAACCTCAGTACAGAGTTTAAAGTTTGAGTTACTTTTTGTGTAATCATCAGTGCCAGGCTTAAAGAAAAAACTGTTTTATGTGACTAAGACTAAGGAATGTCGAGGAAAAAAATGAATGTCCTTTCCTCCTCCTTGAGAATTCCAGACGCCTGTCTCCTCCTTGAGAGCCCCAGACTCTTCCTCCTCCTTGGGGACCCCAGATTTCTTATCAACTTGCCTAGGAATTGACTCTCTCAGTATAAACATTTAATATATTTGAGAATAGAAACCACCCTTTTTTCACATAGTCAAAAAATAGCATTTGGTGTTTCTGAATGTTGATATCAAGACATAATCTATGTATCTGAATATTCAGGTATATTTCATTTCCTCCATTTTGTCATCAATTTTTTTAAATATTACATTTTTATCTCCAAAGAATCAAAGGCACGTGCTTAAAGAGCAGAGAGTTCTAGAATGGTCAACAGATTCACAGTAAAGAGGGGAAAAAAGCCAGTACAGGGTAAAGATTTAGTTGTGTTGATTGAAGCTAAGTGTAAACACCTGTAAAAGGCCTGCATATTATTAGAGACAAAAATAATGTAAACTTTGTCTTTATCTTCAGTAACAATTCTTATAATAGTAAACTTGTAAAGACATTTATAATAACTAGTAGAGATACAAATTTGTGGTATTATGTGCAATGAATATGTACACAGTTTGCCACAAACCATAGTTTTTTAGAAAAGTATGTGGTTCACATGTCACCTGTGAATGTGTAATCTTGCTAATTACTTAATAGTCAGAAATAGGCTTTGAAGATGAGAAGCACCATATGTGTTAATATTATTACTTGAGTACTATAGCCTTCATAAGTTGAATGTATTTGCAAATGAAATACCATTTCTTTGATCTCTAGGGGTAATTAGTTATTTCTGCCCTCTTCTAAAGTTGAAAATCATACCTGCTCAAACTTACATTAGAATTCTGACCTAAAATAGAGAGAAAACTTTTAAAAATATGGATCTTAGGGAGAAGTTTTTATTTGATGTACAAATAAGGAAGATGATGTATTCAAAAATGGTATTTTATTGTATAGATGGCATAGATGGAAATTCAAACATTGGTTAAAATCCCACAGCATATTAACAATGAAATAGTATGTGTTTATAATGAATATTAACTGGTTAGCAGAAATTAGAAAACTAACTTTACAGTAAAAATCTATCATCAAAACAGTTATATATAAATAAATAGGTAATCATGAAATTTGCAGATATTAATTAAATGTGTTTGGGAGCAATTTTGAAAAATAAAATTCACTTCAAAAATTAATTGTTTGAAATCATGCACCTTAGTTTGTACAACTGAGCCAGGCAAGTTAAATAATAAACTACTCTAAAGAATCTGTTTCCTGAGACTGAAAGTTCAGGAAGGGTTCAAAAAAGCCAAAATAAAAATGAAAAACACAAACAGATGGAGAAGGCTATGAAATAGCTATAGATGTGAATATGCAGAGAGTCAAATGCCTCACTCATTTGCCCAACAAAAGAGAATTCCTAGGTCACGTTCCTGCACATTGAAGGTCTTCTGGTTCAGTACGAAAAATCTCTGACTTACTTTGCAATAGGTTAGAAAAGCAAAAAGGCAAAACGGTATAACACTGAAAGATGAACTCCCCTGGTCGGTAGGGACCCAATTTGTTACTGGAGAAGAATGGAGAAATAACTCCAGAAAGAATGAAGAGATGAACCCAAAGCAAAAACAGCACTCAGTTGTGGATGTGATGGGTGATGGAAGTAAAGTCTGATCCTATAAAGAGCAACATTGCATAGGAACCTGGAATGATAGGTCCATGAATCAAGAGAAATTAGAAGTGGCTGAACAGGAGATGGCAAGAATGAACATCAGCATTTTAGGAATCAGTGAACTAAAATGGACTGAAACTCAGTTCAGCTCAGTTGCTCAGTCTGTCCGACTCTTTGAGACCCCATGAACTGCAGCACACCAGGCCTCCCTGTCTATCACCAACTCCAAGAGTTTACTCAAACTCCTATCCATTGAATCAGTGATGATATCCAACCCTCTCATCCTCTGTTGTCCCCTTTACCTCCCACCTTCAATCTTTCCCAGCATCAGGGTCTTTTCAAATGAATCAGTTCTTCTCATCAGGTGGCCAAAGTATTGGAGTTTCAGCTCCAACATCAGGCCTTTTATTGAATATTCAGGACTGATTTGCTTTAGGATGAGCTGATGGATCTCCTTGCTGTCCAAGGGACTCTCAAGAGTCTTTTCCAACACCACAGTTGAAAAGCATCAATTCTTTGGCACTCAGCTTTCTTTATAGTCCAACTCTCACATCCATACATGACTACTGGAAAAATCGTAGCTTTAAATAGATGGACCTTTGTTGGAAAAGTAATATCTCTGCTTTTGAAAAAGCTCTCTCGGTTGGTCATAACTTTTCTTCTAAGGAGCAAGTGTCTTTTGTTCCATGTCCAGTTCTAACTGTTGCTTCTTGAGCTGCATACAGATTTATCCAGAGGCAGGTGGATGGTCTGGTATTCCCATCTCTTTAAGCCACAGTTTGTTGTGATTCACACAGTCAAAGGATTTGGCATATTCAAAAAAGAAGAAATAGATATTTTTATGGAACTCATAGTCAACATCATAGTCAACAAATGAGTTCAAAATGCAGTACTTGGATGCAGTCTCAAAAATGAAAGAATGATCTCTGTCCGTTTCCTAGGCAAACCATTCAGTATCAGAGTAATCCAAGTCTATGCTCCAACCAGTAATGCTGAAGAAGCTGAAATTGAATGGTTCTATGGGGACCTAAAAGACCTTCTAGAACTAACACCCCAAAAAGATGTCCTCTTCATTATAGGGGACTGGAAAACAAAAGTAGGAAGTCAAGAGCTACTTGGAGTAGCAGGCAAATTTGGCCTTGAAGCAGGTCAAAGGATAAGAGAGTTTTGCCCAGAGGATGCGCTGGTCGTAGCAAATGCCCTCTTCCAACAACACAAGAGAAGACACTCCACATGTACATCACTAGATCATCAGTACCAAAATCAAATTGATTATATTGTTTGTAGCCAAAAATGGAGAAGCTCTATACAGTCAGCAAAAGCAAGACTGGAAGCTGACTGTGGCTCAGATCATGAACTTCTTATTGCCAAATTCAGACTTAAATTGAAGATAGTAGGAAAAACCACTAGACCATTCAGGTATGACCTAAAGCAAATCCCTTATATTATACAGTGGAAGTGACAAATATTCAAGTGATTAGATCTGATAGACCGAGTGCATGAAGAACAATAGACGGAAGTTTGTAACGTTGTATAGGAGGTAGGGATCAAGAGCATTTACAAGAAAAAAAAATGCAAAAAGGCAAAATGGTTGTCTAACGACGTCTTACAAATAGCTGAGGAAAGAAAAGAAGCTAAAGGCAAAGGAGAAAAGGAGTACCATTTGAATGCAGAGTTCAAAGAATAGCAAGTAGAAATAAGAAAGCCTTCCTCAGTGATCAATGTAAAGAAATAGAGGAAAACAATAGAATGGGAAAGACTAAAGATCTCTTCAAGAAAATTAGAGATATCAAGGGAACATTTCATACAAAGATGAGCACAATAAAGGACAGAAATGGTATTCAGAAGCAGAAAATATTAAGAAGAGGTGGCAAGAATAAACAGAAGAACTATACAAAATAGATCTTCACAACCCAGATAACCACCATGGTGTGATCACTCACTTAGAGCCAGACATACTGGAATGTGAAGTCAAGTGGGCCTTAGGAAGCATCCCTACAAACTAAGCTAGTGGTTGTGATGGAATTCCAGTTGAGCTATTTCAAATCCTAAAAAATGATTCTGTGAAAGTGTTGCACTCAATATGCCAGCAAATCTGGAAAACACAGTGGTGGCCACAGGACTGGAAAAGGTCAGTTTTCATTCCAATCTCTAAGAAAGGCAATGCCAAAGAATGCTCAAACTACCACATGATTGCATTCCTCTCACACACTAGCAATGTAATGCTCAAAATTCTCCAAGCCAGGCTTCAACAGAACCTAAACTTCCAGATGTTCAGCTGGATTTAGAAAAGGCAGAGGAACCAGAGATCAAATTGCCAACATCCATTGCATCATTGAAAAAGCAAGAGCATTCCAGAAAAACATCTACTTTTGCATTATTGACTACACCAAACCCTTTGACTTCATGGGTCACATCAGACTGTGGAAAATTCTGAAAGAGATGGGGATACCAGCCCACCTGACCTGCCTCCTGAGAAATCTGTATGCATCTCATGAAGCAACAGTTAGAACCATACATTGAACAACAGACTGGTTCCAGATAGAGAAAGGAGTATGTCAAGGCTGTAGATTGTCACCCTGTTTATTTAATTTATATGCAGAGTATGTCATGAGAAAGGCTGGGCTGGATGAAGCACAAGCTGGAATCAAGAAAGCCTGGAGAAATATCAATAACTTCAGATACGCAGATGATACCACCCTTATGGCAGAAAGTGAAGAACTAAAGAGCCTCTTGATGAAAGTGAAAGAGGACAGTGGAAAAGTTCACTTAAAACTCAACATGTAGAAAATTAAGATCATGGCATCTGGTCCCATGACTTCATGTCAAATAAATGGAAAACCAATGGAAACAGTGAGAGACTTTATTTTGGGGGGCTCTAAAATCACTGCAAATAGTGACTGCAGCCATGAAATTAAAAGATGCTTACTCCTTGGAAGAGAAGCTATGACCAGACTGGACAACATATTGAAAAGCAGAGATATTACTTTGCCATCAAAGGTCCATCTAGTCAAAGCTATTGTTTTTCCAATAATCATGTATAGATGTGAGATTTGGACTCTAAAGAAAGCTAAGAGTGAAGAATTTATGCTTTTGAACTGTGATGTTGGAGAAGACTCTTGAGAGTTCCTTTGAACTGCAAGGAGATCCAACCAGTGAATCCTGAAAGAATTGAGTACTGAATATTCATTGGAAGGACTAATGCTGAAGCTGAAACTCTAATACTTTTGCCACCTGATGTAAAGAACTGACTCATTAGAAAATACCCTAACCCTGGGAAAGATCGTAGGCAGGAGTAGAAGGAGATGACAGAGGATGAGATGGTTGGATGGCATCACCGACTTGATGGACGTGACTTTGAGTAATCTCTGGGAGCTAGTGATGGACAGGGATGCCTGGTATGCTGCAGTCCATGGGGTCACAAAGAGTAGGACGTTACTGAGCAACTGAACTAAACTGAATTAGAGATAGAATTTGACTGGTGATATGTTGCCTTTGAGTTTAATGTTAATTACCTTACTCTGGTTGTTGACATTTATGTTTTACGAATGGATCAGTTGAATCGGATATAGAACCAAGCACAATTTTGTTTGGTGAAAACTTAAGTGGTGATTTTATAAAATTTTCATATTACATAAGTTTAAATTTAAATGAAATGGGCTTAATTGCTATTTTTATTATGTATAAACGATTCTAATTTCAATATACTGTAAAGTATATATATTTTTAAATTTTATATATTTATTTTAATTGGAGGCTAATTATAATATTGTGGTGTTTTTGCCATATATTGACATGAATCAGACATGGGTGTAGATGTATTCCCCATCCTGAACCCCCCTTTTACCTCCACCTATCATATCCCTCTGGGTTGTCCCAGTGCACTGGCTTTGAGTGCCCTCTTTCATGCATCAAACTTGTACTGCTGATCTATTTCACATATGGTAATATACATGTTTCAATGCTATTCTCTCAAATCATCCCACCCTCACCTTCTACCAGAGTCCAAAATTCTGTTCTTTATATCTGTGTCTCTTTTGCTGTCTAGCATATAGGATCGTTGTTACCATCTTTCTAAATTCCATATATACTGTAAAGTATATTTTTTATAATTTACAGTTGACAGCTTATTTGGTACTAGGGGAAAAAAAATAATGTATGATTGGCCTTCACCAGTTAGAGATCAATTCCCTTTACTAACAATGAAGAAGGACATATCTTCCCACATATAGTCATTTTTCCTATAAACATAGGCTCCTAGAAAAAAAAAAAATTTAAAAGTAAATAAAAAGTGTGTTCATTTGCATTTATTCACTCATGAAATATTTTGTTAGTGTCTATCATTTGTAAGGGCATAATAATTAACATGTATACTGAATATATACTTCCTGTCCTGAATAATGTCACAATCCAGTGACATGAGATAAAACAAAAATTGCAATAAAACTTGATCAGCACAAAGTAGGAACAGAGTGTAGTGGGAATACAGAGTGGCAATGCTGCTGACTTGGCCTAGGAAACTCAAAGCAAGCTCTGCCTAGGAGGTGCAACTCATGGCTCTTAATTAGTACGGTTACCAAATCCATTGAGAATCTAATGAATCCAGTGGAGGCCCTAAACTGGAAAAATGCAGATATAACATAAGCACAACATTATTCATGAAAGCTATATAGTGCATTAGCATGTATCTTATTCATATACCATGTTAGGCTATTCACAGAATGTAATTATTTTTATACAAAAGTTAAAGAACCAATTCTATAAGAAAGAACAAGAAATAGAACTCAGACAAATCTCTCTGTTCAAAATTAATTTTCTTTTTTTAAAAAATCTCCAATACTTCCGATTCTCTATTTATTTACACATCTATCTTTTTGTCAGTAACCTGTTGTTTTTATTGTTTATTGTTTTTATATACATAATAAAATATTTAGTAAAAAAATTAATTTATTTTATTTTTTATTGAAAGATAATTGCTCTACAGAATTTTGTTGTTTTCTGTCAAACCTCAACATGAATCAGCCATAGGTATACATATATCTCCTCCCTTTTGAACCTCCCTTCCACCTCCCTCCCCATTCCACCCCTCTAGGTTGATACAAAGCCCATTTTTGAGCTTCCTGAGCAATACAGCAAATTCCCGTTGGCTATCTATTTTACATATGGTAATGTAAGTTTCCATGTTACTCTTTCCATACATCTCACCCTCTCCTCCCCTCTCCCCATGTCCGTTAGTCTATTCTCTATGTCTGTTTCTCCATTGCTGCCCTGTAAATAAATTCTTCAGAACCATTTTTCTAGATTCTGTATATGTGCATTAGAATATGATATTTATCTTTCTCTCAGTTCACTGTGTATAATAGGTTCTAGATTCATCCACCTCTTCAAAACTGACTCAAATGTGTTCCTTTTTATGGCTGAGTGATATTCCATTTTGAATACGTACCACAACTTCTTAATCCATTCATCTGTCGATGGGCACTCTAGGTTGCTTTCATGTTCTAGCTATTATAAATAGTGCTGCAATGAACAATGGGATACATGTGCCTTTTTCAACCCTGGTTTCCTCAGGTTATATGCCTAGGAGTGAGATCGCTGGGTCATTTGATGGTTTTATTCCCAGTTTTTTAAGGAATCTCCATATCATCTTCCATAGTGGCGGTATCAGTTTACACAGTACAAGAGCATTCCCGTTCTCCACACCCTCTCCAGCACTTACCATTTATAGACTTTTTGATGATGCCCATTCTGACCAGTGTGAAGTAATATCTCATTGTGGTTTTGACTTGCATTTCTCTAATAATGAGCTATATTGAGCATCTTTTCATGTGTTTGTTAGCCATCTGTATGTCTTCTTTGGAGAAATGTCTGTCTAGGTCTTTTTCCCACTTTTTGATTGGGTTGTTTGTTTTCTGGTACTGAGTTGTATGAGCTACTTTTATATTTTGGAAATTAATCCTTTGTCAGTCATTTCATTTGCTATTATTTTCCCATTCTGAGGGTTGTCTTTTCACCTTGCTTATTATTTCCTTTGCTGTGCAAAAGTTTTTAAGTTTAATTAGAGCCCACTTGTTTAGTTTTGTTTTCATTTCCATTACTCTAGGAGGTGGGTCATCAAGGATCTTGCTTTGATTTATGTCACTGAGTGTTCTGCCTATGTTTTCCCCGAAAGAGTTTTATAGTTTCTGATCTTACATTTAGGTCTTTAATCCATTTTGAGTTTATCTTTGTGTATGGTGTTAGAAAGTGTTCTAATTTCATTCTTTTACATGTAGCTGTCCAGTTTTCCCAGCACCATTTATTGAAGAGGCTATCTCAAAATAAATTTTCTTAGTGAGACAGCTGCTTAAATGAGAATTTGTGTATTGTGTGTGTGTATGAAACATAAGTACACATGATCTTTGATATCAATTGAGGTTGTCCTCCTTTTGATTGGAAATACTGTGAGTGTCACCAGTGATCCCAAAAAGCAGGGTCCCCATTCAGTTCTGTGCATGAGGGGTTAGCTATTTTCTATGAAAACAACAGAGTTTCCCCCAAATCCTTTGTTTGAATGCAAGTGCCCAAGTTGTTGGGGTCAGATTTGACCAGGGCTTCTTTAATGTCAATATCAGAATTAATTCAGTCTGTGCTTAATTTTAAAGCTGTTTTAGGCAAATTGAGAGTTCTCTTGTGACTCCAGGGTCTAAATATATTTTTCTGAAAGAATTTGGCAACATTTGGCACTATCAATCCTGAAAGAGTACTTTTTATAGCATTTGGTTCATGTAACTGTGAACCTCCAGATTTCTCTTCAAATTGAGCTGGACAAAATGATGTGTGGTTTATGTCATTTGCGGTTTAAGATTGCTGTCACAGGTCCAAACAGGAGAGAGTTGATTCATTCTTACAACCAGAAATACCTGCAAGTAAGTCAAACCATCAAGAAGCTCTATAAAATTGTTCTGAGGATAAACTTGCCTTTTCTTGAACTTTATTATTCAAAGTTCAGTCAAGGGCTTTGGAACACATGCTCTGGAAAGTTGGCAAACTTCTGTGTAGTGAGATGAACTTTATATTCTCTTTTCATCATTTTGACAGATTTCTTTAAAAGGCAGTGATTCAAAACCCTTGATCTGATAAAGTTGAAAACTTTTAGGACAGTAGACAAACATCCTCTTAGGCTTGCTGACAGTGTTTTTATTGCCAGTATATACCAACATTGGAGAAGGCAATGGCACCCCACTCCAGTACACTTGCCTGGAAACTCCCATGGACGGAGGAGCCTGGCAGGCTGCAGTCCATGGGGTCGCGAAGAGTCAGACACGACTGAGCAACTTCACTTTCACTTTTCATTCTCATGCATTGGAGAAGGAAATGGCAACCCACTCCAGTGTTCTTGCCTGGAGAATCCTAGGGATGGAAGAGCCTGGTGGGCTGCTGTCTATGGGGTCACACAGAGTTGGACATGGCTGAAGCATCTTAGCAGCAGCAGCAGCAGCATATGCCAACATACAGAGCAGTGAGTCACACTGTGGTGTGAGGCTCCTTTCTTCACCAAGACAGCAAAGCTATGGATGTTGCCAAGCCTCACAGGTGCTCCTTCTGGGCTCCAGTTACCAGGCCTTTCCTTCCAAGCTAAGTTTTCTTTGGCAAAGAAACTTTTCACATTCCAAGCATGTCAGTGGGCCTTGTTATTTTCAAAAGGGGACCTAGAAAATAGGCAGTGTTCTTCACTGCTATAAAAAATAATAATAATACATCACGATAGAACTGCCAATAATTTTGTGGATATGTTGCTGTTCAGTCGCTAAATTGTATCTGACTTGGTGACCCCATGGATTGCAGCATTCCAGGCTTCCCTATCCTGCACTATTTCCTGGAGTTTGCTTAAATTCATATCCATTGAGTTGGTGATGCTGTCCAACCATTTCATCTGCTGCCACCCACTTCTCTTTTGTAGATACAGTCATTGACACTCTTGCTGCAAACCACAAACAAGCTAGATTCTTTCTAGGGTTCATAGAATCCTCAAGGTCAGTCTAAAAGATGCATGTCTTACTTTGTTTGGAAGTGTAATGCTTGAAGATTTTTGTTGAAAAAATCCAAAGTACAAAGGCTCCATTTTATATCAAGTTGACTTTTCATGAGAGAAACTTTGATTGTACAATGAATTTACTTCCATGATAGACAAATGTAAGATGCTTCATCAACATTTATGGCCTCAGACCTCTTTTCACCATTCTTGCTATATATTAAACACTAACTATGTGTTCTATAAAATTTAATGATTAATGAGTTACTATTAGCCATTCAGATAAGGGCTGGGCCTAAATGCATAGAGAATGTCATATGCAAAGGCAAAAATTGGAAAGTACCTGTGAGATTTTAAGGATTGTGGGTATTTTAATGGGGTAGAAGTTTAGCCTATTTGGGGATTAGGGAGAGGATAACTCCAGAATATAAGACAAGGATCCATGAACAAGCTCCTCAGGTTTATGAACCAAGTATCAAAAAATGATCATTTCTTCTATTTTCTTTATTAACTAGGAACAAGTTTCATGCCAGATGAAGACAATCTACTGTTTAAATTTGAACACATTTATAGAATCATAGGCTGTAATTATTTAAAGTGAGATCTGAAGGCTTGATTGGACTGAAGGATCTGATTCCAAGATGGCTCACTTACATGGTTGGTGAATTGGTGCTGGCTCTTAGAAGAAGATTTCAGCTCTTTTCTATGTGAAAGAGTGTCCTCAAGACACTAGCTTCTGCCAGAGTAAATAATTCAGGAGAACACAGGATAGAAGTCAGAATGTCTTTTGTGACCCAGTCTCTGAAGTCACATGAAGTTCTTTATCTGGTAGACAGTTAATAACAGCTTTCTTTAATGAGAGGAGGAGCTATCCAAGGGCATGAATACCAAGAGACAGATTATTGAGAGTTCTTTTGGAAACTGAGCACTATGTCTGAAAATACTCAATTGCTGCCATCGTGCAAGCAGAATGTCTGGAATAGTTACCCACTTTTGTTGTTGTTCAGTCCGTCACGTCCGACTCTTTGTGACCCCATGGACTGCAGCTCACCAGGCTTCCCTGTGTTTCATCATCTCCTGGAGTTTGCTCACTCTTATCCTTTGAGTCAGTGATGCCATCAACAATTTCATCCTCTGTCATCCCCTTCTCCTTCTGCCTTCTGTCTTTCCCAGCATGAGTTACCCATGGGTAAGAATAAACAAATCATTTTTCTAAGTCACTTAGAACTGAAGTGGACAAAACATTTTAGAGAGTAATCTAGTTCTTTGAAGAACTGGAGTAAGTCAGCTAATAGATCTGTTAACTTTCAGTGAAATTTGTGGTCAGAACATAAACAGTTATTCACACATTTATTTGAAATGGTATGAGGACCATTTAAATTGATCCCATTTTAAGGTTTAAAAGCAATTTAAATAAGCTTATTGACTTTAATTGTAGAAATACATTTAGATATCAGTGAGTATATTATGTCTATCAGCTAATTTATTTATAAAACATTTAGTTTATTAATGATTTAAATTTATTTTCTCAATATAATATTAATACTGTAACTAAATTTAATTTTCTATAATATGTTAATTTGGGAAACATTTATGATTTTCTTAAATTGTTTGACCTTTCCTTTTTAGAATAGAAAAATACTACTTTGTCCTAAAAAGCAGTAATGTTTGTAAACATTTACTTATTATTAATTGGAAGATAATTGCTTTACGGCATTGCATTGGGTTTTGCCATATAGCAATATGAATCAGCCATGTGCTCTATGGCTTTAATGTCCAACTCTTTGTGACCCCCGTGGATCATAACCCAACAGGCTTATCTTACCTATCCCATGGACAGATAAGTCCATGGGATTATCCTGGCAAGAATACTGGAGTGGGTCACCAGTTCCTCCTCCAGGGGATCTTCCTGATGCAGGGATCAAACCCACATATGTCTCCTCTATTGGCAGGCCAATTCTTCATCACCAGTGCCACCTGGGAAGCCGATAACATGAGTTAGCTATGGGTATACACATATTCTCTCCCTCGTGAACCTCCCTCCCACGTCCCACCCCATCTCACCTCTCTAGGTTGTCACAGAGCACCGGATTGAGCTCCCTGTGTTATACAGCAGCTTCCCATTAACTATCTATTTTACATATGGTAATGTATACATTTCAGTTCTACTCTCTCAATTCATCCCACTCTCTCCTGCTCCCGCTGTGTCCATAAGTCAGCAGTAATGCTTTAACAGAATCAAATATTACGATGTAAATTAAATGTATTTTTATCAAATATTGGGTGCCATGTTTCACTGCAACAATGCAAAAATTCTCAACTATCTATCTCTGTCTATTAGTTGCTCAGTCCAGCCAAACTCTGAAACCCTGTGGACTACAGCCTACTAAGCTCCTCGGTCCATGGGATTTTCCAGGCAAGGATACTAGAGTGGTTTGCCATTTAAAAAGAAATCTTCCTACCTAATGCAGTAGCATTTTGCTCAATAGTGGCTCAGACTGTAAAGCATCTGCCTACAATGTGGGAGACCCAAGTTTGATCCCTGGGTCAGGAAGATCCTCTGGAGAAGGAAATGGCAACCCACTCCAGTACTCTTGCCTGGAAAATCCCATGGATGGGGGACCCTGGTAGGCTAGAGCCCTTGGGGTGGCAAAGAGTCGAATACGACTGAGCGACTTCACTTTCACTTTCACTTTAATGCAGAAGCAAAAAATGTAAGCACTTTCTTCCACATTAGCAATGCATATATACATATATATGTGTGTGTGTGTATAATATATATATATATACATATATATAGTTTTTGCACTTGCTAAGCTTGCTCTTATGAAAGATTCTACCATTCTGGACTTTGAGTTAATTTATGGAGTGCTATAAAATGTAATACAACAACATTTCAGTTTTTATGAATGCAGTGCAGTATACTAAGAATTAGCATACAGAGATGACTAAGAGATGGTTCTTACCCACAGAGATTCACTTTTTAGCAGGGAATTGACATATCCATATTTAGCCTGCTTAGTGATGAAGAAGTGATTGTTCTTACGCAAAACTTCATTCTTAGTGGGGATCTGATGTGTCCATATTTAGCCTACTCCTTGATTAAAGAGATATACATTAGCCATGTGCACAATGAAGGTGGGAACACAGGAATGAGCCTGAGGCTACCTGCTCTGTGCTGTGGTGCCCTACATCCAGACCAAAAATATATGCAGACAACTTTCCACTCTACAGCTTGACATGGTTGATTCATTTCATTTAGAACCATGGAAAATTTTAGTTCCTGTTCAATAAGCCATGCTACCACCTGTGATCATGAAACTCTATCTTTGCATTTACTGTTAATATTTCCTTAGCCTTGAGTAAATGTCTTCAGATTCTTCCTGAGATTTGTTCACTTTCATCTCCCATTCTGAGTTTAACTGTCAGATAAAACTTAATAACCACTCTATCTAAAGTGGGCCCCCAAATTAATTTCTATGTCATTGTCCTATGTATTTCATTAATAAATTATAAAACCTAAATTTTCTTGCTCATTTCTAATTACTTTTCTGGCTACATTATTAAAGTGAAAGTGCAGCCAGTATGATTTAGGGCAGGAGGTATAAGGTTGTACTAGGAGAATGACTACTCTAGATGTTCTTTTTTGGATATTTAAGGCTGTCTTGTTGTCTAAGAATATGGTGAAGAAAGAAGAAAATAAGCCTTCTGACTATATACTTTTACTTTGAAGATGGCATACCGCTACCACTGCAGTTAGGTAAAAGAATCAAAGCTTTTTTTTTTTTTCTTTTTTGAGTTTTAGTGTGTTACTGATAATTTATGAAATTTAATTTACTGGTATCTGAATTATGCATGATATTACTAGTTGATTTACATTACAATGTGTATATATCCTTAATTTATCAATACATGTTTTTAAGAATCATGAATTAGGTACACTTTTAGCAAATAGTATCATCTATCATAATTATTAATTATAACTGAATGACCTTTCATTAGATTTTAACTCTTATTACTTCTGCTCTTTTTGATTGACTTACATTCTGGGTTAAAAAGGGCACTCACATATAAATATGGTTATCGAGAGATTTAACTTTAGATATCTCATTATATACAGCAGTTTTGCAAGAAATATTCCCTTCAGTTCAGTTCAGTTGCTCAGTCTGTCTGACTCTTTGCGACCCCATAAACTGAAGCACGCCAGGCTTCCCTGTCCATCATCAAGTCCTGGAGTCCACCTAACCCATGTCCATTGAGTTGATGATGCCATACAGCCATCTCATCCTCTATCGTCCCCTTCTCCTCCTGCCCTCAATCTTTCCCAGCATCAGGGTCTTTTCAAATGAGTCGATTCTTTGCATCAGGTGGCCAAAGTATTGGAGTTTCAGCTTCAGCATCAGTCCTTCCAATGAATATTCAGGACTCATTTCTTTTAGGATTGACTGGTTTGCTCTCCTTGCAGCCCATGGGACTCTCAAGAGTCTTCTCCAGCACCACAGTTGAAATGAAACGTATGAAATGTGGTGAATTTGGATGCCCTACAAGTAGATAAGAAGATAGACACTGATTTATCAAACTTGTTTGCTTTCTAGTTTTAAATAAATTATTTGATGTAATGTTAAAGATTTTCTCATATAATACTTTTATCTTCTCCTAGGATGTATCTTTGAGTTGTCATTAGTATGCATACTTTTGACCCCTTGAGATTTGGAAGAGTAGGTGATTTTAATGTTGCAGAATTTTCATTCAAGTTGTGTTATGATGAATGAGGTCAAAATAATGTTGAAAAGGTAAAAATCTTCAAGTATTATATAATTGTGAATAACTAACAGTATGGTTCTTAGCAGTGTGAACACAATTATGCTACACTTTGCTATAGAATATGAAGTTTTTTTTAGGGAATTATATGTTTAACTTGACTTTTACTTTTTTTCAAGTATGAGTTAAATTGATTTTTGATATTCATGCTGAAGTCACCTAAATATTATTTAAGAAAATATTGTACATTTATTTTACCTTTATCCTACCATATTTATATTAATATGTTCAAATAATATGTAAGCCAGAGTTATAGTGAGTCTATCAATCATGGTTCAGTCAGGAAAGCTAAAGCAATGCTAGTTATTTTAAACAGACATTAAAAAATAAATGATACACAAATGTACTGAAAAGGCTAGAATAGGCAAAAAGGGAATATGAGATAATCCAGAGATTGCTAATTACAGGGGGGAATAAAAGTTGTGAAGAGAGAATAAGAGTGAATTTGGGGCACTTGTGCTCACTTGCAGGGGCTTCCCAGATGGCTCAGTGGTAAAAATAATCTGTCTGCCAGCGCAAGAGGCTCAGAAGCCTCCAGTTAGACCTCTAGTTGGGTAAAATCCCCTGAAGGAGGAAATGGCAACCCATTCCAGTGTTCTTGCCAGGAGAATCCCATGGATAGAGGAGCCTGGCAGACTATAGTCCATAGATTTGCACAAATCTGACGTGACTCAGTGACTGAGCACACCTGCACACATGCTCCCTTGCAGACTGCAGAGTAGTTGCCTCAAGCACAGTAGATAACGGAGTGGGCTAGCTAGCTAGCTACTACTTGCCCTTAGGGATACACGATCTAGTAGGTTTCCCCAAAGCAAAATAAGTGCAGAGTCATCTGTGCATAACTGGGTATGCTTTGAAAATGTAGACCTGTAGAGTGCAGCTTTGAAAAACAGTTTCACCTCCATCTGTGTTTCTCATGTTTGAATTTACTATATGAAACAGGCATGTTGGGTGATACTTAGGATAGATCCTTTGAATTCTCAAGATGATTTAAAGAAAACAAGAAAGTGTCCTGGTCATATTTTTGCAGAAATCATGTGCATATTAGGAGCTAATATGTGTACTATTCCTAGGCAAGTGTAATTGATACAATTCCAAATCTTACTCCCTTAGTTTAGGCATGTCTTGAGGTTGCAGTCTGTTGTGGGAAGGAGAGACTGAGGATTGCCAGTGACTTTGATTTCTCTATTTCCTGCTCTAGTGCTTTTTGATTTCTGAACTTTCCAGAATTGATGAAAGAGACGATAGGCTGAGAAGAGATATGAAGTAAAGAAATTGCTTTTTGCCTTGTGCTATTATGTTCTGATATCAGTGTTCTCTGTGCTTGGCAGATCTTCAAAACTAATACTTTCTTGAATGTTTTCCCTGGACATATCTGCACTAAGAATATCCACAGATACTTCCTCTTATGCAGGATATACATTCTCTCCCTGAATTCTTTTGACTTTAGTTGTTGTTCAGTTGTTAAGTGGTGTTCCACAATTTGCAACCCCATGGACTACAGCACACCAGGCTTCCGTTCACTGTCTCCTGGAATTTGCTCAAATTTATGTCCATTGAGTTGGTGGTGCTATCTAACCAACTCATCCTCTGTTGTTCCCTTCTCCTGCCTTCAATCTTTCCCAGCATCAAGGTTTTTTAAAATGAGTTGGCCCTTTGCATCAGTGGCCAAAGTGTTGGAGTTTCAACTTCAGCATCAGTCTTTCCAATGAATATTTGGGGTTGATTTCCATTAGGATTGATTGGTTTGATATCCTTGCATTCCAAAGAGTTCTTAGGAGATTCACCATCACAATTTGGAAGCATCAGTTCTTTAGCACTCAGTCTTCTCTATGGTCCAGTGCTCACATCCTTACATGACTGCTAGCAAAATCATAACTTTTGACTTTACCTCTCATTCTACAGTTTCTTTAGGCTCACCATGACCCAAGATGCAGTATCTTAAGTTAGAACACCTCTAAGTTTTCTCAGGCTGTTTTTTTAACTTTATCATGGTCTACAAATGGTTCATGTACTTATGCCCCTTTGTTCTGACAATCTCCAGATGTTAGAAATTCCTTACCTGGCCACTTTAGCAGCTTCTGCTATTTGAGGAATATAGGAGATGCAGTATATTTCCTTTGTCTCTGTGGCTCAAAGACTCCATTCACTGTGAGTGTTGAAGGCCCTTTCACCTTATATGAAGTGAAGAGATGCATGCCAATAAAGCTGCAAGCATTTCTCACACAAAAATCTGTCTCCCAGTGTCTACAGCATCAACCATTAGTTGATTGCTAATTGAAAGCAATAGCACAAAGATGGCTTGGCATCTCAGTTTGGAACATCAGAGTGCCTTGTCATTCATGCTTTAGTCATCAGTCTTGGAATACACAAACAATTTGAGAGAGAAAATATCCTGTTTTAAGAGAATTTACAATTTTGTAAATTGGAGCTGAAGCTCCAATACTTTGGCCAGCAGATGTGAAGAACCGACTCATTGGAAAAGTCCCTGATGCCAGGAAAGATTGAAGGCAGGAGGAGGAGGAGACGACAGAGGATGAAATGGTTGGATGGCATCACCAACTCAATGGACATAAGTTTGAGCAGGCTCTGGGAGATGGTGAAGGACAGGGAAGCCTGGTGTGCTGCAGTCCATGGGGGTCACACAGAGTCGGACACAACTGAGCAACTGAATTGACTGACAATTTTCAAAGACAAAAGAAAAGCAGAAGAAAAAGACATGGGTTAAACTGATGTAAAAAGAAGAAACATTGAAATCCTCAATATTTGTAATAAAAAGAGCAAAATAAAACAGGTATATATTTACTGAATATTAAACATGTGAAGAAGCCCTCTAAATCCTTGCAAAATGTGCTGGAAAAGTAGCTGCTGCTGCTAAGTCATTTCAGTCGTGTCCGACTCTGTGTGACCCCATAGATGGAAGCCCACCAGACTCTGCCGTCCCTGGGATTCTCCAGGCACGAACACTGGAGTGGGTTGCCATTTCCTTCTCCAATGCATGAAAGTGAAAGTGAAGTCACTCAGTCGTGTCCAACTCTTAGCGACCCCATGGACTGGAGCCCACCAACCTCCTCCGTCCATGGGATTTTCCAGGCAAGAGTACTGGAGGGGGGAGCCATTGCCTTCTGTGAGGAAGAGTAGCTAAAGGGATATAAACAGAAAATAAAGGACACATGATTGGGGTGGTAAGATTGGCATTCAATTGATTATAAGAAAGTGGTAGAATTCCTTGTTTGCCAATCTATTACAAACAAGTAGGAAACAAAGATTTGATGGTCAAAGCTAAACTGGTATGCATATGGTTTTCAATTATTGTATGCTTAATTTAACTTTTTGATTAAAAGGTGTTATGTTATCTGTAGGGAAATTGGTATTCTCAGGAAAATGCCTTTTTTGAAACAAGTTTCTGTTAGAACACTGAAGTATGTACCATTGACTGCTTGAAGCATATTGACATGTGAATGAACCTAAACAGAAAACAGATTATTAAACTGTTATAATCAGAGAGGGATAAGGCTGTTTTGTTTTCACCTTAACTCATGGTCTTTAGTGGTGAGGGGAATGTTGAAGATTCTGAAAATGATGTCCTGGAAATAGTTACGAGGTGTTGTTTGAGTTGGATTCAATACTTCACCAAATTTAAAGTGCTGTTTTTCATAACTTCAATTGGAGTTTCCTTTTTTATTCATTATAATCTGCACATACTTAGTCACATATTTCATTACAAGAACCTTGTAATAATCATTAGTCTTCTTTCTTGCATGTGTATGCGTATGCATACACACATAAACAATTTCTTTCCTTTTGAGAAGGTTCAGGGTTGATGGACTTGTTCTCTGATTTTTTTTGTCGGTGTTCTTACTGAACTTGCCAATTTAACTGCTGAGGGTTAGCAGCTGACAAATTCATCATAATCAGCATCTATTCCATTTCCATTTTATACTCAAGGTCTATTGTTGCCAATTCATTCAAGAAGGTGTTTTTATTTAAGTGGTGCTTAAGTGCTGGCTCTGTGCACTGTGAATGCAGTCCTCCAGGGAATTATTCTGTAGAATGGTTCATTCTATGTGATTCTAGGCTACTGTGATGCTCTTGTCTATTTCAGATTCATCTGAGAATTTTCTTTCTCTAATTCAAGAAGCATTTATCGGGCTTGAACTATCCTCCACCACTTTGTGAGCCACTATGTGGAATTCAGAGAAAGATTTTGACAAAGCCCTTGCCATCAAGGAGTTCCATATTTATTTTGGATTTGACAGTTATAGTATGTGTAGACAATCTATATGTAAATATTAAGTTGAATATATGAAAATATTCAGCAGTTTATCAGGAAATAAAATTATGGAAGATTTTTATGTCTTAATATCTTATTTTTCTCATCTGCTTATGTGTCTAGCAATTATGCTTTGCAGCTGTGTGTATTGAATACTTTCTTTACCTCAGGATATATAGGAAATCTGTTTCTGAGTTAAATGCCTACAACCAGCATTTTATTTCATCAGAACCTCTTCTTAAATATTTACCAGAATTACCAATAATTATTAATACAAGTAAAAACTGAATGTCTTTTGGCCCCTTTGATCATAAAATAATTCCATATTTCTGTGTACCTGAGGATCTGCTCTCCACATTCTTGACATGCTATTGGTGTTTTGTACTTAATACAAAAAGATAGTCCTTGACTCTATTACTTGATATCATATCATCAAGTTGCTGAGTTTCTCTATCATGCTTTATATCCTTCAGGGATTCTGCAAGTAGAAAATCCAAAATCCTTTTTGTCTTCTTGATCACAATATTGAGCTGCTATCCAAGAACACAAAGGATTCTGTTTTTTTTTTTTTCCCCTTGATCATTTAACTGGGTCCTTATTGTTAAATGAAAAATAGATTAATGTTGGAAAATTTTAGATGTCTGATGAAATGTAATTCTTCATTTTATAGTCTTATAAATATCTCAGTTTCTTTTATTTTCCCGTTATTTCTAGCTTGATCTTCTATCTGGACATCTACAATAGCCACTCCACATCCATTAATGCGTCCTTTATCTTGCTTACATATTGTTCTCTCTGAAATGAAGAAAGGTCCATATATCTTATCTACTTGGAAACCTGAATGGCTTCTCCAAATTTAGAGGAAAGAAATTACCTTCTTTAGCATAATATTCACATTCCTTCAACATCAGACAATCACTGTTATCATTTACATATACTAAATGTATTTTAGTTTAGTATCTTAACAGGTACTAGACTCTAATCACATTGCATGACTTGATCTTTTCTGAATTTCTCACCATCTATTCCACTTCCATGTGTTGATTCATTGTGTTCTGTTTGCCTGAGATGGCCTTTCCCTACATTGTTACCTGATAAGATCCTAACAATTCCTCAAAGTTTGGGTCAGATTCTACTGCCTTTGTTCTTAGGGAAAAGTTCCCTTTCAAGTGCTCACAACTTATTTTGTTCCTATTCATATTGAAGAATATATCATAGTCTGATTCACATGATTGTTAGATGTGTTTCCCTTATCCTCCCTCAAAAACATAGCCATGTCTGCACTGGTAGGCAGTGCCTTCTGTTTGGTGTTACTTTGGCATCTCTTTATTTTATTAAAATATGTGAATCATGGAATATTGAAAATTATGTCTTTCCTGTATTTTTCTAATGTTGATTCTTGGAACACAAAGATCTTTGCAGGCTTTACTTCAATTATCGTCAGTCCTCATCAATGAAGTGACTATTTTAAAAAGATCACAAGCTTTTGGAGACAGAGATGATCTCTTTCATCTTTGTACACCAATGTGTTTTGAGCAGAAATCGTTTTCAGGTGGAGATATTATATAAGTGTTATTTTTTAAAAATTTACTGTTTTTGCACATTAGCTGGCGGAAGGCAGAACACAATGTCACAGCTGAATTTGCTAACATACAGAAAAGTTCCTTTGACACTGAAAACTACTTTTTATCGAGGCATCATGGTCTAGTAGAAGCTTATAAACTTCCCATGGGAATAGATCTAACTCCAATCTCAGCTTAAACATATTAATCTATGATTTGTTATTTAAATATAATAATGTTATTTATGTATATAATGCTTTGCAACCTGTTATTTAATACTTCATCATGGGTATTTATCCTTGCCAGTGCATGCAGGGCTAGCTCATCCTTATTTATCACTACAGAAATTCAATGGATGTAACACACTTATTTAAAGGTTTTTCTAAGAGGGAAGCCACTTAGAAAGCATTGACAGCTTCACTTAGATTCATAACTTAAACCTTTTAAACCATAATGTACTACTTACTGGTTATGTGACACCTTTGCTAAGGTCTGACATGGGAAAACATAGTATTTAGAAAATTGCAAAGAATTACTAATGCTAAAAAATATTTAGCAAAAGAACTTTTACCCTTTGTATAATAAGGGAATACTACCAGCAGGTGGCAGCAACTTTGAGTAGTAATGAAACTCCAAAACCAGTGCTTTGTTAATATAGTTGGCATGGGAAGCAAGTAATCTGGTAAATATTATATCCTGGAATTACACTTTGTGTTATATTGTTACATATCACAGTATTATATAAAAATGAAATAATAAGTGTGCCACCCAAAACGAAAATACATCAGATGGTCTTAAACCATATTTTGAATTTCTTTCTATTAAATATCTTTCTATGCCAATATTTTATTCAAATCTTTTGTGCTTGAGTCAGTCTCATTGTTTCCTGGAATTTATGCTTATCAGAGTTGATTTAAAAACTACATATTTAAAATAAATATCCAGATATAAATTGTTTACCACAAAGATGCTGAAGTGGCAAGACACTGTAGTAGGCAAGAACACAAACTAGCATCACCATCACCTTTGTACCATCAAATAGATCTGACGTGTGTCTGAAAATTTAGTAATTTTCTTAGTAAGTAAAAAAATATTATTTACATCATCCATTTTAAAATGCTCTCATTTTACTGTTTTCATCTACTTTGGTGCTATATACTTTAAAGTAATATATACTTAATTATAGCTGGCCTTTTTAATAAGCAAAAGAGAGAATTAAGTGTGCTGCTGCTTTGCAATTATTTGGCCTTACTTACAGAATCTTTAATTTTTGTCTTATAACTAGCTTTAAAGTTGAGAGAAACAATTTAGAAATATATATATATATAAATATAAATATTCCTTTTGCACATCCTCATAGCATCACAGGATACAATTTTTAAATAAATATTTAATTTTCAATTTGTGTAATTTAATACAGCTTTGAACTGTGACCTAATATGTCATGTGTGTATTTTTTGCTGTACCATAGCATTAGAAGACACAGAACTATATAAAAATTTGTGAAATTCAGAAATGTTAAATGCTTATTGGGAATGCTTCACACACGTTTCTGTAGAGATCTTGCATTTTAAGACTAAATTCATTTCTATATAATTTATATGGAATATCTACATAATTAGACTAGGAAGAAACTTTACTATACACATTTCATTTCTAAAAGCTTTATATCTGGGCTCACTGAAATGTACTAAATCAGAGTACTAGTTTACTAATTGTGAGTTGTTTTCATGGTATTTGAAAGAGTCAAACATTTATAATATTTGGGAAAACAACTTTTGAATCATGTACTTTAAAGATCTTCAACTGTGATGCAATTGCTTACATTTGAAGTTATTCCTAAATACCCATCTGTGATTTGTGAAACTACTATAAAACAATGAGTGGGGCCAAGGGAATAACTCTCCTGAGAGATGTATGCTGTGCTTAGTTGTTCGGTCATGTCCTTTGCTACCCTATGGACTGTAGCCCCCCAGGCTCTCCTGTCTGTGAGATTTCCCAGGCAAGTATACTCGAGAGGGTTGCCATTTACTTCTCCAGGGATCTTACCAACCTAGGGATCAAACCTGTATTTCTTGAGTCTCCTGCATTGCAGGTGAATTCTTTACCACGGCGCCACCTGGGAAGCCTGGAAAAGCTAAAAATTCTCCTAAGAAAGGATCAGATGAGCTTTCACAAATTATTTTAACTTTCTGGTCTGTTTTTTCATAAGTAAAGGTGTACTGTAAAAGAATCTAAGTTCATAAAGAATCCGCCTGCTAAGGAAACACAAGAGACTTGGGTTCAATCCCTGGTTTGGGAAAAGCTCCTGGAGTTCAGTTCAGTTCAGTTGCTCAGTTGTGTCTGACCCTTTGCAAGCCCATGAACTGTAGCACGCCAGGCCTCCCTGTCCATCACCAACTTCCGGCGTCTACCCAAACCCATGTCCATCGAGTTGGTGATGCCATCCAGCCATCTCATCCTCTGTCATCCCCTTCTTCTCCTGCCCCTAGTCCTTCCCAGCATTAGGGTTTTTTCCAGTGAGTGAACTCTTCACATCAGGTGGCCAAAGTACTGGAGTTTCAGCTTCAACATCAGTCCCTCCAATGAACACCCAGGACTGATTTCCATTAGGATGGACTGGCTGGATCTCCTTGCAGTCCAAGGGACTCTCAAGAGTCTTCTCCAACACCACAGTTCAAAAGCATCAATTCTTCGGCGCTCAGCTTTCTTTATACTCCAACTCTCACATTTATACATGACTACTAGAAAAACCATAGTCTTGACTAGAAAGACCTCTGATGACAAAGGAATGTCTCTGCTTTTAAATATGCTATCTAGATTGGTCATAACTTTCCTTCCAAGTGTCTTTTAATTTCACTGCTACAATCACCATCTGTAATGATTTTGAAGCCCCCCAAAATAAAGTCACCCACTGTTTCCACTGTTTCCCTATCTATCTGCCATGAAGTGATAGGACTGGATGCCATTATCTTAGTTTTCTGAATGTTGAGCTTTAAGCCAGCTTTTTCACTCTTTTCTTTCACTTTCATCAAGAGGCTCTTTAGTTCCTCTTCACTTTCTGCCATAAGGGTGGTGTCATCTGCATATCTGAGGTTATTGATATTTCTTCCAGCAATCTTGATTCCAGCTTGTGCTTCTTCCAGCCCAGTGTTTCTCATGATGTACTCTGTATGCAAGTTAAATAAGCAGGGTGACAGTATGCAGCCTTGACATGATCCTTTTCCTATTTGGAAACAGTCTGTTGTTCAATGTCCAGTTCTAACTTCCTGGAGTAGGGAATGGCAAACCACTCCAGTATTCTTGTCCGGAAGTTTCCATAGACAAAGCAGCCTGGCAGGCTACAGTCCATGGGGCTGCAAAGAGTTGGACAAGACTGAGCAACTCAGCAAATACAAACAGTGAAGATTTAATAAAACAATAGCGTGCCAAACAGATCTGATTCATAGACTTTATCAATTCATGGTCGTGATTTTTATCTTTATAGAATGTGTCAATCCTTTAAATATTTTCTGAGTCTACTTTCCTAGTGGTGCCACTGGCTTCCTGCCTCAAACCCACCCATGCTCACTTCTAAGTCACAATGTGTAGAAATAACTCTAGACATAAATTCTAAACAAATAGGCTTTTGTGTCTGAAGTCCATGATGTATTAACTGTATTAAGAAACATAGTCAAGCTTCTTGAGCCTTGTATATATCTATAAACCAGGGGAAATGATCCTTAATCCAATGAAATCATGGGGGATATGTCTCAGTCCTGGTAATGTGAAAATCATTTAGAGACTGTCATCTGCTATCTATGATTCCTTATCGTCATTCCACAATAAGATCCCAAAAAGGTCTTTTGAGTCAGGTAGGTAGTAGTAGTTTGTCCACAAACATTCTGGCTCTTTATGAAGAAATACTTCTTGCCTCCTGTCTGTTTGACATTCTGTTTGATAAAGTGTCACAAAATAAAGTTTTGTGGGTGAGAAGGAAATGTATTGGATGTTTACCAGAAGAGAAAAACAGATATATAGAGGTTGTGATTTTTCCAAAATTGACCTCTGCGTTAATTAGTGACAAGCCAGGAAGTAAAGACTCAACAGCATGCTTCCCTTTCCTTTCCTGCTCATCTAAAAGGAAATACAATTTATACTCCACAGTAGGTGATCACACCTGCATGCACAATAGAACCCCCTTCTGGTGTTTTCCAAGGGCTAAAGAAATGGAAAAGTAACAGGAGAAAGTGACACAGCTGTGTGCTTTTCACTACAGCTGCCACGTATTGTAACTGGCCAAATGTTTTCAAATAAGAGTATTCTGAAGCTCATTTTATATAAAAACAAAATGAAAAAGACAAAAAGTCTATCATTTCATTCTGCCTATGCTCAGGGTACCTCTGCTACATGACTGCTACGTTATTTTCATTATAAAAAGGGGAAAAGGAAAGTAATGTTTTTGGTTATTTCCCTCCTTCCTGAGACACATGCACGTAACTGGGATTTACATTCTTGAGCAAAAGACTATTTTGTTGCTTTTCTTATTTAAAGTGAAAAAAAAATAAAATTAAGCAATAAATCATAGCATATCAGTGTTACTAGATGATTATAGCACACTTTAGGGGATATTTTAAAGTGTGAATCCAAGTGGCTTTATCCCCTGCAGGAACATGTAATAATCCCTCTGGAAAACACTGCCTGGAGTATTATATTGATATTATGAAATATAACTTATTTCAAAAGGAAATCATGTAGATCGGTGCTTTTACTCGGTGATATACATATGGCAAAAGATGAATAAAATATAAAAATGAAGGTTAAAACAATTTTGTTCATAAACCTAGTTAAATGTCCTATACTATTGATGTCTCAAATATTTGGAGCATTTCTTAGACTCAATTAAATGATTAAAATTAGACAATTGATCATAAGATGATTGCTTCTGTTACTGTGGTTAAAATTCAAGGTGTACAAATTTACTTGAAAATGAAATGGTGTGAAAGTTGATGATTAATGTTTCATACTTTAAGAAATGGCATCATTTATGGAAATACATAGTTTCAGAATAAAATTCTAACCTGTAAAAGCCTCCCTTTTGACAGTGCTTTAAAAAATCTTCCCATTATTGCAGGGTAATAGCTTGACTGTAATGTCTGCTGTTAAAGGAGAAAGTGCCTGTACAAATATTAATCTTACATTATTACTGCTAAATATTCAACTGATTTGAATATTAAAATAGCCCAAAGGCTCTTCAATAAAATATGTGATTACTGAAATAGTACAGTCCTTTTTATCATGCCAGGCATATTCCATACATATATTAACAGATTTCATAGTTGCTTAAGTTAAGTAAATATATTAATTTATAATAGTGGCAAAGCCTGAAGTTTAATTTGGGGCCTTTAGAAATGTTCTTCCCATTATTATTTGAACTTATCTAGTACATTATAATAAATTTTTGATTCTGTGGGTAAAAGTTTAACTGTTGAAACTTTATATTACATTTTTATTTCTGGAAACTCAGATATAATTCTTAAGAATATCTTTTAAAATAATAATAGCTAACACTTATATAGCAATTTCTATGTCAGGCTCCAGTCTAAATACTTCGAGTTATTAAAGTTTTTAATACTTGTAACAAATGTATAAGGAAGGTTCTATTAGTAGTACCATTTTATAAATGATTGAATCAAATCTGAGAGTGTTTAGGTCATCTCTTCAAGGCCACACAGTTGGGAAGTATTTAAGCCACGATTCTAGTACATACGGTCAGATTTCATAGTCTCTGCCTTTGCTAAAATTTATTTAATGAAGATGAATTTTAAATAACCAGGATGCTTTTTTAAAAGAAAATATTCAGATGCTAAATATTACTTTGTGAATAATAACATTTTGTGAAAACATTTTGTGTGTGTGAAATAGCCTCGTCATTCTGTGTGTGAAAACTGAAAGGAAGCTGATTAAAGAACTATGAAATTGAGTCCCGGTGTCCTATTTTACAGTATGTAACTTAGAGTCTATAAATGACTCATTAATGCTGAGGAGAGTACAGAAAAGCTAAAGAATTTACCTTAAGTGCTTTATTGCTAGCTTTCTCTCTGCCATTGCAAGGTTAGAGAAACTATAAGCAAGGACAAACAAGTATAATTTCAAAGTTGGCAAATGTTCCTTTCAGCTTCTCACTGTAGTTCTTATTCTCTAAGTTCTCCATGGTTCTTGCTTTCTCTGTTCACAAGTTTCCAGTCTTCTTTATTTGCATCTCAGTTATTTAGAATTCTTAGTCTGGCTTGCCCTAGATTAACCCATACTCACACAACCCAGATTATAAGGGTTTTAAAGTTGGCAAACCAGTTATCTTAAAATAATTGAATCAGTTATAGAAATATACTCAATGAGTAGTCTTTTATGTATTAACAGGATTTATTAGCAGAGTGCTTCTTGTTAATGTTGACAGGTAAGTGTTTTGTAGTCAGACAAACTTGAGTTTATTTTCCAGCTTTGCTATGCTTTTAACTCTGTGAATTTGGGTAAGCTACTTTATCAGTTCATTTTCCTATCTGTAAAATTGAAGAAAATAGTATCTATCTCCTTGAATTAAGGTTGTTTTTTTTAAATTTTTTTTTAAATGCGTGTCAAGTGTTTACCACATGTAGGTACTTCATGAACAATGCTCCTTTTTCTTGCATTAAACATTTCCAGTGATGGAAAACATGACATTCTGAGGCAGTTCTTCCATACAATATCCTTGCATTAACCTCAGCCCTCCTCCCTTTAGATCTCATCTGCCCTTTTCTGGTTATTTTTGTATTCTGCAGGGTCTCTGACTCATGTAAACTGGTCCCAGTACCTCTCTGTACCTCAGTGTTCTCATCTGAAAAGACGGATTTCACAGGAGACATTTTACAATATCTTCTCCTCTCCCTGTCTATTTAATATCTGGCAATACTTTGTGACACTCTCAGACTTAAGTCTTTCCCATTTTGCTACTCAGTAACTGTGAAGCTAGTGACAATGTGAATATATATTTCCTGCCCTTAACTTGTCATTTTTGGAAGTTGATTTTAAGGAGGTAATTCTAATGACAGTGTTTAAGGCAGAAAATCATTTCATTTTCAAACCAAATCTTAAGTTGAATTTCAATATCCAATACAATTACAAGTGGAACGCTCCTGAATAAAGTAGGGCTGAACATAAAGGACACTTCTCTGTTTGGCTTCTTAGCCTCAGATTCAGCTTACTGCCACATTTTCCTTATAACGAGTGGCTCTCTTAAAGTAACTCCATGGAGACTTTGAATTTCTTGAAACATGATTTTTAAAATATTTATTTGACTGTGTTGAATCTTAAGTGTGGCTTGTGGGGCCCTGGTTGTGTCAGGCAGGATCTTTCACTGCACCACGTGGACTCTCTGGTTATGGCACAGCAGCTCTGTAGGGCGGGGCATCAGTAGTCATGGTCCTCAGTCCTTGGCATATGTGATCTTAGTTCCCAGGCCAGGGATCAAACTCAACCCCTGTCCCCTGCATTACAAGGTGGATTCTTAACCATTGGACCACCAGGGAGGTCCTGAAACACAATTTTTAAACCACTGCTAGAAGTCAAAGATGGTTTTTATGATGGGTCTTTCAATAACCATGGCAAACTGAAGTAAACTACCTGATTTACTCAGAGGCTTAAGGCCCAGGGGAGATTTAATTTCAAGGCATCCTCAAGCTGCCATTTTTCTTTCTCCTACTTCTCAAAGAACTGATTATCCTAGCAATTAAATAGGAAACCCTTTTATGGTGGTTAAAGCTCCATGTAAACAATAGAAAACAAGCGTGCAATAGAAAACTTTAAGACAATTTTAAGAAATAGTGCATAAAATATGAATTGTTCTGAGAGTACTACATCAAGTGTCTCTTCTCTTCTTTTGGTGCTCTTCCTATGTCTGAGGTCAGTATCTTCTTTCCCAGGAAAGTGTGCAGAATTCTCAGCCACTATTGGTATAAGATTGCAGTGAACGTTAAAATATTGGTCATTCTTTCCAAGGCATGGAGTGTTAACCCAGTGATGTGACAATTTCATTAACTCTAATTACATTTGTTTAGTTACTGTTTCCTTGTGGTTTCAGTTTTCTTCTTTGAAAACAAATAGTTTTAATCAGCATAATTATTACATTTAGGAAGAGCCAAGGTTGCTCTTACTTGTATAATTGATAGACTTACTCTTAGTACAACATAAGTAAGTATAACCACACATCATATACTACTGTAAATTCTAAATTATAAAATTACATTTCTTCTCATGCTACTCTTACACAACACGTATTGGTATGTGGTATTCTGTCTTGAATATGCCTCCCTATAGACTTGTCTATGTTTCCTAAACCTTAAACAGATGATAGTAGTTCAGTAGTATTGCTAGTAGTGACCTTACCTATAAGAATTTTGCAATCCAGATTTTCACTTGTGCAAAATGAACAATAGAGAATGCTGATTTGACATATTTTGCAGCTATACGAGGACTGGCTTCATATCTTTTGCTACCTGTTTGCAAAACTTAATGCATTTCTCTACATTTCATCTCCTTTTTAACATTTCTTAAGACAGATATTTTAGACGGGAGAAGGAAATCAGTAACAATTTTTATAGCAGTTTTACATTTTTCAATACAAATATAATTATATTTTTTCTCATGCTTTTTGTCCATAAACCTACTTCAATTTCCAAATTAGATAAGGCATAAAGACTGAATTGGGTTACTATTTTTTGATGTTCTGACTTATTTCTCTTTAAGATGTTATTATTCCCTTAATCAGATAATGCATAAGCATGATTTTCTGCACAATAGTGAGGATTTCTTGAAATAGGTTTTCAGTCTTAGAATTATCCCATACTATTCAAATACTGCTTTTTCTTCCATTCTGTTGCATATAACTTTTGAAGCGCAAAGTATAAAATTTGATTTTTTTTTAACTTGGTATGTTGTTTTCTATGAAAAAAACATATTTTCTAATGAAATAAGTTTATATTCTATAGAAGGCAGAATTATTTGTCAAAAAATACATCAAAATGACTCTGTTATGGGCACATGATACTTGATAGAGTGTTAATGATCCATTCTATCAGTGCCACGGATTTAACGACCCAGAGTTGCCTATTCAAACAACCATTCCAGTTGCTAACTAGCCATGCCCCTTGCTTGCTTTTTCTTATATCTTGATCAGCATACAAAGTAGTACTAAAGTTGCCCCTGTTCCTTTCCCTTTTCTTCTTTCTGTCTAAATAGATGTCTTTCTTATTTTGTTCCCTTCCTCTTTTTCACTAGTCTATTCTATATTTTTCAATTTTTGCCTGTGGACTTTCAGATTCAATCTTTGCATATCACTTCAAATAATTGGTTGATATCTTCGTTAACCAATCATTTGACTCAATTGTCTTTGTCCCCAAACATTTTAGAGGTATTTATACTATTTAATATTCTTAACATTTGATTTTTATGATTGCTCAATTCTTTTGCACCTTTCATTTTATTTAATTCATTTCTTTACACATTTTGTTGAGCATCAGGCTGTAATTAGGGAGATAAGACACAGTTCTTGCCTTCAAAGAGCTCATAGTTTAATAAGGGAAGTAAACATTGAAACTCTTGCAATTTTCGAAGTACTATAATAAAGAGAAGAGTAGGATACAGTATAAGATGCAGAAAGTGATAGTTTATCTGGATAAAGAATAATTGACAAAGATAGAAATATTTGAGCAGACTCTGGCAAGTTGAGTAAGCATTCCAATTTAAAAAGGTGGGAGAAAGCATTCTTGGTAAAGGTATCAGTGTTTACAAAGATAGTGACATGAAATGATTTAATGCTTCAAACCCAGTGAGATGTACTCAGGGAAATGCATTTTGTGGTAGAAGAGGTTGAGAAAAAAGGTAGGTATCAGGAGATAGAAGATTATTTGATTTTTATCTGATGGTTGAAGAGGAATAAGTGCATAAATTTATTTAATTCAATTATTAGACCCCTTGATCAATAACATATATTTTCATGGGAATTTTACTTATGCCTATGTGAAAATAGATATTTTTGTGTAAAATCCTCTTATTAAGGGAGTTAAAATAAGGTTTTTGATTTCGAGAAACAATTTCAGTGTAATGTGAAATAAATTAGAACAAGGATGACAGAGTTAGTTTGAAAGCTGTAAAGACAACCAAGTTAAGAGATGGAGGCTTAGATTATTGTTATGCTGTGATAAAAAGAGGAAGGGAAAGTTTGAGGATCATTAAGCTGTTGATTACATAGCATTAAGTGATTGGATATGTCTCTGAGATAACTGGTTTAGATTGCCGAGGGGATTGTGTGTGTGTTAGAGGCTCAGTTGGATCCTACTCTTCCTATTCCATGGACTGTAGCCCACCAGGCTACTCTGTCTGTGGAATTCTCAATGCAAGAATACTGCAATAAGTAGCTATTCCCTTCTCTAGGGGATCTTCCTGACCCAGGCATCAAACCCAGGTCTCCTGCATTGCCGGCAGATTCTTTACCACCTGAGCTACTAGAGAAGCCCTGAAGGGATTAGTGGAGCCAGTTATTAGGATAGGAATTTCAGGAGAAAGACTGAAGATTGGGCAGGGAGGTGATGCTAAATATATATAGGAGTGTCTTATGAATGTGAATTATTGATGGAAATCCAGGTATTGATGGAAAATCCAGTCTAGTATAATGCTTCTCAAAGCTTAATGTATATTCAGATGACCAGGAGATCCTCTTCACAAATAGTTTCTCCATCAGTAAGTCTGAGTTGAGGCCTGAAATTCTGCAGTTTGTTCAAGTCTCTGAGAGATGACCATGCTATCTGTCCATGGACCATGCTTTGCATGGCAAGTATCTAAGATATAATTGGATTTTAATACTAAAAAAGAGATATGAGCTGGGTATATAGGTTCACAAGTTCTTAGCATATTGGTGCAGTTGAAGCCAAGTTACTGATTGTTTATGCAGATTAATAATTTAAAAATCTTTAATAAAAAGCCAATACTTGAGCAATAACTAAAAATTGCAAATTATGCTATTTTTGACAGACTTAAGATTTTGCTTAAAGTGTATTCTTAAATTCAATTATGCCTTTTATTTATTTAATCTGTCAACCAGTGAAGTTCATATTTGCAGTTTATTTTGGGGGAGAAATGTATGTATTTTGGGCCTCCCTCGTGGCTCAGATGGTAAAGAATATGTCTGCAATGCAAGAGACACAGGATTGATCTTCTGGGTCAGGAAGGTTCCCTGGAGAAGGAAAAGACTACCTACTCCAGTATACTTGCCTGGAGAATTTCATGGACAAAGGAGACTGGCAGGCTACAGTCCGTGGGGTCACAAAGAAGTGGACATGGCTGAGAAACTAACACTTTCATTTTTCATATATATTTTACAAGGAATATGATGAACAAATTGTTAATAAGATGGCATCAATAAAGGTCAATCCCTTCTTAGATAAGAAAGATCTCATTCTTACACCACTCAGGTGAAACTTTTCTTAAAATATGATAAAAACTACAAGGTCCTACTGTATAACACAGGGAACTATATTCAATATCCCATAATAAGCCATAAAGGAAAATAATATGAAAAATTATATATATATGAGAAACATTTTGCTTTACAGCAGACATTAACATGATGTTGTAAAACAACTATGTCTCAGTAAAATAAATTAAAAAATATATATATGATAAAAACAAATTGGCAACTGCGGGAACCCAAACATTCAGATATATATTGTACTTTGAGTCAAGGAAGAGTACATACAATGAGAAGAAAAATAAAGCTAATTTCTGACTATGAAAGGTGAATAGAGAAAAGGAAGATGGCTAAGCAAATGGAGAATTAAAAATGTCAGGAATTCAAGTTATTGCAAGCAAAAGAAAAGCAGGTTTCTGGGAGGAAGTGGTGAATAATATTGTAAGTCACAGTCAGTGACAGTAAGAATTGGTGATAGACAATATTTGTTGTCCTTAGAATTTTTTCACTTATGCAGTAGGTGGCCATTTTCAGACTATTTTAGGAGAAGAAGAAGGTCAGAAGAATCCAGATATCTGTGACTTGAGATTGAATTAGGAGGTGAGAAATTCGAAGAAATGAAGGGAAACCAGTTTTTTGTTGGTTTGTTTAAGGAATTTTACTGTGAACAGTACAAAAGAGAGAGGGATAATTCATAAAATCTCATTTTAAAAATTGCATTTTAATTTCAATATGGAGGACAACTAGTGTTTATACCTTTCTGGTGTAGGAAACTCCAATCAATAGCTTAGGATTCAATAAATTTGAAGTAGAAACAGGAGTTTTGGCTTCAGCCTGTAACTAGTAACTAACAATTCATTACTAGAGCTGGAAAATGACTGCTAAAGCAACCAGACAAATGTTGTATTCTCATTTCTTTCCCATCTTTCAATTCTTAATAATAAATCAGTTAAATGAGAACAACTTCACAGGTAGAATGGGATAGCACTTTAGTTGATCCAGTAAACTATCTGCATTAATTATGTCACTTCTGGAAATGTTTTAGGTAGAAACTACAAAGAAAGACAAAATTATCCTTCTTTTTATCAGTAATATTATCAAATGCTGCTAAATCAAAATCAGAATTCAGTATTGATTCTAGGTAGATCACAGAAATTAGAGCTTTGCTTTATTTTCTCATTTTAAATCTGAGCTTATTTATCTCCCTCAGTTACTTTTTCTGCTTGGTGCTATAGACTGGTTTGAGATTGATGGTGAATTCAGACTTTTGATAATATCTTGTTAACTTTTGATTTCCAGGGATAAGTACAATGCCTGGAAACTTAGAGATGTTCTCTAAATATTTACTAACTCATCCAATAAATTATTGTATTCCTTAATAGGACTTTTAAAACCATGATACGGTAGTATCAAGCTAGTTAAAAACCATTTTGTGAATAAGTTTTATGTAACTAATTAGGCACTTTGGAAATGCCTGGTCTTCAATATGGTAAAAATATTCTGAGATAATTTGGGTTCAGTACAAAGTTTAGTATCTGTATGTGTGCTAAGTTGCTTCAGTAGTGTCCAACTTTGCAATTCTATGGACTATAGCCCACCAGGCTCCTCAGACCATGGGATTCTCCAGGCAAGAATACTAGACTGTGTTGCCATGCCTTCTTTCAGGGGATCTTCCTGACCCATGGACCAAACCCACAGTTAAGCCTTCTGCAGGCAGATTCTTTACCACTAGTGCCACCTGGAAAGCCCCCAGTATCTGTATAGACCTCCCTATTTTTAAAGTGTTATAAATACATGGAATTTAACCAGTGTCTGGCTTTTTTTTTTTTTGATAGGATCAATGAGAAGGTTATACTACACGAGACATAAAACTTAGCAATATGTTTTATGAGTTATGTTTTGGTGTCTAGGCTAGAAAGCGTTCCTTAAAAGTTTAATAGACTTTCTTGATTTTTGAACCATAAATCATCTGTGGGAAAGAGAAATTGGATTGTTTCACTGTAACTACCAAGTGGCAAATCATTTCAAGAGCTCTATGAATAGGTGCATTTGCACAATCTGATTGGCTACCCTAAAGGCAAGAGCAATTATATTATGCTAATGTGCATGTTATGCTCAGAAATCTGAATTTACCATTCTAAAACATCAGTGTATATTGTCTTTTTCAAGAGGTGAGCTTATAGCTGTCAAGTTTTGTGTAAAGAAAGGTTTTAAAGATTAGCAATTGTCAAGTTTAGGGAGCTTGAAGCATTCTTACATTTCATGATAGTGATTGAATCTTTCCTTTGACAGTAAATACAGAGCTGAATATGGTGATAACCTTGATTAAGTATAACATGGCTATGGAGACATTCTGGGAAAGGCTTTTTACATCTTTATGTGACAATTATAACAACCTGAGGAAAATTATTTGGAAATTTGCTCATTAAGAGTTTTGCAAAAAAAAACCATTTTGTTTGCATTGCCTAATAAAATGGGACAGTGGATACATAATTTTTCCTAGGGCTTATAATTTATGCTCAAAAATGTTGTAATAGTTTTGTGACACTCTTTACCAAGGATTTTTATTTATTTTATAGCTCATTATAATTTCCAACAGGAAGAATCACCTTTAAAATTGAGTAAACAAAAGTAAAAGCTACATCTCTTGCTTCAACTAACACAGAAACATAAAATGTATACTGTACACTGCAGACTTTTAACTTTTTATTTTAGATGGAGAAAAAAGTGAATGATGTGATGCTTAAAATCTTTAGTACATAAAATTTTTCTCAAATAATTTCTAGTACGTTCTCCAGTAATAAGTCATGTAGGTAGATGATTGTATATGAGAAATTACCTATCAAGTCAAACATTTTATTCTAAATTTTAGCAAGGGTGATTCCATGAGTTAAGAGACAATTGATAATTTATGTAATAGCTGACTTATAAAAGATGATTTTCTTTTGAAATAGTTTATATGGTGCTTTTAAAGGTTTTTCTTAATATGATGAAGCGGTATGTACTCTAGTTTTATTTAAACAGTTGGTTGAGTTCACTGTCATTGTCTGTGACTTTGATTACTTTTGCTTAAACAATATAGTGTATCAAGACAGCAGTGTGGCATAATCTGATAGGAGAACATAATAAAATATAATGACATTTACTAGTCCCTTATACTCCCACTATGTTATTTTGTTAGTTCATTAAAGTGTTTTCTCTTTCACTTTAATTTTTATTGATCCCCAGTGAATACAAAAGCCTTTATGTAGCTCAACTCTTTAATTTGTTATTTCAGTAATTATTATTCTTGTGTTGTTTGTTAAGTTTTTTTCATTAAAATGTTTTAAACATGGAATGTAATCTAGCAGGGAAGCATTATATTAACTTTAAAAATCCCTTGCTTTAATTTACAAGATATGTTTTAATCTAATTATGGAGGATTTAGCAGCAAAACTCTCATTTACACAAAAACAGGCCTATTGGCCTCTCTATGTAGGGGAATTTGCATCTGCATTTTAAAGCACTAAGCCTTTTTAATATCCCCTTGATAAATTAGCTTTCAGAATTCATCCAACAAATAGGTGTGGGGAGAAACTGTAAACACTTAGCTAAGTGGTTACAGATACATAAGCAATTAAAATGAGGTAATTTTATTTGTGTAAAGGGTTTGGGCTTAATTTGAATCAGAAAGTGTCAAGGGGTCTGCTCAGGTTCCAATGCCACCACAATAACAGTAAAAATGTATTAACAGTAAATAAAAATCCAGTGACAGTAAAAATCCAGCAGAGAAGTTAGTATTTATGTTAGTTTCTTTTCAAAAACTTCTGTCACAGAAATGACTAAGATGACACTGCAATGCAATGAACAGAGAGAATGGAATACTCTTTAATTAAAATGATTTGGATATGTACATATTTTATCCTTCAGGTGTTTTTATTACTTGGGACATTTCGTTGGGCTGAAATGTGATGACTTAGAAAGGAATAGGATATGTAAATATTTTATTCTTACTGTTTGAGTCTTTCCATTGTTTTATATTACAAGGCTTTGGCAACTTAAAAAAACAATAAAATTAAAAGACCTTAGAGATTCTCATATCTTAAGAATTTTTGAAATTCAATGATTTTCTTATCTTTGCTTTGTTCAAAACACTTAATGTGCTAATTTTTAAATGTTGTCTTGTCAAATTTATCCAACCCTGAAATTTTGTTGTTTATCTTTTTAAAATTAAATAATTCAAAAATTTACCACTAGTATGTAAAAATGCAATTTTTTCTATCATGTTGATTTTTATAAACAGCAACCTTGGGAAGTAATTATTGAATTTAATTACAAATTATAAAATTCTTCTGATACCTCCATGTAGATACTCATCTCTATGAATAATGATAATTTGGACACTTATTTAACAATTTATACTTCTTATTTCCCCTGTCACATTGTACTGGCTAAAATTTTTGTCAGATTTTAAAAAAGATTGGATCATAGTAAATATTTATGTCTACTTATAAAGGAAATAATTCAGTTTTTCATTATTGACAGTACTATTAACCTTTCATTACTGACAATACTATTAAACTTTACACATTTAAGCTTTTTTTTCAGTTTTTAAAGGTTTAAAAAAATAGATATGAATTTTATTGAATGCATTGTCATCCACTGGGATATGAGACTTAGTAACAACCTAGAGGGGAGGGAGGTGGGAAGAATGTTCAAGTGGGAGAGGACATCGGTAAATCTATGGCTGATTCACGTTGATGTTTGGTAGAAACCAACACAATTCTGTAAAGCAAGTATCCTTCAATTAAAAATAAAAAAAAAATCTATTATCCAAGTAATCAAACCCTTAAATAACAATGTGGTCAGAAGGCATGATTCTTTTTTATAAACTGTTAGTTTCAGTTTACTTTTGAGTACTTGCTTTCATATTTATGAAATCTGGGCTTCCCAGGTGGTGCTGGTGGTATAAAGAACCCACTTGCCAATCAGATGTAAGGGATGCAGGTTCCATTCCTGGGTCAGGAAGATTCTCTGGAGAAGGGCATGGCAACCCACTCCAGTATTCTTGCCAGAAGAATCCCATGGACAGAGGAGCCTGGCAGGCTACAGCGGTGTTGCAAAGAGTTGGACACGACTGAAGTGACCTAGTATGCGTGTGTGCATGCATTATGAAATTTGGTTGTAATTTTGTAGTCTGAGAGTTTGTTTGGTTTTGGTACCCAGTGCATAATTATATCAGTGAATGAGAATAGAGTCTTTTCTTTACTGGTGGTCTTTGAAAGAATTTAACAATAGATTATTAGTTCTTCAAATAACTGGAAGAATTTGCCAGTAAAACCTGAGCCTGATGGTCTTTAGGGAATGATTTTTTTTTTTTTTTTACCAGTGGTTTGTTTCCTTAATAATTACATGAATATTATAAAAGTTCTAATTTTTGAGCAAGTTTTTTGAGTAAATGTTTCCAACACTTAGCATTTTGCCTAGGTTCTTAAATACATTGACATAATATTTTCCAAAATAATTTTTTGCCAATTAATTTCTATCACACCTAAATTATGTTCCCTTTTTCATTTGTATTATTGTTTTTATTACTTTTCTCTTTTTACTTATTTTGTTAGATATTTGTTATTTTTCTTAATTTTCTTGAATCAACATTTAATTATTTGGAAGTTATGATCATTTCTGTATTTGATTTACTAATACACTATTTCTGCTGTTTTTAAAATCAATTTCTTGTTTTTAACCTCCTTAGAATTTGTCCTCTTGTTCTTTTTCTGGCATAAATTTAAATGCTTAGTGCATTAATTTTCAGTCTTCTGACAAAATATAAATAATTTATGTTTACAGTTTTTTCTCTCTATGCGGAGGATGTATGTCCCTCAAGTTTTGATAACATAGTATATTTAATTGCTGTTATTGAGTTTTTTAAAATAATCATTATGATTTTCTTTCACTCTTAAATTCTTAGAATTTATTAAATTTTCAACAAATTAGGTTCTTAAAAATGAAATTTTCTAGTTTTCATTTTTAAATATTATTATAACTAGAGGATAATCATTATGAAATTTTCAGCTTTTTAGTATGCATTTAATATTTGTAAACATTTCAAGAGTTCTTAGAAAATTGTATTCTTTCAAGTATTGTGAACCAAGTTCATCTATGACCATCATGTCAGTCTCATTACTTAATTTGTTCACATCTTCTCTGTACTTTCCTATTTTTTTCTTTTAGTCTGTATGATCTGATAATTACTAACAGAGTTGTTATCACCTGCCATTATAATGATATATTTGTCATTTTATTCTAGTGACAGTGTCCTTTAACTTTATCTTAGAGCGTACTAATGTTTTAGGCATTTTCTTGTAAATGGCACAAAGCCAGGTTGTGTTTATTTGTAACGAGTGTAATAGTTTTGTTGGTCAATTTATTAAGGCCCAATTTTGCAGGTATGCCTACTATACTTTTTTCCTAGGGGGAGAGGGGTTTTCCTGTTTAACTGACCAAGAGTATTGCTTTTCATAAGTCTGGTATTATGGGAACTTAATTTTTTCAACCGGCCACATTTTCTAGGTTTCAGGTTTTATCTGTTGCCTTCCAGATTAGCTTGAGAGATCCACACTATGCCTCTTAAGGTAAAGGGGAATTTTTAGGATTTACTTTTCTTTCTCCAGGCATTCTTATAATTTTGGCCCCTGAATATTTTCTTTCCCTGAGTTTTCTATCATCTCAACCACACATGTAATATTTTTAGGTGATCTATATCAGGACTGTTTTTCTTAAAATCTGTTATGCTTTATTGCCAGAAACAAAGGTATACATTATTTTTTAAAAATTTTTGGCAAACGAATACTTTTAAAAATGTAGTATATGGAATTAAAATCTTAGATTCCGGAAGAAACTTTAGTGTCCTAGCCAATTTTTTAAATTTATGTAGGCCCATAGTTTTTTCATCTAAAAAATAGGAATGTTAATATCTCTTTTGCAGCATTAGTGCTTTTTATTATAACTTGAATATGTGAAACCCTTGGCTTATCATTAGCCACATAATAATTGGTAATTAATGTTATTTTCATAAAGACTGTTATGTTAAAAAGAGTATTAAGTGAGGAATGCTTTTAAAAACAGAACAGAGGTGATGAAACATAAGCTGCCAATGACACTATGGATGATTTTAGGTTAAAATGTATAGCTTCAACTTTGCAGTGATGCAGAGAACAAAATAAGGAAATGTGATATTGTATGGCAAATTAGGCACAGTACTGGAGCTCAACCATTATTCAGCTTTTATCAAAAAAGAAGTGGCAACTTCAGAATTAATACACAGCCAATTTAAACATGCCATTACTATCTCAAAGCTTCTAACTGGGTTGAAATTTATCACTGACCTGATCAAGAATTCATGTCTGTCTTTATTACTTTCATTTTATTTGTTCTTCCTAGCTTTTATTACTTTTAAAGCATTTCAGCTTCATATTGATGGAACTAGAATATGGTAGAGCTGCCTTATAACAAAATATTGACTTTGTCTTTTTTTTTTCTCACTGTTTTCTAGTATGGAACAAGAAAAGGCTCTTTAGATTTAGAGTGTTTTATAGCTGTGCATATATTTATGAAGATATGCTGTGTCCCTATGATTAGGACTACATATACATGTGAAAGATAATGGTGAATAGATTGTTTTACCATTCTGTTTTGAGACACTAAGACCCTTTTTTTTATTTTTTCAGTTAGGTAAAAATACATAAGAATGAATTCTGAGAGTTAAAAGCATAATACTGCTATCCACTTCATTGCTTGAACTAAAAACCCTGGGATCATACTTGACTTTTCTCCTTTTTCCTCACATCACAAACGTGAAGATGTACTCATTTCTAACATCAAAATACATATTGAATCATATTTCATTATTTCCAGTGCAACCATCCTCTCCAAAGCCACTGTCACCTTTGTACTTCCTGACCTGTCTTGCTGTTTCTACCCTTTCTCTCCTATAGTATACTCTCTGCAGAGCAGCTTGACAGAGGTCTTTGAAATCTATGTTAGATAATGTTATTCTTCACTAAGATTCCTCCATTGTTCTTTCATTACACATAAACGAAGTATAAAATGCTTGCAGTGGTCCCTGACTATTCCTTCACCATCCTTCTTTCTGCTTCATTCCAGCCATACTGACTTTCTTAGTGTTCCCGAAATGTTCTCCTTCAATATATACATTGCTCTCTAGCAGCACTTGCAATCTGTTTCCCTTGACTTCTGTTTTGCTTCATGGCGCTTATTTTATGACACTGTATTTTATGTCTGTTTATTATAGATGTCTTTACCCTAGCTGCCCATCAGAATTACCTGAGATGTATCAAGAATCATGAATTACCTCACATATCAGAATTACCTGAGACATTTTATATATATGAATCTTCTTGTTGGGGTTGGAGGAGACATTTTAGGCATTGGTAGCTTAAGGACTCTATACCCAGGGTTGAGAACCTCTGTGTAATTTTTTTTTTCCTTTCTGCTCTCAATAGACTATAAATTCAGTAAAGGCTTGGCATTATTTATTTTGTTCACTGCTCTATTTCTAGCTCTCAGAATAGTACCAGGCACATAGCAAACTTTTCATAACTATTTGTTCATAATTTTAAAAAATAGTTATCCCTTTTCATCTAGAATGTATTTTTTAAAAAATGCACCATTGACTCTACACCACTCATTCCTTCATCATTTTTTTTCACTAATTTAAGAAATATTTACTTAGTGTATTTAGGAAAGCAGACAAGATTCTAGGCTCTCAGACACCAAGAGTGAAATAAATGTCTCTGTTGTTGTGAAGCTTTCATCCTCATATTGGTGGTACATTTTATAGATAATTATAGTTTTAGAAATTAAAAAAAAAAAAACTAAGTTCTTTCAAATAAGTTTTCATTATTCCCATGTGCTACTTTGAAAAAAACCACTTCAGCTCTTTAGGACTAGTCATAAGGCTATTTTAAAGAATCCTTTTCCTTTAAATCAATGTAATTAGAACTGTTATTTTTGTTTTGTTGTTTAAAAAAAGATTTTAAGTAATTTCAGAAGATTCTTTCTCAAACTATGACCAGTTAAAAGAAAACCAATTTTCTGCAAAAGAAAATCATTGGCTGTAACAGATTTATAAGACCCACTACATCTGTCTTGAGAAAAGCTCATAATCTTCAGAATAAAGCCAGCTTGAGTGATAGCTCTGGGATTACCCAGTGGCAAAAGTGTTAGAATCATTTAAAAGTTCATTTGAGTTTTGCACACATGAACTGATCATTTTTTTTTCATGCATCTATTAAACAAACGTCCCTGGTTGGTAAACATTACTGGGCTGTTTGCCAGGTCAGAAGGTTATAATATATATTCTCTGTTTTTAAAAGAAGCTCATTTTATCATTAATTTTGTAAAGAAATAATAGCAAATATCACATCAAAGATAAGTACTGCAAATTGCAAAGAAGTACATAGAATTCAACTTAGCCTTGCCCTTAATAAGCTCATAAAATCTCTCCCTCTTTTGATGTTCTATAACATTCAGCTTGTTTCATGTCAACTAACAGTCTACTTTTATTCTAGTTTTTAATCTACTCATGTTACTATACTTTAACTCCTTGAAGCTTATGCTTATGAGTATTACATGTATATTATACTTACATAAAATAGTCACATTGCATTGTATACCATATTCACTCAATACATATCTTTTATCAAATTATATAGAATAAATTTAAGTGACTGTAAGAGTTACAGTTATAAAAATCTAGAACAAAGTCCAATAAATCCAAATGCATATCATCCTCAAAGGCTTCCAAAGAAGCTAAACTCAAATAAATAACTGTGCTCAGGTATAAAACAAAAATAATCTGAGTTGTAATTAACTGGTTACAAATCCAGAATGTCTGGAAAGTTTAAAAGCCATGTAGCGTTGTAGTGACTGTATATTAAATGCAATTCAGTAAACACATTACCTCTAAGATAAGGACAGAGTTAATCTAAGCACCAGTGCTCTTGGAAGGTGGGCTTTTATGAATTGTGAACACCTTCTTCCAGGCCTACAGGTTAGTATTTTCCCTGTGCCTGAAAGCAGACTCTCAACATTAAGAGGAAAGTATCTTGGGCTCAGTCCTTCTACCTTCATCCCTAAGTATTTGGGGAGAAATTCCAGGTACTTCAGGGCTTCCCAGGTGGCGCTAATGGTGAAGAATCTGCCTGCCAATGCAGGAGATGCAGTTCTGTCCCTGTGTTGGGAAGATCCCTTGGAGAAGGGAATGGCACCCCACTCCAATATTCTTACGTGGAGAATCCCCATGGGCACAGGAACCTAGCAGGCTGTTTCCATGGGGTCGCAAAGAGTTGGACGTGATGAGTGTGAGCACACCAGGATCTTCAGGTTTCCAATTTATTGACTGTTCTAGAAATTCTTTAGTGGTTTTCTGGTCCTTTTTGTTTGGGGAAGCAGAAGTGTAGAGAAGACAGAGCAGGGGCTCCAGAGGCATACAGACCTGAATTTCTAATCTGTTTCTGTTACTCATGATCCTTCCACCTTGAAAGAAGTAACTTTTCTAAATCTCAGTTTCTCTGTTTGTAAAATAGGAATATGATATTTCTATGACACGTTTTTCCAAATGATTGCATTAGACATTATTTTGTTGTTGTTGCTGTTAAGGATGGTAGATAACAAATGTTAATTTATTCCTCCACAATTTTTTTTTTTTTTGGATTTTACATCAATTACATTGAGTTTAATCTCCTGGTCTCATTTGGGTTAGTCTGGGTTATTGTTCCTCAAAGATTAGATTCAAACCTGTCAGTGATACAACAAGAACTTTAATAAATAAAGGGCATTGAAACACAGAAGTGTAAAATGACATGGATTCAAAATAAAGGACAATATCTTAAATTAAAAAACTTAACTTTATGTAAAAGCCACTGCACTATTTTTACTCTTTTCATTTCTCTTTGGACCAAACAAAATGTCACCTTAGTACTGTATTCATATTTAGAACTGACTAGATAACTTCGGGGACCTGTTTTGACTCTGATATTCTTTGAGACTGTTTTAGTTATGGACACTGGAGCTACTAGCAAATTAGGCTAAATAAATATTAATGTTCGTTTTTTCTCCATGGTAAAAATCTGAAGGAGAAGGTTGTAAATGACTTAAAGGGTTTACCTACCTAATAAACTTAGAATAGAGTAAATGGATATGCAAGTCCAGAAGACAACAAAAGTACATTTTTTGTGACTGTAGAATTTTATTACATCAATGTATGTGTCTTTTTTTTTTTTGAGAATTTTAAAAATTTTAATACAGTTCAAAGCAGCATACGCAGTTCATTTCAGCTCCTTCATGGCCAAACCTGGGGGCAGGGACTGCTTCAGCTTCTCTGCCTTTTCTTTGTCTGTGATGACGAAGGTGGAATGGTATCTGCTGCATCAAACTTTAAACTTCACATGATCCTTATTTTTCTTGATCTCGACAGACTTGGCATCCTTGCGCCGGGCCGTGAGCAGGAAGCCCTTGATTTCCTCAATTTTGCGAGGCATAGCGACGAGGCGCGGGGTGGGCGGCCGGCACAGCACCAGAGACTCCTCTATTTGTCTTTAGATTAAAAAATATATACACAGCAAGACAGTAACTAATTTCACTTATGCTTATAAAAGTATCACAACTGTGATAAGTTCTTTCACTCAGTGTGTTTCTTCTATATAGATTTCTATGACAAATTCAAGGAGTTTTTTTCCTAAAGTATTGAATTTTCTTTTTAAAATTCTATTTTATAATTTACCTCATATTAGTGTATCTTTCTAAAATATGTTTCCTGGATGTTGACAATAACTGGAACAAATATGATGTTAGCTGTGTTATTACATGGAATATAGTCTTTAAGAAACATGTTTCTTAAAATAGATCCTTAGAAAACAACAGTGTGGAAAATACCCTGAAATATACTTTTAATGACAACCAAGTGCCTGACCTTTTGGTGGTGCATTGCTTTATGAAAGAATATCTTCATTTGACATATTTCAGAGACCTCTTAATTGTTGCATTTCTCCTCATGTTAAAGTTGTGAATGATTTTTGGAATTCTTTTGCAATGAACATATACACAATATTTCTGACTTGATGGATGCATCATAATTAAGTGAAAAACTCCCTTAAAATACTCAATACCTACACTGGTTTAATGAGAATATAATATGTTAGTATGTAAGAATATATTAGTATGGAAATAATTATTTGAACATATTTTAAACTAAATCTTGGTATGTAAATATTATAATATACCTAATGAAAGTTCAGTATTTTAAAGATTTCATAAATATGTAAATAACCATTATATATTATAACATATACAAGAATATATATTGACTATAACTTAGAAAAACATTAAATAACTTGACTTTTTAAGTTAGGTTAGTAATAAAATAATAACAATGTAACTGAGAAACATTACATAAGCTCTCTCAGAAACCGGTTTTCAAGTGAGTTAAAAGAACAAAAATTCTTTGTAAGTAAAGTATTCTTTGTAAGTAAAGTATAAGACACGTGAGACTTGTCTAAATGTATGATTTGTGGAACTCAGTGGTCCTAGGTTTACTCCTTGTTCTTCCAGTTGTGGGACTTCAAGACAGTACTTTGCATGGGCCTTGGATTCCTCATTTGAGCAGAGGTGTGAAGGAGACTCAAAAGACATGAGTTCTGGGTTGGGAGGATCCCCTGAAGTATGAAATTGCAACGCACTCCAGTTTTCTTGCCTGGACAGTCCTATGGACAGAGGAGCCTGGTGGGCTACAGTCCATGGGGTCACAAAGAGTCAGACACAATTGAGCACACACATGCATTACAACCCGTAAACAACAGGATTATTAGCCAAGATGTTTGTCCTGCAAAATTTTTAGTAAAAAGTAAGCACTCAATAAGGAATTGTACTGTGAAGATGATACATATCACTTTAAAATAAAAGAAGTTTTATGGCTGAGAAATTTTGGAAATGCTGGGTTTAAAAAAAGACAGCTCTTTTTCCCTTCAGTGTTCCTCAGAGCTTTTAAGATGCTAATGTGCTTGTGACTCACTTAAAATCCTACAATGCCCAAGTTTAATTAACTATGGAGCTGCTTTTTTTTTACATAGAGCCTCTCTTGGAACTACTATTCTTCCCACGCACTTTCTTAAATGACTTCTTAGTAAACACCTACCTATTAATCATAATTTATGTAAGATTAATATTGCTTAGGTTTTCAGCTGCTTGATTTTTTCTTAATTAAATGTCAAATGTCAGACTAGTGAATGTTTCAAAAATTTTTCATGAACATGACAGTCTGACAACCAGATTTTTAGGAGTAAAGTCTTCAATGGCATCAAAACTAGTCTTTCCAGTCTAGAAGTGCTCATAATCACCAGAGTATAATATTCCATGAAGTCCCTATTATTAATAATTATGTATTAATAAAATATTTCCTTTGCTTGTTAACAGTAGTAAATTAGAGTGTTTGAGATTGTTTACAGTTACGATTCTATTTAGATTTGAGCAGCTTACCTTTTTCAAAGAAAAATAATTATAAAAACTAAGAAGTGCTGAGATGAGTATTACTTGACTCTCCAAAAAAAATTCATGGATTAATTTTCATAGCTGATTTTAAGACCAGACTATTCAATATGTTCAATTTTTATATATAAACTTGAAATTTAAGCCTTAGAGTCTCAAATACTGCCTTCATCTTTTACTCTATTTTATTTAGTCTGCATGTCTACAGTTTGGAAAGTACACCATCCATATTACACCAGAGGGATGCACGTTAACAAAGAGCTTTTTCTTGCTTTCAAGGTAACTCCTAGTTCTTTGACACAACACAAAACTCTCCACAGCCTTGCACATGCCCACTTTCCATCTCAATCACCACAACCACTTCTGCACACTTTAGCACTCTACCCTCTCACCACTTAGATTTTTATAGGTCCCTGCACACTTGACGTATCTTTGTTTGCTTGTCTGTGTGCCTTACTGCGTATTGTTCTTATTGGCAGCTAACTGCAACTCATTGTTCAAAATTCCACTGAGATATCACCAGTTCTGGAAGGCTTCTCTAACCCCCAAAGTCAAAAAGGAGATTTAACACCATTCAATTATGTTCCTATTTCACACTATTATTTCTGTTATTTTCAGTGACCATGATGTAGTTTAACAAATTGTTTGTGTTCCTTTTCTTAGGAATATAAGCCTTTTTTTGCATTGTTTTTTTCTCTTTAATTTACTTTTTTTAATTGAAGGATAATTGTTTTACAGAATTTTATAAGCTTTTTGAGGGCAAATATTATGACCTGTTAATTCCTAGTGTCCCACTGGTATCTTGCTCATTCTATGGTTGCTAGCTGTAATCTACTTCACTGTGTACTAGGAAATATTTCCATTAGGCTGGTTAACTTAGATATTTGTGAACCCTCCAAGCTCCCCATCTAGTATCTGGCAGTGCTTCATCTACCAAGTCATTATTCCTATGTGAATGTTATTGTATAGCATTGAAAGGCTGTTCTTTCAAACCCAAAACTTCCCTTTCCCAAAGATATCAGCTCACCCACTGATTTTATGAATCATTCAAATACCAACTGCATCTTACTCAGGCACTTGCTAGTAATGAATTTCTCAGACATGCTGAGCCCAGTAATATCCATTGAATTCTTATAGTCTCCCTCAACCCTCTTTCTGGGAAGAGTCTCAGTGTTCATCTGCCCCCATGGTGCACAAATTGGTCTTCATTGTCATGACCAAAATCATGCAGAGGGTGCTATATCTTATAATCAAAAAGCAAGAACTTGAATGGAATATTCATTTTAAATACATAATTTTCTTGTCTTCCTTTATTCTTTAGCCTATATCAGTCATTTTCATGGCATCGCTTTTACGTTTTCCATGATCAGTTGCACTAAAGTCCTATTTCTAGGTCTTCTCTTAGAACAAAATTATCACAAAATGAAGATACTGATGAAGGTTAGGGCACGTATTATCATGAATTGCTATGTGTAACTTTGAAATTACCTTTAAAATCTAACTGTGGTCATGATAAGCTCATATGCACTCCCCGCCCCACCCCACCCCAACTAAAAAATCATTCCCACCTACCCAGTCCTTTTCCAGACTTCCATCAGCTAGTAAATGCTCACATCCTCCTATACCTATGCCCACATGACCCCTCGGAGCTGTAGCCAAAGTCAAGATTCCCTTGAGTTCCACATGTTTCTGCTCACAGAGAATAGATCTTTTATTTTTACTGAGCTGGTGTGGGTGAGAGGGTTGGGAAATGAGGGAGGAAAAAGAAATATAAATAGCAAGCACAGAATATTGCAGTGTTTTAGTTGAGCCTGGCAGGTATGTAGAGTTGTATACTGCACGTAAGGCCAAAAAAATTATTTTTATCCATTTTCATCACATTTTCTTTAGTGAACCAGAAGGAGGAAAAAGGAAGAGTATGACTCTGTACTAATTAGAAAAACAAAGATAAAAATGGACATTTTGAAATTGAACATTTTGTGGGTACCTTTTGTTCTTTTTCTTCCGTTTTTATCCAACACCGTTTTTCTTGTGACTTGCTTCACCTGCCTGCGTCCTCACCTCATTTTATCAGCTGTCTTTAGCTGCTTCTGACCTGTCTCACAGGCGTGGCATGTGGCAACCACAGGTGTCAGCAGCTCTTCACAGCTGATAGAGCCATGCTTTCACTTGATTTTCTCCCATTACAAAGAGGAAAACACAAGTGCCTGTTTTGACTCATCTCCCTTCCTTTTCTCCAATTGCAAATTAAAGTGACAAGCTGGCTGGACAGTGGCAGAGGGGACTTACTTTTCAGTCAAATTATTTTAGTCTCTTTTTGCCAATGTATTCTCTACCTGTCATTTCCTCCATGTAAGTTTTTGACAGCTAGAATTGTTTTTATTGTACATTCCAGTCTGTGCTTTTAATAGCTAAGATTTTTTTTTTCATTTCCCGGATTTAACTAGCCTAAAATAACTGTCTGACCTCCATTTTGAGCTATGTTGCCGAAGTTACAAATAACTACCCTGGATTTTATTCATTCTTTGAGAACACAAGTATCTATAATATGTCAGTGTTGCCAGGTGTTTGGAGCCAAATATATGAATAACACATGATTCCTGGTACTGACTGGTTCAGCCTGTAATGGCCAGTTAAATACATCACAAGTGAATATGTAGTCATGTGGGGAGACAAACCTGGATGTCCTGAATAGATAACTCCTTAGGATGCCTGGAAACTATCATGGAATATTACTTGCCCTAGTAGCTTTAGGATGCTACTTGTATGTTTTTAGATTGTAGTGTAGGGTCTTTGTGGGCTACTTTGTCCAATGAGGGTTTTCTAGGTGGCTTAGTAGTAAAGAATTCACCTGCAAAGCAGGAGACCTCCTGCAATGCAGAAGACTCAGGCTTGATCCCTGAATCATGAAGATCCCCTGGAGAAGAAAATGGTAACCCCTTCCAGTATTCTTGCTTGGGAAATTCCATGGACAGAGGAGCCTGGTGGGCTATAATCCATGGGATTGCAAGAATTGGACACAAGTTACTTTCTAAACCACCACCACTGTACAATGAATTTTTTATCTTGAGGTTGTGCCCAAACCAAAAACCTTACATTTTAAAAGAGAATGATTTTAAAAAGAAAAAAAATACATAGAGAAAAATATTTTAATTTTGAATTTCAATGAAATTAAAGTTAGAATATTACATAAGGATCCATATGCTAACCTTCACTTTTCCTCATTCTGCGTGTGCCTCATTATTATCTCAAATACATGATGGTCCACTTAACATATTTTTTTTTGAGAAACAAAGAAAGTGCAAGAGTCAAGTCTTTAGTAAAATATTACTATACTTAATGAAATAGCCAAAATTAGTAAATGATAGAAATTCACCTTTATCATCAGAGTTTAGTTTTGTAAAGTGAAATTAGCTTTTCTTTAAATTTCCAAACTGGAAACATGTAGTTTTTGAGAATAAGATAATTAATGAGTAAATGTTTTTACCTAGCTCAGTTTTATGTACAAAGCTATAGTTTTGGTTCTCTTCTTTCTGTACTGGCTCTAGTAGTTGGCTTTTTATATCCATTTATTCAAATTTGGCCATAGGACAGTGGGTAACAGCATAGCAGTGGCAGAAAAAAGTCACAGCTGGTGGAGAAAAATGACCTTCTTCAGGAGCACCCTGGCTTCCCCTTCTGCCAATCAACTCAGCTCACAGTGAGCCTGACCCAGAAAAGTGATCAGGTCAGATAGGAAAGAAGAAAACTTCTGCTTCTTTCGTTTTTATCCTTTTGACTTAGAAAGTCTTAAATGGATTTAATGCCTCCATTCATTCTGGGATACTAATTAAAAAAAAAAAAAAAGAAAGAAAGAAAACACCTCTCTAAACAGGGAGAAACATATGAGAAGTTATGAAGGAAATAGTCGATTTAAAAAAGGGGCCCAAAGACATTTATGATTGCAAATGAATGCTTATCAGCACGTTTCCTTCTAGGATAAACTGAGGTATCTAAATGACCTCTTCTCATTTTAATTGCCCCAGTGTTAATGTTAAATGTAAAAATAAACATTTACAAATCTCATTTTCTCATGAAAAGATAGCAATTATTTTAGATGGAAATTTTTGACCTCTAAAGAGAAAAAAAAAATAGACCTCACTAACATAAAGACATATGCAGCTAAATATAGACTTATTGAAACATACAAAAACAAACAAAAATGCCTAGCATTAACTTTGACCTTGATCTCTCATTTTACACTCTCATCAAAAAATAGTTAACAATGTGCTTATCCCCACTGTGCTCAGTAAGGAAGGTACGGATGCAACAGAGACGATTTGACACTGGGTCAAAGAAACCTGCTAAAGGCAATCTAACCTTGCCTTTGCAAACCACATTATTTTGCATAGTTTTTCCCCCAGTAAGTCATGCCAGTACCTTAGAAATGGAGATTCACCTCCACATTATTTTAGTCACTAGTATTCTCATAACGGCCTTCCCAGGTGGTAAAGAATCTACCTACAAAGCAGGAGACCTCGGTTCAATTCCTGGGTCTGGAAGTTCACCTGGAGAAGGGATAGGCTACCCACCCCAGTATTTTTGGGCTCCCCTAGTGGCTCAGAGGGTAAAGAATCTTCCTGGAATGTGTGAATCCTGGGTTCAATTCCTGAGTTATGAAGGTCCCCTGGAGGAAGGCATGGCAACCCACTCCAGTATTCTTGCTTGGAGAATTCCATGGACAGAGTAACCTGGCGGGCTACAGTCTTTGGGGTCTCAGAGTCGGATGTGACTAAACACAGCACAGTATGATTCTTTTTAGTGGAAATTTTGAAAATATTTTTATTCTGTATTAATTGTAATATTCTTCTTCATTCGATCATACAGTTAGGTACTTGACTAATCACTGTGTGCTTAATGTCCAAACATAGCATACCTGAATGGAGCATTCTCTCCCCGGCCGAACACCCTCACCAGCATTAGGCTGTGTACTGACCAGGAGAGAATGTGAACAAGTCAATTGCTTTAGTGGCACTGGTACTTATACAGGGAATAATTATTCTGATAGAACATATATTACATTTTGTGGTGGAGAATTATGATTATAGGCATTTAAAATGCATGGAATGTTTCTGCTTTAACTACGTGGTCTGGAAGGCCTTTTTTTACACAAGGCTTATTTATGCTCAGAACTCTAAATTTACCATGTCGTTTTAACACATTCTTGGGGGCTGACAGAGCTGGAATACTTTCATAGGCTAATATAAGTGGACACACAGAGGTGCCAAAGTGCATTAGGAAAATGAAAATCTATTCTGCTTCACGGTTGAATTTACCCTTCTCCAGAGACTGAATTTATTTGCATATTTTATTTCAAATATATGTGAGTTACACTGAAGAAGGTTTGAAATTAAGTAAATGCCACAATTAAATGACAGACATGGCAATGACACACCTAGTAGCCTCTCATAAATTTTTCTTTTCATAGGAATTTGCATTTTTCTTACTTTTTTGATTAAAAAAAAATCTGTACTGTAAAAGTGAGTGAAATATTATTGGTAAAGGTTGGCCACTGACAGGTTTATTTGAGAATTACTGTTTGTGTTACTGGTACTTTTTGAAGAGTTAAAAGATAAATTGAATCAAAATATAGGTAAAACTATACAGTTTATTTTTCTAAGGGGTTCCTTTTGCTAAATATTCTTTCCTAAATCTGTTCATGACAGTCTGGTTCTGAATATTTTCTAATATTGAGGTCATTGGAAACATTTTACAGATGATCAACTTACTATTTAATGGCTTCCTGGTGGCTTAGATGCTAAAGAATTTGCCTGCAATGTAGGAGCCCTGGGTTCTATCCATGGGTGGGGAAGATACCCTGGAGAAGGGAATGGCTCCCTTCTCCAGTATTCTTGCCTGGAGAATTCCATGGACAGAAGAGCCTAGCTGGCTACAGTCCATGGGGTTGCAAAGAGTTGGACATGACTGAGTGACTAACACATATTTATTAAAAAAAAAAAAGACATTATTATACCATGTATTTATCATTACTCAACTAAAATTCTTTATAGCAATTTGGATCCAACTTAAAAAAAAACTTATAAATTTCAGATACATACAAATCTAAATGTGTTAATTATAAAATATGAATCCCTGCTTTTTACAAATAATAAAATAATTATTAACGCTTTGATACTTTACTGTTTTCTTTAATAATTGTAAGAAGAAATATGATATAGGTGAAATTTGCTCCTAACACCAAATAAGTATCTCATCAATTAGGATTTGTATTTATGGCTGAGAGTCATACATTTATCTTAGTGATTTAATTCTTGGTTTTGTTGTATAGATGTACACAAACACACATACATATATACATAGTAAATTGGGCAAAGGGACAAGAAAAGGGACAAATCAAGTTGTGACTTAGACTAGTTGGTTGTTGTGGGAAGTTTATTGATCTCTGTTGATAGGAAAGAGTATCTGTGTCTCCCAAAACTTCATGTGTTGAAACACTTAAGCACTAACCCCTAGTATGATGGTATGTGGAACTGAGACCTTTGGGAGGCAATTAAATTACGAAAGTGTAGCTACTATGATGAGACAAGTGTCTTTGTAAGAAGAGCAAGAAAGATGTTGCTTCCTCTTCCTCTCTATCCTGTGAGAACCCAGCAAAACAGCTGTCTGCAACCCAAGAGGAGAGCTGTCACCAAGACCTGAGTGTGCTGGCATCCTGATCTCAGGCTTTCTAACCCCAGAATTATGAGAAGTAAATTTCTATTGCTCAAGCCACCCCATCTATGATATTTAGTACAGCAAAAACACTAAACTGTGTTCTCTTAACTTGTTTCCTCCTCAACTAATAAGAGATGTTAATCATACAAACTAAAAGAATTTGGAGGGAAGTGCACCTTTTATTTTCTACCCATTAATTTCTGGGTCACTTATCTATTAATTTCTCCCTTACTACATGAAAAGTGGCTGCTGTAAATGAACTGTAAGTCTGTGGTACCAAGTTGACTAAATAGTGCTGTAACAATGTAAATTATAAGCTTTATAGTATTATAAAAAATAATGCAGTGTATATTCCTTCAAATTGATGTTCCTATGTAAGATTTTGTATAATTTTCTTGTATCATGCTTGTCTACATAAGCCCATCACAATAAGGAAAATCTACGAATTAATCATATAATTAATATGATCTAAAAACAAAATTTAATCCTGTCATCCAATAACTTCATGCCTACCTTCATGGCTTTTTTGATTTGCAAATTCCCAATTTTTCTTAAAAATACACAAATGGTAGCTTTTTATTTTAATGTCTTAACTTTTGTGCTGCCATCCTTCTCCTCTTTTTTGTATTACCCTCCCACCAATATTTCCTCTTTGCTTATTTAACTTTCTCATTAAAGTCTGCCAAAATCCCTTGAGAATAACACTGAATGTTTGCTGGTAGGTTGCATCTTGATGTGTTGCTTCAGTTTGAGTTTCATTACAAAATGTTGAAATTTACAAAGCATCCTATAAAAGTGTATTGTATTAGGCAGGGCACAATAGAATCAGGGTTGTAAAGGCTAACTTGCAAGTTCAACATTTCAGACAGGTTTAAGGGCATCATGGAGAAGGCAGTGGCACCCCACTCCAGTACTCTTGCCTGGAAAATCCCTTGGACGGAGGAGCCTGGTAGGCTGCAGTCCATGGGGTTGAGAAGAGTCGGACACGACTGAAGCGACTTAGCAGCAGCAGCAGCAGTAAGGGCTGCTAAAAAGATACTTTAATCATTTGAAGAAGTATTTTAGGTTATTCCTGTATCAGAAAGTTTGTAAAAGAGCCACTGTCTAAACACAGAATTGAATTTCTTTCAAGCTTTTCTATAAATCTGTTTTCCAGTTGTGATTTGCTAACCTTTAAAGTGTCCATCTGACTGTTGCTTAGTTTTAAGTGCTACTTTCAAGTCACTTTACAGGTTAATAACAGGTGTAACCTCTCAAAATGTTTTTATTCATGTGCTATTTAAATTATAGCCCATCAGCAGCAATTATTTTGAGTAAACTTAGGAGCATGGAGCATTTTACATTTGATGTGTCTTTTGCATTGATTGAAGGAAACTGTGAAAGATCTGTGGTCAACTCTTTGGTTCAATTTGTAAAGAATAATTAATGAATTACTGAACTGCATTTTTGAAAGTTAGTATTGATTTACATTTAAGAGTAGACAATGCATATGATATTATTGATTAGCAAAGTGAATAAATTTTTAAATATCATTTCCTCATGCAGTATGGTTTCATTATTCCAACACTCTTCCACCCAATTTTTTAAATTGTGATTGAACACTTAGTCTATAGGCCACGTAATAAAGTTCTACCAAACACCTATATGCTATTCTTTCTTGTTCTTTAATGATCAATCTATCAGTCCATTGGACCATGAGTTCCTTGAGATTCTATCATGTTGTTCTCCTGGACCAGGCGTTGAACAGCTCTTATTAATTAGTTGACATTAGAATCATCTTTTTATTTCCCCAAGTAGCACTGCTGAGTTGTGCTTTACTCATTCTCTATAATTAGGGGATATTAGGAATTCAGTGGGGGAAACTATAGAGAAAAATATATAATCAGGAAAAGGGCAATAGTTATCACCTTGCTGTGCTTAAAATTTTCTATTTTTCTGATTTTATAACAAATCTCCTACAGTTTATATGAAACCTTATTAAAATAATAATAATTAATAAAGTGCCTACATTCCAAAATTCCCAAGTTGTTTTCGCCTCCTGTTGCATCATAGCACAATTTAAAGGCAGGAAAGAAATGAGTTTAAGTCCAGGACAAATATCTTTTTCTCACAAAGCAATTTAAGGACTTTTGCATATGATCAAAGAACTACTGGTATTAAACTTTGAGAAGCAGTGTCAAACAAACAACAAGCACCAGAAGGCTGGAATTTAATTAATGCCACAATTGGTATTATATATATATATATATAAAATATATAAGAATTTATCAGTTCAGTTTAGTCGCTCAGTTGTGTCTGACTCTTTGCAACTCCATGGACTGTGGCATGCCAGGCCTCCCTGTCCATCACCAATTCCCAAAGCCTACTCAAACTCATGTCCTTCATGTCTGTGATGCCATCCAACCATCTCATCCTCTGTGCTCCCCTTCTCCTCCTGCTTTCGATCTTTCCTAGCATCAGGGTCTTTTCCAATGAGTTGGTTTTTCACATCACATGGGCAAAGTATTGAAGTTTCAGCTTCAGCATCAGTCCTTCCAGTGAATATTCAGGACTGATCTTCATTAGGATGGACTGGTTGGATCTCCTTGCAGTCCAAGGGACTCTCAAGAGTCTTCTCCAACACCACAGTTCAAAAGCATCAATTCTTCAGCGCTCAGCTTTCTTTATAGTCCACCTCTCACATCCATACATGACTATCGGAAAAACCATAGCTTTGACTAGACTGACCTTTGTTAGTAATGTCTCTGCTTTTTAATATGCTGTCTAGGTTGGTCATAGCTTTTCTTCCAAGAAGCAATCGTCTTTTAATTTCATGGTATAAATTCATATGCTATTTAGCATAAGAGGATAGTTAACTTGGAATGAGACTTGAAAGTAAATCTAGAGTATATTCACTGTAGGGTAGCTTCTATCGAGCAGCATTCTTGGTATAGCTTTTGATCAGTAATTATTTCATTCTCTTCAACTCTCTGAAGTCCTGACCCACTGATGGCCTTGTTCATTGTAACTACTATGTTTAGGAGTGCCTGCAATATTTATGGTGTCCTCTTAATTTCAAAGGACTTGACTAATACCTAGTTGCCCACCTATCATTAATTTTGCTTCCTCTTGCATTTCTTGGATGGTGTCTGATAATAATGGTCATATTTTAAATTTCAGCACCTTTTCTCTCTGTGGCAAATCCAGTATACTAACATGCTGTGGGTTTGTAATTATGCATCAAATTTGATGCCTAAATGAACACTCCTCAATATCAATGTGTATGCAAATCAGCTGGTAAGCTTGCTAAAATGCAGATTCTGATTTAATGGGTCTAGTGTAAAGCCTGAGATTCTGCATTTCAATAAGATCCTGGGTGATGCTTGATTTGAGTAGTTACTCTAAGCATAGAGACTGAATGGTAGAAATTATACACTAAAATAAACAATAGATGCTCCAAAGCACCCTCACCTGAGGATAGGTTGGTGAATTGCTCATTGGTTCATTGTCATATACAATTTAAAAGAAGGAGGGTCTGTGACATAAAACTAAAGAAAAAATTAATGTTTCTTTTAAGAGAATGACACATGTTGAAAAGAAATGCATTTATTTCCTCTGATATTATATGGTAAATAATTGACTAAAATACACAAAAATTAACATATTATTCAATTTGTAAAACTAGGCATTTAAAAGAAATTTAAATAAACTTTCAAATTATGTTTTTTGTAGGGATAACCTTTATACTAGGGCTTCCCTGTGGGCTCAGTGGTGAAGAATTAACCTGCCAATGCAGGAAACACAGGTTAGATCCCTGGGTCAGGAAGATTCCCTGGAAAAAGAAATGGCAACACACTCCAGTAGTCTTGCCTCAGAAATCCCATGGACAGAGGATCCTGGCAGGCCACAGTCCATGAAGTCATGAAAGAGGTGGATATGACTTGGCAACTAATCAACAACAGCAGTGTTTATACTGTCAAAGTTATTAAAGCTTAGACTCCACTTAGTTTTTTTGGACTATTCCCTCCAAATCTATTTTCTCATCTGTAAAATGGAGACAGTGTAATTATGGGACTTCCCTGGTAGTTTAGTGGTTAACACTTTGACTTCCAGTACAGGAGGTATGACTTCTGGTTGGGAAGCTGATATCACACATGCCTCTAGACTGAAAAAATCAAAGTTATAAAATGGAAGCAATATTATAAAAAAAAATCAGTAAAACCTTTAAAAATGAAAAAAAATATATGATTATATGAGTAATATGCCTAGCACATAGTGAGTATTCAATAAATAGAATTCATTTTAATTATGGGCACACTTATTACCTTTACCCAAAGTTCAAAATTAAGAAATAAGGGCATTTATTAAAATGGTCATAAATTATGACTTTTCTAGAATAGCCATAACCCTGATATCCCAGTTGTCAGAGTAAGCTATGGATCTAAAAACAGACTTTGAAGTCAGATTTGAGTGTATACCTAGACCCTTGATTATTTTGCTTAGCTTTCATGAGCCTTGGATTTAGCATCAATCTTAGTATAAGTAAGATGATGGATGTAGGTCCCAATATGGTGACCAACTCAAATAGAGGTCCAGGTATCTTGAGAGAAAAAAATGACATCTTGAACACAAAGAAGTTTAAAGCAGATTAATTGATTATAAAATAATTAAAATACTACACCCTATCAAGGGGAAGGTCTTAAGAGTGATGCTGTAAAAGCTCAATAAGTGTCATTAGTATTCTGTAAATGAAGTGAAAGGTACATATTTTCAGTGATCAAAAGTGACTGATGTAAAGCCAAGACCAAAGACATCAAGGGGGAAAAGTAATTATGTTGGTCAAAATGCAAATACCCCGGGATCTTGGGAATAAGAAACAGTATATTTTAATATTTTTAAGAAGACAAAATTAATAAACCTGAATGAAAATAGATGCTTGTAAATAGATGAACTTTAGTTCTGAGGGCTTCCCTGATGGTTCAGTGAGTAGAGTTTGCCTGCAATGCAGGAGGCCCAAGTTCAATCCTTGGGTCAGGAAGATCCCCTGGAGAAGGAAATGGCAACTCACTCCAGTATTCTTGCTTGGGAAGTCCCATGGACAGAGGATCCTGGCAGACTGCAGTCCATGGCATCACAAGAGTCTGACACAGCTTAGTGACTAAACCTAATTAGTTCTGAAGCCAAGCCCCATCTGTTAAAGTCCTTGCATATTGTGATTAACTTCTTTAAAATCTTCTGGTGTCATGTTATCTTCTTAAGACAGGAAAAAAATGGAGAAAAAGCACAATAATGCATCAGCTACCTTGAGAAATAATCTCAAGACTGTCTGCAAGAACTAATAGTGGACATTATTAAACAAAAGGGTTGAGTGAAGGGGGCAAGTTATAAAATGCTATTCAAAGTTGAACTCTTTAGAAGATATTTCCTAAGTAATGATGGCCTCACTGAAGCCTGGGGTGGATATTGTTATATTCCTTTTCATTCCTGTAACTCTGTGGAGTCAAGATAATTGGTACTCAGAATGTACATCTTAGAAATTGAGACATATCAGTGAGGCAATACTGAGAACCAATATAAAGCCTTGTGTTTGTGTGGTTCGTGATGATGAAATAGAAGGCAACTAATTCAATCTCATATTCAAAAATTTAAGAAAACTATTGATCATTTAATATAGGCCAGATGCTGTGCTAAAATATATATGTCACATGGCTCATGTCTGCATGGAATAGAAACTCATGTACCTGAATTACTATAATCTCAGTGTTTATGCTAAATAAAAATGTGTTTGTGTATAATATGTATACACACGATTATAATTTATATAAACTTATGTGTAAATTTATACATTATATATATATTTATAACATATTCTTAAGACATAATATGTAATATATATGAATAAGAATCTATATAAGAAAAGGAGTAGGGGCCAGGACGGGCATTGTAGGGAAGAGAAAAAAAGAACATGTATGTAAAAGTACAAAAATCTTTTATTTTGCTTTCGTGTACTGTGTGTGAGATAAACAATAGCATTGCAAGACTGGAATGATAGATTAGAATTCTGTTATGAAAGATTGAATTCTATTCCAGTCACTTTGGCTTTTATTTTGGGGAAAGTAGGAAACTATGTGAATTTCCTAAGCATTAGAGAATCATGATCAAGACTTTGGGTTAGATAGGTAAATCTGACAATAATGGAAAGAGATAGGAGTTGTCAATGGCCAAGACTGGAGGTGATGAGAGCCTGCCCTAGGGTAGTAGCAACGGGAATAAGAAACTGAAAACTCAGCCACTGAAGATCTCATCAATTTTCATAGAGATTGCTTCCTCTTAAAAACTGACCTTTGTTAATTACAAGAATTCACAAAGTTACAACAGACCTCGTAGCTACTGTGATCACTCTTGCTTATTTCTCTCCTTGCATACTATATTTCACTATATAAATGGGGGCTTTACTTAAATGATAAAACCAGAATAAATGAGTATGAAAAAATTTTCAGGGTATTCTCCAAAATTTAACTTTTATGGCCTGAATTATTCAGGTATATGTAAAATTATTTTCATTGAAAGAGCCTGTCTAGAAGATGAGGAATAAAATAAAATTACTGTATAAAAATATACATCAGTGTTTGAATTGCATGTCACCAATCATGGAAACACTTTATATGCATTATTTTGTTTAACCTTCACAAAAACCTTTGAGACGGTAGTAATGCTAGTCATACATAACAAAAGTTCAGATAAATTTAGGGAATTTCAGTAAATTGAAAACACAGGTTGTTGATTTAAAAGTCCTGGTGTTTTCCCTTATGGCAAGCCTCTTAGCCTTACCATTCACAATTGCAACTTCTCAAATGTTTCTTCTTGAATAGGGAAAATTAAGAACTAATTTCAGAATTATTAATTTTTAGAAACTAAAAATAAATCTATACATGTTAAGAAATGTTAGTGCAAAACCTTAAGGAGTTAATTATAGTCGGTATAACTATAGGTAGGATTTTCCCAGTGGCTCAGGGTAAAGATTCCACCTGCAATGCAGGAGACACATGGGATTGATCCCCAGGTAGAGAATATCCCTGGAGAAGGAAATGACAATCTACTCTAGTATTCGTGCCTGGGAAATCTCATGGCCAGGGGACCCTGGCAGGCCACAGTCCGTAGGGTCACAAAGTGCAGGACAAGACTTAGTGACTAAACAGCAACAGCAGCTACGTAACAATGACTACAGACAAGGGGTAGTACAGGGTCAAACCTTATGGAAATTTTGAAACATTATTGGCAAAATGTTAGAGATTATTATGACAAAGTATCTAATTCAATAGATGTAAAACATTGATTGAATGCTACTAAATAAGTAATTTATGCATGTAAAAAGAAAATTTAAGGGACATAAGTATAAATTATTAATATATGAATTCTGATGCCATGTTATTTAAAAAATTCAGTGAACATTTATTGGATTCTTAATGTGTGCAAGATATTATAATGAATTCTCAGGGAGAAACAATAATTATGTGGATTCTATCCTCAGGAAATTCACAAGAGAGAAGTACATTGGATTTATTCCAAAGATATATATTATAGGACATACAATTATAAGCACTACTGAAAAATTTAAAATAGTGTTCATAGTAGATTAACTCCTCATGAAGTAGATGATGCTTCATGGAGAAAGGATATGAATTTAAATAATGGATAAAATTTTTTCTTGGACATTTGATGAGAAGGGCATTGCACTGTAATTGAGACATGACTTTAAACACAATATTTACAGTTTGGAATGCAGATGTGATTAATTGTGGTCTACATTTTAGGAAGAAAATGAGGAGGCATTGTGGGATTTAGACTTGGAAAAGTAATTTGAAACTAGATCGTGTGGAGCCTGATATAACCTCTTAAGGAATTTAAACTTTATTCTATTAAATATTTTGACTCCATAGATCGATAGAAGCATTTGAACTTGTAGTCACCTGATTGATGGTCTATGACTATTAATCTATCAGTAGATAAAAGATTCATAATATGAAAGAAGATATTAGAGAGAAAAAAAAAAACAAGATCAGTTAGAATAATTTTAGATTAAGCTAGACATGAAGTGCTGAGATCCTAAAGTACAAGAGATAAACACAAAAATAAAACAACAAAGTTTGTTATCTAACTGGGTTTTTGGTAGGAATCAGGAGAACTTAAAAGTTTTGAGGATGGGTGAGTAGGATAATTTTTGTTTGTTTGTTTTTAACATTTAAAAACCTAGAGAGAACTGTAGAGGAAGAAAAATAATTTCCCTCCCTTCTATCTTTCTAGGTTTTTGGCTGATACCTCCCTTTAGTAAAAGATAGGTTAATGAGAGAAAGACGGAAATGCTGTTTTGTTGTTGTCTAGTTGCTAAATTGTATTCGACCCTTGCGACCCCATGGGCTGTTTCAAGAGGAAGGGGACATATGTATACCTGTGGTTGATTCATGGTGACGTATGGCAGAAACCATCATAATGTTGTAAAGCAATTACCCTTCAATTAAAGAAAATTCATACTGGAGTGGTTGCCATTTCCTTTCCCGGGGATTGTTCCGACTCAGGGATGGAACCCATATCCCCTGCACTGGCAGATGCATTCTTTATTACTAGCGCCAAACATATGGAGGCAGAAGATATGGGTAATGGGGAACCAGTTTGGGGAAACTATGGGAAAAAACATGGTGAACAAGTATAAGCTTGTTATACAGGCTTAGGCAGGAACCTTCTCCACTGGAAGGGTTCTACTGATCTAGTCATTCTCCTTTTCTTATTACAGAGGGAAACACCCCTGTAAATGAAGATTTGTAAAAGGAAAATAAAGTTTTGATGTTTTTCCACAGATGTTCAGGCTTCCCTGCAAACTTGAAATAGACAGCAAATAGTGCAATAATAATAATAGTCATAAAAAACAGGCAAAATACTTAAAACACATGGAAAACACTACTTGTAAATGTTATTTACAAAAGGGTAACCTCTATTAGGTTTACAGAGCTTCTCCTTTGTATGGTGTTTCTTAAAAATAAGCAGTCTAAAATAATCCTTATGTCAAAGAGGAGTATTTCGGATTGACAAATTATGCTCTCCTTCAGAACCATATAATTTTAGGGGTAAATGAGAATATTGATTTAATCTATATCAAATTATATATAATGGCAGTTATTCAACAAGTAATTTGAGTTATGAAACTGAAGTGGATGATGGGGATGAGGGCTGGATATTTAGTGATAAGACGTATCAAATAGCTGTGAAATTAATGCTGTGTAATTGTATTGTTTAGAAACAGATTGGAAAAAAGCAATGGGGCATATTTCTTTTTGTTGGGTTATAGTAAGCAAATGGTGGTTGGGAAGAAAAGGAAATTTTCAAAATAAGTTTTATAGAAATAAAAGAAGGAGCAAGTTTAAAAAAGGATCAGGGAAAAACAAAACTGAGAAAGAAGTCATTTCAGAGATCTTTAGTACATTTAGAACACACTTTACTCAAAGTGTATGGGTCAAAAGTGAGAGGTGTTTAGGACAATGAAAGGGAGTTCCTTGAAAGCAAAGATCATCTTATTTATTGTTATGGCTTTCGATCCTTGTATAGTTCCTGGTACTCGGTAAAAATGAATGATTAAAGATTTCTCAGAGGTGAGAACTGATGAAAGACAATGAGAAAGAATGAAATCAAGATCATATATTGAGAAAGTAGACTTTAAGGATGGTTTCCCTGAAAGGAAAATTGAACAAAAAATATATTGTTGAAGTGCTTAGAAAGACAGATTGTAAAAGTATCCACCTTGGTGACTTTGATAATTTTTTCCAAGTTGTAGAAAGAGAAGTCATCTATTGAAATGTTGAAATTGATTAGATTTGGGATTTAGAAAAAAGCTGATAATGAATGGGGAAATAATAGACAGGCAGAAATGGATAAACAGAAAAATTAGTGATGATCTGTTGTAGTAGGATAGCATGATTCTAAGTTGTCTCAGTAAAGATAATTTTGTGACTTCTTACAGTTATGTTTGATTGCAAGTGGGCTATGTATATATATATATATATATATGTATACATATATAAATATATATCATATATTATAAAATTTGAGCATCTTGGCTTGATTTTTAAATAAACTCATATTTTTATAATGTTGACATTGTTATTCTACTTTATTATACATTCAAAGGTAGAGAATATCTACAAAAGACTATGAAGAAATAGTTATTCCAAGGAAACTTCCAGTGAGTAATGTATTATTTTTCCATCAAGTTAATTGTTATCCCCAACTCCTCTTGCAATTGCAAAGTTAACAGATTTACATACATAGATATTTCCGGTTATAAAGGAAATTTATACTCTAAAATAATGTCAAATTATTTAACATCTTTAACAAAGCAAACTACTAGGAAAAGCAAAAGAGACCTTTTTTTGTAATTTCATGAATGACATTAAAATTTTTTTTTTAAATTCAATAATTTTATTTGGAAAATTTTTAGAATATTATGACTGAGTTATAGTCGGTGACTGATGAAGTAACCAAAGAAAGTAAATGTTGATTTCTAGTAACATTAAAAAAAATGAGTTCAGCGTTTTTTTTTTTTACCATAATTATGCACATAAAAAGCACTGGTGGTATCTTTTTAGCATTTCTTTAAAAATTTCAGGCCTGAATGATAAAGGAGGATGAAGGAAAAGAATCAAAAGAATCTAAGGTCTGTGGTGATACCCTCTAAATAAACTAATTCTAGTTGATCCTTAAGTACAGTGAAGATGTAATGGGAAAGAAATTAAACCTGTAACAATTTTAACTACTCTTTATATCCATGTTTATTTGGCTTGTTAGTATTTCTCAAATATATATTCCTGTATCCTGATTTTTTCCAAAAGATTTTTCTGTTTCCCTAGGGATGTGTAGAAAGCAGTGTTATTCATTGTGTAATTAAAAGGCATGAGATTGTGCTTGCAGCTTTCCTTTGTAATCTGTACAGAGGATTTAAGCCATCAGGTTCACCACTAAATAGAGTTGAATTGGACTACCCAAAGATGGTTATCCAGTTGAAACTTCTAACATCAGTGCTTAGCCTTTTGAACCATGGATGAATGCAGCCTCTTAAATCTGATCCAGATATGACTCAGTTACTACCTCTGAAGGTTTTCTTTGCAGGTAAAGGCATTCCTGGGATTCATTGCTTAGGTTTGATTTGAGATCATGAATTAGGTTTGACTTTAGACAGTCTTCTTTTAGAAAATGTTATCTATTTTTGGAGAATTCCTTAAGTAGGAAAGTTGCTACTTCTTGTAACACAGGAAGTTTAAGTGAAAGTCAAGTCACTCAGTCGTGTCCCACTTTTTGTGACCCCAGGGACTGTAGCCTACGAGACTCCTCCATTCATGGGATACTCCAGGCAAGGATACTGGAGTGGATTGTCATTTCCTATTCCAGGGGATCTTCCTGACCCAGGAATTGAAACCTGGTCTCCCACATTGCAAGCAGACACTTTTACCATCTGAGCCATCAGGGAGTTTAGGATTTCCTTAAATCCCATATTCTTCTGCTGTAACTCTTGGTGTACTGACGCCTGTTGGGAAGGGTTAAGTGTCTGCTACTGATGCTGCTATAGAATTCAAGGTAAGGATGAAAGAAATGAACCACGATACTGTCTGTTTCTGAGGAATCCTGACACTGTCATACCAGGAAAGTCACAGAGCAATACCATGATTTTAGGTACTGAACATTGTAATAAGCACTTGGTCTAGGTTTGTGTAATGTGGGGAGTTTATTGAGTAAGTCTCTTCCTTCAGGTGTGCTAAGTGGAAGCCAATAAACAGTGACCTGCCACCTCCCCCTCCCAAAGTCTGATAGTAAAACTAATAATCTTTTGCTGTTCAGCTTCTTGGCTCTGAACAAGTGAGAGGATGTTCAGATCCTAGAACAAATAAGGTATACAGGCATTTGAGTTTTTTCAGTTTTATACATCATATTTAATGTCTATGTCCTTTTACACTCACAATTCTAGAAGAAATGGGTACTGTCTCATTCATTTGAATGTACTACAATAGCAGACTGCAGATTGCCATTTTTTAGAGGTAATTGATGATACACTTCAATGGTAGGCCTCATTCATTCATTTGTTCATACATTTCTTTAATTACAGAATCATGCTGAATGTTCTGTTAGCTGCTGAAGATATAAAGACAGGCTCCCTAATACTTACAGATTTTTTCACATTGTAAGTGGTAGGAAGAATGGAGAAATTACAATGAGAAATATTAGTGGCTAAATTGGACATGCCCAGATAGAAAAGGACAGTTGAGAAATGTAGATTTGGGAAACGCTCTAAGTGTCTTTGGGTATCTTTCATAGATAATAACTGGTTAACATCATGGCACTGGAGTTAGTTTTGAGGTGTACCAGACTGCTACTTGACAACTGCATGACATGGAGCAAATTCTTTATTTTCTCTTAGTTTATTCATCTTTATAAAGGATATAATAATAATTCCTGATTTCTAGTGTATATTTGAAGATTGTCAGGTAATGCATTGATCACATTTTGTGGCACACAGAAAATAATTAGCATGTGGCTGTTATTATTATTCAGTTCAGTTCAGTCACTGAGTTGTGTCTGACTGTTTGCGACCCATGGACTGCAGCACGCCAGGCTTCCCTGTCCATCACCAACTCCAGGAGCATACTCAAACTCATGTCCATCAAGTCGGTGATGCCATCCAACCGTCCCGTCCTCTGTCATTCCTTCCTCCTCCCATCTTCAATCTTTCCCATTATCATTATTACTATTAAAATCATTTCTTAAGTGTTATCCAGTTTCCATTTTCAAATAAGCAGATAGTATCTATACTTAGTTTTATTTTTATGTATAAAATTAATTTTTACAACATTTGGTTTTCCAGGGATCTGAGTCTTGCAGATCATATTATCTTTAAAAGTAAATTTTTTGTCAAGTAAGTAAATAAGACATTCTTTTTCCAAGATTAGTCATGTTTAGATTGAGGCAAAGCGAGAGTAGATTGCTGACCTACATTGCCTATCTGTGGTCAACTCAAACCAGAAATTGCCCCCCTTAACTCCTCTCTCTGTTCTGCGCCCATTATATCATGTTCACTTGCTTAAAATAATTAGTTTGCTGCCTGCCAAGTCCTTTTAGACAGTCTATGAAGGTTGTTAAGGAAATATGTCATATTCTAATAATTTAGAAGTTAGTTAAATCCATGACTAAGGAAGACATGTAGACTGAATCCTCAACTGAGAAGAGTACAAACTGGCAAAGTAAGCCATGCCAAACTGGGCCTTGAAGTGAAGTGTTGAGCAGTTTTCTTCATAGAATAAACCATGTACAATATTAAAAACTGCATCAGGAAATTCCTAGTAGAGGAAGCTGACCCTCCTTAATTTGCCTTCAAATGTGCAATCAGTATGTTTTGTTCCTTGGGTGTAACTTATGATAATGTGACAGAGAAACCCCATCTACCACTTTGTGAGTCATCCTTAATTTATATGGAAGATATGCCACCAGGTTAATTCTTTTAAAGTAATTTTGAATTTACTTTGGTCATAGTTATTACTCAAAAAACAAACAAAAATGAAATTCCCTAGCTATAATTCAGATTTCACTCAGAGCTGTAGTGGAATGGATTTGTCATGAATAGATTTTAACTTAACAATCTTTATGAGTGCCCCAATCAAGTAGCCACTATTTATGTAATTGCTAAATGTTAAAGTGTAGCTATTCTACATTTCAATGTGTTGTAACTATAAAAGTCACATCAGAAGTTGAAGATTTATTAGAGAAACTGTTTGTATAACTCATCCATGATTTTGCATTGATTACATGCTGAAATGATATTTTTGATAAATTGAACTAAATAAAACATATTAAAATTAATTTTACCTGTTTTTTTTTACTGTTTGATTAAAGTAGCCACTAGAAAATTTTAAATGAAATATGTGACTCCTAGTTATTGCTGTTTTAGATATATTATTATGAATACCTTAAGGAATAGTATGCGTTAGTGATTCTTTCAAATATTTAAGAAATTTTATTGGTGCAAGGTTGAAGTCTTAAAGTAAGTTATATTTAAAGTCAAATTTTTCCCTTTTATATTTATATATTCCTAAAACATTTCTGATAATTCAGTTTCTGATAACAAAAATAATGCATACATGTTTATATGCTATAAATAATATTAATCATAATGAAAGGTTGTTGCTGAGCCATGAAAGATGCTGGGATTCTTGGCCTCCAGAGGAGAGGAATTCAATCCAGGGCCAATGATGAGGCTTGATTACACAGAGATTTTGTGTAATAAAATTTTATTAAAGTATGAAAGAGAGAATGCTTCTTATATAGACATCAAAAGGGGGCAGAAAGAGTGCCCCCTGCTAGTCTTTAGCTCAATGTCATACAGCTATTTGCAGTCAGCTAATTAGAGACAGGAAATGTCTTAAAACTCAGAGACTGGGTCTAGGGTAAATAAATAGTTCATTAACATTGCTTAAGACAAACATTTCATGCAAAGATGAGCACAATAAAGGACAGAAATAGTATGGACCTAGCAGAAGCAGAAAATATTAAGAAGTGCTGGCAAGAATACACAGAACAACTATACAAGAAGATCTTCATGACCCAGATAATTCCGATGGTGTGATCACTCACCTAGAGCCAGACATCCTGGAATGTGAAGTCAAGTGGGCATTAGGAAGCATCACTACAAACAAAGCTAGTAGAGGTGATGAAATTTCAGTTGAGCTATTTCAAATCCTAAAAGATGATGCTGTTAAAGTGCTGCACTCATGTCATGCCAGCAAATTTGGAAAACTCAGCAGTGGGAAAGGTAAGTTTTCATTCCTACCCCAAAGAAAGGCAATGCCAAAGAATGCTCAAACTACCTCACAGTTACACTCATCACACATGCTAGCAAAGTAATGCTCAAAATTCTCCAAGCCAGGCTTCAACAATACGTGAACCATGAACTTCCAGATCTTCAAGCTGGTTTTAGAAAAGGCAGAGGAACCAGAGATCAAGTTGCCAACATCTGTTGGATCATTGAAAAAGCAAAAGACTTCTAGGAAAACATCTACTTCTGCTTTATTGACTATGACAAAACCTTTGTGTGAATGAAAACAAACTGTAGAAAATTCTTAGAGATGTGAATACAGACAACCTTACCTGCCTCTTGGGAAATTGGTAGGCAGGTAAAGAAGCAACAGTTAGAACTGGACATGGAACAATAGACTGGTTCCAAATAGGGAAAGGAGTACATCAAGGCTGTATATTGTCACCCTGTTTATTTAACTTATACACAGTGTACATAATGCAAAATGCTGGACTGGATGAAAAACAAGCCAGAATCAAGATTGCTGGGAGAAATATCAATAACCTCAGATATGCAGGTGACACCACCCTTATGGCAGAAAGTGAAGAAGAACTAAAGAGTCTCTTGATGAAAGTGAAGGAAGAGAGTGAAAAAGTTGGCTTAAAGCTCAACATTCAGAAAACTAAGATCATGGCATCCAGTCCCATAACTTCATGGCAAATAGATGGGGAAACAATGGAAACGTTAGACTTTTGGGGGGGTGGGCTCCAAAATCATTGCAGATGGTGAGTGCAGCCATGAAATTAAAGATGCTTGCTTCTTGGAAGAAAAGTTATGACCAAACTAGACAGCATATTAAAAAACAGAGACATTACTTTGCCAACAAAGTTCTGTTTGTTAAAGCTATGGTTTTTCCAGTAGTCATATATGGATGTGAGAGTTGGAGTATAAAGAAATCTGAGCACTGAAGAATTGTTGCTTTTGAAATGTGGTGTTGGAAAAGACTGTTGAGAGTCCCTTGAACTACAAGAGATCCAATCAGTACATCCTAAAGGAAATCAGTCCTAAATATTCATTGGAAGGACTGATGTTGAAGCTGAGACTCCAATACTTTGGCCACTTGATGCAAAGACCTGACTCATTTGAAAAGACCCTGATGGTGGGAAAGATTGAAGACAGGAGTAGAAGGGAATGACAGAGGATGAGATGGTTGGCTGGCATCACCGACTCAGTGGACATGAGTTTGTGTAAGCTCCGGAAGTTGGTGATGGACAGAGAGGCCTGGCATGCTGCAGTCCGTGGGGTCGCAAAGAGTCAGACATGTTGAGCGACTGAACTGAAGACAAACGTTTCATAAGAAAAACGCATTGGTTAGCACTAGGTTTGAGAAAAGTTATGTTCAGGTGTAACTAGGTATATTATGGCAACACAGAATTTTAAAAGAAACCTCTTCTTAAATTTGTATAGCAAAGGGAAAAAGAATCTGACACTTGCAGTTTGTTTCCTCCTGTTGCTTGAGTGAGATAAAAAATGTCTGACACTTGCAGCCTAATTCCTCTGTTTGTAGACCCCTGGCCTTCCTGCCTGTTACCTTCTCAATAATATTAATATAGTTCTTCAAAAATTACACTTATGCCATTAATGTTGCTAATATGTTATGCATTTAGTGGTGACATACACTCACTTCTGTCTTTGCTGACATTCTAAGAAGGCCTAGAATATGTTACATTTGGAATTAAATTTAAGTAATACTTGGTTCTTCTTTTCAAATACCTAACAAAGTAGTAAGTTAATCTGACAGGAAATTATCAGTGAGAGTGTATAGAAATGCATTTTGATAGAATTAAACATAAGTTGCTATAAGAATGCAGAGACTCAGAAAATCTTCACAGCTGAGTTGAAGCTGTGTGATAGAAGCTCTGTGGACCATTTAATATTCATCAAATGAGAAAAGCTAAAAGCATTCAAGGAGCAACATTGGCCAAGGCACAGAGGTGTGAAATGCGACTTATTTATGAAATAAATGTATTTTCTGTAGCTTTCACAAAGGGAGAAATTGTTTTTGGTGAGAGGGAATAGGGAAAGGGAAGGAAATAGGGGCAAGTGCAGAGATTGGGACAGATGATGCTAAAATATGTGATTCTAAAAATAGAAGCTCTATCATATAAGAGGTGTTAAGAAAGGGGAAATTTGCTACTTGGGTTAAGTGTGATGGCAGACCTGAAGTTAGATTTCAAGAGAAGAAGAATGGAGGTGAGGAAGTCAGTTAGGAGGTTATTGCAGTTGTACAGGCAAGAATTTAGGACCACCTTAGCTAAGGGATTTGTGTTCTATAAGAGATAGGTCAGGGAATAAATACAATATAGACATCTAGGTAACACTTAGGTTTCTGTCTTGGATTATAGAATATCATTTTCAAAGGTATAGAATACAAGGAAATTATCAACATTGGCATAGGGAAGATTATTCAGTTTTGAACACAGTATTTGAGATTTCTATGACTATCTAGTCATTAATTATATATATGAGCTTGGAGATATAGGATAGGAGAGTCATTATTTAAGAAATAGTGTTTGTGGGTTGAGCTCTCTCAGAAACAAAATTCAGACAGACAAGAAGAGAGGCCCAAGAACTAAATGTTTTGATGAAAATTAGGAGATACTAATTCATTCGGACATGACTGAGCTACTGAACAACAAGGAGATATTAAAGATGTATCCAGAAAGAATTCATATTATGTATTTTTGAAACTTACTAATATTATCCATGGGTTTGGATGCTGCTGTTCAGTTGCTTGGTTGTATCTGACTCTTTGTGATGCCATGGACTTCAGCACTCCAGACTTCCCTGTCCTTCACCATCTACTGGAGTTTGCTCAAACTCATGTCCATTGAGTGGGCAATGCCATTCATCCATCCTCTTCTCCTCCTGCATCAGGGCCTTTTCCAATGAGTCATCTCTTTGTATCAGGTGGCCAAAATATTGGAGCTTCAGCTTCAACATCAGTCCTTCCAATGAATATTCAGGATTGATTTTCTTTAGAATTTACTGGTTTGATCTTTCTGTCCAAAGGACTCTGAAGAGTCTTCTCCAGCACCACAGTTTGAAGGCATCAATAATTTTGATTTATGGGTTCATTAGCCCAGGACTTTTTTAAAAAAGAGAGACAAATTAGTGAAATTTTGTAATTCACTAAATTATCATCATTTTTTCAGTGATAAATGGTAGGAACCCATACTGTTACTTAAAATTATGTAAATCAAATATATAAATGTATTTATTGGCATGTATTTTATGTCTATGACCCACAATTTCCCCAGCAACTCATAACTGATATTAACATTAGGTCTTAAGATGTCCCTTATAATGCTGACTGACAGCAGAGGTTGGGACCATGGAAAGAGTAACAAATACACAACTCTCAATTATAACTACCATTTACAAAAATCTGAATAAAATGGTAGATATTTTTGTTTCCAGATATTAAATAATGATGCTATTGAAGAATATAAAACTACTGAGGTGTTTCAACACACTTAAGCATTCTAGGGGATCAGATAACTATGACAGATGGAATTCAGCTTCTCTGCATAAGACCAACAACTTTCACAAATCTGACCCGCTCTTTGTAGATGCAACTATTGAAACTTTTATATTTCAACCATTTAGATTCTGTGAGGAAAACAGTACTGCAGGTACTGAAGACAATTTTCTGCTGCACATCAATAGTTAATAGCAAAAGTGTTTTGTGCACAAAGAAAAATCTTTAATAGTAAAATGACATAATGACTTCATATCAAATGATGCATCCTTATTGCATATAGTCCAAGTTAGATTATTTCATCATAAGAAATATATCAGAGATCAAAAAGGTGCAGATAAAACAGCCAAGAGAGTTAGAACTACATTAGAATTTACATACGATGAGTGATTGGAAAACAACCATTGCAATGTAATATAAATGAGAAAATCTTGACAAAGAGCTTTGGTTGAGAGAGTCACAAATGTGACAACTATGACAGAAAATGAGCCCAAAGTCTTCTTTATTCCTATAAAATTTACATTTTATAAAAGAGATATGGAGACTTTTGGTTTTTAACTGTGTTAGAAATATACTGATCAATGCAATTTGATAGAAATAATTAGTAGTGATTTCAGTAACATTTCTATTGATGTAATCTGTGGTCAGCTATAGGCTTTATCTCCCCAAAATTTAAAGAATAAGCAGGCTGGCAGGATTTTTTTTTAATGGACTTGTGTCATTTTTAAAGATGGATTAGAATCATTAATAATATTTTGAATTATATAATCTCATGCCATAAAATGCCATTACTCATTTGCTCTACTTAGGCAACACAAACTGCAGTTGCTGGATTGATCAGATCCGCAGCTGGATCACTTACTGGCTCATTAATTTTTATCATATATCGAGTATTCTGACCTGGTACATCAGCTTTTGAAATAGACACTTGTCTTCTTTCCCTGGGCAAATAGCTACTGGATGCGTTTTTAAAATGTTGATCTAATCCATTTTGTTCTCATTGAACATCTGTGGGAGAGGAAAGCAGGTAAACATGTGTTTAGGTTTACATGTACTTTGGGACTCATATCACCTCTGTGTGCATTCCAGCAGGACTGACTTAGGCAAATTTGTTTAGATGGTAAAACAGGTCTTCAGCACTTTATATCTTTTCATTCTACTTTCCCCTTTTCTTTCAACACCTACTCCCAAGCATTTAGTTTTTTCTGTTCATGTCCCTTGGTAGTCCCAGAGAAACAAAGTAATTTGGATGCTTGAGATGAAAAATAACTTTGTAACAATACTCTGTCTCCTTAGTCTTGTGTTTCTCCCCAGTGTTTTTCTCAGTACTCAAGAAAACCTTTGCCCACCTAGTGTGATAAAGTGTAATGCCTCAACATCATGAATCTGCATTCCATGTTTTCAGTCCCTCGTCCTTCAGAGTCACAGGGCATAGAATGACAGTGTATTTTAGGGACTTCACCTCCATTATAGTGTTTCTTCTGCGGTACCAGTCAACTCGATCTCATTTCCCTTCCCTCAATAGTCTGTTTCAATCTCCCAACTCAATTTACACCAGGCTTAGTTCCTTGATATGTTATATTACCCTGAGAGAGTCAAACCAAGACCTTCAAAGAGGGCAGGCAGGATTAGGACAAAGAGATGACTGATGTGATTTCATTGATAACAAGGGATTAAGGCATGGATATGTAAATTTTCTTGCACTCCAAATCATGTATGTTCAACTACATTATCAGAGTCATTTTATTACCTGATTTCCCTTTCTCTGGTCATGTATTTCTCTCTCTCTCTCTCTCTCTCTTTTTTTTTTTTTTTTAACGTTTTTTGTTGTTGTTGTTGTTAATTGGAGGGTAATTGCTTTACAATATTGTGTTGGCCTCTGCCATATGCATCAACATGAATCAGCCACAGGTATATATATGTCCCCTCCCTCCCTTCTGAAACCCTCCCTTTTCCCACCCTGTCCCACCCTATAGGTTGTCACAGAGCACTGGGTTGAACTCCCTGGGTCACACAGCAAATTCCTTCTTGCTATCTATTTTAGGTATGGTAATGCGTATGTTTCCATGCTATTCTCAAATTCATCCCACCCTCTTCCTCTCCAACTGTGTTTGCAATAGACTTTCTTTGTATGAGGATGATTGTAAAATCTATGCATATATTCAGATGAACACTCTGCTCCCTCTTTAATTTTAGCCTCCTTCCTCCCTTTCTATGCTTCCATTTTATGTTTTTCCTCAACTGAAATGTTTATAATTCTGTCCTCTCTCTTTTCTACTTTCTTACTCTTCAAATCATCCCCAGGACACCTTACTTTTACTTCTTCCTTTATTCTATGTTTCTGGTATCTGTTCTTTTTGTGTTTGTGTGTTTGATGGGGAAGACCCATCTCTTTTATGGAATTCAGTAAACAAAAATGCAAGTGACACGTGTATGAATGCCACAGTGTGTCAGCAGCATGGAAAGCTCCTCTCAGTGTAAACAAGACAGTGGCCACAAGAGTCAGAGGCTTCTTTCCTACATGTTCACCTATAGCCTTGGAGTGGCCTTGAGAACAAGACACAGTATCTTCCTTCATGAGATACTTCAGAGCTGGTGATGACGTTCTGAACAATGTTCAAAACAGCCCCCAAAGCATTCTTTACGAAGGGCTATTCATTCCAATTCTGTGTGGCAAAACTGATGATTTAACACACATCCACATCTTTTCAATGAGTTAATTGTATAGAAAAGGAAATAAAAAGAAACTCAGAAAATAAAGTAGATTTTATAAAAAAATCTCCTGATTTCTTCAACTCATCATACTGTTCCAAAGATTTTCCCCTGGCATGAACAGATATAATTTTCCCTTTTCTGTCACAAATGGGGTGTTTATTTTCCTACTGTTCAATGGTAGCTGAAATGCTGTGGGGGATGTGCTTTCATGCTATCTTCTCCAATGTGTTCTATCCCTGTGCAGTCAAATAAATTGGATCATTGAACATCACTAGGTGAATTCATGTTCCAGCTGTAGTGATTGAGAGGGTCAGTGTCCTATATTTTGTGTCTGCTCCTTTCTTTTCTTTGCTCAGCAGTGTACTATTTGGTCGACATTATTTAGTCATATTTCTGTGGAGTCTCCCCCTTTGCCTACCCTTTCCACCGTGTGAATGGTTTGTATTTCTCCCCGGTAGCTGATGCTTTCCACTCTCTCTCCTGCCTGTCTCTTTATTTCTTTTTTGTTTGTTTGTTTGCCAGACATGAAGCTGTCACCAGGTCTTGATTGAAACCCTTGAGTAGTTCTCTCACCTATTCTATTCACCTATGCTATTCCTACATCTTGTTTCTTTTATTTAGATTCAGTAAGTGTTATACAGCACACAGGATTAAGTAGGTCCGGGTGAGAACTGGACATTAACTCTTTAGGAATTGTAGCATGGCTGATGAGGCCATCTTGTTCAAAAAGCAAGGTAGTAACTTTTCAAGCAGCTTGATTCCAGAGACAGTAAAGCAATACTGCTTCCTGGAAATCTTTTGTTCACAAAACAACTCAAAGCCCTGCTTTTAGTGCACTGAGTTCTTGAGTTAAGTGTTTCTCTCTCAGAACATCAACATTAAGGTAGACATTTCAAATTTTTACTTTTATAGTTCATTATAATGATCTGTCATTTCTGCAGTTCCCTGTTGCAAATATATCATCCCCTTTTTGCTCTCAAGAAGTTTGCACTCAGGCAGAGTCAAAGGACAGAAGGACTCTAAGAAATCTCTGTCAGGAATTACTACAAAGCAACACCTCAAAGACACTATCAGAGAGGGCTCTGAACATCTACAGGTCTGGTACACCCCGATGGAGCTGCCTATGGTAGATCAGGATGTCAAGGGAGGGTCTGCCATAGGTGTCACAGGGAGACCAGACACTTAGGAATTAGTTTGAAACATCAATCTTTCTATACTACTTGTATCTAATGGATAAGCTTGTGAGCCTCTCTGCATATGTCTTAAATTTCAATCCCTTCATTGCATGTGTTCTTGGGAGAAGGTATGCAGAGAGGTATGAGAAGGACCAAATAGGTAAGCAGTGAAATTGCCAAGGAGTATAGGAAGGAAGGAGGATCCATAGGCCACATGTGGCAGGATGCCTTATAGTTACCAAGTTGAAGGGTCCAAGATACTGGAGAAGAAGAATGCTTTTAAATGGTTGCTCAGCCAAGACAAATGTTTCTCTTAAAGTCTCATAATGCACTATTCTGTAGAACATATCTGGTAGATTAATGACCAGCTGTGATGAAGACCTAAAGCCCAATTTTAGGCTACTGATAAATATCTTAGATTCAGAGGTTTAAATGTTTTTAGTAGCCAAGATATACTTTATGAAATGATAAAAACAATTATTCAACCACATGTAGAGTTCTCACACACCAAAACCAAATTTAATTAGCTATGTCTTTCCAGATGACATTGGAGAATAAATAAATATAAATATATATGAGCATTTTCAGTTTCATGTATACTAAAGGTTTTGCCTTTCCCTTTTACAGTATTTTCTTATATATTTTCTCAGCTAGCATATTTCAAATGCTCTCTTTTCCAATTTCCTTCTCATGAGCAAAGTTATCCACATTTCAAACATGAGAAACCCTGGTGGTTGGAGAAAATTATTTCATCAAGTATAATGCACTTCCAAGTAAGGTGAAGCAATGTAAGTTGTCTACCCAATTAGAGATTGAATAAACAAGTCTATCAAATACCCTAATTTCTTAGATAGTCTGGGGAGCCACTGATGTAAAATAGATGGAATTCTTAATGGGTTCAATGAGATAAAGTACTTTTCCTTCTTTTCTATGCATTATTACTATATGGTTACCATTTCTACAGATCATAAAACTATATATGTGTAATTTAATATATTTATCCACACATTTTGAAAGCTATTACATGAAAATCTAGGGCATGAATATACTCTCCCCATTTCCTATAGAAACTGTAAAACAACATACAGCTATGTAGACTCCAGTGTTTGCTGCCCACCTCCAAATCTTGATTCTGAGATTTATTTATGGTTGAACCTTGGGTAAATAATTTAATCTCTCTTTATATTCCTATGGACATTAAATGAACATTAATGACTAAAGTGCTTACCACAGTGTTTTGAACATTTTTATTATATAGAATTACAGGTTAAGATTTTCATGACTTGAAGGTAAAATAAGGGAGAAGGTTCAAGGGAGATAGATCCTATCCTCATATGTTTACAAGATTTCAAACATTTTAATATATGTGATACTTTACAAATTCTTATGATTTATGTTATTTTTTATCCTGATTATAACCATAATATGAGATTATGATTATAATTTCACCTAAGAGGGAGAGATAATTATTTTATTACATTAAAGAGGAATCTAAAGCTCCCAGTGATTAATGAAAAGTGATGTAAAGGTTCAGAACCCAGATCCTGGAGACAGACTGCCTGTGTGTCAAATTCCTCATCTGTAAATCAGGGATAATAATAGTACTTATCACCTCTGATTGTTACAAGGATTAATTTGGTTATCATATATGTAAAGAGCTTACAAAAATGCTTAACTCATAGTAAATACTCTTTATGTATTAACTATTATTTTTATATCAATGCTATTGAAAGCATACTTACATTTACACAGTTGGAAAGCAGTGAACAGACCTAGAATACAGGCCTTGTGATAAAAAAATATTTATGTTGCTATTAGAATATCAGAATTTCTCTGAAAAATAATATTGGACATTTACTGGGCTCTTACTGTATGCCAGGAGTTATAACATGCACGTTACATGGAACCTTTCAATTATTCCTGACCACAGCTTTATGAGAAAAGACTTCATATGCCAAATTTTATAGATCATCCAGCTGAGACTGAGAGATGTTAAGTTATTTGACCAAGGCCATCAGAATTCCTATAAAAGTAACCTAATTCCAGACCTTGCATTGTTGTTGTTGTGTTCAGTCTCTCAGTCAGGTCCGACTCTTTGAGACCCCATGGACTGCAGAATGCCAAGCTTTCCTGTCCTTCACTATCACCTAGAGTTTGCTCAAACCCATGTCCATTGAGTCAGTGATGACATCCAACCCTCTCATCATTTGTCCCCCTCTCCTCCTGCTTTCAGTCTTTCCCAGCATTGGCATAACATTATGCAAATTTAAATATTTTTCTGTAGTTTCCAAATTTTTCATGATAGACATATGTTAGTTTTAGAAGTGGAATAAAATGGATAATAAAAGTTATTTTAACAGAATAACTGTTTTGTCAGGTAGAAGATGCTGAGGGAATTGTTTTCAGTAGGTGATGGCTAAGTAGTAGAACCAGCAGAAGTTAGAATCAGGTAGCTATGGGTGAGCAGGAAGCCATATAAAGGGGAAAAGGGGGAGAGCCAAAAGGCAGTAAAGAGATAACTGAAATGGCAAACTGACTTCTCAAAGCTTTTACTCAGGGCTAGATTTATATCCCAGGATGTAATGCACAAAATATTTCAAAGAGACACATTTTATCATCCTTGGATTAATGAAAGCATTGCCATTCCTTTGACATTGTGATTCTGTGACTCATAGAATTTCATGAATGTTTTAAATCACAAATCATTTGAAAAAAGAGCTATTTTCAGTTGAAAAAAATGTGTTGAGTGTATTTTAAAGTTACGGATAGAAAAATGAAACTGATCAATTGTGAAAAAAGTGAACTTTACTCCAGTGTTCTTTGTCTGAAGACATACTTACTGTTGGGCTCCGTTGATTTCATGTTTGTGAATACCTGTGCACTGCTTGTATATACTCATATCCCTTTGTCCAGTCTCTGAGTGTGAGGCTCACAGTCATTTGTTCTTTGTATGTCTTTTCTTTCTGAGGCTGCACTTGACCTCAAAGCTGTCTGAACTTTTGAAGGCTTGACAAGAGCAGTTAGAGAGTGATAAATTGTATCTAATTTTAATTGCTGAAAGTAAAACTAACTCATGAAAGTAAAACTAACTTGATAAAAGTGAAAGAAAGAGTGGAAAAGCTGGCTTAAAAATCAACATTCTAAAAACTAAAATCATGGCATCCGGTCACATCACTTCATGGCAAATACATGGAGAAAAATGGAAACAGTGACAGACTTCATTTTGGAGCTCCAAAATCAGTGACTGCAGCCATGAAATTAAAAGACACTGGCTCCTTAGAAGATAAGCTATGACAAACCTAGACAGCATATTAAAAAGCAGAAACATTACTTTGCCTACAAAGGTCCATATAGTCAAGCTATGGTTTTCCAATAGTCATGTATGGATGTGAGAGTTGGACCATAAAGAAGGCTGAGCACAGAAGAATTGATGCTTTTGAACTGTGGTGTTGGAAAAGACTCTTGAGAGTCCCTTGTACTGCAAGGAGATCAAACCAGTCAATCCTGAAGGAAATCAACCCTGAATATTCATTAGAAAGACTGATGCTGAAGCTCCAATAGTCTGGCCACCTGATGTGAAGAGCCAACTCATTAGAACAGACCCTGATGCTGTGAAAGAGTGAAGACAGGAAAAGAAGGGGAAGAAAGAGGATGAGATGGTGGGATGACATCACCAACTCTGTGGATATGAGCTTGAGCAAGCTCTGGGAGATGGTGAACGACAGCGAAGCCTGGTGTGCTTCAGTCCGTGGGGTTGAAAAGAATCAGACATGACTGAGCAGTGCAACAAAACTAACTCAAGTCCAGCCCTTATGGAGGATGCTGAGATTTTTGGAAGGTGGTGCATTATACTCTGCTCTGCAAATCCCTAACCACCTATACATGGCCCAAAGGAGTAAACTGTCAATTAAAAATCCCATTTTATTTGTCTTTGCCAGTGGATTAAAAAAATAACTTATCAATCTAATTTTTCTCATGGGAAGATAAATGTGTTTTCCATTATTTCATCTTCCATATATCATTGTGTACAAGTATTTATATCTTCATCAATGTAAATTGATGTTTAACTATTAAGTTTTACAATGATTAATAGTTTTAATAATTTGAAGTTTAATCTTGAATCAGTATATTTCTTAGCTGTTGCACATACTGTCTACAATAAGTAAAATGATTTCAATTACAAAGCAATCTTAATGATTAACAAATGATTATGATCATGTTATTTTCTCCATGGTTAAACTATTAAACATCATTTTAAGAGTACAGTTATTATTTTAAAATTATCAAATCCATCTGGCATATTTAGGGACTTTGTTTTATGTATTGGATTAATAAGAACAACAATGATCCAAAGTCACATAAACGGCAAAGAGAGTTCCTGGAGGAGAAATATTCAGTGAATTGTGCATATGTGAGGTTGAATACACTTATCTTTCCATCTGTGCTGATAGAAGAAAGCTTAGTATTTTCTTGATCTTGAATGTTTAGCCCTTCAAGGATTTCTCCTCTTAGAAATAGACTTCCATGAATTATACTTCATTTGTACTTGTTGATATCCTACTTAATTAATCTTTGTGGCAGGCACTCTCTAATTGAACCCAATTCAATTAAATAATTTTGCTTTGCTTGTCCCTCTGTTTGAGTATCTGATTCCACTTGGAATTTTAAATATATCTAAACACTGTGCAGTGTACTTCATGTTAATCAGTTCACATTTATTGAACCCCTACTGTATGTAATGCAATGCAATAAGTATTGTGGAGTTGTTTGAAGGAAATAATAGGTACAGCTGCTAACTTTATGCACCTGGGGAAAGCAAGTAGAAAACAGGACACAGGCATTTCAAAATTTTAAAAATATATATATTTCTTTTGTAAAGAGAGAAATGAACTAAAACTAAAAAATGTTAGAATTTTAGACTGGTGTCCCTGAGTTATCAAGGTGCTGTGTTTTCTGTGCTGTGCCAAATACCAATAGGGGAAAGGAATCTGACCCTGTGAGCCAGGAATCAGTGGGGACTGATGAAAGGGTCATTATGATATGCTGAAAGTTTCTTGAAAAACAAAGAGTCATGTAAATTCACATGGGTTTAAAATTGAACTTGGATGTTTCAGGTTCAAATAAGCCCATATTTATAGCTGGAATCTAGTTTGAATTTGTAAAGCCTAAAGAAAGAAATATTTCATTTTTAAAAATTAGATTTTACTTTACTATTATATTTTTAAATCATGTATCTTGACATTCTTATTTCTTCTATAAATTGAAAGAAGCAGATAGTTGCAATGTTACAAATTACTTGCTTATGGGATAGTACTCATTCATTACCTATAAAAATTCAAGGGTAATTAAATATTGGTACCTCCACAATGTATGCAATGCTAATATATGTGATTCATTATTCCCAATAAGAGTAGAATGGTTCTAATCTAGGTGTGTATGTAAAATCCTTAAATAGCTCACATCATAAATATAAACTGCAGGGCAGGTTTTGCTATTTTTCACTGTGATCCATGACACTTCTAGCCTCTTTCACTCTCCCACATCTCAGTAGATAATCTTACTTTCTACTGACTAGAAAATGTTGGGGAAACCAGATGTAAGACCTAATTCTCTTTGTAGTCCTATATTCTTCAGAAACTGAGATTCAAAATCTCAGATCCATAGTGACATCTCCCTCTTACTTACATTATAGTTCCCACTAAACCATGTAGAGCCTATCACCTAACAGGTCTTCCATAACCCTCCTTTGTTTCTCTTCACTTATATGTTATGATACTTTCATAAATATCTTTTTCATCAGTTTCATTTCCACCACTAACTCCATTCCTGTTAACTATACATATGTCAAACACTTCTTCAAATTCCAAGTCCTATTCCTACCATTCAAGTTCCTCTAAACTCTGGAACTAAACTTTTCACCCAACACATTCATTGAATTAAACTTCTTCCCTGGAAGGAGACTGTTTTCTGCTGGATTTGCTTAAGACCTTCTTGTTTCCTTCACTGAACATTTCGTCCTGTTTTGATTACATTATCAGCCTAACCAAGGCTTCCTCATGCAACAAACTCTCTGAGATAGCGCCTCTCTCCAAAACCTCAAAAATGTTGCCCATTTCTCACAGTAACTCAATATTTATCTCTAATTATAGCTTTCCATGCAATTTTTCTATCTCTACTATTAGATCATAAATTGTTTACAATGGAGAGCATTGTTTGTTTTCCCCAGTGGCTCCTGAGGTGCAGTAATTAATATATCAAATCCTCTCACAGAAAAAGTATTAAGCATCTAGTGTGTAAGAGGTGACAGAAATTAAGATACTGCTCTTACAAAAGCACAGAAGAGGGACATGTAACTCAGGCTCAGAATTTGAGAAAACTTCTAGAAGGGGATCACACATAAGGAGAAAGCCAATAAAGTAGGATTAAAAGATGCTTGCTCCTTGGAAGAAAAGATATGACCAACCTAGACAGCATATTAAAAAGCAGAGACATTATTTTGCCCACAAAAGTCCGTCTACTCAAAGCCATAGTTTTTCCAATAGTTAAGGATGAATGTGAGAGTTGGACTATAAAAAAGCTGAGCATAGAAGAATTGATGCCTTTGAACTGTGGTATTGGAGAAGACTCTTGAGAGTCCCTTGGACTGCAAGGAGATCCAACCAGTCCATCCTAAAGGAGATCAGTCCTGGGTGTTCATTGGAAGGACTGGTGTTGAAGCTGAAGCTCCAATACTTTGGCGACCTGATGGAAAGAACCGACTCATTGAAAAAGACCCTGATGCTGGGAAAGATTGAAGGTGGGAGGAGAAAGGGAAGACAGAGGATGAGATGATTAGATGGCATCACCGACTCGATGCACATGGGTTTGAGTAAGCTTCTGGAGTTGGTGATGGACAGGGAAGCCTGGAGTGCTGTAGTCTATGGGGTTGCAAACAGTTGGACATGACTGGGTGACTGTACTGAACTGAACTGAATAAAGGATAGGAGAGTATTTTAGGCATAGGGAATGACATGGGAACACAGGAACGCTGAGTCATGATGCTTAGTAAAACTAATTAATAGGGCTAAGTGTATGAAGAAGGAAACAGTGAAAACATTAGGCAGTTTGAGTCATGAGTTTATTTATAATCAAACTATCCTATGTGATATTGGAGTTGAGCTTTGGATTATAGTATGTGATATGCTAAAGAGCTTAGAGTTAAACATTTGGTAGGTGAAAAGTAGACACTGAAAACTTTAAGGTGGGGATTGGTTATGATAAAGGTCTTTGAAAGCAGACTCGTGATGTGTATACTGCAGCTTTGCCACATTTTGTGTGCCACTGTGTATGTGTGTTTGTGTTTGTGTAGAGGTTTTCCACATATCTGCATATCAATAAAATATGCAGATTAATTTTGATTTATTGTTGAAAGAGTTAAGTGATATAGGTATAACATCTTATGGAATATTCCTTAGATATTTTTATTTTCCTCTATTGGCTAGAATAAATCCTAGCACATGGAAAAACAATACTGTTTGTTCAATGAATGACAATTCTGTGCATGAGAAAAAGAGCCCTCATTGACACTGTGTTGTCAGCTAGTGAAGATGTACATTTAAATTTTTCTTGTGTTTTTAATTGAATTTTAATTTTTATCAAAGTAATATAGATTTATAATTAAAAGACCAAAGAGTAATACAAGGCTTCCCACTATGACACCTGACTCTTCACAAGCAACCCTCTTGCAGTAGTATCTTCCAGCATGTATTTCCATTTTTCTAATTAATATTCAATCTATATATTTTGTTACTTGGGGATTTTTCAATTTGAGGCAGTTCTAATGATTTATAAATTTGGAAGGTAAAAATTAAGCTGTCTTGTCCTCTCCCCACTTGAATATGTTTTCCTACTCCTTTCTCTCTCTTAAAACTGTATCACATTTTGAAGTTATATGAATAATCATTGACCAGAATAACATTAGTATACAGATTGAAAGAGATGGGAATACCAGACCACCTGACCTGTTTCTTTAGAAATCTGTACACAGGTCAGGAAGCAACAGTTAGAACTGGACATGGAACAACAGACTGGTCGCAAATAGGAAAAAGTATACGTTAAGGCTTATTTAACTTATATGCAGAGAACGTCATGAGAAACGCTGAGCTAGATGAAGCACAAGCTGGAATCTAGATTGCTGGGAGAAATATCAATAACCTCAGATATGCAGATGACACCACTCTTATGACAGAAAGTGAAGAGGAACTAAAAAGCCTCTTGATGAAAGTGAAAGAGGAGAGTGAAAAAGTTGGCTTTCTCATGGCATCTGGTCCCATCATTTCATGGCAAATAGATGGGGAAACAATTGAAACAGTGGCTGACTTTATTTTTTGGTCTCCAAAATCACTGCAGATGGTGACTGCAGCCATGAAATTAGAAGACGAATACTACTTGGAAGGAAAGTTATGACCAACCTAGACAGTATATTAAAAAGCAGAGACATTACTTTGCCAACAAAGGTCCATCTAGTCAAAGCTATATTTTTTCCAGTAGTCATGTATGGATGTGAGAGTTGGAGTATAAAGAAAGCTGAGTGCCGAAGAATTGATGCTTTTGAACTGTGGTGTTGGAGAAGACTCTTGAGAGCCCCTTGGACTGCAAGGAGATCCAACTGGTCCATCTTAAAGTCCTGGGTGTTCATTGGAGGTATTGATGTTGAAGCTGAAACTCTAATACTTTGGCCACCTCATGTGAAGAGCTGACTCACTTGAAAACACTTTGATGCCTGGGAAAGATTGAGGGCAGGAGGAGAAGGGGATGACAGAAGATGAGATGGTTAGATGGCATCACTGACTCAATGGACATGAGTCTGAGTAAACTCCAGGAGTTGGCTATGGACAGGGAGGCCTGGTGTGCTGTGGTCCATGGGGTCGTAAAGAGTCAGACAGACTGAGTGACTGAACTGAACTGATACTGATTGTTTGTACCTGAACTACAGAATGTAATGTGATCACATTTTTTCATTTACAAGTTTTTAAAAATTGTTTGATAGAATGTCTTTATTTATACTTGCATAATAGTTTTATACCTATATTTAAAGTTACCTGAAGAGTTTCCAATAGCATTGTAGATGTTCTATTTTTTTCTTGTGTACTTATTGTTTTCATCCAGTAACTCTTTATCCTTTGTTCTCTGTGGCTGCAGTATCCTCTTTCACTTCTCTGAAGCCATTAGTGATGTGTTATTTATTTTCCTTTTTTTTTTTTTTCAAATGTTCTGCTTATTGCATCAGCTTCTCTTTGGGGTGTTTCTTTATTTTGTTAAGTTCATTTGTCTTTCTCAAATGCTCGATGACTCTTTCTGTTTAATTATATTAGGAAAGAAATTCTAGGCAACTGACTGGTAGAAATGTGTGTAGGACTAATAGGCGTCACTGTTGAAGAATTAAGTGTATGTAATCCAATTGTTTCTTTTGTTTTGTTCAGTTGCCTGTCACATCTGAGTCTTTATGACTCCATGGTTTACAGCACGCCAGGCTCCTCTGTCCTTCATAATCTCCCAGAGTTTGCTCAGATTCATATTCATTGAATCAATGATGCTATCTAACCATTTCATATTTTGTCACACCCTTCTCCTTTTGCCTTATGTCTTTCCCAGCATCAGGGTCTTTTCCAAATATCAGTATATCCTGATTATGTCTTTGGGATATGACCCAAAATTTACTTCAAAGAAAAATCTTCCTTTCTTCTCCCTGTGTGTGGGGAGGTTGCATGGGGCGGGGTGGGTAGTTGGATGGGGGATGAGAGCCTGTCTTCCAGCTTTCTTATAGATCCACATAGAACACATGGGAATGTTTTTAGAACCTGATAAATAAATACAGGAAGTGAAGATATAAACTTTAGGACTTTGACTCAAAGAAATGGTCTTTGCATATCAAAAGAGCAGACCACATTATTGAAAATTTACATATGACTCATGCTTACTCAAAGAGGACAGAACACTTTCCATATTTAATCTAAGTGATGTTCACTGCTGAATCTCACTTATTTTTCAGGCAGCACTCAAGTTACAGTGTTTGGTATGACCTACATCTCTCTTACCATTATGAAGAGACCTTTGATTATGAAACAAAAAGCTATTTCTTATATGGTAGAGCTCATATAAAAGGCTCTAAGAAGATCTCATCCTGTGTTAAACACATCTTTGAAAATGTAGGGTTAGCAATTTCAAAGATGCTCACCACCAATAAGCATAGGCAGCTTACTTGGATTGTGCTGTTGGTAACTCATCACTCATACCTGCCCCATCTTACTGAAACAACAGCAGTGGAAACTGAGGAGACACTACTTGCAATGAAATTTATTCAAGTAGATAGTGCAATTGGCCATTGAATTGTGTCTTTTAAGGTTTTCTTTCTTCTGCTTTTTTTCTGTTTGTTTTTCTCTTTATTCTATTTCTTGAGATTTCTTTTTTGACTTCTATCTTGTCATTACTTTCCCTAGTATTTTGTCTATTATGACTTTTGGAAAGAAAAATATTCTTATGAAATTTTCAGTAATGATAAGATAGCAAAAACATGCAATATGATATGTGATTAAATGCATACATATATATAGATATATACACACACACATATGTGGGTACACATTACATTAAATAGACTTAACTTTAAAAAATGAAGGTTGTCTAGATTTAGTCTTTAAAATGGTCAGCTAGAAAATTCACTTGCAAAGTATACTCTTTGACCATTTTGAAGGTTCCTAGATTTATTTCAGGCAGTGAATACATCTCAGCAATAGCAAATAACATCTCTAATATGTTACAATCTTTGAATTCCAGGAACAAACAAGGATTTTCTAGTTTTCTTCTTTATACTGTATAGCATTCTATAAACATTATATACAATTTCCAGATTTAATTTGCTTTAAAAAATCTCCAGTGGGTGAAATAAATAGACAATAAGGCATAATAGTGTCTAAATTAAAAGTTGTTTCTGTTTTTAAAGGGTTTATATGACAAATATACTGAATGTTTTTTCCTGCTGACATTTTACTCAAAACATATCTGTTGCTTTTAAAGGCAATGAGATAAATGTTTAGAAAGAGAGATTTGTGCTCCAAAATCCTATTGCAAAGACAAAAGCAAGTTGTAAAAATAAAATTGCACAGTAAGATGTCTGTTTATTTTACTTACAAACTTCAAAAGCATTTTGTTGTAAAAGTAACTTTTTAAAAAACTGTACTAAATCCAAAATACTTGAAGGAGAGATAATTGTCTATAGTTTAAATCACTCAAAAGCACTCCTCCAGCTCTTATAGCTGGAGACCAGCCAGGCTCCCTTAATCATATTCGCTTATCAGGTGTTAAAAATAAATGAAATGGAAATTCTCAGGTTGGATCCAGTGTATTCCAAGTGTGCATATTCACAGGAACTCTTCCAGTAAATAAAACAATAGAACTGAAATTTTAATAATTTAATAATGAGGTACCTGCCTCATTATTCTTCTAACTTTTGGTCCATGTACATGTTACATAAGCTGATAGGCTCTGCATTGCATCAATGACCTATGTTTGCGTAGAATCTCATAGTTGTTTAAAGGTTATGATGTAATGATGAGTTCTTAACGTGAAAAAAAAAAAACACAAAACGCACTTTCCCTTTTGGGAGTTTTAGATTAATCCATTTTTTTTTATGCTTATGAATCATATAGGCTTACCAGTGGCACAGTAGTAAAGAATCCACCTGCCAATCAGGAGATGTGGGTTAGATCCTTAGGTTGGGAAGATTCCATGGAGAAGGAAAATGGCAACCCACTCCAATACCTTGCCTGGGAAATTCCACAGACAGAGGAACCTGGCAGGCCACAGTCCATAGGGTCACTGAATGTTTAATGACTAAACAGCACAGCAGCAGCATGAGTCATATATCTAAACTGTTCCATTTTCAAAATGAATAAATGTAATTATAGAGCCCAGTCAGTCAGTTCAGTTGAGCAGTCATGTCCAAATCTTTGCAACCCCATGGACTGCAGCTTGCAAGGCTTTCCTGTCCATCACCAACTACTGGAACTAGCACAAACTCATGTCCATTGAGCCAGTGATACCATCCAACCATCTCATCCTTTGTTGTCCCCTTCTCCTCCTGCTTCAATCTTTCCCAGCATCAGGCAGGGTCTTTTCCAATGAGTCAGTTCTCATCAAGTGGCCAAAGTATTGGAACTTCAGCATCAGTCCTTCCAATGGATATTCTGGACTGATTTCCTCTAGGATTGACTGGATCTCTTTGTCCAAGGGATTCTCAAGACTCTTCTCCAACACCACAGTTCAAAAGCATTAATTCTTAGGCTTTCAGCTTTCTTTATGGTTCAGCTCTCACATCCATACATGACTACTAGAAAAACCATATCTTTGACTAGGCAGTCCTTTTTTGGCAAAGTAATGTCTCTGTTTTTTGATATGCTATCTAGGTCAGTCATAGCTTTTCTTCCAAGGAGCAAGCGTCTTTTTTATTCATGGCTGCAGTCACCATCTGCAGTGATTTTGGAGTCCAAGAAAACAAAGTCTGTCTGTTTCCATTGTTTCCCCATCTATTTGCTATGAAGTGATGGGCCAGATGCCATGGTCTTCAGTTTTCCAATGCTGGGTTTTAAGCCAGATTTTTCACTCTCCTTTTTCACTTTTATCAAGAGGCTATTTAATTCTTCTTTGCATTCTGCCATAAGGGTGGTGTCATCCGCATATCTGAGGTTATTGATATTTCTCCCCGCAGACTTGATTCCAGCTTGTACTTCATCCAGCAGGGTGACAATATACAGCCTTGGCATAGTCCTTTCCCAATTTGGAAACAGTCCATTGTTGCCAGTCTGGTTCTAACTGTTGCTTCTTGACCTGCATACAGATTTCTCAGGAGGGAGGTAAGATGGTCTGGTATTCCCATCTCTAAGAATTCCACAGTTTGTTATGATCCACATAGTCAAAGGCTTTGGCATAGTCAATAGAACAGAAGTAGATGTTTTTCTGGAATTCTTTTGCTTTTTTGATAATCCAAGGGATGTTGGCAATTTGATCTCTGGGTCCTCTGCTTTTTCTGAATCCAGTTTGAACATATGGAAGTTCTTGGTTCACATATTGTTGAAGCTTAGCTTGGAGAATCTTGAGCATTACTTTGCTGTCATGTGAGATGAGTGCAACTGTACAGTAATTGGAACATTCTTATGCATTGCCTTTCTTTGGGATTGGAATGAAAACTGACCTTTTCCAGTCCTGCGGCCACTGCTGAGTTTTCCAAATTTTCTGGATATTGAGTTTAGTTCAGTTGGTGTCTGACTCAGTGACCCCATGTACTGCAGCACCCCAGACTTCCCTATCCATCACCAACTCCCAGATCTTACTCAAACTCATGTCCATCGATTCGCAGGTGCCATCCAACCATCACATCCTCTGTTGTCCCCTTCTCCTTATGCCTTCGATCTTTCACAGCATCAGGGTCTTCCAATGAGTCATTTGTTTGTATCACATGGCCATATATTGGATTTTCAGCTTCAGCATCAGTCCTTCCAATGAATATTCAGTACTGATTTCCTTTAGGATTGACTGGTTGGATCTCCTTGCAGTCCAAGGGACTCTCAAGAGTCTTCTCCAATACCACAGTTCAAAAGCATCTATTCTTCAGCATTCAGCTTTCTTTATAGTCCAACTCTCACATCCATATATACTGAGTGTAAGCACTTTAATAGCATCATCTTTTAGGATTTGAAATAGTTCAGCTGGAATCCCATCACCTCCGCTAACTTTGTTTGTAGTGGTACTTCCTAAGGCCCGCTTGACTTCCCATTCTAGGATGTCTGGCTCTAGGTGAATGATCACACCCTCATGGTTATCATGGGTCATTAAGATCTTTTTTGTAACTCTTCTGTGTATTTGTGCCACCTTTTCTTAATATCTTCTGCTTCTGTTAGGCCCATACCGTTTCTGTCCTAAATTGTGCTCCATAAAATGTTCCCTTGGCACCTCTAATTTTGTTGAAGAGACCTCTAGTCTTTTCCGTTCTATTGTTTTCCTCTATTTCTTTGTTTTTATCACTTAGGAAGGCTTTCTTATCTCTCCTTGCTATTATTTGAAACTCTGCATTCAAATGGGTGTATCTTTCCTTTTCTCCTTTACCTTTAACTCTCTTCTTTTCTCAGCTATTTATAAGGCCTCCTCTGACAACCATTTTGCCTTTTTTTATTTCTTTTTCTTGTGGATGGTTTTGATCACCTCCTCTTGTACATTGTCATGAACCTCTGTCCATAGTTCTTTAGGTACTATAAGATCTAATCCTTCGAATCTATTTGTCACTTCCACTGTATAATCATAAGGGATTTGATTTAGGTCATACCTGATGTGTCTAGTGGTTTTCCCTACTTTCTTCAATTTAAGTATGATTTTTGCAATCAGGAGTTCATGATCTGATCTCAGTCAGCTCCCAGTCTTGTTTTTTCTAACTGTACAGAGCCCTGTACTGGTACACTAATGGGGACTCAATTTGTTAAGAAAGTATTTGTTGAGAATCTGTTGCTTGCCAAGTGCTGCACTTGGGAGATCTGGAAATACATAGCTTTTTCTTTCCAAATATTGAGTGATTAAATTTATTGATATTTTCTTCTCAAAATGATAGTTTAAGTTGGCTGCATGTTAAAAGAAATCTAATAATTAAAAATTTTGAACTGGAGGAAGTCTTAGAGATGTGCTATCCTATCTAAAGCCTTTGTTTTGTAGAAAAGAAACTAAGCAAAAGAAATGAAGGGACTTACCTTCAGTCACAAGGCTAATATGTGTATGTTTGTTGTTCAGTCATGTCCAACTCTTGGCAATCCCATGAACCATAGTCCACAGGCTCCTCTGTTTCTGGGATTCTCTAGGCAAGAATGCTGGAGTGGGTTACCATTCCCTTCTCCAGGGGATCTTCCCTACCCAGGGATAGAACCTGGGTCTCCCACATTGCAGGCAGATTCTTTACTATATGAGCTATCAGGGAAGGGGGTCCTGCAATTAGAACTCAGTTCAAAACTGTGAAAAATATTTCAGATTCAGAGTCAGGTCTATTTTCTTCTGCAGGGGGTAAATTTTATGAAAGATTATGGAAACTTATCTAATACTAGATTATTCCTGTGTTGGTCCCTAGATTATGCCCATGTTGGTTACATTGTGAATATGAAGAAGCTCCTGTAAATGTAGCTAACTTTAGAAAGGTGGCTGATTTCCAAATTTTGCATGAAAAATGGGTCAAAATAGTTCATAGAAGTGATAGTGATTCAGGTTGATTCCGTAATACTGCTCCTATTCTGCAGTATCACATCCTTTTCATTCTAATTATCTGTACCTTTTTAAGTTGCAATATTTTTGAAGTCCTAAAGTAGCCTGTGTATATTAGACACAATTTTAGAGGACTATGAATACTGCAGAAATAAATATAAGAAAAAGCAAAAGGAAAGGAGGAGACACGACCAGAAAGAACATAGCCACTGTCAAGGCCCATGCACCTGAGAGAATATATTTCCATTGTTTTTCTCCTTCTGAATTTATGTTGACTATATTCTTCTTTGCCACAGAGATGCATTTGGACTCCTTCTTTATGTGATTCTTAGGGGAAGTCTGAATTCCTCTTTGGCATGTGTAATTCTTGTTCAGTAAGTGATTTGGCATGCATATAATACAGATAAATCTTTCTGGAAGTGAGAACTGTGACTGAAGACAATCCCAAGGTTAAGTTTTCCACTACACTCCTATTAGCATGAAGTCTTTGCTGTGAGTGCCAAAATGAACATTTAATTATATTAGTGAAGGAAGCACTGGCATAAAGAGGAAAACATTCATTCTAAGTCTTGTGTTATTTGCAAGCTACTTAGTTTCCATTAATTTCAATGGGAATTTGAATAAAACAAGGTGGAACATCATGACAAGTTAAACATCTTTTAATCTATCACCAGTATTTTTCTGTCATATTTATGGAAAAAGCAAGACATGCGAGTCTCTGATGTTGATTAAATATATTCAGTTGTAGGTATTTGTAAAAATAATTAACACGTCATTGGATAAACACTGATTTTAAAATGAAAATAATTGTTAATTTTATAAAGTTTAGAAATATCTTGCCTTTAAATTTTAAATATTGGTAGCTGATTGGACATATTACTATTACTTTTATTAATTTTTAATAGTCATATCATTAGTGCTCTATGCAAAACTAGGAAATATCATATTTAATTATAATTTTACACATGATCAATTTGTGGAATATTTTTATATTGAATAATTCTTCTATTAAAGTAGTTAAATTTAGTGATCTATAAATAGATCAAAGGAATAAAAACTAAATTTAAATTGCAGTTTTAAAACTATATAGAGATTTATTTAATATCCTAAAGTATAGAAATATGATTTTTTTCATTTTATTTACTCAGATAAGAATAAATGTTATTAATGAGGGTCTAACTAATTTGGCTGAAGTTTTATCAAGATAGGAAAATCTCAAGCCTCCTTTATGTCAAACAGATAGTGAACTATTTTATAGAGAAAATTGGCATGTCAGAATCAATTGCTGTGAATTTCTTGAGTTAATGTGGTTAATGTTCATGGGCCATTCTTTAGACTAGATTACTGAGGCAGTGATGTGAGTGTCTGCAGTGAGAAGATAAATAACTCTAGGTAAGTAGATATGATGGTTTTGCTAAGCAATCTGCTTCCTTGACTGCATTCTGTAAAACATTAAATTCTTGTGGTAAAATTTCTTTTGCACATGAATAAATCAATCAATTGGAAATACAGCATGAAAGGCTGCTCAGAAAAAAAAAAAAAAGTTAAGCAAGAGAGGAAAGAAAAGAAGAGGAAGAATGGAGAGAAAAGGAAATCATCCTGTTAAAAGTAGCAGGCACAGGAAGCCATAGGCAAAACATCAATACTAGGTACATTCAGTCTCTTTGGGACACCCTTATAGTCTGTAATGCCCTATTCTTATGTTCTGTGCATATACTTCCAAATAAAATTTCAAATTGTTTCATTCATATTTCACGCATTTGGCATCTGTTTTTTTTTTTTTTATCATCTCCTGGTATTCTTTTTCCTGAGTACTGAGGAAAACATATAATCATCAATCATTCATTTTATGTTCCCAAATAATTTTCAAACATTTTTAAAGTAAATCTTTGTTCTGTTTTTGTATGGTAGATTAAAAATCCCAGTGGGGTCTGAATTAAAATTAAAATCTGTATTAGTTTCCAAACTCAGTGTCTTAAAACAACACAAATTTACTATCTTGCAGCCTGGAAACCAAAAATCCAAAGTCAGTGTAACACAGGGCCATGCTTCCTCTCAAGATTCAAGAAGAGATTGTGTCCCTTGCCTCTTCTAGCTCTTCGTTGTTCCCAGATATACCTTGATTTCTAGAAGCATCACTTCAGTCTTTACCTCCATTGCCTCTGTTTCCTCCTCTTCTGCTTGTGGAATACCTCCTGTGTGTCTCTTATCCTAATACTCCACAGAGGATTCAGGGCCTACTTGGACAATCCAAGGGCTTCCCTTGTGGCTCAGCTGGTAAAGAATATAGCCGCAATTCAGGAGACCTGGGTTCGATCCCTGGGTTCGAAAGATCTCTTGGAGAAGGGAAAGGCTACCCATTCCAGTATTCTGGCCTGGATAATTCCATGGACTATATAGATCGTGGGGTCACAAAGAGTCAGACACGACTGAATGACTTTCATTTCACTCACTGGACAATCCAGTATGATCCAGTATGATCTCCACATCTAACTTAACTTTATCTGCAAATAACTTTTTTTTTTTTCAAATAAGATGATATTACCAGATTCCAGGAATTAGGATACAAAACACATCTTTGAGAGGCCAGATTTCATTTTATTATTTTAAAATGTTTCCTTCTATATGCAGTCCAATGAGAAGTATTCAATATAACTCTAGGAAACGGCAGAGTAAAAGAAGAGTTTTGCTAGAGTAGAGCAAAAACAGTAGAGCTGGAAAGATCAGTTTCAGAGTCAGATGGACCTGGGTTTGAATCATAGACTTTATCACTCAGTAGGTATGTGGCATTAGGTAAATAATTTTAATATCAGAAAAATATATAAAATATAGTATTCTAAGTATAACAGCAATAATCCAAAGACTTCAGATATGGTACAAATATCATTAGGGTCCATTGTAATGTTCTAAGGGCTATGTAAGTACTTAGCAACTTCTTGATGTTGTATTTTCATATGATTCTTTCCTGGGCTACCCTGATGGCTCAGATGGTAAAGAATCTAGCTGAAATGTAGGAGGCCCAGATTTAATCCCTGAGTTAAGATCCCCTTGAGAAGGGAATGGCTACCCACTCTAGTATTCTTGCCTGGAGAAGTCCATGGAATGAGGAGCCTAGCAGGCTATATAGTCCATAGGGTTGCAGAGTTGAACACGACTGAGTGACTAATGTTTTTTCCTGGAAGTGATCTACTTGAGAATAAGCCTGTGGCTGGCCTGGTTCCAGTTCCAATCTTATATATTTATGATGAAAATTAAATCAGATAATATGAAGTTCCTAGATCTATGTCTAAACACTGAAATCGTCTCTAAAATGTTTTTTCAACAGCCTATCTTTCTTCCATTGTATTGTTCTGCTCCTCTGTCAAAAATCAACTAACTATATATGTATCTATTTCTGTGAAAAATTTCAGTGATATATTATTTTTCTATTCTTTCATTTATACCATAATTTCTTGATTATTGTAGCTTTGGTAAGTTCTAAAGTCAGATAATGTCTGTCTTTCAATTTTGAGCTTCCCCTTCAATATTGTGTTGACAATTCTGGATATTTTACTTCTCTATATTAACTTTAGAATCACTTTCTTCCTCATATATGCTAAGTAATTTTCTAATATTTTGATTGAGATTGCATTGAATATAGAACAAGTTTGGAAGAACTGGCATCTTGACCATATTGAGTCTCCCTATCCATGAAAATGAAACATCTCTCCATTGATTTGGTTCTTATTTTCTTTCTTTCATCAGAGTTTTATAGTTCTCATATAGAATTTATACATATTTTATTGGATTTGCATTCATTATTTATTTTTGAAACATGTATATCAGTGGTATTACATTTTTCATTTCAAATTCCACTTGCTCATTGCTGATATATTGGGAAAATTTTGAATTTAACCTTGTATTCTATAAATTTGCTATCTTCATTTATTAGTTCCTTTATCAATTCTTTTGGATTTTCTACTTAAATGACATATCATCTGCAAGCAAAGGAAATTTTATTTTTTTCTTTCCCAAACTGTATATCTTATATTTTCTTGTCTTACTGTATTAGTTAGGACATCTAGTACAATGTTGAAAGAGCAGTGGTAAAAGGGGACAGCCATGTCTTATTTCTGATTCTAGGGGAATCCTTTGTGTTTCTCACATTTAATGTGATGTTATCCGGAGGGAGTTTTGTAGTTATATTTTCGCTGATGAAGTTCTTCTCTATTCCTATTTTACTTAGAGTTTTATAATGAATATATGTAGGAATTTGTTAAATATCTTTTCTACATCTATTGATAAGATCATATGACTTTTCTTTTTTAACTTCTTGATGTGCTGGATTATATTAATCATTGATTGTTAAACTAGCCTGTCATACCTGGGATAAATCCTACTTGGTTATAGTTTAATTATTTTCATGCATCTTTGAATTCAATCTGCTAATATTTTGTTGAGGACTTTTGCTTCTATATTCATGAGAGACACAGTTGAAAAGTGAAAGTGAATGTTGCTCGGTTGTGTCCAACTTTTTGCCATTCCATGGGGACTTTCTTTTCTGTCAGTGTCTGTCTGGTTTCAGCATTGGTATAATGGTCTGTCTGGTTTCAGCATTGGTATAATGCTAGTACTAGGGTAACTCATAGGATGGGTTAGGAAATGCTGTCTTTACTTCTATCTTCTGAGATTGTAAAGAAATGCTATAATTCATTCCTTAAAGGTTTGTTAGAATTCATCAGTGAACCCACCTGAGCCTGATGCTTTAGTTTTTTGGAAATGTTAATTATTGATTCATTTTTTTATTGATACATGTCCATTCAGATACTGATATATACAGGATTTGTCTGTTTCTTCCTTTGTACATTTTTTTAGATTGTGTCTTTTGAGCAATTGGTCAATTTGATATCTACATTATGAAATTTGTGAGCAAAGAATTTTTTGTAGAATTTCTTAATTGTTCTGTTAATGTTCATGGGATCTTTAGTGATGGGCTTCTTTTATTTCTGATATTAGTAGCTTGTTTTCTTTCTCTTTTTCTTAGTTAGCTTGGATAAATACTTATGAATTTTCTTGGTCTTTTAAAAGAACCATGATTTAGTTTTATTGACTTTCCTATCAATTCTCTGTTTTGACTTTCAGTTATTTTTACTCTAATTTGTATTATTTCATTTCTTTTGCTTTGGGTTTAGTTTGATCTTTCTCTGGTTTCCTAAGGTGGAAGAGTTGGACATGGCTTAGAGACTAAACAACAACAACAAAAGTGAAAATATAGATTACTGATTTTACATATGTCTTTTTTTTTTTTTTTTTTTTTTACAATATATGCACTCAGTATTCTAAATTTCTCTTTAGGCACACTGCTTCTACTGCATCTCACGTATTTCTGATAAGCTGTATTTTCATTTTCATTTAGTTCAAAATATTTTTAAACTTTTCTTTCTTTGACTCATATGTTACTTAAAAGTGTTTTTTTTTTAAATATCTGTGTATTTGAAGACTTTCCAATTATCTTTTTGTTATTAATTTCTAGTTTAATGCCATTGTTTTTCTGTTTGGTTCCTATCATTTTAAATGTGATAAGGTATACTTTATGGTCTAGAAGGTGGTATATCTTAGTAAATGTTCCATGTAAGCTTGTAAAGAATGTGTGTTCTGCTTTTGCTCAGGAAGTAGTCTATAGCTATTAATTATATCCAATTGATTTATGGTACTGTTAATTTTAGTGACATCCTTAATGATTTTCTACCTTCTAGATCTTTCAGTTTTTGAAAGAGGGTGTTGGAGTCTCCAACTACAATAGTGGGACCATCTATTTCTCCTTGAAGTTCTATCAGTTTTTGCTTTGTGTTTTTTGTCACTCTGTTATTAGGCTCATACACATTAAAAATAATATTGTGTTCTTGGAGAATTGACCCTTTTATCATTATCATTATATGATTCCCCTCTTTATCCCTGATAATTTTCTTCACTTTATTTTTTTTTAATTTTTATTTTTTTTATTGTTTTTGCCATATAATGTCATGATATCACCATGGGTTTACATATGCTTCCCCTCCAGAACCCCCCTTCCACCTCCCTCCCCCCCGGGAAATCTCATTGCACCAGCCCTAAGCATCAATCCTGGGCTGGTGATTGATTAGACATATGATAATTAACTTGTTTCAACTCTTTCTCTCCTTCCTCCACCCATAGACTTCTTTCAGAATTTTTCCTTCATCATTGATTTTCTGTAGTTTTAAAATGATATGCTAAGATGTCATTTTTTGGCATTATCTTGCCTGGTGTTCTCTGAACAGAGTGGCTGGAATTATTTCCCTTTTCTTTTGAGAAAGCTTAGGCTGGCAGAGTTCAGTGTTTTCCTTCCCTGGATTACTTAGGCTTTAATAAGATCCCAGGAAGTTAGACTCTGGTTAAACAATTTCTCCTGAGGGCATAATGTCTTACGAAGAACAGAGTGCTCTAGCATATTTCAAAATGGTTCATTTTCTGCTCCCCCTTTTAGAATCACAATTTTCTTTTCTCTCCCCAATATTATTATGAGACTCTGGCTAGGCTCCTAGGTGCCTTTCTATTACTGGGTACTCACGAAATTTTTAATTTTCTGCACCGAACCTCTAGAAATAATCATTTATAGTTGAAGTTTTCAAACCATGGCAGTCATTTCCACTTGCAAATATCAGCTCTGGTAAGCTGTGACTCCTAGTATTCTCCCATCTGTCTCTCTAATCTTGGGGGCCACAGTTTCCTCTGTGTCCTCACCTTTATTCCAGTCTTGGAAGAATTATTGATTTCTTAATCTGTTCAGCTTGTAACTCATTGTTTTAGTGGAGTGGTGACTTACACGCCTCTTACATGTACGACAGGAGACCTGAAGTACTACTATGAATTTTTTTTTTTTCAGCAGGGAAGTATTGGATTTACCAAAATACACTTGAATTTTATTTTAATTAAAAGTAAGAATTGCAAATATGCATGTGGGAAAAAATCGTTAAGATGTGATAGCTTTTGTGCCAACAATTGATGTCTTGAAAATAATTAAAGATAATTCTCAGAAATAAGTGTTTTTCCAATAAGCCCAAATTTTCACTTTGTCACATGCCTATTTATTTTTCTCCAAATAGTAACCAAACCTACTCAGAGAAATCTAATATTAAGGCAGTTTATAAAAAACAATATAAGTACTGTAGCAAAAACTCAGGCAAAAATGATTTTAAGAATAATTAAAATCTTAACTTTGTGCATGTTCTCATTTTATTATAATTTGAGGGAAAATTTTGTCATTTCTATTTTTAAATGGTACCCTTTCCTATACCATTCTATATATATTCATCTCTTCATTCATCTCTGCAAATTGATCTTATCATAACTCTTAAGATGAGACTTAGGAGAGGGAAACCTTAAACGCTACTATTGATCCTACAATTTAAAATTATATTTACTGTATTTCTATTTTCCAAACCAAAGGCAACAATAAAATGTACAGTGCATCTTAAAGTGAAGAGTCAACTTGGGAAGAAATATTATTATTGTAATAATCTATATTTAGTTCTACCTCATAAATCAACTTTGATTTCTACTATATCAGAATAAATGGAAATTTCATAGCATTCTATAATAAATAGAAACTGGTTGAATATGTAGTGTCTATGGAGCAGAAAATAAAATTGTAGCTGTTTTTCAAGATTTTGAAATATTCTCTAGAGAGACAAATATCACCAGCCAATGTAGAGTGACCCTTTATATACATCAGAAAAGCAGCACAAATAAAATATAAATTGTAAAATGAAAGAAAAACAATATAGTTGAAGTTAGGTATCCTCAAATTTTCCTAAAGTGATATAAAATTAATTTAATATGATATAAAGGGTATATAAGCAGAGGACTTATTTTTTAGTTTCTTTTGTTTTCCATGTATTTCACTTATATGTCTGTATCTTACTTTATAGATACAGTATTCTAACTTAATATCTAGGTATCTATTTATATACCTGCCATTTATAATTTGAAAAGCTTTGTAACAACTAGTAATAAATGCATTCATAACCACATCTTCTCTAATCACTACAGTGTCTGCTCTGCTATTTGGCACTCATTAGCTGAAGCTGCCACTCACCTCTAATTTATGACTAGCATACAATTATGCATTATCACTATTCCAAGTGATTACTACACTGAATCTTTCTCAGTGATATGCAACACTCCATGATAAATTGTTCTGCAGTGGATAGTTCATTTCTGTCATTTACTCTATTATTTTCCTTAAAATAATCTCAAGAGAATTATATTGAAATGTGAGTACTTTCTTACAGTATGATTATTGGATCAGTGCTATTCCTATATGAAGAGGGGAAAGCTATATTCATAGAAGGAAGCAGACTTGAAGTTAACAAATGTATTTGAAAATATTCTGATAAAAATGAAAGATTGGGGCAACATTAAGGACAGAGTTTGAATTTTTCTTTAGCATGAGCATATTTTGATTGAAGACTAACAAATTTATTTTGTAATTTGACAATAAAAGTAAATATTTTACTGTTAAAGACCATGGAGGATGTCATGGATAACTGAAAAAAAACCCACAAAACAATTATCATTTTGAATGTGGTCATTTATAATCAAAATGTTTGATATTTTTAACATTTTTTTTCTTTTCATTATTTACCTAGGATTTTCATAATAGGTATAAGTACTAACATTAACTATTTACTCTGTGTCTGACAAAGTTGTGCACGAAATATTTCACAGGCATAATCTCATATAATTCATATAGCAACCTTGTGAGTTTGGTATTAATATCTCAACTGTACAAAGAAGGAAATAGACAAAAATATTGCATAGCTTACCCAAGAGCTCACCGGGACTGCATGATTGTATTCATTTCCTAGAGCTGCCATAACAAAGTACCACAGACTGAGGTTCTTGAAAAAAAAAGAAAGAAATGTAATATTCCATTAATATCAGAGTTCTGGAGGCTGAAAGTCCAAAGTCTAAGTACTGATAGCTCCAGCTTACCCCTGAGGTTTCTAGGAAAGAATCCATTCTTGCCTCTTCCAGGCCTGGTAGCTGCAAGCATTCCTTGGCTTGAGGCAGCGTAACTCCCATCTCTGTCCCCTCCTTCACAGGGCCTTGCCTGTGTGCCTCCCCATGTTCTCTCCTTTCCTTATAAGGACACCAGTTATTAGTTTTAGGTGCCCACTATTCCTCCACCATGTACAGGAGGAATCATCTCAAGATCCTTAACTAATTACATCTGCAAAGTTTCTATTTCCAAATAAGGTTGCATTCTGAGGTTTCTCATGAAATTGAATTTGGGGGGAATGCTTTTCACCTTGCTACAATGGTGGATCTGGAGGCTCTGTTCATGTGCAGGCATGCTCTAGAGTCTGTTCCCTTAAATACAGATATTCTTGGCACAGACTGTTCTTAGACCATATTTCATTTAGTAACCATTCGAATTATCTGGGTCGATGTTCTCTCTTTTACATGTAAGAATGCCCAGGTTCATGGGTCACAGATTAGCATGATTTAAATTCAGAGCAACTTTTCTAAAACACAGAGTATGCCATTACCCTGCTTACATTTTTTTTTAATGCGTTCCTATTCTCTTTAGAATAAAAATCAAATTTCTTAAGGTAATTTTTAGGGTCTATCAGCATCTGGCCTTTCCCACCTTCTTTAGCTCAGGTCTTCCTCTCCTTTCCCAATACTGTCTGTATCCTACCCACCCTGGCCTCTAAGCTTTCTCTCATACTATTTCCTCTGCCCACAGCACCTCCTGCCAACATTTTTCTTCTGCCTACTCTTGCTATCTCACTTTACCACTTCTGCTGTATTGTCCCTTCTAACAACCTAAAGTAGGCCCCGTGAATCAGCTGTGGGTTCCCATAGTAATCAAAGCTGCACCTACCCTAACCCATGGTACCTTGTTATGATTGCTTCTTTAATGGTCCATCAGTTTGTAAAAGCAAATATCACCAGTGTGTAGTCTCAGCTGCATTGTCAGTACCTACATAGAGTGACTGCCACTCAAATGATGTTGAAAGAATAAATGAATGCGGTAAATTAAAATGGAATGCATGGTATCTTTATGCATGAGGCAAAGCAGAGGGAGAAAACTACCCAGCAACTGAAAACAGTATCCTCATCTTGTTTCAGAGAGGCTTATTCTGACATTCGGTGCACTGCTCCTCAAGAAGGAAACACCTGTGGGCTTCCCACAGGCAGCTGACTCTCCATGTATCCTTAGTGTCATTTAGTCCTGCTCTACTTTCATGGGTCTAGAACTTCCTAATCATCTTCTAAGTATTCATATGGAATACTCACATTTCTTATTCCATTTGTCCCCACTTCGATAGTAAGTGTTGAAACACAGTGAGGACAGTATGACAACAAGGAATAATGTGCTTGATGGGACAGTCATGACTCAGAAGGTGATTGAGCTTGTTGCTTGGCCATGGTCCTGCTTGCATCCTGGAGTTACACAAAGCCTATACTCAACCGTATGCTTCCTTCAGAGCTCACCAAATCTTTTAATGAAAGGGCAAGGAAGCACTATATGAAGTGCAAGAAAAATCTATTTGACAGTTTTGACTGAGGAATTTCAATTGGTAGAACATGATGATGTACATATACCACCTGCAGTATTATGTGTGATGTGTGACCTCCACTCACCCCGTACGGTAACACTCATGTAGAATTCATGCAAAACATTTTACCAGGAAGCCACCTTCCCCTAGAGTAGAGTAAATCGTTTTGAAACTGCATGATATGCATATTTCAGAAAACAGTTTTCCCTGAGAAAAACATCACCACCTACAATAGGGTCTCTGGTCACTTTATCTCTTGCCCCCCCAACCCCACTTCCAAAAAAACCGTTTTGTCATTGTGAAAGTATCTCTAGATTTACATAATGCAACCTAATTGTTTCCAATTAGAAAATATCAGATCTCATTTATGGAGGGGTAACCTACCTTTCTGAAAAAAATAAATAAATAAAACTTTTTATACCTTTCAGTCTTTTTTAGCAGTATACTTTGTAAAATGTTTTCTATGCAAAATTTGGTAAATCTCTCTTCCTAACAGTGTTGTTAAGCTTATTAAGGGTTATTCCCCCTCTTATGAAAATTGGAAATTGGTTTTCAGTTTTTTTGAAAATTCAGATTTTCAGTTCCAGAAGATCTGTAGGTATTTTATTCACTGTTGTACCCCCAATGTCTAAAATCAATCACAGTAATTACTCAATAAATATTTAAATAAATATACATCTATGAAAGAAATGTACTATGGTTTTAAATAATTCACTGACACAGCAAACCTGGTATCCCATGGAACTTTTCAAATTCCTCATTTTACATATTCTTATTTCATATTCACTCTTCAATTCTCAACTTGAGCATTTATTGTTTACCATTTAAATCCATCGTTATGTATATCATTGGAGGACTGTGTCTCACACCAATTGAGGGAATCGATTCAGAAGTTTTCGCTGCAGTGAAGGATTGGAATGGAAAGTCTAAGCGACATTTTCCTGTTTTATCTTCCTAGCACTACTTGTACATTTTCTTATAATTACACAAATTTAACTTCTAGAGGGAAAGTTGTTAAAGTTTCAGAGGTGTTAGAGAAACAGATAGTTGAAGTGATTTGATAGCAGGCTGAGAGTGAAAGTGATATTCTTTAAGGCAGATTTGTTTAAAACATGACAATCTGAGAAATTTGCTTGGCTTCTGCAATGCTGTTCTCCATAGTTACAGCAAGGTGTGGTCTGGCTATATTCCAAGTGTTCCATGTGATTAATCACTATACATTGCTACAAAATGGGTTGCCATTTCAGAACATGAGTTTTTAAGTAAAAAACAAAGTTACGAAGTAATTTGGAGAACACTGACTATAAGCCTTTGGCATAAGCCTTTGCAGCCACTTATCCTCCAGTCATATGTTTATTAAGAAAATAATATAATTTACCATCATATATTTGCTTCATTGACCTTATGAAGAAATATAATACTGATAGATTACTTGCACTTAAAGTAAAATATTTAAATGAAAGACAAATAATGACTAGCCATATTCCCTGGATGCATTATTTTATTCTATTTTACTTTATTTCTTTTTCTTTTGAAATTTAACCAAATTTAACCAGAGTTGTTAATAATATGGAAATTTTTTAAATTTATTGTATGTTTAATTATAATAGATTAATTTTCTGATTGTTTTATAATTTATAATTGATTAATGTTTTAAAAAATTATCATAAAGTTTGATCTCCAGTTATTCAGCTTGTCCATAAAAAGATTTCCAAGTAAAATAAGCTCATATTTCTTTAAAGAATCAAATCTTAACAGTTTTTCCTTCTCCACAAAGGCCTGTGGTGACATAAAATTTATATGCACCATTGTCTGGAAATACCATAGAAGAAAATTATTGATGCCTTTGGATGATGGTTGGGTTGAATTTCTCTATTTTCTTTCCCAACATGCTTTCTAGGAGTAGGAATATCCAGCATGGACTTTTACCACATCATGATCCATTTGTTTTATAGTTGTGGCATTTAGTTGAATCTTGCAAGTATAATATCAGTTCTCCATTCATTATTGTTTCATAAGTGAATCTTAGTGTAATAATCCTGTACTCTCTGCTCTCATGTTTTTGTCAGAACCTATTATATCAGTGAAGAAATATTTGTTTCTTTCTAGGTCTTGAACATGCTCAGAGCTCGTTTAAGTTTTCTAAAACTGAAACAAATCCAGCTAATTATCCCTTGACCTGTATTAACAACCCAGCTGGTGGAGTCCGTATTTAGACTATTGAATATAAAATTATAATAAAATTGGCTTACACCCTTCCTCCGCATTGTGAGCATGTTAAATATTACAAAAAAAAAAATTTAAAAGCTGCTTATTTTTTTTTCTCTTTAGGCATGATCAATCACTTTTCTATGGTCTCAAACCCTAGGTCACTTTTAAACTCCTTTAATATCTGTTCCTATGTGACAGAGCAGAAAATCAGAGGGGAGAAGTTACCATCTGCAATGGCTGTCATCACCTGCAGGAGTTTTTGACTTGCCTGCTGTTGTGATTGAGGCATGGTTGATTTCAGCATACTGCAAACGATTCTTTTGTTTCTCTAAAAACTCAATATGTAATATCTTGTGTACACTTTAACTCTTTAAAAGGCCATTTGATTCTTTTTTATGGGTTGGTAATACGTTTACCACTTGCAAAAACACTTGGAAAATCAAGTGTAAGACATTTTAAAACCTGCTTTTGAGGAATGTTGCAGACAACCATTATCAGTAGATTCAGGAAGCTATACCTTAAATAGGCATGATAGGCAGTAGGAACCCTCTACTCAAGTCTGCTTGAAGGAACACCACGGCATATTCCACATTTTTGTCAGGGTATGGAAAATTTTATGATTCATGCACATATTAAAAGAAAGTTGCTTCTTTGGACAAAAAAAAACATGGGCTAGTTAATAGCTAAAAACCATAAACTGAATTAAGTTTGTCAGATTAACTAGCTGTCATTTGAAGAGATAGCTGTGTTACAATGAAATTAGAAGTATCTATATTTGATAAAGTGCTAAGACTTATGAATTATAGCTCAGTTCAGTCACTCAGTTGTGTCCAACTCTTTGCGACCCACAAGAACCACAGCATGCCAGGCCTCCCAACTCCGGGAGTTTACCCAAACTCATGTCCATTGAGTTGGTGATGCCATCCAACCAATTCTTCCTCTGTCCTCTGCTTCTCCTCCTGCCTTCAGTCTTTCCCAGCATCAGGATTTTTTCAAATGAGTCAGGTCTTTGCATCAGGTGGCCAAAGTATTGGAGTTTCAGCTTCAACATCAGTCCTGCCAATGAACACTCAGGGCTGATCTTTAGGATGGATTGGCTGGATCTCCTTGCAGTCCAAGAAATTCTCAAGAGGCTTCTCCAATACCATAGTTCAAAAGCATCAATTCTTCAGTACTCAGTTTTCTCTATAGTCCAACTTTCATATCCATACATGACTACAGGAAAAATAATAGCCTTAACAAGACAAACCTTTGTTGGCAAAGTAATGTCTCTGTTTTTTAATATGCTTTCTAGGTTGGTTATAACTTTCCTTCTAAGAAGAAAGCGTCTTTTAATTTCATTACTGCAATCACCATCTGCAGTGGTTTTGGAGCCCCAAAAAATAAAGTCTTATTCTGTTTCCAGTGTTTCCCCATCTATTTGCCATGAAGTGATGGGACCAGATGCCATGATCTTAGTTTTCTGAATGTTGAGCTTTAAGCCAAAATTTTCACTCTCCTCTTTCACTTTCATCAAGAGTCTCTTTAGTTCTTCTTCGCTTTCTACCATAAGAGTGGTATTATCTGAATATCTGAGGTTACTGATATTTCTCCTGGCAATCTTGATTCCAGCTTGTGCTTCTTCCAGCCCAGCACTTCTCATGATGCACTCTGCATATAAGTTAATTAAGCAGGGTGACAATACACAGCATTGACGTACTCCTTTTCCTATTTGGAACCAGTCTGTTGTTCCATGTCCAGTTCTAACTGTTGCTTCCTGCCCTGCATACAGGTTTCTCAAGAGGCAGGTCAGGTTGTTAGGTATGCCCATCTTTTTAAGAATTTTCCACAGTTTATTGTGATCCACACAGTCAAAGGCTTTGGCATAGTCAATAAAACAGAAATAGATATTTTTCTGGAACTTTCTTGCTTTTTCAATGATCCAGCAGATGTTGACAATTTGACCTCTGGTTCCTCTACCATGTCTAAAACTAGCTTGAACATCTGGAAGTTCATTGTTCGTGTATTGCTGAAGCCTGGCTTGGAGAATTTTAAGCATTATTTAGTAGCATGTGAGATGAGTGCAATTGTGTGCTAGTTTGAGCATTCTTTGGCATTGCCTTTCTTTGGAATTGGAATGAACACTGACTTTTTCCAGTCCTGTGGCCACCGGTGAGTTTTCCAAATTTGCTGACATACTGAGTGTAGCACTTTTACAGCATCATCTTTTAGGATGTGAAATAACTCAACTAAAATTCTATCACCTCCACTAGCTTTGTTTGTAGTGATGCTTCCTAAGGCCCACTTGACTTCACATTCCAGGATGTCTGGCTCTAGGTGAGTGATCACACTGTCGTGATTATCTGGGTCATGAAGATCTTTTTTGTATAGTTCTTCTGTGTATGCTTGCCACCTCTTCTTAATATCTTCTGCTTCTCTTAGGTCCATACTATTTGTGTCTATTATTGAGCCCATCTTTGCATGAAATATTCCCTTGGTATCAAGATCTTTTAGAAATAACACCCAAAAAAGATGTTATTTTCATTATAGGGGACTTAAATGCAAAAGAAGGAGTCAGGAAACACCTAGAGTAACAGGCAGATTTGGCCTTGGAGTACAGAATGAAGCAGAGCAAAGGCTAATAGAGTTTTTCCAAGAGAACACACTGTCATAGCAAACACCCTCTTCCAGAAACACAAGAGAAGACTCTACACATGGACATCACCAGATGGTCAACACCAAAATCAGATCGATTATATTCTTTGCAGCCAAAATGGAGAAGCTCTATACAGTCAGCAAAAACAAGACCGGGAGCTGACTGTGGCTCAGATCATGAACTTCTTATTGCCAAATAAAGACTGAAATTCAAGAAAGTAGGGAAAACCACTAGACCACTCAGGTATGATCTAAATCAAATCCCTTATGATTATATGGTGGGAGTGAAAAATAGATTTCAGGGACTATATCTGATAGACAGAGTGCCTGATGAACTATGGATGGAGGTTTGTAACATTGTACAGGAGACAGGGATTAAGACCATCCCCAAGGAAAAGAAATGCGTAAAAGCAAAATGGCTGTCTGAGGAGGCCTTACAAATAGCTGTGAAAAGAAGAGAAGTGAAAAGCAAAGGAGAAAAGGAAAGATGTTCCCATTTGAATGCAAAGTTCCGAAGAATAGCAAGGAGAGAAAAGAAAGCCTTCCTCAGTGATCAATGCAAAGAAATAGAGGAAAACAACAGAATGGGAAAAACTAGAGATCTCTTCAAAACAATTAGAGATACCAAAGGAACATTTCATGCAAAGATGGGCTCAATAAAGGACGGAAATGGTATGGACCTAACAGAAGCAGAAGGTATTAAGAAGAGGTGGCAAGAATGCACAGAAGAACTATACAAAAAAGATCTTCATGACCTAGATAATCACGATGGTGTGATCACTCACCTAGAGCCAGAAATTCTGGAATGTGAAGTCAAGTGGGCCTTAGAAAGCATCACTACAAACAAAGGTAGGGGAGGTGATGGAATTCCAGTTGAACTATTTCAAATCCTAAAAGATGATGCTGTGAAAGTGCTTCACTCAATATGCTAGCAAATGTGGAAAACTCAGCAGTGGCCACAGGTCTGGAAAAGTTCAGTTTCATTCCTATCCCAAAGAAAACCAATGCCAAAGAATACTCAAACTACCTCACAATTGCACTCATGTCACACACTAGTAATGCTCAAAATTCTCCAAGCCAGGCTTCAGCAGTACATGAACCATGAAATTCCAGATGTTCAAGCTGGTTTTAGAAAAGACAGAGGAACCAGAGATCAAATTACCAACTACTTCTGGATCATCATAAAAGAAAGAAAGTGCCAGAAAACCATCTATTTCTGCTTTATTAACTATGCCAAAGCCTTTGACTGTGTGGATCACTATAAACTGTGGAAAATTCTTAAAGAGATGGCAATACCAGACCATCTGACCTGTCTCTTGAGAAACTTGTATGCAGGTCAGGAAACAACAGTTAGACCTGGACATGGAACAATGGAATGGTTCCAAATAGGAAAAGGAGTATGTCAATATTGTGTATTGTCACCCTGCTTATTTAACTTGTATGCAGAGTACATCATGAGAAACGCTGGGCGGGAAGAAGCACAAACTGAAATCAAGATTGCTGGGAGAAATATCAATAACGTCAGATATGCAGATGACATCACCCTTATGGCAAAAAGTGAAGAGGAACTAAAAAGCCTCTTGATGAGAATGAAAGAGGAGAGAGAAGGAGTTGGCTTAAAGCTCAACCTTCAGAAAACTAAGATCATGGCATCTGGTCCCATCACTTCATGGCAAATAGATGGAGGAACAGTGGAAACAGTGTCAGACTTTATTTTTTAGGGCTCCAAAATTCACTGCAGATGGTGATTGCAGCCATGAAATTAAAAGACGCTTACTCCCTGGAAGGAAAGTTATAATCAACCTAGATAGCATATTGAAAAGCAGAGACATTACTTTTCCAACAAAGGTCCATCTAGTCAAGTCTATGGTTTTTCCAGTGGTCATGTATGGATGTGAGAGGTGGACGGTGAAGAAAGCTCAGCACAGAAGAATTGATGCTTTTGAACTGTGGTGTTTGAGAATACTCTTGAGAGTCCCTTGGGCTGCAAGGAGATCCAACCAGTCCATCCTAAAGGAGATCAGTCTGGGTGTTCATTGGAAGGACTGATGCTGAAGCTGGAGCTCTAGTACTTTGGCCACCTCATGTGAAGAGCTGACACATTGGAAAGACCCTAATGCTGGGAATGAGTCGGGGCAGGAGAATAAGGGGATGACAGAGGATGAGGAGGCTAAATGGCCTCATGGATATGGGTTTGGGTAGACTCAGGGTGTTGGTGATGGACACAGAGGCCTGGCATGCTGCAATTCATAGGGTCACAAAGGGTCAGAGACGACTGAGCAACTGAACTGAACTGAACCGAATCTCTAATTTTCTTGAAGAAAATCTGGTCTTTCACATTCTGTTGTTTTCCTCTATTTCTTTGCGTTGATGGCTGAGGAAGACTTTCTCTCCTTGCTGTTCTTTGGAACTGTGCATTTAAATGGATATATCTTTAATTTTCTCCTTTGCTCTTAGCTTCTCTTCTTTTCACAGCTGTTTGTAAGGGCTCCTCATACAACCATTTTGCTTTTTTGCATTTTTTTTTTCCTTGGGAATGATCTTGATCTTTATCTCCTATATAATGTCACAGACCTCCATCCATAGTTCATCAGGCACTCTATCAAATCTAATCCCTGAAATCTATTTCTCTATTCCACTGGATAATCATAAGGGAATGATTTAGATCATACCTGAATGGTCTAGTTGTTTTCCCCACTCTCTTCTATTTAAATCTGAATTTGGCAATAAGGAGTTCATGATCTGAGCCACAGTCAGCTCCCGGTCTTGATTTTGCTAATTGTATAGAGCTTTTCCATCTTTGGCTGCAAAGAATATAATCAATCTGATTTCGGTGTTGACCATCTGGTGATGTCCATGTGTAGAGTCTTCTCTTGTGTTGTTGGAAGTGGGTGTTTGCTATGACCAGTGTGTTTTCTTGGCAAAACTGTATTAGCCTTTGCTCTGCTTCATTCTGTACTCCAAGGCCAAATTTGCCTGTTACTCCAGGTGTTTCTTAACTTCCTACTCTTGCATTCCAGTTCCCTACAATGAATAGGACATATGTTTTGGGTGTTAGTTCTGAAAGTCTTATAGGTCTTCACAGAACCATTCAACTTCAGCTTCTTCAGCATTACTTGTCGGGGCACAGACTTGGATTACCATTATGTTGAATGGTTTGCCTTGGAAATGAACAGAGATCATTCTGTCATTTTTGAGATTGCACCCAACTACTGCATTTCGGACTCTTTTGTTGACTATGATGGCTACTCCATTTCTTCTAAGTGATTCTTGCCCACAGTAGTGAATATAATGGTCATCTGAGTTAAATTCACCCATTCCAGTCTATTTTAGTTTGTTGATTCCTAAAATGTTGACATTCATTCTTGCCATCTCCTGTTTGACCACTTTCAATTTGTCTTGATTCATGAACCTGAATTCTAGGTTCCTATGCAATATTGCTCTTTACAGGATTGAACCTTGTTTTTACTTTGGCTCCATCTCTTCATTCTTTCCAGAGTCATTTCTCCACTCATCTCCAGTAGCATATTGGGCACTTATCAACCTGGGGAGTTGATCTTTCAGTGTGCTATCTTTTTGCCTTTTCATACTGGTCATAGGTTCTCAAGGCAAGAATACTGAAGTGGTTTTCCATTCCCTTCGGACCACATTCTGTCAGACCTCTCCACCATGACCTGACTGTCTTGGGTGGCTCCACATGGCATGGCTTAGTTTCATTGAGTTAGACAAGGCTGTGGTCCATGTGATCAAATTAGCTAGTTTTCTGTGATTGTGGTTTCAGACTCTCTGCCCTCTGATGCCGTCTCTCAATGCCTACCATCTTACTTGCATTTCTCTTACCTTGGATGTAGGGTATCTCTTCAGGTCTGATTCAGCAAAGCGCAGCTGCTGCTCCTTACCTGGAACGTGGGGTATCTCCTCTCAGCTGCTCCTGCGCTGCACAGAACTAAAAAGAACCCATATTTTAAAAAATTTAAGCCTGTAAATTATTTCTAGATTCTACAAATAGCCAATATTAGTTTAATGAGTGAGGAGGGTTATTGATCATTTGATGGCATAGATGTTAGCATTCTACATCAATGTTTTGCATATGGTTATTGAATTAATGAATAAAGCAAAAAATATAACTATTTCTAGATTGGCCATTTTATCACATGGTATACTATACAAGCCCAGAAAAACATTGATACTTTTATAGCATCTTACTCTTTAAATATGCTGTACAAATACTGGCATTTTTATTATCTTTGTTACAAGCATCAAACGATGCTATTGCCTAAGGAGAGGAGAAAGAGTAGCCTCTCAAGCATTTTTCAAGTGATTGGGATTTGAGTTCAATATTCTTTTCCCAAATGTAACATTCTAAATACTAGTTTAAATTAGTGGGTTCTATTGGGAAGATAATACATGCTTAATTAAAAATGAACCATTACATTTCAACATAGGAAATAATATGTAAAATACCAAATTGTAAGAAACAGTGGGTAGATGAACAACTCAGGTTTTCCTTAGCCCTTTTCCATGAGTAAATAAAGTATATTACCTTGATCCTCACAAACTTCCATGCAAAGCAGAGATCCTAGGTCCATGATATATAATCAGTTAGGAAAAGCTTAAGTAAAATCAAACATCCTTGAGAAGTTTCAGAAGGAGACTCCAAAGCATTTTCTCAAAGTATCTTTCAGACTAAAATGTTTTTCCAAATGAAACAAAAATTTATTGAGGGTGGGGCAGTTCTGCAATTCATTTTGGAAACCCACTGAGAAAGATTTAAAATGAGTATTAACAAAACCACTATGTTATAAAATCTAGTTTATCATTCACATAATAACTTATGAAGAACTGCCTAAGTATCCATCTGTGGAGGGTAACTTTGTCTAAACCCCATATTGCATTTATAACACATTCAGTTACAGGCGACAAAACCTCCCTAAATCTAATTGAACCTTCCAGACATACATTGTCTTGCTTAAGACTGGAGATAGAGTAGTCCCTTGGTATGTGCAGGGAATTAATTCCCAGACTTCCCTGGGATATCAAAACCTGCAGGCAGTTAGGTTCCTTTCAAACTGCATAGTGAAGTTGGCCCTGTGTCTAGGGGATCCAGTGATAGGGAGGTTTGACTGTACATGATTCTAGGTTTTGTTTAGTGGATCAATACTGTCATACATTTGATTTGGTTCAGAATTTTTGTATTTCCCTTGGCTCTAGCTTTACATTCACAAGACAGCCAGCATTATTTCCAACATTAAATATCAAGTCTTCATATAGCATATATTAAGCACAAAGACAATGATTGTTAGAACATTGGGAAATAATTGTCTCTGTGACCCTTGATTACTATATCAGGGAAGGAAATCATTTCCCAGAACTTCTCAAATGGTTCTGAATCTGGTTTAATTGTCCATAACTTGTATACAAGTTAAAAGATACAAGTCCAAGGCTCAACTAACAACTGGGTGAAGGAATAGAACCCTGCTTGGTTTAGACCAATGATTGATCACCATATAGAGCTAATGGATAGACAACTAATATTGACCACTGTATCCAGTATTTCCTTGGGGTGAGCATGGAACTCTCTTTCATGAACTCTTAATCATTAAATATACTGTGGAGAATATTTTCTTTTGTTTTCATGTGATTATATATGAATGAAAAAAAATATTCTTTTTTCTTTATATATGAAATGGTCTTTCAGTGATGTAGCTATCTATTACTGCATAACAAACCACCCCAAACATAGTGGCATAAAATAGTAACCACTTAATTTTGCCCACAGTTTCTGTGGATCAGAAACTCATGAAGGGTAGAATGGGATTGGCTTGTGTCTTCTCAGAAATGGTTGAGACTTCATCTGGGAAGAATTGAATATCTGGGATTGACTTGGAAGATTGAAAACTCTTCATTCAAATGCTTGGCACCTCTGTTGTAGGAGTCAAATACTGGGCTTAGGTAGGACTATTGACCAGGTCATCTATACGTGGCCTTTCCCTGGCAACTGAACTCCAAGAAAGAAAAATCTAAGAAGAATAATCTGAAGAGTGAGCATTACAAAAGAACAAAGTAGAACCATATGGCTTTCTTTGATCTAGCCTTAAATTTCTTGTTTCATGATTCTATCACATTCTGTTGGTAAGCTAATCACTAAGGCTAAACAAGATTTAAGAGAAGGGAACGTAGATGCCATTATTTGATCAGGGTCTTAATGCAGAAGAACATGTCGGGTACAAGGTACTACTGTTTTTGTTATCTTTGGAAAATACCATCAGCCACAAGTATAAGATGAAGGTGATGAGCATGGAAATAATAATGGCATTATGATGGATCTTACTTAAACATTTTCAGGTATGATCTTTGTGTAACTTGAACTTTTAACTCAAGTTATGTTTTGAGGTGAGAAAACAACAACACCCCTAATAATGTTGATGTTCAATATTCTTCATGTAGAATAGAATCTGATGTAATGTAGAACCATAATTCCTGAACAACACGGCTATATAAATTAACAGAGAGATTCACAATATATTATTTTTTGGATCTCAGTTCATATTTACTGCATAACAAATTCTGGTCATACATTTTCACAAGTGATGCTTGGGTAACAAATGTATGGTTCAAAAATGAGGAAGTGATTCTAAATATGTTTAATCAATAGGATTATCTTTGGGAGCTTTTAAGAAATGAATATGTACATTCAATATAAATAGTCATAAAATATATATTTTATTTTATACAATAAAAAATCCCACATGGATGGTGGGAATATTAACTAACATGATATTTAAGAAAGCAATGTCACAAAATGAAGATTCATATGACCTTTGATGTAGCAGTTGCACTTGTATGAATTTACTCACTAGCTGTACCTACATTCTTGGCATTCAAAGGCTACTTATCAGCATTGGATAAGCAAGATATCTATTTACTCCACCTAAAAGACATGAAGGTTAACAGTGCTCTGCCTCCTCTCTGTAAAACAAAATAAATGCTGATGACCTCTCAGATCTAGTAGGTGCTTTTTCTTTAGTACACCCCTGACTCTGGTTCATGAATCATCTAGGGCTTTTCCTATAGCTTCTGGGTGGCTCTTCACACACTGAAAAGAAGGAAGCTATATCTCCATGTATGCATTATGGAAAGATATTTTAGGTATATTGTAAAAGTAAGCAATCTATTTATAGTATATTATGTATAGGATGATATTATTTATGTTAACAAAAAGTCTTAAATAGATATAAAATATTCTCATTTATATGCTTTCTGAAAAGATATGCAAAAATTAGTTCTCAATTTCTTGGAGGAGTGATACTGGTGGTTTTAGAATGAGGAATGATTATTTATACTTTAAAAAAATGGGAATTAAAAAAAATTTTAATGATTAGAATATTTTTGTTGGTGGTGTTTAAAATACTCCAAAGGTGATTCTAATACCCATCCAGCCTTGAGAACCACTGTCATTAATGTAGCCAGATTTTAGGTGAGAGTAAGAAAAATTAAAGATGTACTTCCTGAAAAATACATGAAAAATTTAGAAGGAATGGAGTCAAAGTCCAAGATTTTTTTTAGCGGTGTATTCTTTGAGGGAAATCAATGGGAGACACTTCTTTTTCTCCTGAATTAGCATTTATAAATGCAATAATAAGATATGCTTTAACATATCATTATCTAAGAAATAGGTGCATCTTAATTTCTAAAGGATTTTTAAGTATATTGAATAGAGCCAGCTAGGACAGATTTTCATTATGAAGTGATGCCATTATACCAATGATTACAGGCTAATTCCCCACTTATACAATCTGACCACTGACCATGCTAGATCAAGAGGGTTTAATTTCCTTTGTAAATGTTCATTCCTGTTCATTTTACATGAGAGCAAGTAAAATGGTAGTTTAATAAAGCAAGAAATCATTTTTAAAGGGAGAAGATGTAAAAGCAAATGCTGTGGATTTTTGTCACAATAATTATACACTTCCCTTTACCATCATCCCCTGACATACCTGTGTAAAACCAAAAGGAAATCATGTTTTCTGATTTGTTTTTTATAACCTTTTAAATGATGCCCATGACTGTATTGACCTTTTGTGCTGGCAAGTGCATGTTGGACTATTATTGTCTTTAGGAAATAGGTTATAATAACAGATCCTTTTCCTCCTGTCTTATCTGACATTTTGGCATTCATCACTTTTAAAGATTGTACTGGATTTTTTTTTTTCATGAAAGCCCTACTTTTACTTGCTAGTAGTCAAGTTTGTCATTTTCCTCCATTCCCAAGGATTCTTAAGATGAATAAAAATATTAATATTAATAAAAATAGCATATTTAGATATTGCCCTCAAGTTTAAGATTATTTTATTAATTCTTATAAAAATTGTTGTCAGTTTATTATCTCAGTTTTACAGGGAAAAGAAATTGGAGCTCAGAGAAGTTTGTGATTTTTCCCAATTCACATAACTATCAATGTGTATCTGCTAAGTTGCTTCAGTTATGCTCAACTCTTTGCAATACCATGGACTATGGGGCTCCTCTGTCCATGGGGATTTTCCAGGAGAGAATACTGGAGTGGGTTGCTATACCTTCCTCCAGTCATGACCCAGGGATTGGATCCATGTCTCTTTTGTCTCCTGCATTCATAGGCAGGTTCCTTACCACTAGCACCATCCCAGTAGTAAATGTCAAAATGGAATTCCAACCTGGGTCTATTTTATTCCAGATTTCTGCTGTTATATACCTCTTTTTTTTTTTTTTTAAATAAGGATGCTATCTTTGCAAAGTTCTTTGCAGTTTACCAAATGTTTTTATTTATAAACATCTCATTTAGTCACACAACCTGCCAAATAGGTTAAGTGACTAGAAATAATAAGTGACACTGCTAGGGGCTAGATCCCCTATTTACTGACTCCAAAATCACTTCTCACAGGGATGCCTCTAATTTAAATCCTCTTAGCATTTTACATAGTGGACAAACTTAACGTTGCCCATAAACATAGAAATTAACTTTGTAGCTCTATTTTCAAGCCAGGGACAAGAAGTGTTCAATAAAACATGTATCAGAATTGATTCAACCATTTTACTTCAAGAAATAGGCAGAGGAAATTCTTGATTTGGAATTAAGACACAAACTTTGGGGATGAAAGTGCTAAATGATGGGTAGTTAAAGATTTGAGCATAACCTCTGCTCACTCATAACTTAAGTTCAGTTCAAACGGATGGACTTCATAAGTTGCTTCATCTGTTTGGACTGCTGTAACAAAAATACCATAGATTGAGTTTCTTACAAAAAGCAAAGATCCGTTTCTCATAGTACTGGAGATAGATAGGGAGATCCAGGACGAGGGCACTTCCAGATTTGGTGTCAGTTGAGAGTCTTTGTTAGTTTACTTGCTAGTTCATAGACAGTCATCTATTTATTGTGTCCTCCCAAGGCAGAAGGGGGAAGTGAGCTCTCTGGATCTGAACTCTAATCCCACCTCCCAAAGCGCCTACCTTCTAATACCTTCACATGGGGGATTAGATTTCAACATATGAATTTGGGAAAAACACACACTTTCAGTGTATTGCAATAAGTGAATGCTGCTTCTCAGTGAGCCTAAAATACTACCAAGGAACCACTTAGACACTGTGACGATATGATAAAATCTTCCTCTGTTTCTGCTTGATAAAAGTCTGATATATGGGCATTATCGTAATTTGTTTATGGGAAAGTTAAGAGTCATCAAATTATACAAGCTATGAAATTAACATTATATGAAATGATGCCTGAGGAAAATGAACATAATTTTATTTTGTATTCTTGCATTCAAGGAAACTTGTCTCAATGGATTTTTTTTTTTTTGCTTTCTAAAAAATACATGGTACATTTAATAAAAGGTAATTTTATAAGAACTGCTTCCAGACTGAGCTGAATTTACTACTATGACCTAGGCAATAAAATTATCCAAAATTAGATTCCTGCTTATTTCTAAGTCTGGGAAAAATAGATCTTAATGGTGGAACAAATATTTAGCCCAGCAGATTAACTCAGAGTGTCCTAATGAGCCACTAATGTTCATTGGACTATTGGATAGCGTTTAGGATAGATGCAAGAAATAAAAGCCCAATAATAGTAAAAAAAATTAGTTTGAGGACCTGTTCTGGCCATTAAAAATTCTACTTTAATAGGAAATAAAGGTAACTTACATTTTCATTTTATGCTATGATAATTTTCTAGACAGTGTAACATTCTTGTAAAATTATATGTAGTTGCTTTTTATCAGATACAAATTTGTGTGGCAATAAACCTATAAGGACCTTTCTTATTAACAAATGTCTTTTTGTAACTTTGACCTTAGAATATAAAACAAAGAACAAAGAAACTAGTAATCTTATTTTTAGTAGGATCACTAGAAGAACATTTTTATTTAAGAACCAATTTCAAAAGAAGTTTCGTAGGTCAAGCCCCCATGCCTTTTACATAGTAGATGGTCAATAAATTTCAATGAATTAATTTGATTAAAAGAGATGTGTGAGCTTTTAACATTTATATAAACATGACAAATACTCTATAGACTGTTTTTTAGATAGTTTAAGTCAATCTTGTTGACCTAAAATTGTACCATACACTAATGCTAATACCATCTATTAACACCTTTCTGAGTGAATGCATATTTGCCTTAGTGCCTACCTATGAAAGTTCTTAGTTTGATATTTAGGGGATCAAAAATTATCTAAGTGAATTTACCTTGATATCATTTCTATGATGTATAATTTTTGACATAGCTGATAGAGAAAATATATAATGTAATCTGAACTGAATTTTCATCTTTTGATTATATCCTTCCTTTTTTTTAATTTATTTACTAAAATTATCTGTGGAAACTATTGGGGAAAAAATGTTTTCCTATGTATAAAGGTTTTCACTTTGCAAAATATCAGTCAGAAATAATGTCTTAGGTCAATTAATAGGATGTTGTCATGAAAATAATTAAAATAAGAATTAGATATGAAGAAATAGGTATGAGTCTTAAAAACTCTGTGAAAACATGAAAAATAAATCATTGATAATTAAGCCATTAAGAAACACCAATGTTAAGAAGAGGATGACAAACTTAAATATTAGGTTTTAGTGTTAACATTAGTTGTTTAGTCATGTCTGACTCTTTGTGACCCCATGGACTGTAGCCCGCCAGGCTCCTCTGTCCATGGGACTTTCCAGGCAAGAATACTAGGGTGGGTTGCCATAACCTTCTCCACATCTTCCTGACTCAGGGATTGAACCTGGGTCTCCCATATTGCAGGCAGATTCTTTACTGTCTGAGCCACCAGAGAAGCCCAAGTTATGTTTATTTAGACCAAAAATAGATCAGATTCCAGAGACACAGAAAAGTATATTTAGCATGACCATCTGTTAATATTGTATTTAAAATTCTTTGCCATGCATGTTTATAAAATAACTTACCTAACTAGTATCTTCAACCTTTAAGGAACATTGTGTAGAAAGATATGTTGGGAAGGGGAGATATTGTAAAAGTTTAATTGATTGAAATTTGAATTTGAAATTCTCCATTTTGGTGTAGATTAGGAGTAAAAAAATGTATATACACTGTTTAACGTGGTGGGCTGTGTTACCAACTTGAAAAATTGTGAACGGGTGAAGAATTATAGAATTTGAAAGAATGGTTAGTTCATTTAAAAAAAATCAGATATTTTCAAAGGTCTGGAATTCATGGGAGAGATCTTGACTAGATGTGTAAATCGTCATGTTATAAACATGATAACAGATGAATGCAAACACATTAGATCAGGCAGAGGGGGAAAAATCAGCAGTCATTTGTCCTTTGCATTGACATAATGAATGAGATTTGAATGCTATAGACAAGAAAAAACACTGAGATAATATCAATAAAGGATTCATTTAATCTGTCTGGGAGGAATTAAGGAAAATTTCATACAGATGACAACATTATGACCAAAAAGCTTGGTCCTAAAAGATTAATTAGATCTTGTACTGGTAGTGTAGGACTAAAGGGATATTAATATTCTGTGAATTGATGCCCCTGACGTTTTTGAGACTAAGTACTCTACTCATCAAAATTTTGAAAGTGATGAATCAGTGTTATATCAGACAGTCTTGGAAGTAATGTGATTCCCTGGACTATAAGAAAGTCTCCTCTTAGTCGTTTCTTTATCCTCATTATTTCATATTTTGTCTGGACTGATTTATGGGGAGACAAAAGTTTCATTTTCCAGTTAAAAGTTAGACTTAAATGTGAAGATGTCTAGTTAAGTTAACATACAGATGTGAATAAATATACATCTTGAAATCTGTTATCTCTCATTTTGGGAAAAGGGATTAGAAAGTTAGAAGATGTAGGTGCTAAAGGAAAGGATATCCCTAAGTGAGAAAATACAATAAAAAGGGAAGGCTAGAGGCATTGAATTTCACCTCACAGTTTTGTCATGAAAATGCTACAGTTATACTCAGGAGATGTAGACAAACAGAAAATGTTAAAAAGGTCCTTCATGACCTATACTAATTGCATGCACTTCTGTGAAAACCATATTAATTTAGAATGATAAAGGAGAACTTGAAAGAAGAAATTTATAATAGACATTATAGGATGGATGAGGTTCTAAAATTTGGTAAATACAGTGTGGATATTTTAGAAAAAGTTATCATCAATGGCTCAATTTAATAAGAATATTCATGAAAGACAGAAAAAAATTGTCTATTACTGAACAGTCATATTGGAAGGTGGTAGATGAAATATCTGGAAAGTAGTTAAAAGTGAAAAGTGAAAGGTATTTGCACTCTTTGTGATTCCATGGACTATATCCTGCCAGGTTCCTCTGTCCCTGGAATTCTCCAGGCAAGAGTACTGGAGTGAGTTGTCATTGCCTTCTTCAGGGGATCTTCCTGACCCAGGGATTGAACCCAGGTCTCCTACATTTCAGGCAGATTCTTTACCAACTGAGCTACTAGGGAAGCCCAGAAAGTAGTTAGAGGTCACATTATAAAATATCTTTAATTCTGGAATAATGCCTTTGAACTTGATTCTGTGGCAGTGAAGAGCTATTTGATGATATTAAGCACAAAATTGCATAATCAATGTAGACTTTTAGAATAAAAATTAAATAAAAGTGCCTAGAATGGTGGTAAAATGGTAAGGATACTCTGTAAGTCCTCTAATAGCAAGGGGCCTTATGATTTGTTAGCAGTAAGTTTTTATTCATATGAACATTTGGTCTATATTAAACAATTTTATAGTACCAGTGAATATAGGTAGGTGTGTTGAATTATTTCCAAAATCCAATTGACATATAAGTTGTAATTATTGTTTGAGTGATTATTGAGAAATATTTGGCCACATATAATGTACTGTTTAACAAAGAGCTTAATTAGCATAGGCTTTATTCCTCTGGAAAAAAAAAGAAGCATTCTCTTGCTATACATCTTCAACAGTGTTATTTTCACTGATCATGAATCACTGTGTATTGATTTGTATTTACCCATAAAACTCTGATTTTATATCTATTTGTTTCAGTCCACTTTTGTATTGTGTGAAATTCTCTACCAAGAACTGGTTTATGTAACTTTAATGCTTATAAAGCTGGGTTTTACAGACTCAGGTTACCCAAGCAGAGGAAATAATCTGATGATATCTTGCTTACCCTTGAATTTAATCCTGTACTATGGCTACTTGGTGTTTAGTTTTCTGCACTATAGACTAAGCCTCAAAATGAGCCAGAGTGGACAAAGCAAAACTCACTGAAGTATGCACTAGAATATAGGCATGGCTTTTAGTTTAGCATCCTTTCTGCTCTCCGTGGAACACTAATTCACAAGATTATCTTGAATACCATGTTCAGAGACAAATCAGTTTTGGAATAGTCCCTGCAATAAGGAAACCTGATTATTTTAATTAGTTTTTATGCACACAAATAGTTCCATGTAACCCATTTTGGAAAATGCTTATTTTACCTCATAGATAAAGCAAACAAGGTTTTCAGAGACCAAGTCCTTATAAGCAGTTGGTAGCGGAATAAAAACAATACTCCAGGTCTTCAAATTTTATTTTCAAGCCCTTTTTCCTAGACTGTGTTACTACAACTCTCAGATGCTCTGCTGTGAGAATTTAGACCAAGTGAACTTTACTGACCATTAAGATGCACAGAAGGTAAAACAGGGCTATTTCCTGCTGATGTACCTGACATGTACTGACAGAGAATTTCATAAAGCCTGTATAGCCTTTGAAGCATCAGTGTTAAAAAAAAAATTGATTTTCCTTTTTCATGTTGATTGTTAAAACAAATATTTACTAATCAAGTTACTTATTTTTTATTATTTTTTTTTGATGTATAGAAAGAGTTCTTCACCACCCTTAGAGTATCTGCAGCTTTAGCAATAAATAAAAGAGAAATTGAAAGCTGCACATTTAATTTTGTAAGAGGATGCTCCCTCTCCATTATTACTTAAGGTTGGTGATATATTTTTCATATCCTTTAATAAACTTTGATATGATATATGCATTGTTGTTTAATTTTTAAGTTATGTCCTACTCTTTGGGACCCCATGGAAGCTAGTCCACCATGTTCCTCTGTCCATGGGATTTCCTAGGCAAGAATACTGGGGTGGTTGCCATTTTCTTCTTCAGGGGAGCTTCCCAAGCCAGGGATTGAAACTGTATCTCCTGTGTCTCCTGCACTGGCAGGCAGACTTTTTGCCACTGAGCCACCAGGGATGTCCATGATATATTGGTAATTATGTCATTGATAATCATGCTGAAAGAAGATTTATTCAATCAGTAACCTGTGCAATAATTGTTGAGCAATGGGTAGATGTCAGACACTGTGCTAGGCTCTTTGGATATATTGGCAGCAAGAAAACCCTTATTCTCAAGGAACTGGCAATCAAGTTTATATTTTGAAGCTATATTCAGTATGGAGATAAATTAGAAAATAAAAGATCAATTTGTTGACATATCATTTGATGGCAGAAACTACTCAATGTTAGCACTGCCTTCTTAAAATAATATACTTATATTCTTGTGATATACTTGGTTTCCTGGTAAACTCAAAGGAAAAGAAATAGGCATTAATGCTGTCTTTAGTATGTCTTCATTTCTTGAAACAGAGAAAGTGTCCTGTTTAGATAATATGTCAACATGCTGAAGTATGATTTCTTTATAAGCCCTTTCTTTCCTAGGCAATAGCACAGTTAACTAAAGCTGATGTATCTGTAGAAACTAAATTTCATGCTCTCAACCACAACAAACAAAAGGGACTCACATCAAAGATGTCTATCATGGTCTGTGCCATTGCTGACATTTAACTGGGGTTTGGATATTTTAACAAACATGATTCTAATAATTTCCAGTGCTAAACTGCTAAAGCAGATGACTGATCTAGAGCAACTTTCAGACGACAGATACTGGTTCATTTGGAAGAGTAAAGACCTGGAGTGTGTTTATGGTCCCTAGAGTACCAGTTCATTTGCTCAGTCATGTCCAACTTGTGACTCCATGGACTGAAGCACACCAGGCCTCCCTGTCCCTCACCAACTCCCAGAGTTTACTCCAACTCATGTCCATTGAGTCAGTGATGCCATCCAACCATCTCCTCCTCTGTTGTCCCCTTTTCCTCCTGCCTTCAATCTTTCCCAGCATCAGGATTTTTTCAAATGAGTCAGGTCTTTACATCAGGTGGCCAGAGTATTGGAGTTTCAGCTTTAGCATCAGTCCTTCCAGTGAACACCCAGGACTGATTTCCTTTAGGATGGACTGGTTGGATCTCCTTGCAGTCCAAGGGACTCAAGAGTCTTCTCCAACACCACAGTTCAAAAGCATCGGTTCTTCAGTCCTCAGCTGTCTTTATGGTCCAACTCTAACATCCATACATGACCACTGGAAAAACCATAGCTTTGACTAGACAAACCTTTGTTGGCAAAGTAATGTTTCTTCTTTTTAATATGCTGTCTGGAGTACCAACAAGAGCAAACAAAAGTTTAGAAGATACAAATATAAGATACAAATGTATGAGTGAATCGGACCATCCTCTGTTTGTTCCTTTGTTTTGTTGGGAAGCCTGTTTAACCTTTGGTCAATGCTGTCTTCAGGGAGTTAGCAGTCTATTGTATCAGATAATTCCAGAGCCCTGAGTGCACTCCCATTTGTATCTATAGGCTAAGGAAACAGCAATGTTAATTTTCAAGATATCATCCACTAACATGTATGAGCAATTACTTTCAATACCATATTTATTGTTCCATTTTTTCCCCCTCTTCCACTGTTGTTACTGTGTTCTTGGGCCCAGGCAAAATCTGACCATGGCCTAATAAAAAGCTGTTTTTTTTTTTTTTTTAATTTCCTGGCCACATTTAGGCAATTTCCTGTAACATATTAGGACAAAAGAACTGCTCAGGGACATATAGGTAAACTGAAAGATTCTTTAGAAAATTACAGTTTGTATTATTTTGGAGTTTGGTGGAAAGAGCGAGGAATTTGGAATCAATTGGACCTTGAATTCAAATTCCTGCTCTTACTATTTCTAGTTTTTAACTTTGGACTATTAATTTTCTTAAGACTCATCTTATTCTGTAAAATATAGCAACAGCAGAAACTTTATAAAGTACTTTTGAATATTTGATTAGTGTTTAGAATATCACTAATGATGAAAAGATTGTAATCATCAGTTGATCACCTACTATCTATGACTGACAAATATAAGATTGTAATACTTTTTATTATAATTGATTGTATCTTGCACTGTGTATTTTCAGAAATGTGCTTATATGGATTTTTGTTTCTAATATCTTTGTTTCTCCAATTTCCTTTCTGGAAATGAGAAAAGCATAGATCATCAAAAATGATGATTATTCCAACACTTCCCTCATCCTCAATTTAATTCTCATTAGTTCTGAAGGTATTATCTCTGTGAATTATCCCAGTAATTGCTTAGGTCAGCAAGGTTTTATAAGAGTCTTCCATTTTATTTAGGTTTATATCCAAACAACTTTAAAATAATCTCATTCAACTTTTCAAAGCCTAAATTTATGAACTGTATTGTATGGTGTCTCAGGAAGATAGAAAAGTGGGACTCATGATAATCAGTATGCAGTAAATCAATTTATGTGAAAACACTTTTTTTTTAAAAAAAGTAAATTATTCCTTTCTAGATTTGTCTTTACTTTTCAAATATACCCATATAGCTGACTATAAAGTAACTATTTATTTCAGTAACAAATGGGAAGAAATTTAAGAGTTCAATGATTAAAAATACCCCTCTGCACACAAAAATTAAAAATATAGTGAGAAGACAATCTAGCCATTATTATCTTTTAAGATCCAAAATGAGTAACAAACAGTGTCATAAATGCTGGTCATAAATCAATGTTTTTACAATCATACAAATTAGTTAAATGAGATAGAAATAAAGGATATGGAAATTGTATTACTTTGAGAATATGAATATTGATTAGACGCTAAAGAAGATTTAAAACAAAAAAGTTAGTTGCCTGAAGACAGACTTTGAATACATTTTTTTAAAATACAGTTGTTGGCAATGAAGTGATGCCTGCTAGTTGAACAATGACCAGATAGGGAGTTTGTGATTTCCAGTTTCAAGGGATGCTCAAGATCATCTATTTGGGCAGCTTTAGCTCTAATTAAAGCCTTCTGTATATAAGTAGTAAACTAAAGGATGAATATTTAGAAACATCAAAATTCAGTGAGATTGAAAAGGAGGAAGATTGGGAATGCTATTAAAAGTTCCCACTTTACATGCATCTAGTTCCTATAAAAAGAAAATGATTGAGCACTGATGAAACTATAGTTTTCTGTTGATGCTCCTTCTCTCCAATAAAACCTTCTGAAAGGCTTACATCCTTACATCATCACCTCTCCACTGAAACTTCTCTCAGTAATGCTACTGAGAAATGATCATCTAGGTCATGATATATTTTTCAGTCCCTCTTTTGACTTCTTCATAATATTAGAAAATTAAAAAACAAAAAACACCCCTTCTTGGTAAAACTTTCCTTGGCTTTCATGTTTGAATATGTTTTTCCTACTATTCTCAATACTACAATATTCAATATCTCCAAGTTTCTGTCCTTCCAATTCCTCATCTATCCCCATAGGTGGCTCAGGGGTAAAGAATCCGCCTTCAGTGCAGGAGACATGAGTTTGATCCCTGGGTTGGGAAGATGCCCTGGATAAGGAGACATTTCCTACTGAAAACTAGTAGGGAGCTTAATAACTTCTTGTGGAAAATGATTGAATGACTGAAGGTGGAACATTTCAAGTACTTCTGATTCTCCTCCCTTGGGAAAATTATTAATAGCTCTGAAGCCTATTTTATTCAGTATAAATAGGGATAATAATATATATTTCAGAGGGTTATTATAAGAATTATAATGCATAGAACATATGAAATCACTTAGCTTACTATCCAGTTCATATGATATGATAATAATAATAATAAAAAATCCTCCTCTCTAACTCCTTCAAGGATATCCCTTATCTACTCTAAAACACCTTTGCTACCTACTGAAATTGTTCCAAAATTCACAGGTCAGCATCTGAAATCATCTATCATTCACCTCCAGATGAATTTTAGAACTTTATTCTCCACTTTTCTCATACACTCCTATTCAATCATATCAGATGGCATGCTCCACTAAACCTCATTTCCTATTTTGTACTTCTCTCCCTATACTTCTGTTGTTCTCTCATGCTGCGAACTGTTCTGTTGACAATGCTTATTCATCTCCTTTTCTAACTCTTGAAGATTCCTGTCTATAAAGAGCTGTCTCAAACCTGTATATCTCTAGGTAGTTTTCCTAATTTTTCTAATGCAATGAGATATCATTGCAAATTTCTTAAAGTCTGTAAACCATTAAATATCTTAGAGGACTTCTGTCACATCTGTCCTGGTATAAATATTTTGCATATCCTCCATTGTTGATCATAGGCTTAGTCAAAGCAAGGAATTTTTGTTTTGTCTTTTACTTTATTGAAGAAATTGAAATGGAAATTGACTCAGACTATCTTAAAATGAAAGTCTTGAATTCATTTTGACGTGTGGATATTTCTCAGTAACATTAAACAGGTATATCTCAGTTTCACCTTGTTTTCTCTTCAAATACAAAGTGGAATTTAATTGGTGGTTTTATTGGTGATTTGCCTGCCATAGCTGCCTGCTGATTAATAGCTGATTGGGATGACCACCTTTTTCATGAGGGTCACTGAGCATCTGTTAGATAATGATGACTTTCAGTCACTGTTCAAGATGAAAGACAAATGTTTCTCATTATTTGTAAGACAATTTGGAGTTTGGCAAAAATCAAAAGTATACTTTGCCAAAAATAGTTTCCTTTAATTATTGGACTCATGTGTGTTTCAAAGGAAATTAAATCCATTCACTATATGTAACTCTGTAAAATGTCACTTTAAAATCTATTAGCTCTCCATAAATTCCTATATTTGTTTTACAATCCATCTTTTTTTTAATTTTGTAATAAGTACATAAAATATAAGGTAGGCCTTTAAAGAATTGTGCAGTGTTGATTTGAAATCCTGAAAACATATTTATGATAAACTGGTATTTTAAAGAAAACAGAAAGAAAGCTATATTAGCTTCTTTCAAAAGCTCATAATTAGAGTCCAATTAGAGAGAAAAAAGATTCATGTATAAATATAGTATGACATCCATGAAGTCTTTTTGAATAAGAACCGAACTGTGGTAAACTAAGGAGCTCAGGAGACAAGCAAGCCAGGGAACAATAGTCTTGTATGTTCAATACTGATTGTAAAGACAATTGTGAAATGTTAGTAACAGACGAGGCGGTAAGGAAAGTGTGGCTGTATTTCTAACATAATTTTTAAAGGCAGTTTGTGCTTAACTAACTTGCTGGGATGCTTCAAAGTAACATACTGTGAAATATAAGAAATGTGGATATAGTACTGTTCGATTTTCATAAAAGATTTTGACAGCTTTACATGAGAGATTAATGGCTTAAGGTAGAGAATTGTAGAGTAAACGCTTAAGAAGTGTCTTACATAGAAACCATTTCAAGAATAAAACAGAGTCTTTGAGGGATGAAATAATAAAAAAGAATTTCAAATGTAGTAAACTCTTAAAATTATAAGGGGTACCAAACTTTAAATTTCTGATTTTAGAAAGCACTCAATTTCCATTCTTCTTCATGTTCTCTAATTTATCATGACCATGTATTTATTACATTTAATTATGTTCTGCAAACATTTATTATGTTAACTACAAATTATACAAAAAGCAACTGCTAGTGTGTTTGCACAAAAATGCAGATACATTTAAGGAGAGTGAGTGACACATTTATCTTTTGCTGAGAAATGAAAGGCTTACTGGAGGAAGAACATAAATATGGATAATATTTAGCCAAGAGTATGTTTGTAGATCATCAAATAAAAATTTAAAAATCTATCTTTATATGTGTAAGGACAACAATTAAAAATATAATATTGTTCCAATCAAATCAGGACCAAATGAGCAGGGTTTTTCATGTTTACCAAAGATTTGTTCATTTATTTAGTTTTCTTTATGCCTTCACCTTACTATCTACTTAACCCTGCTCTTGAGCATTTTTCTCATGTTCCAGAAATTTAAGAAAAAAAGATACTGTGATTGTGAGTGGCTTTTATTTGTTTTTCTGAGACAAATAGGAGTTTGTTCTACTTTCATCAAAGCTAGAAGTCAGCCTCACTAAGTGATATAAATATAGTATCACCATACTTTTACCTATAGTATCATTGTATTTTTACGTACACAGGTAGTTAAAAGCAAACAGACAGTGGGCATTCCTGTTTGTTCCAAATGACATATTCCATTTTGAAACCATAGATGAAATCCAGTGTGTGTGTATCAGTTTAGAATAATCAGCAGCAAAAGCTTTAAAGTACAGTGGGAATAGGGTGCATGCCAGTGCTGTTTCTTGTACTAATACTAAACCTGCTCTGGACTATTTGTACCCTTTTGGTGTATCCAGAAGAATGTGATTTCTTCTCTTTTATGGAACATTTGTACAATCTCTTATTTCAGGTATTATATTATTCAATACATACACATATGTTTTTTTACACACTGACTGTGTAATAGTGCTGCAAGCATGCATGCTAAGTCACTATGGACTGTAGCCTGCCAGGCTCCTCTGTCTGTGGAATTCTACAGGCAAGAACCAGTATAGACATTGTGCTTGTTACCGGTCCTCATAGTGAATAAGTCAGTCAGATCTTTGACAGTTTATCAGGGGTGATATAATCAAGCAAGGGATTTTACAGGGCAGGGCAATAAAGCAAGATAGTTAATGCACTGGAGGCAATACAAGCTTTAGAAAAGGTCCCTTAAAACTGTCTAAGAGCATGGAATAGACATCACGGTGGGCTTTTCAAGAAATGACATCTAAGGCAAGGTGTTTAAGTCTTGTCACCTGGGACATTTCAATTAATCTTCACAAAATACCTTCTTCAAGTACGTATTACTATCCCCATTTTAAAGAATCAAATGTGAAAGCTTAGAAAAATTAAGCAGCTGCCAGATTCCTAAGGCTAGTCAGCATCAATAACTGTGATTCAACCCCATATTGTTCTGAATTCAACATAAATTTACCTTAGAGAAACCATATCAATATTTTCCCCATATTTCAGTTCATCTGTCTTTAGAGAGCATTAGAGTGATGGCTTTCTTCTTTACTCTTCAGATTTGATTTTTTTTAATATGTTGAAAATGGTTTCATTTATTTTATTTATTTTTTTTTAATTGTAACAAATTCAAGAAAGACTTTTTTTCTTTATATTATTGTGTTGGTTTTGCCATACATTGACATGAATCCGCCATGGGTATACATGTGTTCCCCCTCCAGAACCTCCCTCCCACCACACTCCCGATAGTGACTCAAGGAAGTAGTGGCTAATATCACTTGGGAGATGATTCAGTCATGGTGTTAGGAAAATATGTAGCAATCTAGTAAGGAGAAAGTCATGGCTAAAATTTCCGCTTTTCCTAAATCACAGTGGAATTTTAGATTCCTTGGAGGCACTTGCTTTCCTTGAGCCAGCCAGGTACTGAGATATTTCAGGGTCAGCTGTCCATTAGATGATACTACTGCATGGATCCTCTAGCAAGAGAAGGATTAATATTTGTAGAGGTTCTGGTACTCTCTGTAAAGAAAGCACTCAGATGAAAATAATATAAATTGTATGTTGGGTACATATTCAGATTTTGCAATCCTTTACTATTCTTATAATTATAAATATTCATTTTCATTTCTTATGCATTTTACAATGAATATGTCTCTCCCTCCCTTCTCTCACAACACACACACACACACACACACACACATGCACAAAAACACAATTTTTGAAGCAGCAAAGATTTAACAATAATGAAAGAGCTGGTCATGGAGAAAAGATAAAGTATTTTAGAGTTCTGAGAAGGAAAATAAACTGAAGAGACTAACAACACATATTTAAAATACATAGGTATTGGCTAAATTTTTTCAAGTGTGATTTAGTGTTGAGTAAACAAAACAAAATATTTGCACTCAGAACATTTAGCAAATTAAGATATTCTTATCAGTGGTTTTAAGAGACTAGTTAATTATTTTTTAATTTACTGATAAATAGATAATTTTAATGCAGCTGGACTCAGATTTCCAGCAACTTTAAGCATACACTTGAAATAGAAAGAAGTGAGACTCTTTAAGCAATTATTCAACAAGTCCATGTTCTTCATGAAGAATATCTTCAGGGTACTACAGGCAATCTGTAAACTAATATTCTAATAATTCTTACATAGATTCAATTATCTATGTTTCCTGTACCTAGGCAGATAGAAGCTGAAGGTTGAAAGGGAGAAAAGTTAGATGAAACTATGCTGATAGCTTTAAATAAGTAGCTAAATGGTTTAATAGTGGGAAAAGATACAAAACATAGCATGCCAGGCATCAAAAAGTTTCAAACTATGATATAAATGTCCTTAGGCTATATAATGACTTTAAAAGCTCTTATAGGAATATGCAATTTTTAAATAAATTTTTGACTTTAATTTTCATATGTGCTCTTATCTAAAAATAGGCCTGCCAGAGAGTATAGATCTAAGAGAATTGTTTCCAATTCCTACCTCTTGCTTTTGTACTCATCTTTTGCTAAATCTCTCAAACATACAGAATCATATCATGAAGCATAGTTCAAAGTATAAACACTAAAGGAAATGAAACAAAGAGACTCTATAAAGTATTGGTATTCTCTTGATCCATGCATGCTGTTCAAATGACATTATTTCATTCTTTTTTGTGGCTGAGTAGCATTCCATTGGGTTTCCTAGATGGCACAATGGTAATGAATCCATCTGCCCATGTAGGAGATGCAAGAGATTTGGGTTTGATCCCTGGGTCAGGAAGATCCCCTGGAGGAGGAAATGGCAACCCACTCCAGTATTCTTGCCTGGAAAATTCCAAGGACAGAGGAGCCTGACAGGCTATAGTCCACAGGGTCACAAAGAGTTGAACATGGCTGAGTGACTGAGCACACATAATATTCTATTGTGTATATGTACCACATCTTCTTTATTGATTCATCTGTTGATGGACATTTAGTTTGCTTCCATGTGTTGGGTTATTGTAAGTAGTGCTGCAGTGAACATCGAGATGCATGCATCTTTTCAAATTAGAGTTTTACATAACTGGAAGTGGATTGCTTGATCATTAGGTAACTCAGTTTTTATTTTCTGAAGAACCTGCATCTTGTTTTCCATAGTGGCTAAGCCAAATGACATTTCCACCAACAGTATAGGAAAGTTCCAAAAAGAGATTTATTATAAAACACCTCTTAATCCATAACTATCCTAACTTTAGGAACCACTGACTCTCTTCTTGGCCATAAGGTACCTCATTGTCTTTGGAATAAAATGCAAATTCTTATGTAATGGGTCATAAAGCTTTACATGATCTAATCTCTTCACTCTTTTCTACAATCTTGAGAAAGTAGAATGGAGCTGGAAGAATCAGGCTCCCTGACTTCAGACTCTACTATAAAGCAACAATAATCAAAACAGTATGGTACTGGTTCAAACAGACTTTGAGCAATGGAACAGGATAGAAAGCCCAGAATCGAATCCACACATCTTTGGTCAATTAATCTACAACAGAGGAGGGAACAATATACACTAGAGAAAGATAGTCTTTTCAATAAGTGGTGCTGGAAAAACTGGACAGCTATCTGCAAAATAACGGAATTAGAATGTTCTCTTAACATCAAACACATAGAACAAACTCAAAGTGAATTAAAGACCTAAACATATGACTGGATGCTATAAAACTCTGAGAAGAAAACACAGGAAGAACACTCTTTAACATAAATCATAGCAATTTATTTTTGGAGACACTTCCTACAATAATGAAAATAAAAGCAAAAAATAAATAAGACCTAAATAAACTTTTGTACTGCAAAGAAACCATAAACAAAACAGAGAGATCACAGATTAAGAGAAAATATTTTCAAATAATACAACCAACAAAGGATAAATCTCCAATACATACGAACAGCTCATGCAACTCAATGTCAAAAATGCAAAGAATCCAATCAAAAAATGAGCAGAAGATCTAAATAGATATTTATCCAAAGAAGACATAAAGATGGCCAAAAACCCATGAAAAGATGTTCAACATCTCTAATTATTAGAGAAATGCAAATCAAAACTACATTGAAGTATCACCTCACACCAGTCAGAATGGCCATCATCAAAAAGTCTACAAACAATAAATGCTGGAGAAGGTATGGAGAAAAGGGACCCCTCCTATATTGTTGCTGGGGGTGTAAATTGATATAACCTCCATAGAGAACAGTATTGAGGTTCCTTTAAAAACTAAAAATAGTTACCATGTGATCCAGAAATCCCGTTCCTAGATGTATATCTGGATAAAACTGTAACTTGAAAAAATGCATGCACACCAGTGTTTACTGCAGCACTGTTCCCAATAGGCAAGACATGGAAACAACCTAAATGTCTATTGTAAGAAGAATGGATAAAGAAGATGCGTTGTGTGTGTATGCAATGGAATATTACTGTCATAAAAATGAAATAATGCCATTTGTAGCAACATGGATGGACTTGGAGATTGTCAGAGTAAGTGAAGTAAGTCAGACAAAGACAAATAGAGTATGTCACTTATATGTGGAATCTAACAAGAAGATACTGATGAATTTTGTGGCAAAGCAGAAACAGACTCAGACTGAAAATAAACTTATGAATAGTAGAGGTGAAAGGTTGGGGAGCAGATGAATTAGGAGTTTGGGATTGACATATACACACTACTTTATATGAAATTGATGGTCAACAAGGACCTACTGTATAGCACAGGAAGTTTTACTCTATTTTATATAAAATAGATGGGAAGATAATCTAAAAAAGAATGTGTATATGTATAAGTGAATCACTGACATACACCTGAAACTAACAAGACATTGTTAATCAACTATACTCCAATATAAATAATATTGTAAAAATAAAACATTGGTATCAATATTGATACAATAATTCTAGTCTGCTGAGTTCTATTATAGTTTAGGCAGTTTCCAGTTTGCTTTCAATACACCTTCACGAACACCTATATGAATGTATAAGAGAGTTATAAAAGATACCCATTTGGTAGTGTTTTTGATGATAGATTATTATATCACTCAGATGGAGTTAAAAAAAATGGAGTGGCATCACTATAACAGGATTCTTTCCATTTCATAGTTTTATTTAAGAAAACAAGATTTCCCAGAATTGATTCTACATTCTATTTCATGTAACCAAATAGTATCCTCATTTGTGCAAGAAAGTTTATCTCTGGGTCTATAGATAAAACCACCCCATTAAGATATCCATGATTAGTTATGTAAAATTAAAAAAAATCAGTATTTATCAACATGTATTATATATATCTTGTTCAATTGTATATTATTAATGACTGCAGATGGTGACTGTAGCCATGAAATTAAAAGACCCTTGCTCCTCGGAAGAAAAGTTATGATCAATCTAGACAGCATGTTAAAAAGCACAGACATTAGTTATCCAACAAAGGTCCATCTAGTCAAAGCTGTGGTTTTTCCAGTAGGTGTGTATGGATGTGCTGCTGCTGCTGCTGCTGCTGCTAAGTCTCTTCAGTCATGTCCAACTCTGTGCGACCCCATAGACAGCAGTACACCAGGCTCTCCTGTTCCTGGGATTCTCTAAACAAAAACACTGGAGTGGGTTGCCACTTCCTTCTCCAATGCATGAAAGTGAAAAGTGAAAGTGAAGTCGCTCAGTCATGTCCGACTCTTAGCGATCCCAAGGACTGCAGCCTACCAGGCTCCTCCCTCCATGGGATTTTCCAGGCATGAGTACTGGAGTGGGGTGTCATTGCCTTCTCCAGTATGGATGTGAGAGCTGGACTATAAAGAAAGCTGAGCACCAAGGAACTGATGCTTTTGAGCTTTGGTGTTAGAGAAGACTCTTGAGAGTCCCTTGGACTGCAAGGAGATCCAACTAGTCCATCCTAAAGGAAATGAGTCCTGAATATTCATTGGAAGGACTGACTTTGAAGCTGAAACTCAAATTACTTTGGCCACCTGATGCAAATAACTGACTCATTAGAAAAGACTCTCATGCTGGGAAAGATTGAAGGCAGGAGAAGGGGATGACAGAGGATGAGATGATTGAATGGCATCACTGATGTGAAGGACATGAGTTTGAGTAGGCTTTAGAAGTTGGTGATGGACAGGGAGGCCGGGCATGCTGCAGTCCATGGTGTCACAAAGAGTTAGACACAACTGAGTGATTTAACTGAATTGAATGAGTGTAAAAATAAATTCCTCCATAATATTTTTTTACTTAGATCCTTACAGTCATAAAAATTTTTATAGCCAATTTACATATTTAATTTTACTGTAGAAGATAAAGTATCAATAATAGATTTTAATTTTTAAAAGTAGGTTAAGATCAAATTATATGGCAAAAGTGGATTAAAAATATGAGCTTGAGGAGAAAGAGAAACAATGTAGCATTTTTTAAAAGATAGAGCTTGTTCTTTTTTAATTTTTTTAAATTACTGGTATCACTGATATGTAGATTTTTGGATGCATTTAAAAGTGAGAATTAACACATTTAAAGTGAGGATTAACATTTTTATTTTAATATATCCATGTTTATAGTAATCAGAAATTATAATTTTTGCAAAGACCTTAGCCTATGATAAAAAATTTAGTTGACAATTTAAAAGCATGCAATACTTTACATAGTGTAGAAAATCATTTTATGGATCATAAAAGCAAAAAGAAAGCAGTTGTTCACCTTTACTTCATCATCCTGAGTTTGGGAAGATTGCTGTACTCATGCAATCTGCAAATAGAGATGCATAACCATATCCTAGAGTTATGAGGGAAATTAACTCATAAAACCTGATAATAATTACAAAGTATTTATATACATATATTGCCTTAAAACTTTATAAATCTATCTCCTGTGCACAGTCTCATTTAGTTTTACCAAAATAGGAATTACTTAGTATAAGTGGTGCTATCTCCATTTTGCAAATATGTGAGTAATGCTTTAATAGTTACTTTTAAGTTGAGTTTACTTGCCCAAAGTAATTGCTAATAAACCAGGGAGGTGATATCTAAAACATAAGTTTTAAGTTTCAAGGTAACTTTTAAAAAAGATAATAACACTGAAGCTCTCTTTTTCTTAACATCTTATTCTGCCAATAAGATGAGGAAATACAAAAAAAAAAAAAAAAAGGAAAAGCTTGTTTGGAAGTTCAAGGAAGGTAAAATAGGAGTACTTTAAGGTATGATCTTCATTTATGTAAAACTTATTTCTCATGAATCAGCCACAGATTATGACAATGTAGATAAGTAACATTTTGCTCTATCAAGCCAGAACTCTGAATGCCTTTTTTTTTTTTTTCTTTAAATTACATTTCACAGCATAAAGGATTTTGGTCATTGAGGATGGTGGTAGTGTGTTTTGTCTTAAACATCAAGTTAACTGTAGGAAGGTGATTGATGATAATTGCTCTTAATTACACACTTATCAGGTACATTTAAAAAACATCCTAACAATCTTGTCAAATAATTTTACAAATCCAAATTTATAGATGAGAAAACTAAGACACGTTAATTTGCCCTATGTTCCATTGCTAGTACACAAGAAAGCTAACATTTGAACTCCAGCACTGGTAAAGAATCTGCCTGCCGATGCAGGAAACAGAGACATGAGTTCCGTCCTGGTTCAGAAAGATTCCCTGGAGTATGAAATGGCAACCTACTCCAACATTTTTGACTGGAAAGTTCATGGACAGATAGGGTCACAAAGAATCAGACATGAATTAGCATGCACACATACACGCACACACACACACACAATAACTATAATTGGTTACTCTGCTATGCTGCCTCTCAAGGACATAGAGTGTGTCCTTGTCATCTAACAAAAACTTCAATTGGAGATTGTTTTTAACTTTTAACAAATTTTTAGAAAACATAATCAGTTGAAATTTGTTTGCAGGAAGCAGATTAAAAAAAAATACCTACACTATTTTCCTTCTGGGATACATTCCCTAATTTGTATTTTGAGGCATACCTCATATTGAAATATGACTTAGTCAATTTTCTCAAGAGAGGACAGATAAATATGGATTAATGGCTACTTTAGTTAATGATTGCAAGGCTGGTTTTAATTAATTGTGCTTTGTCCTCATTCTTTATTCATAAAATAAAATTTGTGTACACAGAATACCTTTTATCAGGAAAAAAAAAAAAAGGCAAGAGAAAACTCCATCAGTGACCAGTAGAGAGTTTAAAGGTCAACGTAAGCAAAGACAGAATAATTATTTTTGCTTTTATTGATGCTGTAAAGTAGCATGTACTTAGCTTGACAAAACAGTTGAGTTTGGAACGTTTCTGTATATCCATTTGTTATGTTTCTTATTTTGTCATCTGTATTTATATGCAAATAGAATACTTTCCAAATGATTTAAACACAAAGATGTTTAATGGAAAGAAGTAGATGTTTGATGGAAGGCACTAGAATTGCTTATGTTGCTTTGGGTACAGAGTTTCCTGTGTTTTGTTTTGTTTTTTCCCTTGTTTAAGAGTGAGGTGTCTGTATGTGGCTCCATCCCTAAGAAGATGGCATAGAGAGACTTGCCTGGACCCTGTCACTTCTCTGGACCTGGCTGTATTCGTCTTCTCTGATATTGCTATTTTAAACACCTCCCTCCTGCATTCTGAATGTAGTGTTCATTCCTTTTATAGCTCCTGAGGTGAAAGTCCAACTTCTTCAGGAAGCAACTGCCAGGAAGATAGCACTGCAGACAGAATTCTCCCCACAGTGGTTCAGAGCACCTGCCACTTAAAAAAACTCCTGATGCCCTTCCAGATCCAGATATCTCACACTTAGGTCCATGTGAGAGAAAGCAAGCTGGTTTAGTTGAATACAAAATCTAAAAAGTGGAAACACACAAACAAAAATTACTGATTACTGATTCTTGTATCAGCTTCAAACAAAGCTAGTCTTTAACTTCTCAAATATATGGCACCTTTTCTTTTCTACATGCTTTGCCTCCTTTATCCATCATACTTTCACGAATGACCACTTTTAATGTTGAAGTAATAAGACCTTCCTCCTCTCAAAATGTTTTTGTGTTAAATGAGATCATATATAGAAGTATTTTCCATACCACTTAACCTAGTCATCATTTCATTCAGAAAATGGAATTTATTATTATTAATAAGACAAGATGATCATAATTAGATTTTTAGTAATAGTCTGAAAATGTCAGTATGTTGCACTAAGACTTTTTTACTTTAGTCAGTATTACTATATCCATGCCTATTTTACTGAATGAATCTTAATTTATATGTTGAGTGGTTTAAAACATCCTAAATATAAAACTTCCTTGTCATTGCTTCTTCTAAACACGGTCAGACAGGCTAACATAAAGCTTGACTTAAATGAGATAATGGAAACAAAAAGGAGAAAGCCATTTATAGTATTATGGAAAGTATGGTTTAATTACAAGTTAAAATGAATGATTTCAGTGTTTGGAATTTACAGATTAATGCAAAACCAACATCTGATGATCTCCTAGGCATTTAAAATGTTGAGTTTTGCATATATAAATATATATAATATTTATTTAATATATATATACTTATATATATTTTTAAAAATACAGACTTACTATAAATTGTGCATTAAAATAAGACTTAAAGGTATGCATTTATGCCATTGCTTGATCATTATTAAAGTTCACATCCTTTAGGAATTAGGTATAGAATGTATGAGAAAGCAAAGAAAACCTTTTTTTAAACATTCATTATTTTCAGTATTCTTTTCTCTGACTTACAATATTAAAAATATGTATGTTAAAGAATTTGGTGTTATAATTAGATAGTAGCTTGTAACTTTCAATCTCTTATCCAAGATATTTTTAAAATAGCTTTGTATAGGAAATGGTTTTTCTTTCACAAAATAAGAAATCAATATTATTTGGGTTTTTTGTAAAAATATAATATTTAAAAATTAAAATATACTTAACATGACATAATTCCCATTCTAAAAATAGATGTACTTATGTTATTAATATTATATACTTATCAGTTCACTTCAGCTCAGTTGCTCAGTCGTGTTCAACTCTTTGTGACCCAATGAACCACAGCAGGCCAGGCCTCTCTGTCCATCATCAACTTCCTGAGTCTACCCAAACCTATGGCCATCAAGTCAATGATGCCATCCAACCATCACATCTTCTTTCATCCCCTTCTCCAGCCCTCAATCTTTCCCAGCATCAGGGCCTTTGCAAATGAGTCAGCTCTTCGCATCAGGTGGCCAAAGTATTGGAGTTTCAGCTTCAACATCAGTCCTTCCAATGAACACCCAGGACTGATCTCCTTTAGGATGGACTGGTTGGATCTCCTTGCAGTCCAAGGGACTCTCAAGAGTCTTCTCTAACACCACAGTTCAGAAGCATCAATTCTTCAGTGCTCAGCTTTCTTTATGGTCCAATGCTCACATCCATACTTGACCACTGGAAAAGTTATAGGCTTGACTAGACGGACCTTTGTTGGCAAAGTAATGTCTCTGCTTTTTAATATGCTGTCTAGGTTGGTCATAACTTTCCTTCCAAGGAGTAAGCGTCTTTTAATTTCATGGCTGCAATCATCATCTGCAGTGATTTTGGAGCCCAGAAAAATAAAGTCAGTCACTGTTTCCACTGTTTTGCCATCTATTTCCCATGAAGTGATGGGACCAGATGCAATGATCTTCGTTTTCTGAATGTTGAGCTTTAATCCAACTTTTTCACTCTCCTCTTTCACTTTCATCAAGAGGCTCTTTAGTTCATCTTCACTTTCTGCCATAAGAGTGGTGTCATCTGCATATCTGAGGTTATTGATATTTCTCCCACCAATCTTGATTCTAGCTTGTGCTTCCTCTAGCCCAGCATTTCTCGTAATGTACTCTGCATATAAGTTAAATAAGTAGGGTGACAATATACAACCTTGATGTATTTCTTTCCTATTTGGAACCAGTCTGTTGTTCCATGTCCAGTTCTAACTGTTGCTTCCTGACCTGCATACAGGTTTTTCAAGATACAGGTCAGGTGGTCTTGTATGTCCATTTCTTTCAGAATTTTCCACAGTTTATTGTGATCCACACAGTCAAAGACTTTGGTATAGTCAATAAAGCAGAAATAGATGCTTTTCTGGAACTCTCTTGCTTTTTCAATGATCCAGCGGATGTGGGCAATTTGATCTCTGGCTCCTCTACCTTTTCTAAAACCATCTTGAACATCTGGAAGTTCACGGTTCACATATTGCTGAAGCCAGGCTTGGAGAATTTTGAGCATTACTTTACTAGCGTGTGAGATGAGTGCAACTGTGTGATAGTTTGAGCATTGTTTGGCATTGCCTTTCTTGGGATTGGAATGAAAACTGACCTTTTCCAGTCCTATGGCCACAGCTGAATTTTCCATATTGCTGGGATATTGAGTGCAGCATTTTCACAGTGTCATCTTTCAGGATTAGGAAGTAGCTCAACTGGTATTCTATCACTTCCACTAGCTTTGTTCGTAGTGATGCTTCCTAAGGCCCACTTAACTTCACATTCCAGGACGTCTGGCTGTAGGTGAGTGAACATTATATACATATGCCTGGAGGTTAAGTGAAATTATGTCATAATAAAGTTATTGCCATGCATTACACATTTCAATAGGCATATCATTTGTAACTTATATAAATTATTTTTGCCTCATAACCTTCTCTATAAAAATTGACAAAATGATAGTACTTAATGATATCTATCACAATGGATGTTGTAGAGATTGAAAGAGATGCTTTTGAACTGTGGTGTTGGAGAAGACTCTTGAGAGTCCTTTGGACTGCAAGGAGATCCAACCAGTCCATCCTAAAGGAGATCATTCCTGGGTGTTCATTGGAAGGACTGATGCTGAAGCTGAAACTCCAATACTTTGGCCACCTCATGCAGAGTTGACTCACTGGAAAAGACCCTGATGCTGGGAAGAATTGGGGGCAGAAGGAGAAGCAGAAAACAGAGGATGAGATGGCTGGATGGCATCACCACCTTGAGGGACATAGGTTTGGGTGGACTCCGGGAGTTGATGATGGACAGGGAGGCCTGGTGTGCTGCGGTTCATGGGGACTCAAAGAGTCAGACACGACTGAGTGACTGAACTGATGCTGATACTGATCACAATGGATGTTGTAAGATTGAAAAAGAAGTATATATAATGTGCTTAGAATAGTATCTGACAGATCATAATGGTAGTAGTATATTATTATTGTCTGTCTACACAATAATATTAAATTGTTTCCTGCACAAATGCATCACTTAGAAATATCTTTAAATATTTTTTAAAATATAATTTTCACCACCTGTAAGGGTGAGTGCTTCACTTAATAAAGAAGATCTTTGGACAGATTGCTAATTCTATGGATTTCTCTTGACAAAGTCACAAGTCCTCTACACCTGCCAAAACAAAAAGATAATAAGAAGTGTTTCTGCACCAGGGTACCCTCTGCATCAGAAATATTAAAAGATAACTAAAAATATCATCAATCATAATATTATATATAATATTTTCTAGCAAATATTGCACATTGTGTAATTGTATGACTTATAAATACTTATATCAATATATGTGTATATTTATGTCCATATCCTTATTCATATCTATATCCATATCTATTATACTACCTAAGGAATAACTGGCAGGAAACATGTTAAGAAGAGAACACTTTAAAAGCAAAGGCAAGTGGATGAGGAGATAGAATTTGTTCTGTTCTGTTTAATTTCTGCTTTACTCTTCTTACCTCATTTTGGGCTTGAAACCAGGATATCAAAGCTTTTTTTGTATGCAAAATTAGCTTGAAGGTTGTATGAGGTTCTGAATTTTTTATTTTTTCTGTGTGCTTTTGAACGTTCTTCTGTCAAATTTAGAACTTTGTGATACAATGAAAAGACAGCTGTGAAGGTAGCTGGCCAATCCCATCCCAGGAATATCATTTGCACACAATTTAGCTTTGAATCCAAGGGAAAGTGTACTTTTCTTTTATTAATTAGTACCTTTAATAGGAGCTTTCATTAATCAAAATTTCTTGAGAAACACTAGTCTATTTCCATTGAACTGAATAAATTCTGCTGTGTGGGGTACTGGAATTGTTGCTAAGGCTTATGTTTGGGGAACGTGTTACAGGGAATTAGAGATAAGAAAGGAAAAAAAATCATCCTTTGGCAGTCACAGGCTTAATTTCTTAATCAACTTAAAAAAATAAATAAGCTAAATATGCTCATTTCTACTAAGCTCTCTGATGTCTACCTTTCAGATTTAATCACACAGGAGAGAGTGCCACTGAGTCTGTTAGGATAATTCCAACATCATTTTGTTCAACTAACACTTCACCAAGTGGGACTTAATACCCTTCAAAATAAGAAATTGCCTAATGTGTACTAATGGGTTTACTGGGTGACTCAGAGGTAAAGAATCTGCCTACCAATGTAGGAGACACAGGAGACAGGGGTTTGATCTCTGGGTTGGGAAGATTCCCTGGTGGAGGAGGAAATGACCCACTCCAATATTCTTGCCTGGAGAGTTCCCATGGACAAAGGAGCCTGGCAGGAGGCAGTCGGTAGGGTCTCAAAGAGTTGGACATGACTGAGCAGAGCAGCGCAACACAATGCGTACTAATGCCATTTATAAACGAACTCCTTCAAAGAGTTCAGATGAAGCAATGTCAGTTTTATTAGAAAAATATTAACTATCGTAAGTTTAAGTTTAAACAATCTTGAATAAGATGAACTATTAAAGTTATTTTCTGCACATTTTTCAACAACCAGATGTTTGGAACTGTGTACGTAAAACATCCAGATGATTGGCTAAAAATTTAAGTATTTTTCATGATAATTGGCTTGGTGTGAGCACAGCTTATGTTGAGGAGATTATTTCTAGAACTGCTTCACTCATGTCCCTATAAAGTATGTTGTCTAGAGATTTTTTAAATGAAGCAAAAAAAAAATAACTCTCAAGAAAACCCATGCCATATGCAATTAAAGTATATATTCATTGTTAAACATTTTTATTCATATTATTTCATTATCTAGACTTCAAAGGGATCCTAGATCACTAGCTGTTAAAATATTCTATTTGGAAGTCCAGAGATGAAAAATGATCCAAGTTTGTAACCTGAGAATTGTTGCTTCATCTTTCCCTTGTTAATGATCTGATGATCTTTATTTTACCAACTTCTCCCTCACATATTAATTCCTCCATCTCAATCAGAAGAACCCATCATCTTTGCGGCTGTCTGACCCTTAAGAATGAATAGCACAGTCTGTCACTGTGGTTAAGAGTGCAGGCTGATTGGCATTGTTCATGTTACAATTTCCCAGTATCTTCATGTCTTTGTAGATAAAATGAAGATAATAGTGTCTGGCTCATAAGTTTATGCAAAGAAGCCATTGGCACCCCCACTACAGTACTCTTGCCTGGAAAATCCCATGGACAGAGGAGCATGGTAGGCTGCAATCCATGGGGTGGCATTTTCACTTTTCTCTTTCATGCATTGGAGAAGGAACTGGCAACCCACTCCAGTGTTCTTGCCTGGAGAATCCAGGGATGGCAGAGCCTGGTGGGCTGTCGTCTATGGGGTAGTACAGAGTCAGACACGACTGAAGCGACTTAGCCGCAGCAGCAGCAGCATCAGTTTATGTGAGGGTTAAATAGAATATGAAATGTAAAGCACCTAACAAAGTGCCCAGTACATACTAAACAAAAGAGTTACTGGCTTAAAGTGGTTCCTCAAGTACAGAGACAAATACTGTGGATCTTTCTTATTTCCAGTAGTTGTGAACCAACCTCTAACCCCCACCAACCACTTTACTCTGTTCACTCAATGCTGAGTTTAGTTCCCCACCAAACGCTTAATTGCTTAGGCTTTCCTCTATATTTTACAACAGTTATTGTTTGTGCCACAGATATCTGTGTTTAATTATTTAGTGTCATAATTAATATGTCCATGACTTTTCTTTCAGAACCAGGTTGCACTTTGGAAATTTTGGTACACTTTACCGTATTATTTCTTCTTCTAAAATCATCTCAATTTTGGCCCTCATTGATCCACTCAACAAGTATTTCTATTTATTATCCATTATGTATAGGGCCTTAGGATATACAGAAGTGGCCAAATGGACAGTTTCTGGATCTTACTTTTAGCAGGGAGAGACAGAAAATAATAACCCAGTAAACAGGTAATATGTCTCATGGGAGTGCTGAGAATAGTGGTATTCTTTGTTATTTAACATTTTAGGTAATTCAGTGAAGACCGAAGGAAGATAGGGAATACATTATGCAGACCTCTGAAGGAAGAGAGTTCCAGGTAGAAGAAACAGTCATGCCAACTTCCTGGGACAAGGGCATGTATGGCTTATTGGAAGCACAGGTGGAGACCCAGAGTCTGGAGCAGAGTAAATGGGAAAGAATGTGAACTGATAAGGTCAGGGAGGAATCAAGTAGTTGGAATATGTAGGATGATTTGTGACTATCAGGATCAGAGTTTTACTTATGAGTGAAATAGGAAGGCTTGGAATTGTTGACCAGTTCTGTCACTCATTCGTGCCAACTCTTTGTGACCCCATTGACTGCAGCATACCAAGCTTCCTTGTCCATCACCAACACCCAGAGCTTGTTCAGACTCATGTCCATTGAGTCGGTGATGCCATAAAACCATCTCATCCTTTGTAGTCCCCTGTTCTTCCTGCCCTCAATCTTTCCCAGTCTTTTCAAATGAGTCAGTTCTCATTATGTAGCCAAATTATTGGAGCTTCAGCTTTAGCATCAGCTTTTCCAATGAATATTCAGGACTGATTTCTTTAGGATCGACTCGTTTGATCTCCTTGCAGTCCAAGGGACTCTCAAGAGTCTTAACCAACACCACAATTGAAAAGCATTAATTCTTCAGTGCTCAGCTTTCTTTATGGTCCAACTCTCATATCCGTACATGACTACTGGAAAAACCATAGATTTGACTACATGGACCTTTGTTGGCAAAGTAATGTCTCTGCTTTTTAATATGCTATCTAAATTGGCCAAAGCTTTTCTTATAAGGAGCAAGCATCTTTGAATTTCAAGGCTGCAGTTACCGTAGCGTCATCTATCAATAACCTCAGACATGAAGATGACGCCACGGTTATGGCAGAAAGTGAAGAAGAACTAAAGAGCCTCTTGATGAAAGTGAAAGAGGAGAGTGAAAGAGTTGGCTTAAAAGTCAAAATTCAGAAAACTAAGATCATGGCATCCAGTCCCATTACTTCATGGAAAATATATGGGGAAAACATAGAAACAATGACAGGATTTATTTTGAGGGGCTTCAAAATCACTGCAGATGGTGCCTGCAGCCATGAAATTAAGACACTTGCTCCTTGGAAGAAAATTATGACCAACCAAGACAGCAAATTAAAAAGCAGAGACATTATTTTGCCAACAAAGGTCCATTTTGTCAAAGTTATGGTTTTTCCAGTAGTCATGTATGGATGTGAGAGGTGGACCATAAAGAAAGCTGAGCTCTGAAAAATTGATGCTTTTCAACTGTGGTGTTGGAGAAGACTTTTTAGAGTCCCTTGGACCACAAGGAGATCCAACCAGTCCATCCTAAAGAAATCAGTCCTGAATATCCATTGGAAGGACTGATGCTGAAACTGAAACTCCAACACTCTGACCACCTGATACGAAGAACTGACTCATTGGAAAAGACGCTGATGCTGGGAAAGATTGAAAGCAGGAGGAAAAGGGGATGACAGAGCATGAGATGGTTTAATGGCAACCTTAAATGGCTGGACATAAGTTTAACTAAGCTCTGGGAACTGGTGATGGACAGGGAAGTTTGGCTATGCTGCAGTCCATGGGGTCACAAAGAGTTGGACATGACCTAGCAATTGAACTGAACTGAGTCACCATCTACAGTAATTTTTGGAGTATAGAAAATAAAGTCTGTCACTGTTTACATTTTTTTCCCCATCTATTTGACATGAGGTGATGGAACCAGATGCCATGATCTTAGTTTTTTGAATGTTGGAATTTTAAGCCAATTTTTCACTCTCCTCTTTCATTTTCATCAAGAGGTTCTTTAGTTCCTCTTTGCTTTCTGCCATAAGGGTGGTGTCATCTGTGTATCTCAAGTTATTGATATTTCTCCAAGAAGTCTTGATTCCAGGAATTGTTAATGGTTTGATTTAAATTCTGAAGTTCATTCTGTTTGTTGTGGGGAGAATGGTGTCAATGGCAGAAGCCAGAAACCTTCAGATAATTATAATAATCCATTATAAGCAAATATGATAAATTCATGACTTCCTATTCTTCATGATGGGAAGTCATGAATTTATCATATTTGCTAAATTATAAATTCTGCATGAGCCAGAATTCCAATAGATTATATCTTTAGACCACTAGAGGTCTTCAACCAAAAGAAGAAGAAAAGTTTTTAGTGACCAAAGAGTACAAAACTTAATTTTCACCACTTCTATCCTTCTTGTCCCCTCCCATTGCCCTCTGTCATACCCTAAACTCTTTATTTTTTTTCCAGAATTTCTTTTTAATAGAACATACACATATCAAGCAGTATTTTTTTTGTATAAATGGAAAATATAGGGTGGATATGGAGAACAAGAGGAGCAAGATAGGAGATATACGTGTATATGCCTATGTAATACATTTTGCATAATCATCTTATAGTTGACCTTCGGTTCAGTTCAGTTGCTCAGTCATGTCTGACTCTTTGCAACCCCATGGGCCGAAGCACACTAGGCTTCCCTGTCCATCACCAACTCACAGAGCTTACTCAAACTCATGTCTGTTGAGTTGGTGATGCCATCCAACCATCTCATCTTCTTAAAGTCTCTGTAAATATCTAATAATTTTATAAAATAGAAAGTCATGCCTAAGTGTTGGCTGTTCCCAATTTTTTAAATTTCCATATATGGCAATTTGAGGCATTTAGGTTCTACCTCAGTAATCTGACATAGTTCTACAGAAATACAAGGAAATTATACACCAGCTTTTTTCCCATGCGTCTCATTAAAAGGTCTTCCTGATATATGTTTTGAAAAATTTTGGATTAGAGTCAATAAAATTTATGTAATATAACTGTCTTAGCCAAGGAGACATAAAAGATCCTTTTTTTCATGTTTTTCTCAGTGAAGAAGTTAGAATCTATTCTTCTATGAATATCCCTGTCATGCCACAGCAGAGGAGCAGTGGTTATGCTAAGACTAAGAACTATAACTCTGATCAGGTCTATGAAACCTCTAATATCTAAATACTAGTTATTTTTTTGTAGTCTTCTTGATATCCCCACCCCCAAATAAAGGTAAAACTGCTGCTGTCTCTAGGGAAAGGAAAATACCAGATGGAGTGTTCTAAATCAGACTTTCATGGTAAAATATCCATTAATAATTAATTTTCTGCTTCCTTTAGAATAGGACAGGTTAAGCAGTTGGTCACATTCAGTAAATAAGAAATTACTTGCAATAATTTCTGCAACATTCTAATCATCTTCCCATATCTGAAATCTATTTTAAAAGCCTTTGATCTTCATTATGGTGAAAAGGACATTGAATGTGAAGATACAAGACTTGATTGTGAATTCAACTTTGCCACCCGCTAACAACATGGCTTGGGCAAGCCATTTCACCCCAAAATTCTATTTATATTCTGATGATGAACTGAGCATAGCAATCTGTACCTCCGAGTGTTGTTATGAACACCAGATATGGTAAAGTTTTAAGGCCACAAATGCAGCAGGCACACAATAAACACTTGGTGAACCCACATATTAAATGTAGGCACTGGAATGATCATAATCCTAGTAGAGGTATTTCCATGTTCTACCCATACCAATACACATGTGATCTTGTGCAATGGAAACTGTCCCCTGTAGCTTCTTTCAGCATATTATTAAGAATGACAATAGATTACAATTATTTAATTATGTCATTAAAATGGGTTTTATTTTCTTCATTAAATATATCAGGAAAAGTTTTTCAATTAACAGTGACCTTTATGACTTCTACTCGTTTGCATTCTGTAGCTGGTGAAGCTGACTGCAAATTAGATTCTGCAATGTATCCTGTTCCTTATTTTTTCACCCACTGATTAGTTTGATACAGTTGGCAGTAGTCTACCCTGTTGCTTTCAGCTTGCGATTTTGTACCAATCTCAAAATGCTGCATTCAGTCCCCTAAGGTGTGCTGTAGAAATGCTGTCAAATTATTTCCCTGTGTGTGTATTTTGATTCTGTAGCTGCGGTTTGTACTCATTTAAGAGAAACAGTCTTTAATTTGTATCTCAGTGTTTTCAAGCTAAAATTTATAATTCCAGGCCTCCGCAAAATCACTGATACGTGGCCACAGCCTTCTGTTTCTTTCGAATCTTGGCATGCCTTATGTCTAGTGAATGCAAAGCTATACTTTTGAATTTTGCTGTAGAATTACAACTCTGAATAAATGACTTCAGGTTTAGCTTTAAAATCTACTAATAATCTTCCTGCTTGCTATTATCACTTACGTCTAGTTTACCTTTTCAATTTTATCTCTCATTCCTTCTAGCCTATATTCCAGGCTTTCTGCTTGCTTGAAATGCTTGGCTCTCCTCTCTCACCTTTCCCTGGTATTAGCCACGTATTGCACCTTTGCCTAGAACATCACACCTTCCACTATTCATCTCCTTACTGTGGGCATTTTCTATGCTCTCAACAACCTTTCTATGTCAAGTACTCCTCTTTTGTTCCTCATGTGTCTTGCATCTGATTTAATAAAAGTATTCTTTCTGTGTTTTATTAATTGGCTGACTTAATTAGATTTTCTTCCTTAGTAGACTAAAAGTTTTGGAGAGCAAAGGCAATACCTTGAATAGTAGGTGCTCTGTAAGTATTGTTGGATAAAAGAATGCTTTCTAGAAAAACTATTGATCAGTTTATTGCAAAAATGGCAAGAATTTACTACTAAAAGTATTATATTAGCCTTGCTACATTTAATTACAGCAGCAATATTATTAGTAAAATGCAGTTTGTAGTTTTGGTGTACAGGTCTACTGCTCTGAAAATGCAGATAATTTTTAAAATAAACTTTACCATTTTGTGTTTTATGCATCTGGTACATTATATACAGAATTGGATTAGGTTAAATCAGGCTAGCTAATGAACTTATTCTACTTCTTATAATTTCAAAGAAAGAAATGTGCTTTAATGTTGAAATTGTTATTTGAACTAATTTAACTTTATTTAAATTTACTTGTCATCCAGACTGAATAAAAGAAGATTTTGACTGGCTTTGAATTAAAATACACATACACACAGACACATGTAAAAATACAAAACTAAACTGAACTGTGCGAAGGTGTTGTTTCATATTTGTTTTGAGAATGAAAAATGCACCAGTGTGTTCAGGTCTCCTGTGTTTATGTCTGATGTTTTCATTTGCTGTGGTGCCATAATTCAGCATATGGAAATACACTCAGAACAAAGATAATGTCTCTCATTTTCATTTTGATTAATAATGTTCTATCTCTGGTAATTTGCAGGTGTTATTTGGAAGATGGAGCTTCAAAGGGTGCCTGGCTGAATCGGTCAAGTATTATTTTTGCGGGAGGTGATAAGTGGTCAGTGGATCCTCGAGTTTCAATTTCAACATTGAATAAAAGGGACTACAGCCTCCAGATACAGAATGTGGACGTGACAGACGATGGCCCGTACACGTGTTCTGTTCAGACTCAGCATACGCCAAGAACAATGCAGGTGCATCTAACTGTGCAAGGTACTCATTCCCGGCTCTGCTATATCATGAAGGGCTGTGCTAAGAAATGTCTGGTGTTTAGATATCGGCATGACTGAGAGGTCACTGACAATATTGAAAGATATGTTGTCACTTAATTCCATTAAGTATAATGGCTACTATAGGCATACAAATCCCTACTTACCGAGATCAAAAATTATCCATTAACACCACATTATGATTCTTTTGCATATGATTCATTTTGTTTCTTCCTGAGTCACCCCTTCAATAAATTTTTGAGAATACATGATTGATACATAACAATAAATGTTTGATAACCTGTGATGGCTACATTAAAATATTAGAACTTTTTGGAATATGAATAGTAACTTTTTAAAAGTAATCCTCAAGCTTTCCAACGCTTTGTCTCAATTCAGCTTCTTTTTACTTTGATTCAAGTTGCAATGAAGAGAAGCAGCCTTTTAGGATTACTTTAATTAAATATAGAGTAATTGAAAAAATGTGGTTCACAATGTTTTATTTTTGATTTACATTCAATAGATCATAAATCATAGCTAACTTATAATCTCCAAATATAAACAGAATCAGCAAATTCTTTTCTTGAGCTTGCATGTTAAAATGTAAGAGCATATTTACCCTCAACACATTACTTTTCATGGAAAATGAATTAAAATGCTAGTAAAATAAAAAATGTAATTTTTGCCCTTTTGCATTGTTTCCTTGAGCTATATAGATTAATCATGTGCTGGATGCATAAAAATAGAATACTATGGAACTGAAAATGATATTGCAGTATTTCTAAGTAAAACTAATAACAAATTATATGATAATGTAGTGCCAGTGAATGCCTGTTTTATTCCTATCAGGAAAGCTGAATGAGCAAGTTGCTAGTATTATTTTTTAGTTTACCCTTGAAAAATCAACAGTAAGTATTTAAGTTACATGGCTTACATTCAGAAAAGATTGTTACTCTACAACTTTATTATTTCATCACATAAGGGGTAAAAGTGGATTCAAGCACAGCTTCAGTTATTAATAAATAGTTTAACTTTATGATAATTACACTTATCAAACAATTAGCTTTAAAAAGAAAAGTATACACTGAAGGGTAAGTCAGTGAATTTCCTCAGTGGTTTTTCTTATTACAGATCATTGAAGACTTTTTGGTGTTTTTTATTTAAAATAATATGAAAAAATAATAAAATTTTCACCAAAGTCAATTTTTATCCAAAGATTATCCAGAGATTCCAGAGGATAGTGGTTTTTCCAGTTTCAAAAAATGACATGAAGTTATAAGTCAAAGGCACATTTCTTCAGTTATCCAAGCCTATTCCTGTCCTCTTGTTTTGTTCAGTGCCTTTTGACTTGAGTTTCTACTTCAAACACTATAAAAAATAATTTATATTGTGAGGAAAAGTACACTTTGACAGTAATATTTGAATAACCTAAGATATAGACATTTTCCTTCTTGTATATTTAAATGATATATTTCTGAACACTAAAAATATCCCTTCTTTCTTTTCTTCATTCTCTCCTATTCCATATTAGGCCCACATTTTGCAACCAGACTATAAATATGTATGTTCTGGTTGCAAAATTTACATATATATGTGTGTGTATGTATATGCCCTGCTAATGCAAATGCTCAATTTTCATAGAATTTCTTCATAATTTTACATTACATATATTGTTTAGTATTGAAATTGTTATATGCCTTACTCCAGCACTATTTTTGCTGGCCATTGTAAACTTTTGAGCACCATTTTAGGAGGAGCAATTTACAAATGCACTTACTGAATTTTTATCACTATATTTTGTTCCTCTAGAAAAATAAAATTACTGTTGCTGTTTTGACATATGTGGTTGGGTCAAATTAAAAGCTAATAATTTTACAGTATTTATAGACCTAATTACTTATTAGAAGTTGATTGACATGTGGGCAGTTTTCCAATTACATTAATAAAGTTCAAGGAACAAATTAATAGGCTTGTCAGTCAATTTCAAGAACTAAATAAATGTCACAAAAAGTCAAACCCCTCTTAAGCTACATTTCTGCACTGTAAACAGAAATAAACTGATGTGCATGTGTCTTCAGTCTCTAAATTTGTTAGGTTGTCTGATACTTAGATCTATTTGGATAGTTTTTAAGTGTGTGCCCTTTGCCTAATAGTTTGTCAAGCCTTGGATGACCAAGGTAAGGAAATGTTAACAAGTAAGAGAAGGCTATTTATTAATCACTGATGTCAAACACACCTTGGCTGGTAAAAACAATGCTCATCTTTAATTGTTGAAGCTATGTACTCAAGGGAGCTATTTTTTAAAAGTCATTTTAGAAAGGGGATAATAAAAGGATATCTTTTCAACACAGACTGTGCCTGGGATATTTGTTGATATTATTGGCTTCTCAGAGATATTCATATCAATAAATGGAATAATGGGGGAGAAAAGACATTGGAGTAGGAGTTGGAAAACCTGATTCCAAACCTATATTTGCTCTTGAAAGACTCTCTAAACTTTAGTTTTCTCATTTGAAGAAAGTGGACTCAGTTCAGAAAATCTTGAGGTTAATTGTAATCAAAACCAAAAAGACAAATGACAGGGGGAAAAAATCTACTGTGATTATTTGCTTTTGATTTGAAAGAGAAATAGTTATTTAAGTTAAAAAAATTTAAAAAAATCATAATACTTGTGTTGAGGACTATGCAAACTAATTTTTACATAGTAGTACCTTCTAGTACTTATTCTACTAAGTATATTTTATTTGGGACTTCCCTGGTGGCTCAGATGGCAAAGAATCTGCCTGCAATGCAGGGGACCCAGGTTCAGTCCCTGGGTTGGAAAGATCCCCTGGAGAAGGTAATGACAACCCACTCATGGATTCTTGCCTGGAGAATCTCATGGACAAAGGAACCTGGGGAGCTACAGTCAATGGGGTCGCATAGAGTCAGACACGACTGAGTGACTAACACTTTAAATTTAGTGCTTTAGTTATCTCCATATTTTCTTTCACCAACTGAGCTGAACAATGTATGTACTCATGGAATTTGAAGAATGTGGTATATTGGAGTTTTGTTATGGGGATGGGAATTGGCTGTTAGATGTAGTAAGAAAATAAATTTTTCATTGTCCATATATAATGCTGTTAAATAAAGTTACCTATTTGTCCAGCATTTCAAATCATTTGGTATAGAATTTACTAAGAGCAGTCTTTATTGTTCATGAGCATAAGAATATATGTGACTTGAATACTTATTATGAAGGGACATCTCTATCACAATACTATCATGATAAACATAAAATTTAAATGATTTCTATTCAAATATAGAACACAGTGTTAGTTGCTCAGTTGTGTCCAACTCTTTGCCACCACATGGACTGCAGCCTGCCTGGTTCCTCTGTCCATGGAATTCTCCAGGTGAGCATACAGCAGTGGGTTGCCATGCCTTCCCCCAGTGGCTCTCCCAACCCAGGGATCAAACCCAAATCTCTTGCATTGTGGGTGGATTCGTTACTTTCTGAGCCACCAGGGAAACCCATATAACGCAATGGGTTCTACTAAAGTCTGTATCTAAAATCTAGGTTGTATACATCACAAAATAAGACACCTAAAGATATTGTATCATAAGTGAATATATATACAACAGTCCCAGCCAACACCCTGACTGCTGCCTTGTAAGACTCTGAGCAGTTAAAATATTCTAGGATAGAAATGGAAATAACAAATGTGTATTGTTTTAGCACACACACACAGTATATGGAATGTTTATCATTCAACTTTTGCCCTTTCAGGGAGATATACTCTAAGTTTTCTCTAGGCAGAGTAGAAGGAGTTTTGACCAGCACTCCAACATGTAAGCAAAATAATGTCTCACAGAACTGGGAAAGGTCAGTTTTAATTTCAGTCCTAAAGAAGGACAATGTCAAAGAATGTTCAAGCTATTGTACAATTGCACACATTTCACATGCTAGCAATGCTATGCTCAAAATCCTTCAAACTAGGCTTCATGTGAACTGAAAACTTCAGATGTACAAGCTGGATTTAGAAAAGGCAGAGGAACCAGAGATCAAATTGCCAGTATCTGTTGGATAATAGAAAAAGCAAGGAAATTCCAGAAAAAAAAAAATCTGCTTCTGCTTCTTTGTCTACGCTAAGGCCTTTGACTGTATGGATCACAAAAAACTATGGAAAAACTCATAAAGAGATGGGAATACCAGACCACCATACCCATCTCCTGAAAAACCTGTATGCAAGTCAAAAAGCAACATTTAGAACCAGACACAGAATAACTGACTGGTTCAAAATTGGGAAAGGAGTACAAGGCTGTATATTGTCACCCTGAATTTTTAATTTATATGCAGAGTAAATCAGGTGAAATGCTTGGCTGGTTGAATCACAAGTTGGAATCAAGACTGAGGGGAGAAATATCAGTAACCTCAGATATGCAGATGATACCACTCTAATGGCAGAAAATGAAGAGGAACTAAAGAGCCTCTTGGTGGGGTGAAAGAGGAAAGTAGTAAAGTTGGATTAGAACACAATATTGAAAAAAACTAAGATCATAGCATCCAATCCCATCACCTTCTGGCAAATAGAAGGGGAAACAATGGAAATAGTGACAAACTTTATTTTCTTGTGCTCCAAAATCACTGCAGATGATGACTGCAGCCATAAAATTGAAAGACATTTGCTCCTTGGTGTGGGCCTCTCTACTTTCTTTTTCTCTCCGACTCTCTAATCTGCCCTGTAGCACTCCAGGGCTGGAGTCAGAAAGCCGGGCGAGCCCTCGGTCTCGGACAGAAGGACCCTCCAAAGTTATCTTCCTAGGATGGGAGCCTCTGGAAGATCAGCCCCGAGGAGGGGGTGAGTAGACCGCGCGCCCCACAGCCTCCCTCGCCCTGAGAAAGACACTCAGATGCAACAGGGATTCTGTCAAAGCAGTTCCATTTTATTGAGCTGGAGGGCGAGCTTATATAGGCAAACAGCGCAGGAAGGCAAACAGGGCGGAGGTTTCTAATGGGGCTTTCTGGGAGCCTGGCCAATCACTGTAAAGGTCACGTATCCAGGTGGCAGAGCACCAATGTATACTGGTCACATCCCAGCATTATTAAGAGGAAGTTAGCCATGGCCAATCGCACTTTTTTGTAAACAGCCTCAGTCACGCCCTCTTGATTTCCACCAAGTGCCATCTTGTCATGAGCACGTGTAAGGTGCCCTACACCTTGGAAGGAAAGCTATGACAAACCTAGAAAGCATATTAAAATGCAGAGACATCATTTTGCCAACTAACGTCTGTGTAGTCAAAGCTATGATTTTTCTAGTAGTCATGTACAGGTGTGAGAGTTGAACCATAAAAAAGGCTGAGTGCCAAAGAATTAATGCTTTTGAACTGTAGTGCTGGAGAAGACTCTTGAGAATCCCTTGGACTGTAAGAAGATAGAATCAGTCAATCCTAAAGAAATCAACCCTGAATATTCATTGGAAGGACTGATGCTGAAGCTCCAGTACTTTGAACACTTGATGTGAAGAGCTGACTCATTGGAAGAGACCCTGATGCTGGGAAATATTGAAAGCAAAAGGAGAAGGGAGCGCCAGAGAATGAGATGGCTGGACAGTGTCACACACTCAGTAGGCCTTGAACTTGAGCAAACTCCAGGAGTGAGGGACAGGGAAGCTTGGCATGTTGCAGTCCATGGGGTCACAAAAAGTCAGACATGAGTTAGAGATTGAACAACAACATAGAGAACAACATTAAGTTCTACCTGAATCATCAATGACTGATGACTGATTAAAGCAGGGGTTATAAAAACTTCTCTCTTTTGTCCAGTTAGATAACTGATGGGCCATTTTGCCTCTAGAGCAGCTGAAGTCATTGAACAGCATCCACCACAGCTCAACTTATTGCTCTTTTCAATCTTCCCTTTTCTTTCTTCTCCAGCAATTTATTACAAGAATACTCTCTCATATATATCCTAGTTGTAAATTCCATCCTCTTGCAACTCAAAGATCTGTAACTATGACCATGTTAGATCCTTGCCTCTAGCTTAGTCATTGTTTAAAGAAAATCTTTCTGTTGTCAAAAGACAGCACATTCAAATATCATTTATTATTAGCATTCTATTTTACATTGGGTTGGAATTAAAAATAGCTTATAAAAAGTATTTAGTACACCAAGGTGGATAGGATAAATCAGAAGCAAAAGATAAGAAGAGTAGGATATAATCATTTATGAGGTTGAATCATACAATTTGTGCTATGATTTTTTTAATATATTTTAGGGCTTGGTAGAAATTTTAGTTCTAAGAATTTTAGCACTCAAGGCAGAAAGAGAAGCAAGATCAGTTAGAGTCCCTCTGGTGAAATCCAAAACTGGTACCCATACACAAAGGGCAAGAGGAGACCTGAGAAAGAGGCTGCTGCTGCTGCTGCTAAGTCGCTTCAGTCATGTCCGATTCTGTGCGACCCCATAGACAGCAGCCCACCAGGCTCCCCTATCCCTGGGATTCTCCAGGCAAGAATACTGGAGTGGGTTGCCATTGCCTTCTCCAATGCATGAAAGTGAAAAGTGAAGTCACTCAGTCATGTCCGACTCTTCGCAACCCCAAGGACTGCAGCCTACCAGGCTCCTCCCTCCATGGGATTTTCCAAGCAAGAAGAGTACTGGAGAGAGATGCCATTGCCTTCTTTAGAGAAAGGGGCAGACCAGTTCAGATTGAGACCAGTTGTGATTGGCAGGGGCAGCTTTAAGAAACAAGGAGACTTACATATGGGGCTAGTGTTGGGTGATCATAAGATAAGTGGACCTCCATACCTACTTGGAAGAATCTTAAAAGTTTACATTGAACCCATAAGAGAGTTCAGGCATGTTTTCAGTCCAGATGGTCCAAAAACCACTCATAGCGCTGAGTCCTTGAAATGGCTGTTAGTAGTGCAAACAGTGGGCAGAACTGACACGGGAAAGGGAGAGGAGTCTCAGATTTCCTGAGTCCAGATCAAGGGTTAGCCTGTTGTTATGTCCTTTCCATAACCTCCTCCAATTGTCAACATATGGAACATTATATCCCTATGACTTATTTATTTTAGAGCTGAAAATGTGTACTTTTTAATCGCAGTCACTTGTTTTACCTTTCTCTTCCCAACCACCAATCTGTTCTCTGAATTTACAAGCTCACTTTTGGGTTTTTTTTTTGTTTGTTTGTTTTTAGGGGCAAAATAATCTCCAAAAAATTACCTTAGTTTTTATACAAGATCTGTATCTTTATTTCATTAGTTTGTAACAGAGATAAATTTATAAGACTACCTTATATGTGATAATTATGTGTGTGTGTGTGTGTGTGTGTGTGTGTGTGTGTGATCTGCTTATGAGAAAATATTAATCATTTACTCTCTAAAATTATGTTATGAGTGGTAAGAAGTAATTGAGATCACAGCTACAGGGTTAGGTGTGTACATACTCATTCCCTCTGTAAGGAATTTCTACCTATTCTACCTTAAATCATTTTTTTGCTTACCCCAATTCATTTGTGCATGCTCACTCATGTCTGACTCTTTGTGAACCCATGGACGGTAGCCTGCCAGGCTCCTTTCCTCATAGGATTGTTCCATGAACTAAAGTGAGTTGCCTTTTCCTCCTCCAGGGGATCTTCCCAACCATGGATCAAACCCATGAATTCTACAACTCCTGTATTGCAGATGAGATTTTTACCACTGAACCACGAGGGAATATGTTACCCTAATTCACATTATGGTAAAGATCCTGTGGAAGGCAAAATGCACTGAATTAATGCAGACTAGTCAATATCTGAATACCAACCACTGACTCAAGGTTCAGTTATAAGAAAAAATGATATAAAGTTCTGTTAGTTCTTACAGATTTTTCCCACAGTGATTTACTAGTTAACAGTGGAGCCTTACCTAAACTCCCCCCATTTTTCTATTTGATGTTGGTCTAAAATATACAGATTTTCAATTTAGGAAGAAAATCATTTGTAAGCATTTTGGAGCTTATGCCACATTAGTTAATAAGATAGCCACATTTCCCAAGGGTTTTGTCCAATGGAAATGTCCGAGGAGTGTGTAATTTCCTCGGCCTGTCTTGTTACAACAAAAATTTGAAGCAACAGATGTTAAAGCCCTCGGCGTGTCACTGCGCTCAGACAGACGGTGTCTCAGCTCTCAGGAAGATCCGTGTCACAGCTCTTGGACAGATCAGTGTTACAGCTCCATGTTACAGCTCGGTTTTATTTATAAAATGAAGGAAAATACATCCTCAAGGTGTGAGGGCATGCCGACCCAAAAGACACGAAAAGAAGAGAGAGAGCCCCGGCCATTTGGCTCCTGGGTTATGTTTTTTCCTCCTCTCCCCTGGGCCTGCCCTATGTAAATTGGGTTAGCCAGGGTGCTGTTTGTTCTACCCGAGGTCCTCACTCTGGTCCTCAGACCGTCCTTTGTTCTACTTTTACAGGTTTTCCCCTTCCTTGTCTTTTAGCCACCGCCCTTTTGGACTCCTTTTTCCTATTCTAACTACCTAACAGAAACATTTACTCTGTTAATATGTTAATATATAAGGTAGTAATAGTAGCTACTGGTGGCACTAGTGGTAAAAGAACCTGCCTGCCAATGCAGGAAACATAATGAGACTCCAGTTCCATCCCTGGGTTTGGAAGATCCCCTGAGGAGGGCATGGCAGCTTATTCCAGTATTCTTGCCTGGAGAATTCCATGAACAGAGGAGGCTAAGGGGTTGCAGGCCCTGGGGTCCCAAAGAGTCGGACACAACTGAGGTGACTTAGCATGCCACACCATAAGGTATTAAGTAGTATTGATGTCCAGAAAGATAATGGTTTGGAGTCTAAAGATTTTAGGAAAAATATGCCTGATTTGTGAAAATGGGAAAAACAAATTTTTCAGGTATCATTTATGATCTAGACATCAGCAAAATTATTCTCTCAAATGTACCTGCACAGAAAAACTCAGATCCACTCATATGGACTTATATGAGTGAGACCTTTTTAAGCAGTAAAATCATGCATATACTTTTAAAATTCATGCACTTTTCAGGTAGATTATTTCAGTTTCTTTTCATATATTTCAATATGGCTAGAAATGCTATGGTTACCTGGCAGTGCATATCAGGCCAGCTTCCAGAAAATCATAACTTCACTTTTATTTGTGAGTGTATTGATATTGAATAGGTTATTGATGTAGCTACTAAGGTTCATAAGAAATAAGGTACATTGAACTAATTTTTTGGTGCAATTATTTGAATATTGGCACTTCTTCCAGAATAAACATTTTTATCACTTTTGAATATTCTTTCTCTTTTATAAGCTTTAGAAAATATTATTGGCCATGACTTTTCTGCAGTTGAGATAAAAACAGTAGTATAAAGAGATGGTAGATTTCAATAAACAGTACTTTGAAAAAAATTCTCTCTTTAAATGTAGTGGTCATATATTCCTAACCAAAAGTTAGTATATAGTTTAATATATATACATATATATATTTTGTTTAATACAAAATCTTGTATTAAAACCATATTATTGATCAAAATAGTGAAAAATTCTACATGGAGGGAATGAATAATTTGGTAATATTTTCTTATAAACTTTCAATATGTTGTCATTAGTAAATGAGAGAGATGAGAAAGAGCAAAATTTAATATTAATAGCTATTTCATGCTGTTGACTGAACCACGCCTTTTTTCTATAGAAGAAATTTTATGAAAACTTCTGCTAAGTTTTGTGATGTGGTAACAATAAGGGAAACAGTGTCAAATTTAAATAAGCATCTTTGTTACTAGCGAACTGTGCCAGCAAGAAAGGTTCTACTCCAGTACCTCTGATCTACTCGTGACTTGGATAATTTTTTGGGTGGGACAAGAAAAGCAGAGTTTTAGTTTGCAGTCAGTGTTGTTGGGGAGCAATTCTGGCTTTGTCCTTCTCTTCTAAGCTTTAAGTTTTAAATCATTTTGGCAAATATTAACTAAAAGGTTACCTGAGAATGGGGTGTGTAAAAGAGGAACAATATTTATCATTCATTTTGATGCTGAGTAAAGCCGTATTTTGAGTTTGGGTAATAAAGAGTTCAAAATGCAATTTTAAACTATTTTAAAATAGATAACCCTTTAAGCAAGATTTGCTGCCCATTGAAAGTCCCTTCGGAGATTGATGGATAGTCATCCTGGTTCTTGAAGCACATTGTTTGGTAAGAATCTCAAGTCTCAGATTGATCATATTTTTCTTTTATTGGTATTAATTGTTTGGCTTTGTGTTATAATTCAGAACAGTTACATTTGTTACCTATCTTTGTATCTTTATTTTTCCCTAAAAAAAATAAACAACTGTGTAAATAATAGATGTCAAATCCCAATGCAGTGTACACCATCAGTATGAAAATCTCTCTATAAATAAAAGATTACCAAGCTTTTGCTGGTCCACTTAGTTTGAGAAACCCTGCAAAGAAAATCATAGTCTGGTGAAATAATTTGTGCTCTCCTAGGAAGTCATTGCAATAGGATTTGATCTAGGAAATAAATTTACTGTTTTCTTCTCCAAATTATGTGTATAGTCAAGAAATTACTACAAAAACAATTAGGATTTTGCTGTTTTTCTTAACTAAATTCTGAATGAAATAGCACTTGTAACCTTTATGACAGATAAAGATAAAAATTTAGCAGAGGAGAAATTTTGAATCTGCTAATGATATTGTTTATCATATGATTTGTAGCAGAACAATAAGAATTAATTATGTATAGTGTCAAGAGTTAAAGAGACACAATTAAGACTAATGGTAAAGTTCAATTTGCAGAATACAAGTCACTCTGTGTCCTGATGCCTCTCTGACCTGCACCACAAGTCACTCTGTCCTGACCTGCACCACTTCCCTCCCATTCCTTCAGCAGTCCTTTAGTTACCTAATAAGAGCAGAAGATAGACACAGGAAAGGTGGCTCCTGTGTCTGAACTAAGCTGTCAGATGTTTTAACCCGCATTAAGAGTGCATGCGTGCTCAGTCCACCCTACGACTGTAACCTGCCAGGCTCTTCTCCAGCAAGAATACTGGAGTGGGTTGCCATTTCTTTCTCCAGGGGATCTTCCCAACCCAGGGACTGAGCTAATATCTCCTGTGTCTCTTGCATTGCAGGCAGAGTGTTTACTGCTGAGCCTAAGGAAGCCAGTTTGCATCTAGACCAATGGTTCTTAAACAATTTGCATTCATTGACCCATTTTAAAATTTGCAGACCTGGTCTCTAGAAAAGTGTACATACCCTCTACATTTTATAGACGTTTTTATGTGAGCGAAATGCTCATGGAATCACTAAATTTATCCAAATAAGAACCTCAGTTACTCTTTGTGGGTGAGGATTGGTCTTAATCCCTTTTGACTCCCAAACATCCAGAACACTTCCTGACAAATATTAGGGACTCAGCAGAAATGTATTGGTTGTATATGTGTATGTACTTTTTTCTCCCTGCCTTCATGCTAATCACTTTGCTTAAGCTGTGATTTAATGTATTGATGCTATCTTTAGGGCATAACACCAAGAATGCTGACATAACAGGAAAATTTTTAAATTAAAAGGATTAGTTAGGCATTTATGACTTAGGTTGCTTATTTTTATTCCAGGTCATAGCATCCTTATCCTCAGCTAATCCCCATGTTTCTGCAAATGCAGAATAGTGATTGCATGTTGCAGTAAAAATATAATGTTTAAATGGGATACCAGTATTTTACTATATATTTTACTATACATATATATATATATATATATATATATATATATATAGTAAAACATAGTAAATATATATATATATTTATATATATAGTATAGTATATATATATTTTATATAATGTTTTATATATATATAAAACATTGCTAAGAGAATATATATTTTCTTAGCAATGTTATTTTGAGAATACAAATATACTTTATATGGGACAAAGTCACTGCTAATATTGTAGGCAAGGCTTCCTAATGCCAAACAGAAATAAGAGGCTATCATTTTAAAGGGTTAAAAATACCACTATTAGAATTTCCTCTCAGGTATTTCACTTATTCTTTCAGATTTTGATTTGAACAAGTGAATGCAAAGATGTGTTTTAAAATAGCATGTTGAAGATTTGAGGAAGAACTTTTTGTCAGTGCAGAGCTAACGTATGTATACTGTTTTCCTAGGCTTAGGACCTTACCTTTTAAAGGTAGTCTATTTTAAAAAGACATCTAGGATTAAGTCAGTTTAATTTTTTTTTTTTTCAAACCCCTTGGGCGGCTCACTTTAGTTCTATACCTCCTAGGTACAAATAATTGCTAAAAATTGCACATGCACCCGTCTTTGTGTGAGCGGAGTGATGGTCCCCAAAGATGACCATGACCCAAAGGAGAACTAAGATCGCAAAGCAGCTGACCTTAAAATAGGGACATTATTTTAGATTATCCAGATGGACCCAAGGATACCACATAAGTACTTAAAAGTGAAAAAGGGAGGCAGAAGAAGACAATCAAAGGGAGATATGACTGTGGAAGTGGGTCACAATGATGGAATGTAAGAAATACTCAAGCTACCCTTTCTAGCTTTAAAGACAGAGGAAGGGAATCATGAGCAAATAAATATGAGGACCCTGTGGAGGCTAGAAGAGGAAAGGAAATGGATTGTCTACTAGAGATTCCAGAAAAAAACATAATTCTCCCAACACCTCAGTTTTCACTAAGAAAGATTTATATTGGAAAGCTAACCTATAATTATGGGATAAGTCAGTGTTGTTTTAAACCACTCTTTGTGGTAATTTGCTTTGGCAGCAAATAAGAAACTAATACACACACACTCAAAAATAGAAAATAATTTCATATCTATCTAGAACAGAGTTTCCCAACCTTGGCACTGTTAACATTTTGGATCATATAATGAATGTGTGTGTGTGTGTGTGTGTGTGTGTGTGTGTGTATGGTAGAGGAAAATAAATTTTCTGTATATTGTGAAATATTTAGGAGCATCTCTGGCTGTCTAGCTGCTATATATTGAATGTCTGTGTCCTGCCCAAATTCATATGTTGAACCCTAATGCCAATATTATGGCATTAAGAAATGGGGCTTTTGGAAGGTGCTTAGGTCACAAGCATGAAGCCCTCAAAAACAGAATTAGTGTTTTTATAAAAGAAACCCTGAAGAAATCTTTCCCCCTTTCCACCATATGAGGTTACAGTGAAAAGAGTCACCTAGGAAGTGAGGTTTCATCAGACACCAAATCTGCCAACATCATGCTTTTGGATGTTTAAGTCTATGAGAAATGATCATTTCCTGTTTGTAAGCTATTCAGTTTATGCGATTTTCTGATGGCAGCCTGAATGGACCTATACACTGGTCTCAGCACCTAAGACATAGTAGTGTGCCCTAGTTGTGACACTCCAAAATATCTCTAGATATTAACAAACATCTGCTGGGGTAAAAAAATCACCCCAGATTGAGAACCACTTGACTAGTAGAAAAGATGTATACAAGTTTTAATTATTTACAGTGTGTCAGGTTGTAACAAGCTACATGAAAGTATGGACCTTGTCCCTGACAGACCTATTCTTAGTGATTACAATAAGGGCTGTCATGTAAGTTGAGCTAAAATAAATATTTAATAAATGATAGAATGAATGAGTGAAGGCCCCTAAGAATACAAGGCAGCCAATAACCAGACAAAATTCTTCTCATGTTTTTCTCATTAAGTATTATTTAGGCTATATCTACCCCTGAAACTAGTTAAAAACAATATTCTTCTAAGTAGTCTAGTGTGGTTTATGCATTGGATTGACCTCAGATGATGTTCAGCTCTGATATTTACAAAATGTATGAAGTTGGTTCTAAGTGTCACCATCTTTTTAAGACTCAATTTCATTCACTGAGAAGTAAAAAGTAAAATCTAACTCTTTGGATGCTGGAGAGGATGTGGAGAAAAGGGAACTCTCCTACACTGTTGGTGGGAATGCAAACTAGTACAGCCACTATGGAAAACAGTGTGGAGGTTCCTTAAAAAGCTGCAAATAGTCCTGCCATATGACCCAGCAATCCCACTGCTGGGCATATACACCGAGGAAACCAGAATTGAAAGAGTCACGTGTACCCCAATGTTCATCGCTGCATTGTTTACAATAGCCAGGACATGGAAGCAACCTAGATGCCCATCAACTGACGAATGGATAAGAAAGCCGTGGTACATATACACAATGGAATATTACTCAGCATTAAAAAAAAATTCATTTGAATCAATTCTACTCAGATGGACCGAACTGGATCCCATTATCCAGAGTGAAGTAAGCCAGAAGCAAAAACAACAATACAGTATATTAACACATATATATGGAATTTAGAAAGACAGTAACGAGAACCCAACATGCGAGACAGCAAAAGGAACGCAGATGCATAGAATAGACTCGTGGACTCTGTGGATGAGGGAAAGGGTGGGATGATATGGGAGAATGGCATTGAAACATGTTAATTATCATATGTCTAATCAATCGCCAGCCCAGGATTGATTCTCGGGGCTGGTGCATCGAGATTTCCC
>ML661344.1:9450773-9574601 GCA_007570785.1 Antilocapra americana | reverse complement strand
GGGGAGGGAGGGGGTTCTGGAGGGGGAGCATATGTAAACCCATGGTGATATCATGGCATTGTATGGCAAAAACAATAAAAGGGAGAAAAAAAAGGAAAATTAAAATAAATTAGAAATATAAGAAATTTCTCTTGAGTATCTGACTCAAGTAGATATTCAAAAGACTTTACCATCTTTTTCCAGTGAGCTAATAATGTACAGATAGACTCTGTCCTCTTCTGCCTTTCAATTGAGATATAAATAAGATTGTTCTCATTGATTTCAAGTGACTTTTATTTAAGAATTAGACAATGAAGTTATTCTGTAAATTAGTAAAATTAATTACTCTTCCTTCCTGTGAAGAAAATCCATGTGAAAAGATATAATAAATTTATACCAATGCAGAGTTTTGGGCTAGTAATTAGAAAAAAATATGTGTACTAAGAAAAAAAAAATACTACCTAATAGGAAAGATAACAGCAACAGTCATTTTTGCCTATTTGGTCTCAGAGCTATTCTTTGTAACTGTTTTGTTATGTTTGTATCATGGGATTGACTTACCAACCCCCGCCTCCATGGGTGTGTTTCCAAGCTTCTTTGTTTTCTGGCAGGATTCATCCAGTGGAAGACACTGGCAAGAAATGAGACAGAAGAAAGGGAGAAGGCAGGCTATTTTGCTCTCTCATTGCCCCATGCCTTTCTCCTTGACTCCAGCTCATGCCAGGTAGTCCTCTGCTGTGGATCTAACTCCTGATGAACAGTCCCCACCTCTAGGATCTGATAATGATACCTGCTTACAAGCAAGGATATCAGTGGCTTCTTGTTACAAATCTCTGAATTGCTCATCTTCATTTGCTTTGTCTTCTTAGTCCTTCATTACTTGTGTAAGCAGTTCCCTATATTAAACCCCCTTTATGTGAAAGACTTATATTGGTTCCTATTTTCCTGACTGGATCCTGACTGATACAGATTTTTTTCCTAAGATGTCAAGTGTTTCTACTTGTATGTACTCTTAAGAAATATGTTTTAAGCTCAATCATCTATATAGGTAACCATTTTATACAATAATAATTGCCTCTTTACATTCTTAAAAAAAAGTGTAGTATTAATATAAACCCACACACATGTATATATCATTCCTGAGCATAAAAAGCAAATTTAAAAATAAATTTTAAAATTAATTACACATATTTGGGGTCTCAAGTTTACTTATACTAATTATCAGAAAGGAAGATAAATTAGGAAGGAAAAAATAAAAGTATGCATAAATATTAAATGCTGGTATTTATGTGAGCCTTGGTCTTCTCTTTATTAGCTTTTTGGGTGCAATTATGATTAATATTTCAGTTGTATCCTTAATGAATATTATAGCTACAAATACACAATGGCATGAGTAGAAATGGTAATCTTTTATTATCTACACAGACTGAAAATTTAAGAAAAATAACCTAAAGAGAGGCTATAAGCTGTGGTAGTATATTTACCCTGGGATCTATGAGTTGTCTAGCAATATTCCAGGCCTTAGTCTTTACAGCTTCATCTGTGCCTTGTGGGAAAACTAATGAAAAGCAATTTGGGACTTTTCTCTGGTAAACCAGTTACCTGACCTTGGACACTAAGTCTAATGCAACCAAGGCACATTCTTTAAGCTTTTGCCTTTGGCTAAGCATTGTTCCAGGTGTTACGAAAACAAAACAAAGATCCACAAATAAGAATTAACCTTTCCCTTCAAGGAACTTACAAACCAGTGGGGCAATACTGACAGGAGGCAATCGGCAAATAAACACACCAAAGTTAGATAGGAGCTGGAACAGATATATATGCAAGTTACTGTTGACTGAAAAAATACACAAAACCTAAAAGTTGAATTATGTTTATTTGGTAGGAATTTTTTAGGACTTCGAGCTCCAGGAGCTAGCATCTCCTGAGAGAACTGTTTCTGAGGAAGTAGGGGGAGGAGTCCATTATAAAGAAGTTTTCAGCCAGGGACAGGTAGTTTGCACCACCTAGGAGGCCCATAAATAACAAAAGATTGTTAATAAGGAGAATCAGATATCTAGAAGTAAGGAATTTAGTGATCTTTTATGTATGGGAAGATGCAAGTGTCTGGGCTCACTGAATTCATTCCTTTCATATGCATCTCAGCTATCTGGGCCAAATCTTCCTTCCTGATCATTCACATCCTTAATTCCTTGAGGAGTGGTGGCTGTGGGGGATGGCTGCCTTTGGGGCTTTCTCTCATCCTCCCAGCTCCTCAGGAGCTTACCTGAGGAGATGGCTGCTAGATAGCCAGTATTGTTCTTCCTGGGCTCAAAAATTTACAGTTTGGAAGGCTGGAATCCCTGATGACTGTGACATCCTTGTTTACCGAAAAGAATAAGAAATATTCCGTTTCACAGTAGATATGAAAGAAGTAGTCTTCTTCCTGTGGAGAGTCACAGCCAACTTTAGAAATGAGGCAGCTGGTGAGGAGAGGGGCTTGAGAAGTGACTACAAGGCAAGAAGTAATGGTTAACTACAGGAAACTGCTTGGAAGTTACTCTTATTATGCACAGTAAATCATCTGGCGCTAAAAGAGAAGCTGCTTCAAGCCCCAGCACACGCTGAAGAAGCAGTTAGAAGTACGATGTCACATAGTCTTGTTCCATCAAGTGGAGTGAGTGTAGGGGGATGGGCAGTTTGAAAACAGAATCAGCTTCTCAGATTAGGGGAATGGCTTCATTAGAGCATTGCCATAAGACGTCCTTTAGAAGTGCTGCTGACAAAGAAATGCCCAAATGTGCAGCTCCGGAGAGATCAAGATGCTATTGGAGGTCATCTGAGCATGTAAGAAGCAATGGGACTTTTGGAGAGCAGCTGTAGGAGGCTGTGACTGATGTGCTCAGCTGCTGACTGGAGCCATTCATTGCTGAGAGGAGCAGCTGCCTGGAGTTTCAACAGAGAAACCTGGGGAGCCATGGCTGGGAGCTTCGTCAGATTAAGAAGCTGCTAAAGGAAGTAGCCGTTATGAGTGTCATCATAGGGAAACGTTAGAGTAATCCACTCAGCTCCACCATCTCCATGGTTGGCAAAGGTGGAAACAGTCTTCCATAGGTAAAGAAATGGTGAAAAATTGAGGAGATTGACAAAATCAGGTTGAGATTTTTAAATAGCAAATTTCTTCAAACACTGCCACAGGCTTCCTTGGCTGATGTGGTGTGACTACTGTCGTTTGCTTGTTTATTGAGGTACATTTTTACCTTAAAGAGTAGCCATTAAACTGGCCAAAACAAGGAGATAAAATTGTAAATCAAGGGATTCTTTAACCTTAGAATACATGAGAGTGTTTGTGGAATTTGTTTTATTTTTTTTTAATATATTTTTCCCCTAGGAAGATTAACTATCATTTTTATCCTGTTCCCAAAGTTCTTGACACTAAAATAGGTTATGATTGTTTTACCTTAAGAAGCCAGAAAAGGGCAACCAATGGAGGACTTGATAACATCTATCAATAACTTAACCACAAAAAGGTATTGTTGTTTAGCTGATGAATTTATGCAATCATCATGTCGATCAGTAAAGCATTACTATACGAATTTCCTATTGAAATGTGTGGGATAATATAGCTAGGTTCACTAATGACTGGATTATCTTTCTGGACCAATCTAGGCTCAGTAAAATGAGGGAAATAGAAGCAGAATAACAGATTTTTAATTTTTCTATTTGAATGGAACAAAATTTTGGTGTAAGTTCCCAAAAAGGAAAATTCAGTTGTAAAACCGTCGTGATGGTCCACACCTGATTGAGATTGTGAGAACTAGTGTGGTAACCATGGAAATGGAAGAAGGGTGTGTAGAAGTAGAGATGTTTACCTTGTAGATGTGAGCATCTTAATTTCTAAATGTTAATATATGTTGTTATATTTTTGTTTTGCTGCAATCTTATAATGTCGCTGATTTCTGTCAAAATCACTCCATCTAGAAAAATTCCATGTGGGTTGAGTCACATGGTTGTCAGTTACATTGGGTTTAATAGATACGTCATTGCTGTGGGTTTTAATCAATAATCTTGACCTTCATGCCTGTTATACAATCTGTTCTGGGCAAACAATGAAATGAAGTGAAGTGAGTCAAGCTTTGAGTATATTAGTGAATTGGGATTTGAGTGATCAAGAATGAAATATCAGAATTACAACACAAAAGAGAAAATGCAATTTTTTAGGTTTGACATACCATGCTTTCTGTTATAAAAAGAGCATTTTAACAGAACAGCTATACGTGGTTTTCAAAGTAACATAAATCTATCCTTGAAGTGACTGACCTCCTAAAGAGTCCTGGAAATAGTTACTCTCTAACTCTGCTCTAGACGAATAAAAATTGCTCTCAAAGGTATTTATTTAGCTAATGAAGACACCTTGCAGAGCATTTGAAAAATTATTTGAAGGCAGAAAATATTCCAAGGCACATCCATCTCTCATGGAGAGTTGTCGGTTTTGCATGCCTTGGAGTGCTTTTCCCATCTCCAAAGGAGACACTGCCCCACTTTCTGAGACTTGGCATGTGGTTGGGATTACTGCGAGGCTTTTGAGCTTGCAGTTCACACAGCCCACTTGTCTTTGGCAGTATGATATGTTCCTCTTTTAACTTTGCTGTACACAGCAGTGAGGTCTCCCTTAAAGGCAACCTAACTGAATCTGTGCTTTCTGAAGTGTGGTTTGTTATCCACTTTGCCTGCTGCCAAAATATGATATGACTTACTTTTTGCATTTGCATGTAGCTGAAAAAATTGGTGTGGCCTCATCAAGATCAAAAGGAGAGTGTTCATGAATGCCTGGAATTTTTGAATTCACGTAAACTTTTTGGAACATACTTAAGGCTTAAAATATGAAATTAATTAAATGGAAGGGCGATATATCTCAGACATAAAATGATCTCCAGTTTTGTCCCTTCAAAATAAGTAAAGGGGCCAGACTTCTGACTATCACCTTCTGAAAGAATGAAAGTTATCTGTTAATACTTGTTATTAAAATGTTATATTACTGTTCAAAGAAAACTAAATATACCTGTTTGATTTCACATGCTTCATAATTTTTCAGTTTTCTCCTTGTCTGACTGCAGTACCTAATATTCCATCTCATCACCATAAAGTGATATTTATGTGTAGCCATAGGATGTAAGACTTCCCTGGTGGCTCAGACGGTAAAGTGTCTGTCTACAATGTGGGAGACCCGGGTTCAATCCCTGGGTCGGGAAGATCCCCTGAAGAAGGAAATGGCAACCCACTCTAGTACTCTTGCCTGGAAAATCCCATGGACAGAAGAGCCTGGTAGGGTACAGTCCATGGGGTCGCAGAGTCAGACACAACTGAGCGACTCCACTCCACTCCACTCCATAGGATACAAGTGTGGTGCTGTGCACTTTGCCAAGAATAGTCACAGTCCTACCTGACTACTACATAAAACCAAGAACATTGGCACAGCAAGAGCTATAGAGGGCATAGGCATAAACATGAAACACCAAGAAGAAAATGACATACCCACCTACAACGTTCTCTGTTTTTTGGACTGCTCTTGTCAATCAAATAATCAAAACATTGCCCATCATATGCATCCTCATGAAACCCTTTTGATTGAGTCTGAAGTGAACACATTGTATGTGACTGAATAAAACCCTAGACCTATCGTTTGGAATCAGTCCAGTTCAGTTGTTCAGTCCTGTCCAACTCTTTTTTTTTTCTTTTCTGTCCAACTCTTTGCAGTCCCATGAACTGCAGCATGCCAGGCTTTCCTGTCTATCGCCAACTCTCAGAGCATGCTCAAAACTCATGTTCATTGAGTGGGTGATACTATCCAACCATCTCATCCTCTGTCATCCCCTTCTCTTCCCACCTTCAGTATTTCCCAGCATCAGGGTCTTCTCCAATGAGTCAGTTCTTTGCATCAAGTGGCCAAAGTAATCAGAGCTTCAGCTTCAGCATCAGTCCTCTCTCAGGGGAGTGTGTAATTTCCTAGCTTCTGTCTCATCACAACAAACATTTGAAGCAACGGATTTTAGAACCCTCAGCGTGTCACAACTTGAACAGATCATGTCTCAGCTCTCAGACAGATAAGTGTCACAGCTCCATGTTATAGCACAGTTTTATTTAGAAAATAAAGGAAAATACATCCTTGAGGCATGAGGGCATGCCGACCCAAAAGACGCGAAGAGAAGAGAGTGAGCCCCGGCCCTTTGGCTCCTCTTTTTATATGTTTTTTTCTCCTCCCCCCTCCCCCACCCTGGGCCTGCCCTATGTAAATTGGGCTAGCCAGGGGTGCTGTTTGTTCTACCTGAGGTCCACACTCTGTCCTCGGACCTTCCTTTGTTCTCTTTTCGTGGGCTTTTTCCTTCCTTGTCTTTTAGCCACTGCCATTCTGGACTCCTTTTTCCTATTCTAACTACCTAATATTCTTCCCTCAAGAAGAATAGGGAGCGTCAAGGTCTTTCTGGCTACTTCCTGCTGAACTGGGACTGCGAGGAGCATTGGGCCTCCTCCTCTTGCTAGTCTCAGGCCTTACAGTCCTTATAGCAGTGTTCATCTAATGGTCAGTGATATTTTCTGTGGTCAGCTGTAGTTTTATATATCCTTGTTGAACTAGCACTGCATGTTGTAGCTTGTTGATGTGGGCAGAAACAAAACAGGTTAGACACTTGGTAATACATGGAGCAATCATAAGCAGTATCAATATGGCATAACAAGGATTAGTGGGGGCATTAGCCAACTCCAAATTCCCATCACCAGGATGGCTCAAGTCCCTCCTTATTCAGGGGTCAGAAGATCTGTCTCCTGTCTATTTTGGAGTACAACCCTTGCCAAGCTGTGTTGGCTCATTAGAGCTGTCCTGAGAAATCTTATCCCCAGAAACTAGATTTTAGGGGTGTTCTTTAGAATGGCACTCATTTGTAATTCTGAAAAGGTATCTGAGACCTCCCAGGGGCTCACAGGTATATTGAGTGTCCTCTTCTGTTTTCTTCCACAGCTTGACTCCTGAGTAGTGAATCCAGGAGTCATGTCCTGATACCTTGACTACTGTGGGGGTAGAAAGTATCACAGGGTAGGGGCCCTTCCATGTTGGCTGGTGTTGAGCCTTTGGGGATCCATCTTTCCAGATTTTAATTAGGACTTGAATCCCTGGAGCATATAGTGGTGACTCTTTAGAATCTTTTGGGTCCTGGTTAACACCCTACAAGTGTAGATCCTGTTGGAATTTCCCAATGGCCATGGTATAAGACTGGAGGGTCTGAGCTTGTGGATCTAGGAAGAGGTCATTGACATAAACAAAAAGGTCTCCCATATAGCATCTCAGAAGGACTAAGACCAACCTGTCCCTTAGGGGCAATATAGGTGTAGAGGAGAGCTATTGGTAAAGCCTCCTTCCATTCCAGGGAGTTCTCCTGGATTATCTTTTTTATCACTGATTTTAAGAACTGGCTAACTCTTTCTACTTTTCCTGAAGACTGAGGCCTGCAGGCACAATGGAGGTAATAAGTAATGCCCAATGCTTTAGAGACCCCTTGGGTGACCTTAGAAGTAAACGATGTCCCTTTGTCACTTTGTAATGACCTGGGCAGACTGAATCTTGGAATGATTTCATGGAGCAGTTTTTTTTTTTTTTTTTAACCAGCCTGCTCAGTCTGGTGGGAAAACCTTCAATCCATCCTGTGAATGTATCTATCATGACTAATACCCTTGAGAAACTGGTATATGGGTGAAGTCCGTCTGAAGGCTCTCTCCTGGGTAGCCCCCACATTGTTGGACAGGCTGGGCCAACTGGGGTCTTCGAGCTCCTTGAAAGTGAAAGTGAAAGAAAGTGAAGTCGCTCAGTCATGTCCAACTCTTTGCTACCTTGTGGACTGTAGCCTACCAGGCTCCTCTGTCCTGGGATTTTTCTTGCCTGGGCTTTTCCAGGCAAGAATACTGGAGTGGGTTGCCATTTCCTTCTCCAGAGGATCTTCCAAACCCAGGGATCAAACCCAGGTCTCCTGCATTGCAGGCAGATGCTCTAACCTTGGGGTTGTTTATTGGCAAGTGGGACAAGAGGAGACCTTTTGCCTTATAGCTGTTTGGAGACCTGTTCCTCTGAAGGACTTTTCTAGTAATCTTTGGAGGGCCTTTTCCCCGAAATGAGTGGTGGCATGTCAGGAGTTAATAACTTCCATTGGAGGTTCCCAGGCAGAAAAAGGAGTCCCTCCTTTTGGAACCACCCCAGATGATCTTTTTGAAAGCCCTCACTCTTAGCTCTAAGAGTCTCACCTTCTTAGAGCTTCTGGCAAAAGCTCTAAGGAGTTTCTGGCAAATTAGTCTGTGGAATTAAGGTGGCAACCCCTATTAGATCCTTGTTCTGTAGTGCTGCTCTCTTAGCTGTCTGATTGGCTGCTTGGTTCCCTCATGCCTCTTCCATGTTCCCTTTTTGGTGTCCTTTACAGTGGGAGGCTGAAACCTTAGCAGGCAGATGGACTGCCTCCAAGAGCCTAAGGATTTGACCACCATATTTGACTGGGGACCCTCGGGTGGTCAAGTGGCCTCTTCCTTTCCAAATAGCAGCATGTGCATACAGCATCAGAAAGGCATACTTGGAGTCAGTGTAAATGGCTACTCTTTTTCCTTTTCCCAGCTCTAAATCTCAAGACAGAGCTATGAACTCAGCTAACTGGGTCAAGGTTTCTAGGCAAGAGTGAAAGGGGAGAGAGCCCTCGGGGTAGGCAGGAGGATTGCTGGTAAAAATAGTTTGCCCCCAAAAGAGAGTTTTAAAGCATCTTCTATCAGGATTGCAATAGCTGCAAGATTTCAAAGACAGGGGTAGATTTCGTCCCAATAAGGGAATAGGACACTCAGAGACCACCAAAAACTGGGGAGAAAATATTTGCCCATCCCAGCAACAAAGAAGTGCTCTGGTGAATCTTTTAGTAGTTGTTTTTCCTGTAGCACCCAATGGTACAGGTTTGGGAGGAGAAGGCTCTAGAGTAGGAGGTAAGGAAAGAGTAGGTAGCCCCTGTGTCAACCAAGAAGTTCTTAGACCTACCTGCCACATCCAGTTGCACCCTTGGCTCCAACCCCATGATGGTTATCTGTGACAGGCAGGCTGGCTGAAATTGGCCACTCCAGTCCTGTTGAACCATCATGAGGGAAGGCTTGGCACTTGACCTTAAGGCTCTTGGGTCCCCAGAGCAGAGTGCTGCCCGATGTCTCAATTGATGACATTTATAGCAAGCCATTTTAGGAGACTTATCATGGTTTGGATACTCTTTGGCCCAATGCCCCGTTTGTTTACAGGTTAGACATTTGCCTCCTGCCTTGTCCTTCAACGACTAGGGGTTTGCCTTAGGGCTTCCCTGGAGGGCTAGCCAGCATCTGGGTGTGGTTTGTCTCTTTCCTTTTCTCCCTCTAGTTCTGTTCTCTGTTATAAAAGGTATTGGTGGCTCTCTGGACCATCTCATTTAAAGAGGCAACTGCTGTAGCTATTGTAACTTTATCCAATGTTACCCAGGCAGGCTGAGGCATGACAGCCTCCTGGAGACTGAATCTCCAGGCAGGTCAAGGCAGGTTGGCCTCCCAAGAGTTGGGTCCCTGGGCAGTCAAGGCGTGACGACATCCTAGCACCCCTGGACTGGCAGATCCCTGAGGACGGTGAGGTGTGATAACATTTTGAGGACCAGACCCTTAAGCAGGTTGAGGCCGACTGACCTGAGTTGGGCGTCCCCAAGGTCTCCAGCGTGATCAGTGCTGGGTAGGACTAAGGGGTTGTAATTTTAACTCATTGCCAGTTTGTTCACTGCAGATAGTAATAGATATAATGATGTAAAGCAATCCAAGCCTGTGCCCTGAGACTAGGAACCTGCTGAAACAGTCATAAGCCTTATCCTCTTACTGTTCTAAGGGAATGTAAGTCACTGATTTCCTCCTCTAGTCCTCCATAAGTGCAGATTAGGGTATCTCCAATGGTAAACATTTCATTGTCATAGACACACTTTGTGTAATAACAGAAATGATGACAAAAGAGTGGGTTATCTGGCCTTGTTAGGGGCATTAAGTGTATTTTAATAATAGGCAGGATGGAGCAAAGTTTCCTACAAGGGGGCAGGGTCCTGATTGTAGGAGTTAGTAATTGGCTTAAGAACAAATTAATAAGAGGCAACAGACCAGATGTTCCATAAAAGTGGAGAGGAGATTTGATCTGGGGGTATGTTTATAACTTTGAAGAAGGGTGGTAAGGGTTTGGGCCCAAAAGACCTGCAGTGCTAACTCCCAAAGTGGCCAACATTATCCCTGAAAGCCTAATTGCCTTTGAAGGGATGCCAACAGATGGACTTCTAGCAGGCATTTTGTGCCTGTTGCCCACCCTAGCAGGTTCACTGAAAGATGCTGATGTTGCACATGTTGTAGGAAACATGGAAGATGAAGGCCTGAATATCTAGAGGGATTGGATATTATACAGTATTTCCCTCCCAAGAGCAAGCTGTTTTCTGGTTGTCCCTCCAAAGATTGTAGAGGCAACATTGTGGGCCTGGATGGGGCTCAGGAAAGAGCATGAAACAGGAGGAAAGGGGACAGGACACAACTTTTGAAAGAATAACCTAGCGCAAGGGCATAACATAACCTGATTAAAATCAAATGAGTACAAGATGACAAGTCAAATTCAAGTAAACGTTAATCCTCAATCTGTAAGCTAAATGACACACCCAGATGTGGCAGGACAGCTCGAAGGCACTGTCAAAAGATGGAGGAGTGGATGGTTCCCCAATGGTTGGGATGATCCCCCCACTCCTTAGCATATGAATTCACCCAGCATATGAATTCAAAACACAGACAGACCGCATTCCATGGTCAGAGCCCTTGCCCTCTGCAATGGCCCATACCCTGCAGAGTGTGCTCTCTGAATCCTAACAAATCCACCTCTTACTAATTGCCGTGTCTCTCACTGAATTTATGCAAGGAGACATTAAAGCCTGAGCTTCATTAGGTCCTGAAGCTAGGCATCATGGGTTTTGGATGGGCTCAAGTCCTGGGAGAGAGGAGATGGAGGATGGGAGGAAAAAGCAGTGGGAAAAACGTGCCAAGGAATCCCCTTCATAGCCTGCTGGAAAATCTGCCAAGTACCTGACCTGTGTTCACAGTTTTCATTGGCCTAATCCTTGGCACAAAGAAGATTAAGGACAGAAGAACCCCCTCTGGCTTGGGTAACAGCTACTGGGGCTCAGCAGATAGTGAAACCTTTGAGACATACTGAGGAGTAGCTTCTTCAGAGTCCCTCAATTGCACCCACTGCCGCTTGCCTGTTTGCAGGGGGTTCGAGGAAACAAGAAACCAGAGATTGTAAAGGAATTAAGATTTTGTTAGGCATATGTCCCTCCAGCCATAGGAGTGAGGGCCTCCTACCTTAGTTGGAGGTCTTCTGGACTTTGAGACTGAGCTGTGAGAGCTTTCTGCTGAGTTCCTTTTTTGCTGTCCCGCTTTCCATCACGCTGGGCGTCTTGTCAGTTCCCCTGTGCTGGGTTTTCTTCTCATTCCGCTTCTACCGTGGGTGCTTTCACCAAGTTGGGCTCCTGCTGTGCTTGGCCTCCTCCTTGTGGAGGCCACTCCGAGGTTGTCTCAGCCAGGTTGAATCTGAGTCACAACACCATAGATGTCAGGGGAGTGTGTAATTTCCTCAGTTCTGTCTCGTCACAACAAAAATTTGAAGTGTCAGATGTTAAAGCCCCTGGTGTGTCACAGCTCTTGGACGGACTGTGTCTCCGCTCTCAGACAGATCAGTGTTACAGCTTTGAGTTAGAGCTCAGTTTCATTTAGAAAATAAAGGAAAATACATCCTTGAGGCATGAGGGCATGCCAACCCAAAAAGACAAGAAGAGAAGAGAGAGAGTGCCGGCCCTTTGGCTCCTCTTTTTGTATGTTTTTTCTCCTCCCCCTGGGCCTGCCCTATGTAAATTGGGCTAGCCAGGAGTACTGTTTGTTCTACCTGAGGTCCTCACTCTGGTCCTCGGACCTTCCTTTGTTCTATTTTCATGGGCTTTTCCCTTCCTTGTCTTGTAGCCACTGCCATTCTGGACTCTTTTTTCCTTTTTCTAACTACCTAACACTTCCAATGAATGTTCAAAACTGATTTCCTTTAGGATTGACTGATTTGATCTTGCAGTCCAAGGGACTCTCAAGAGTCCTCTCCAACACCACAGTTCAAAAGTTATCAATTCTTTGGCACTCAGCTTTCTTTCCAGTCCAACTGTTACATCCATACATGGCTACTGGAAAACCATAGCTTTGACTAGAAGGACTTTCGTCAGCAAAGTAATGTCTCTGCTTTTTTCACTGTCTAATGAAAAGAACTGTTTATTTGAGATTAAAATATTTCTGAGTTTTTGTATTTTGATCTGATGATTCTATACATAATCTTTATATTTTCAGTGTTTCGCAGTGTCTCATGATAAATGAGTACATTTTAAAGATCTCCATATCCCAGGGACGGGGAAGCCTGGTGGGCTGCCGTCTGTGGGGTCACACAGATTCAGACACGACTGACATGACTTAGCAGCAGCAGCAGCAGCATATCACCCTGAACTTTGCCACCAAAATTGGTCATTGCTTATTAACCTCATGGTTAGTAAGGAAGAATATAAGGCACTTTGTTTCTAATAAGGCTCATTTTGCTTTTCACCTTGTGGACCTAAAAAAAATATTCACAGCCTAACCACTGAAACATTGAAAGTTATGTTTTATTTGGGGGGAATTTTTAGGACTTCAGGCCTGGGAAACAATATCTCAAGTAACCCTGGGAGAACTTCTCTGAGGAGGTGAGGAGGGGAGCCAGGTTATATTGAAGTTTTGCAACAAATGGCAGGTAGTCTGAACTTCAAAAGATTATTGTGAATTAAAGGAAAACCAGATATCCCAAGTTAAGGAATTTAATGCTTTTATATGAATGGGAAGATGCAAGAGTCTGGTCTCAGTGAAACAATTCCTTTGATATGCATATTACCTACCTGGGTTGAGTATCCTATGTTTTCACATCCTGAGTTTCCTCTGGGCTCACCAGCTTACCATCCATGGTGACTGCAATCGCTGACAAAAAGCTATGTATGATAACCTTTGTGTACTGATAAGGCAGGAAACATTCCACTTCTCAACCTTATACTTAATTTGATTTTAAAAATTACACATTTATTCAACTTATGAGAACATTAAATAATATAAAACAATCTTCTAAATAAGTGACTAGAGTTTGAAGCTCTCTTTCTAGGAAGCAGTATGGCCACATGGCAAGCAAACCCTTCACTGCCTGTTCACTCTGATTCAACAATCCCTTCTGCCCCTTTCTTCTCTTCTTTTTCTACTCTTAGCCTATGAGAGTCCTGACTGTCTACCCTTAGCCCATGGGAGTCCTGCCTATCTTGTTGTACCCTCAAAGAACCTTGGTGTTTCACACCTCTGCATTTTTATTCTAACTTGAGATCTCTTTCCTTCCTCGAAGCAGAATTAATGACTCCTTCTTGAGTCCTCTTTGACCCTTTCCCCTCATCTGTCATAATCCATTATTGGTTGATATTTCTGTGTTTCTGGCTAAAATGTAAACCACATGAGGACAGGAAATGTGTTTTAATTATAATTCTCAATAAATATGTTCAAAATGAAATAAGTAAATGCTTACAAGATGTTCCTGATGAATGTAATGTTCTTCATCACAGAAATAATTCAAAGACAAAACAAAAAGATTAAGAAAGTAAAATAAGGGTTTATTTAAGCAAAATTTATGCTCTCAGCAGGAGAGCAGGCAAACAGGTGAGTAGCTCTTCCTTGGATTTTCTTGGCAGGCCAGTTATGAAGAGCATACAAATAAAGGGAGGAATATTCACTAGGGAAGGAGGATTTGGGGGAATGGATCATATTCCCTGATTTTTCTAGCTCCATCTTCCCAAGGGAAGGAGGGATTTTTGTGCTTATTTAGCTTAGATCAGGAGTGTCATGGCATCAGTGTTTGATGGGTACTTCTAATCTGAAAGGCTAATTTTATTGTAATGAGAGATTATGAGCAATATATTACATTCAGATACAGAGAATTCTCACCTTCCCCCCTCCTTCTTGGTCTGCCTCTAGGGCACTTCCCATCCAAAATGTGTGGTTTCCTATCAGTCTGGAGGTTCCTGTTTTTGTTTGTCTGCTGATAGACCCCACTGTTTATAAGATGTGTGATTTCACGCCATCTAACCTCTTGCCCCCATTTCTCTGCTCATATCTAGCTACCTGCCTGCTGTAACAATAACTGAAATGAATCAGCTAATGTAACTATGCTTTGTAGAGAAAATGACTTCTCCAGAATTTTGATGTAATTCCATGGAAAAATATTAGACTGAAATATACCTGGACATGAGTCTTGACTCTGCCTCTTAGTATCTGTGTGAACTCAGGATTGAGATACTTAAATCTTAGATTTATTTCAAGAATTAAGAGATGAAATCTGTTAAGTACTGGATGCAGAGTCAGTACTCAATAAACTGTTATAAGTAGTATTACTATTTGTAATGAAATTATTTTAGGAGATCTGTATGTGCACTTATATTCAGCTGAAAAGATCAGTGATTCAACTCCTGTTTCTCATTTTCATCCCTCTAACTTCTTATTTAACAGATGTATTGAACAGCTTTATAATAATTATTAGCTTCTCATTTCTCTAACTTACTATTTTTCTATTTCTTTTATTTTGGAGGGACAATGACAGCACAGCATAGAAAATTGCATATGCCAAGCCAGCCATTTTTCAAATTTGACAAAAAGGCTTCTTGTCAAACCTAAATATATTAAAATGACACCCAGCCATGTTGCTTATTAGAACTAATGAAACTGTTGCTAACCTTTTTATTTTAGACCTATCATCTCTCGGCCTGACAAACAAAACAATTAGAAAAATAGATTTCATTGTTTGGCCTCTAACTTTCATAAAGACAGACTAATTGTAGGCCATGTTATTGGAAAAACTTTTGGTGTCAACTACAGGAGAAAAAAAAAAAGCAGCCAAAGAGTCTTTTATGTACAAAATGGTAGATATTACCAATAGCCAAAGTAAAAACACAAGAGCAAATAAACCCATCAATTAAAATGGTTGATAATAGGCACAGATTTCATAGTAAAATTATGGTCAGCATGGGTTTTATTATGTGAAACTCCTCAAAAAGGAGGCACAGATTTTCCTTACTTTTTTGACATTATAAGTAAAAAACAAAGAGAAGGAGAGAAAGTTAAAGGTGAATGGGAGAGAGACAGAAACTACATTGACCGAGGTAGTTCCCATCTCGTATGGTCCATTATGAGTCCATGCTAAGGTAGCGCTGTGTCTTTTCATAGGATCAAGTACTGTAGTACTTTCATTCTTGGTTGCTTGTATAAAATCATGGGAAGAATAAATTAACACCCATAAGTTTCCATAGAAAATATGGAAGGGCCTTACATTTAACAGTAAAGGAAAGTAAAAGCACAAAGTGATAGCACCAAACTAATATCATATGAATAGTGGGATGATCAGATAAGTGGTAGTAACAGAGAGCATCTGGTATTCATTGCCTAGACCTGCAGCTTATCATCAGTAGATGACCTGCAGTCTTGATAAGCTGGAGGGGGGAAGGGGATAAAAAACACAGTACAGTGTATAACAAGGACATGTTTGCTTAGTATATAAAGATCCTGAACCTCCGTGGATTCATTTTTTTTTTCATGAATTTCCAAAAGTTCTAATTAATGAGAAACCATGTGTACCTGTTTCTCTCTGCTTGGTTTAGTTTCCTTTTTTTTTTCTTTATTTTCATCAGATTTCCTTATGAATATTATTTTTGTATATTCATGTCTCCTTAGAGGCCGCCTCTATAGATGTTATGACTTTGTTGGCATACTTTGGAAATTCAGGAGCAAATGGTATTTTCAACTAATTTATTCATTCACAGCCACAAGGTAGTGCCTCATTTACCTTTTCTGTGAAATATAGGTGGAGGAACATAAGGGAGAAAGAAAGACAAAAAAAATTAAGTTGATTGTGTATTAATGTAACAATTTTGATTAAATTTTGATTAAATAAGGGATAGATGGAGTATATCCATGGTGGAATTATTCTTAATATTGAATTATAGTTGGTTTGGGTTTCTCTCTGGTTCAGCAGTAAAGAATATACCTGCCAATGCAGGAGACCTGGGTTTGATCCCTGGGTGGGAAATATATTCTGAAAAAAGAAATGACAACCTACTCCAGCATTCTTGCCTGGGAAATCCCATGGACAGAGGAGCCTGGAGAACTACAGTTCATGGTATCATAAAGGAGCCGGATATGAGTGAATGACTAACTACCACCAATGACATGGTTGGTTTACGATGTTGTGTTAGTTTCAAGGTCCTGTCTTTCATGGGTGCTCTGCCAGTATATTCTGATAGGATGCAGGTAGTAGTGTGTGTTGGTTCTGAAAGAGTTAATTCTCAATCAGGTTCGACATCTCAGAATCAAATCCTAGGTTAACCATGAACTCTGGTCTCAAAACCAGAAATATCACAATCTTCTCATATTGTTGAAATTAGAATGTCTTTGTTTTACATTAGTATTTGTTATGTTAATAGAGAGAATGTTGGTACTGTGATCAACTCTTCAAAGACAAACTTATACCACTGAGGGATTAGAGACATGCTGGGAAAAATATCTTTTGTCTTGCCTACACCAAGGGATATACTTATTTCTCAGTGGTTTTTTCTCTTATTTTTCAGAGGAAACATTGTGTAACTAGGGTTTGCAACCATGTGTTAATGACTATAAAATTAACTTCACTTCAGGAATAGCAGCTTTATTTGTTTTCCTTTGTGTCTATGTGCCATCCTTTCCTTTGTTATAAAAGATTAGAAAGAAAATAATTGGAAATGAAATCAGGATAAAATGAATAGAAAAAATTCTAATCAGTTGATGAAGGCATGCCATTTGGCACTGGGGCTTCTTTCAGTTTTAACATGTTTTCTAATTCCTTCAAAATCTAATGTCTAAGACTGAGAAATCTAAAAATAAGAACAGCATGGGTATATCACACAAAAATATGGGCTTAAAGTGACATCATGCTGGTTTCTCTTCTTGTCCATTGTAAACAAGTATAGAAAGTATAATGCAAAAAGGATTACTTCTTTATTTTACTAACTATATGAGAGGCTAGAAATATTTGAAAGTGGCGTGTAGAAAGTGAAAGTCACTCAGTAGCATCCAACTCTTTGCCACCCCAAGGACTGTAGACCATGGAATTCTCCAGGCTAGAATACTATATAGCTCAGTTGGCAAAGAATGTGCCTGCAATGCAGAAGACCCCAGTTTGATTCCTAGGAAGATCTGCTAGAGAAAGGATACTCTAGTACTCTTGGGCTTCCTTTGTGGCCCAGCTGGTAAAGAATCTGCCTGTAATGCAGGAGACCTGGGTTTGAGTCCCAGGTTGGGAAGATCCCCTGGAACAGGGAAAGGCTACCCACTCTAGTTTGTAGAGTGTATCTTTAATATTATTCAAACTCCTATTTGGATTTCCTTCAGAAAATTGTCCTGAATCAAACAGTTAACATTAGTGCTAAAGATATGCCAGAGAAAATTATCTTAAAGGGTAAGATTGCAAATTATTAAAACGAATATGAAAATATTCAATCTAATAGTAAATACATGTCTATAAATATAGCTACATATATGTGTATATGTATATATATATGCATACACTTGCATATACACATATATATGTATGTATAAATAATATATTGGAGGGAATATGATAGACTACATCATTTCCTAAAATGTATTCTTTGGAGAAATGATTCTAAAACTTTTTGTGCAGTAAAAGAGATTCAAGTAAGTTTAAAAACTGTGAGTATATACTCACATCTAAAACATATGAATAGTAAATGTACATATGATTCTCTAGGAGCAATTTTTTTTTCATTGTAGCATCTGTAGTAGTTAGAATAATGGCCTCCAAAGACGTCTATGTCTTAATCCCTGGAATCTATGGATATGTTACCTTTCATGGGTAAGAGTTGGACTCTTTCATGGCAAAGAGTTGGACTATAAGGAAAGCTGAGTGCTGAAGAACTGATGCTTTTGAACTATCGTGTTGGAGAAGACTCTTGAGAGTCCCCTGGATTGCAAGGAGATCCAACCAGTCAATCCTAAAGGAAATCAGTCCTGAATATTCTTTGGAAGGACTGATGCTGAAGCTGAAACTCTGAACCAACTCATTCGAAAAAACCCTGATGCTGGGAAAGACTGAAGGTGGAAGGAGAAGGTTGGATGGCATCACTGACACGATGGATATGAATTTGAGTCAGCTCCAGGCGTTGGTGATGGACTGGGAAGCCTGGTGTGCTGCAGTCCATGGAGTTGCGTAGAGTCGGACATGACTGATTGAACTGAACTGATGGGAAAGAAGAGTTAAGGTTGCAGAAGTAATTAAAGTTCTTAACACCTTAATTTCAAAATAGAAAGGTTACTCTAGGGAATAACTATGTAGTTCAATGTAATCATAAGGACATAGAACTGAAAAAGAAAGGTAGGAAACTAGTCAGAACAACATGATGTGTGAAAAACGGACCTGGCTTTGAGTTAAAAGAAGAGACCATAAACCAACAGGTACAAGGAGTTTCTAGAAACTCCTTCACTGCTAGATCTGGAAGACAATCCTGCCTACACTTTGATTTTGGCTCCTAAGCCCGGGGTTGAACTTTTAACCTACAGAAATATATTATGTTTTTGTTGTTTTAAGCCATGAGGTTTCTGCTAACTTGTTTCAGTGGCCATAGGCAACCAAGATACTAGCTATGGCTAGTTGAGTGGTTACTGTATGTCAGATATCATGCTAAATGCTTAATATCTATTATATTTAATCAACCTGAAAGGCAATACAATGTTATCATTATACCTATTCTATGAAGAAGGAAATTGGTGGGGAGCTAATGTAGGTTAGGCAAACTATGCAAAACAACACAAAGGGGAGTTATAAGAGCTAAGCTGAAATTAAAGACTGACTACAACATTTATGCTTTACATTTATCATTATTCAATTTAGTTTTTAACCAAACTTGCTTGACCCTTTTCATTTCTCTGCCAGTTTACTTTTTTATTTTGGGAAACCCTAGTACAGTACGACAGAGAGGCAATGGCACCCCACTTCAGTACTCTTACCTGGAAAACCCCATGGACGGAGGAACCTGGTGGGCTGCAGTCCACGGGGTCACTAAGAGTCAGACACAACTGAGCGACTTCACTTTCACTTTTCATTTTCATGCATTGAAGAAGGAAATGGCAACCCACTCCAGTATTCTTGCCTGGAGAATCAAGGGAAAGGGGAGCCTGATAGGCTGTGTGTGGGTTCGCACAGAATTGGACACGACTGAAGCGACTTAGCAGCAGCAGCAGCAGTACAGTAAGAAGAGAGTACACTTAAGAGAAAAACATCCTAATTCCAACATTGCTACTAAATAACCGTAACACCCTGACTAAGAAATTTTGGATTTCTTGGTCTCAGTTCTTTCAGGTATTGAGGTCCCCGAAACAGTGACTGCTCTTGTGAGGTTTTAAGTCCACTATTTAACTCTATTTGTGCCTAAAGTTAGAAGTGTTTTGCATCAATTATCTTATTGCATTAACAGTTCCCTGAGGATCAATAAATAGGAATAACTACTCATTTTATAGATGTAAAAGTTGAATGCAAGGACTTTGAAATTCTTGCTACAGATCAAAGACACAGTAGGTAGCAGAGAGCCAGGTCTTAAGTAGATATCATCTGCCTCCTTACAAGATCTCTTTCGCCTATTTTCCATTTAGTCATATTTTAATAAACATTGCAATACATAATTCTTACCAAATGCTTTATTTTCTATATCAATCTAAGCCCTGATAAAACTAATATATTTCTAGTTATCAATGTATATTTTAATCAAAAACAGTAAGTATAATTGACTAACATATTTTCTTAATTTTTAAAATAAAGTATTTGATGTATTTACATCTGAAGAAGGAGTTCATTAAAAGATTACCTGTAGAATGATATGTCTTTTACTAGGGTGATGGTAAACTTGGATTTTTTTTTGAAGCACTACAGGAAATTCTGGCTTAAAGTCAAGACTCTAAGAATAGCCTTAGGCATGGTCATTTAACCTACTCTATAATCTTATGATTTTGCCAGATAAATTGAATGTAGCTTTGAACATAATTATATTTACTAATTCACTAGAGTGGTAGGTGGAGCTGTAAAACTGAAATAGAATGGATTTCTAAGTCAAATTACCTGGACTTCAGTTCACACTCTACCACAATTAGCATTGTCACTGTTAGCAGACAATTTTAAGTTATATAATCAATTAGGGTCAGTTTAATCATTTGTAAAATGAACATAATCGGGTGTGTCTTTGAGTTCTTGGCCCCTAAAGGTATCTGAATATTTCATCTCACTACCCATACACTTCTAAAATCAGTTTGGAATAGGAGCCTTTCTAAAGTTTTCTAGTGTTCAAATGTTCATACTTTAATTTTAGTTGTGTATTTATCCACTGGATTCTTAGTATCTTAAAGGTTGAGATGGATATCTTATTTAAAGTTTATCATCAATATCTAGCATGTGGTCTAGCCTCCAATAGACATTGTTAAATATTTGTTGAATAAATGAGTCATCACTGAATATTAATTGGCTGATTTATAATATGTGCTTTTGCATAGTTACTCTTAGAACTCTGTGATATGGAGAGATGCTTTTTTAAAAGATACAAGACACAGTATCCTATTCTATCTGTTGATTTTTGTTTTAGTTTATTTCCCTTTTCTGTATCTAATCATGAACTGAATCTAATACTTGAGTAACTATTTTTATAGCCTATGCATAATTACTTCTTATGACTTCCCTGTAGCTCAAATGGTAAAGAATTTGCCTGCAATGCAGGAGATCAGGTTTCGATCCCTGGGTTGGGAAGCTTCTCTGGAGAAGGGAATGGCAATCCACTCCAGTATTCTTGCATGGAGACTACCATGGACAGAGGAACCTGGTGGGCTACAGTCTGTGGGGTTGCAAAGAGTCAGACATGACTGAGCGACTAACATACCCATACATGATTACAATGATGACTTTGATTAAACATTTTTAATATTTCTGATGTAATAGTTGCTGTCTTTTTGTGGTTAATCTTTCCAATGCATCCTCAATATTAATATATTGATTCAGTATTCATAGTGTTTGTGAAGTCTAATTTATTTTCCCAATCTGGCCTAGAGAGACTTACATTTGGAACTAACAAGATAAATCTTATACAGATTTGTGTAAAGTGGAACAAAATAAATATTCAAAAGACTTCCAAAATCACATAAAAACCCCTTTCCAGTTAAAACTGACACCTCATTACTCTTAAATTTTGGATACTTGAGTGGAATGTCAGTTTTGGTTATAAAATTAACTTACTAGTGCCAGCCACTGTTATCATCGTGTCCTAGCTCAGAAGAAAACAAGAAAGATGGAAGAAATTTCTTTTGAATTTAGAAGTGGTTTGGTGAGATTAACCAAATAATAATAAAGCAATAGCATTCAACAAACACAAAGAATATTAAAAAGCTATGTTTTATTCCAGGGTATATCTTTGAAGAAATGTATAATTGAATTTTCAAAATCATGCCCGATTTCTCTACATTCCTGCATTTCCAGTCCTATTTTATTTGTTTTGTGTTATACTTTATGAAAGAAAAACTACCAGCCATTTCAAACAGACTCCTGCAGATATGTCCTGCTATATGGCAGCATGAGGCAATGCCTTCTCGAGAGCGTACTCTCTTTAAAATGATCAGTGCATCTTTCATCTTTAGGATTGTGCCCATAGAGCACTGTAGCAAAGACTTAATTGTTTCCAAAGTCTCACAAGCAATCCAGAGGGAATTATCCAAGTATCTTAGCAGCAAGTGTCCTTAAACTTCAGTTAATACTATTGGGAGTTCCATATTTAAAAACCCGAGTGAGCGCTTTCAATTGATTTGCCCTTTGTTAACATGATTAAACTTAATACTATTTTAAGAATATATGTGTGTTTAAGAAATAAGGAAAAATAAGCCAGCTCATTTCCTTAGATTTAAGAAAAGAAATAGTCCCCAAGTTATTTTATATCTACTTTGGTAACAACAAATAGCATATACATTACTTTGGAATCAAGAGAGGTGATGATTTAGATGCTACTCTGAGGGATTAATAACTGTGACAACTTATTACAGAGATTCTAAAAGAATAGACTTTGCACACGGAAGAGGTTTTATAAGTCAATTGTCTTTGTTTACAGAGACGGGCGCTGAGACCCACTGGAGTTGAATAGTTTTGAAAGCTCATAGAGATAATAACAGAAGGAGTTAAGTAGACCCAAGTTTAAAATATTTTTTTCCTAGTTGGAGGACTTCTCAGAGCCTCCTTCCTTCAGCCACCTGAGGTGAGTTGACCACTTTCTGAGGATGTTATGCATAAAATTGAGTTCTCATAACAACTGAAATAATCAACTTATTAGTCCTTGCCCTTTCTGCTTTACTTTTTGTCTGGAGTTCCTTCAATTATAACACATTTGCTAGAATTAGTCCAGTGTGTTGATTAAATATTGTCATAATTCAGACTTATAATTGTGGTTAAACTTTTGGAAATGTTTGTATAAAACTAGGAAGAAAGCTATGCTGGGAAAGATTCAATGGCATAGTGTATAGAAGAGACCTAGGGACTACTTCAGAGGGACTTAAATGGTATGTTTTTCAGATTCTCTCTCTGACAACTTTCCATCTGTTGCAAATCAATTATTTGATGTTTCTAACAACGGTTAATTCAATGTTTTGGCCAATTATATTACTACATCAAATTGCTGTCAGTAAGAGCCAAGTAGTTTCTAGACAACTTCTATGGAGATTAAATAATGGAAACAGAGAGCATATCTAAGATTACTTGAAGATCTCTATGAAAGTGCTCTTTTACCACAGGTGGCTCAGTGGTAAAGACTCTGCCTGCCAATGCAGGAGACCCCAGAGACATGGATTTGATCCATAGGTTGGGAAGATCCCCTGGAGGAGGAAATGGCAACCCACTCCAGTATGCTTGCCTGAAAAATCTTATGGACATATGGTTGCAAAGAGTCAAACATGACTGACCGAGTGACTGAGCACATATTAGAAATGGTAAATTCTCTTGTAAATATTATTGATCACTTTCAGTTTAAACTTTTTCAGATAAGTCAAGTACAGGTAGAGAGTTAAAGAACTGACTGACAGAGCCAAGACAAAATAGTTGATCTGTGATTTTTTTTTTTCCTAGAGCTGAATGAAGTTGACTGGTGGGCTGATGGCAGTAGCAAAAGAGCAAGAAAATTTTAGAGGCAAAAATAAATGGAGAGTCTTCCCAGTTTCCAAATGACTTCCAAAAGACTCTTTACTAATTGTTTCCGAATGCTAGGTAAGATTTAGGTATAGTTAAGAGATAGGGATTAGGCTTAGCACTAGAAACACCTAAATACAAGTTAAAAAGGATTCAAAGTATATACTTCACCTTATATTATGCTATGTTGTTCAGTTGTGTGTGTATGTGTGTGTGTGTTTGGTTAGTGAAAGAGTTAATAGGACATATATTTCTAATGGGTCTCCAAAATGTTATTTTATTAAATTATAGCTGTATTTTAACTATACCCCTGAAACTAACATAACATTGCAAATCAATTATACTTTAATTTTAAAACAATGTATCTTAAAAAAAACAGTTCCTTTCCTATGAAGATATGCTAAACCTCTTATTAAATATGGATTTATTTATTGGGAAAGCAATTATCAGTGTATCTTATTCTAAATGTATTCTCTTTTTGTTAGCTTTCTTACTCTTTCTTGATCAGAGACTATCCCAAAATATTATTAAATTCAGAAGCTAAGTTTAACTTTATTTGCCCGTCCCAAGACTGAAGGACTAATTTAGTAATGAATGGGTTTCATATTGTTTAAGAATTTATTAACTTTCAGTAATCTTCATGAGTTTGAGTTTTATTGATTATGTTTGCATTGTTCTAAGTGTTAGATTCTGGATAAGAGGAAACTTCCAAATACAGAGTGAATTTTCTTAGTATGGATAATATATAAACATAAATGAAAGACCTAATCTTAGAATTTGAGATGGAAATTTATATTTAATTCACTAAAAATGGGTTATTAATCAAGATATTATGAATTTAAAATAAATAAACTATAGCTAAACATAACTTTTAAAGAAACAGTTAACTTTTTTGTGTTTGCCTACAAATAAGCATTAAAAAGTGAATTGAAAAACAAAATCAAAGAATAAAATGATAAATGATAATTTGAGTCTTTTCCAAATATCTCAGTGAAAATATTGGATCAAATATTTTTCTTCTTAAGACAAAATTACAAAATGAGAAAAACAATTAGACTATGCAAAAATGCCCTATTTAATGAAGAAAAACTCTTTACAGTCCTTTGAGAGCATTCTAATTATACAAAGAATTAAGGTGACTGCTTTAGTACTCACCCACAGGCTGTATTAGAGATGGACTGAGATAAAATATCTATATGGTAAACTTCTGAATGTAGCAAGGACACCCTTGCAAGCTGCCATCTTAGGTATGATATATAACAGAATCCACACTACTGATTGTGAGATCATGCAACCTTGTTCTTCTATATAAATGGATTTTTAACTTCTTTCTGGACACCAGATTGAGTGGGTAGATACCAAATGAGTAGAAACTACTAAAATTGTGACTATTCCTCGGAGAGTTTGCTTGAAGAAGCAGGCACTTATGTAAGGATTGGCTTATAAAAACTCTAAATTTGTTCCCAGCCACCTTTATGGAGACAGACATTACTTATTTTCTTAAGAGACTGCTAGTCTTGCCAAGTCCTATATTGGAAGAGACATAGAGATAAACCTTGAATGATAGTGTTCAAAAGTTTAAGGGGCATTGCTAGTTTATATTGCTCTATCAGATTTTGTGTCTTACCAGGGCAATTGTACTATCTTTCATTTAAGAATGATAGTCTTATGTTGTACCATAAAGCAAATTTGATTATTTTTTGGAGATCATACCACAAATATCAAACAATTTTGTCCAGTTGTATAGAACTGGCAAATGAAAGTTATTAATCATGTATTTGATAATGTACAATACATGTCTTGTCAGTAATATAAATTAATTTTATTAAATAGTGTCTATTTGAGATCACATTGTTAATAAACATGCCCAAGTCACCTCTTTTCCCTTCATGTAATGCTGATAAATACAGTTGCTCTCCTTAGCAACGGTATCATGATTGCTTTTGTTCCCTGAGGCACTGCTTCATACTGGTTTTCATTTTGGCTAGATAAAGATAGACTAAAGGATTTTAATAACAAAGTGATGACATGGAGTCATTACTATAAACTCTTGTACTATATAAATAGGGAAGAAAAGTAATAAATCAATTGTTATTAAAGGAAAGAATAAGACTGATACAAATTTTAAGCCTATAAATTCATTTCTGCACATTAAGTACATAAAAGATATATCTGCCTAGTTAATGGAAGGAAATAATTTTAATTATTAAAAACATATATATGATATATATAAACATGTTTATTATAAATATATATATATATAATATCCTTTAAAAAAGGAGAAAAAGCATCTAATGTAAATATATTTAAGTATATACCAAAATCCATAGACGATTATTCTTGTCACATTATTAAAAACATCACCTTAGTCATGGAACTTCCAGGACATCTTTAGATGAAAGACTGAGAACACAACGGTACTCTTTGGCTGATTTAATACTAAATATCTTAGTTGAAATGCTAGTATCATATACAAATCTTATGTCAAGTTTGGTTAATATTTTTTTATACAGTGAAGTGCATAGAGAATAGCTTTGAAAATAAAATTTCTGCTTTAATTTTTCTGGAGAACGGAATAATTTTAAGCTAAATAAAATGTATTTATTTTAGTGAACATACTAAAGATATAAGCATGCATTCACAAAATGGTAATATACCATCAGATCCCTTGGAGGAGGAAATGGCAACCCACTCCAGTATCGTTGCCCAGGAAATTGCATGGACAGAAGAGCCTGGCCGATCACAATTCTTAGGGTTGCAAAGAATCAGACATGACTTAGTGACTAAACAGCAGCAACAAATTATACCATCACAGGGTCATCAAAAGTTAAAGATGTTTGTGCTGGTGTGCTTAAATACTAATAATGTGAAGACTTAACCTAGTTTTCTGAACTTTTAACTGGGTTACTGGAAGCTTACATACTTTGGATTAAGTTTCTTCATTTTTATTTGATCTAAAAAATCCCAGTGCTTAACAGAAATTTCATAGACCGATAAGTCTAAAAATGATAAATTAATAAAAGAGAATTAATCATAACATTTCAATAATTCATTGGTATATCCTAGCCTAGAATAGTTTTTCCTGTTTCAATACATAGCTAACAAGTTATTATCACAAGTATACATGAAAATATAACATATAAATAAGGCTCATCTAGAAAAAGTAGTGACTATTTATAATTTAATATATATTTGAAAGTGTACTATAGAATTAGCAATAACATCTTGTGTGCACATTTGTACTTATGTATTAAAGAAGTTTGTTAAACTAATTTACAAATTGTATGTTTTCTAGTACAATAGTTAGCAATGATGATTTTTAAAATTATTACTATTGTAGTAATGACCTTACAAATATTGCGTTAAAGCATGAAAAGGAAAACTGTGTTAAGTTCTGAAGTGGTAGATTTATCTTTGAGATATAGTAACAGATTAGGTGTTTAGTTCAAAAGTTGGGTGGATCTAAATGACACTGCATTTCTGATTAGAAAAAAATAACAGTATCTGACCAAGCAATTCATCACATAGAGCACAACTGCTACATATAGAGTAGCTATAATAGATTTTGGTTTCTTGTAAGTATGAATGATTCTTAATATTTTGTGACTTAAAATGAAATTAAGTTATTTTTAAAAAGTTGTTATTTTTGAAATGGCTGAATAAATGCCTGTGTTTGAATTCTTCACGATTTATTAAATTTAAAAGCATACACACGCTAGTAAAGTAATGCTCAAAATTCTCCAGGGCAGGCTTCAGAAATATGTGAACATGAACTGCCAGATGTTCAAGCTGATTTTAGAAAAGGAAGAAGAACCAGAGATCAAATTGCCAACATCCGCTGGATCATCGAAAATGCAAGAGTTCCAGGAAAACATCTATTTCTGCTTTATTGACTATGCCAAAGCTTTTGACTGTGTGGACCACAATAAACTGTGGAAAATTCTGAAAGAGATGGGAATATCAGACCACCTGACCTGTCTCTTGAGAAACGTGTATGCAGGTCAGGAAGCAACAGTTAGAACCAAACATGGAACAACAGACTGGTTCCAAATAGGAAAGGGAATATGTCAAGGCTGTATATTGTCACCCTGCTTATTTGACTTATATGCAGAGTACATCATGAGAAATGCTGGGCTGGAAGAAGCACAAACTGGAATCAAGATTGGCAGGAGAAATATCAATAACCTCAGATATGCAGATGACACCACTCTTATGGCAGAAAGTGAAGAGGAACTAAAAAGCCTCTTGACGAAAGTGAAAGAGGAGACTGAAAAAAATGGCTTAAAGCTCAACATTCAGAAAACTAAGATCATGGCATCTGGTCCCATCACTTCATGGGAAATAGATGGCGAAACAGTGGAAATAGTGTCAGAGTTTATTTTTGGGGGCTCCAAAATTACTGCAGATAATGATTGCAACCATGAAATTAAAAGACGCTGACTCCTTGGAAGGAATGTTACAACCAACATAGATAACATATTGAAAAGCAGAGACATTACTTTGCCAACAAAAGTCCATCTTGTCAAAGCTATGGTTTTTCCAGTAGTCATGTATGGATGTGAGAGTTGGATGGTAAAGACAGCTGAGTGCTGAAGAATTGATGTTTTTGAACTGTGGTGTTGGAGAAGACTCTTGAGAGTCCCTTGGACTGCAAGGAGATCCAACCAGTCCATCCTAAAGGAGATCAGTCCTGGGTTTTCATTGGAAGGACTGATGTTGAAGCTGAAACTCCAATACTTTGGCCACCTCATGCGAAGAGTTGACTCATGGAAAAGACCCTGATGCTGGGAAGGATTGGGGGCAGGAGGAGAAGGGGACGACAGAGGATGAGATACCTGGATGGCATCACCGACTCAATGAACATGGGTTTGGGTGAACTCCGGGAGTCGGTGATGGACAAGGAGGCCTGCCATGCTGGGATTCATGGGGTCGCAAAGAGTTGGACATAACTGAGCGACTGAACTTAACTGAACTGATCATTTATGGAATTTATGTTCTTTAATCTGCAAATAAGTACTTGCACAGTGGACTCTGGAACGATGATGTTTAGTCTTGCAATTACCATTTGAATCTTAACCTTGTATGTGTCTCTATGCTGTCCTCTTTCAAATCTAAGTCTGTGAAATGGGCAAAAGAAGACCATTTCATTCTTAATTTCTTGGAGCATGAAGTTAATAATATAGATATTTATAATTTTTAAAGGAAAATAATCACTGTAAATATTCTATTTTCCCCATTTTTGTTATGTTATGGTTAAAAAGCAAACATGAGAAGCTTCCATCTTCCCTGGGCTCAAATGGTAGAGAATCTGCCTGCAATGTAAGAGATCTGTGTTCGATCCAAGTGGGAAAGATCCCCCGGAGAAGGAAATGGCACCCCACTCTAGTATTCTTGCCTGGAGAACTTCATGGACAGAGGAGCCTGGCAGGCTACAATCCATGAAGCAGCAAACAGTCCGACACAACTGAATGACTTGCACTTCACTGCATCTCATCTTTAGGAAAAGGGTCTTTGACATGACACTCATCAGCTAGTACAGTGCCTGTTGTGGTTAGGAGGTCACTTTTATCTCAGAATCCCTCATGATGATTGTTTCATCTTCTGTAACCAATTGCCTACACTAGAAATCAATGATGTTGGTTGTTCATTCAATAATAGTGTTTTCAGTACTTGGTTTGTAGCATTTATAGTGTAGGAGCTAAAGATTTCGTAGTATAAAAAATAGATTCAGGAAGCTGCTGTCACAAGCTTACATTCTAGTGAAGAAAGATGCATAATAAATAAAAAATAATAATATTACCAATCTGTCTTAATGTTTAACAAATAATACCTGTTATTAGCAGGAGGAGGAGGAAAAAACAGGAGGAGGAGTGGTGATAGGTTCCTATGGAAATAAATGATGCTTATTTTTGGATCATTTTGTTTCTATTCGTTATGTCTGAAATTCAGACCTCCTTTGCAAACTTTGTTCACTGATAATATGCTTTAAACAATTTCATATGGCTGCTTCACTGACACCTCAACAAATATACAAAACAAGGATTAATGTCATCTTCAGATGATTTTACTGTAAAAAAAATGAGCTTTAAAAAATGAGCTGTGTTCAAATCATTTACTTATATATTACATGAAGATAAAATAAGAGACATTTTTAAACACTTTAACACTACTTATCTATAGTGATTTGATGGTGATGGCTATGTATTAATATTTTCTTTCACCATTCTCTATTTTATGCTTTAATACAACTAGAATCTACTAAAATCTCTTTTCTCTGAGTCTTTTCCCTTCAATGCATCTTTTTCAGGACAAATGAATATGAGACAAAACACCTACATTTTGTGTGTAATAATTCTGTACATATTGAGAGTTGAGTTAAGCAAATAAATGTGCTTTCCATCTTTAGCCTCTATAATTGTGGTTTCAGCTTAAATCTTATGTTTCCTCTTAAAAGTTATTAAAACATGCAGATATTCTTTTCCCACATTAATTGGAACCCTGCCCTCATTTTCCAGTACATAGTTGACTACTCTGAAAGTTAAATAACTCTAATTATTAAGATTCAAAACATTACATGTATCAGTGAAGGCAATTAAGATGATTTGAATATTATTAAGTGAAAATGAACTATTTCTGTTTCAAAAACCTAAATAGATATGCTTAGGGATTTTTACATTGTTAAGTTGCCTCAAAAATAATTGGACAATTCAATATAATAAAGTGAATGCAATAAATAATTTTAATTCATAACAATAAGTAACATGCTTATTTGTGTGATTAGGGTAAAGAATGCATTGTACAAATACTAAACGGAGACTAATGGGGAAACCTAGATTATTATACTTCTAAACACATTACTGTGATTAACTGTGGCATAATTCCACTGTAGCTTCCTGTGCAAGAGTTCTTAAGCCGCTCCTATTTTTTGTGTGAGAAAATGGCCGTATAGCACATCAGAGAACCTGCATAGGACTTCTACAGGATTTCACACTCAGTGGCATACTAGAGAGTTTGGTTGGCAATACAGAAATGGAGAACCACCTAAGCAGTCAGTGCATCAGCAAAGTTGTTTTATTTGTTATATATAACTCAACTGTTTTTCTTCACTAGCTGTGTTTTCTCTGTAGCCTTTTAGAAAGACCTCAAGTACCCAATGGCTATTCTATCACAAGGACATAGGGAGAACTGCAGGGCCAGAGGAGAATTAGTACCAGTGACAGTGGACCACTGAACAGTGAAACTGACCTTTTGGACACTTGATGAAGAAAAACAGTAGTTCACGTGTGATGAAATCTTGATGAGACCAAAAGGCAAATATGGAAAACTTCATACAAACTTGCTATTAGAAGAAATACGATGGGACCTGATCAGAATAAAGTGGTTCCTACTATGAATAACATGGCTTTAAAAACATTCTAACACTAATCAGAAGTATTTCTATGGAAGAAATTATATTGAATTGGAATAGTAAATGGTAGTTTAATTTTGGTAAATGAGACTATACGCAGATACTACAAAAGCTGAAATGCAGTTGTGAAATTTTTTTGACCTTTTAAAGCAGTTGGGGGTTTGGGTTTATTTCTTAATAATTTCTTCCTGAGTATTATTTCCTTTCCATTGTGACAATACCCCAGCTCAAGGAATCTTTTAGGGTCAAACTCCTATCATCTTTTCCTGACCACCTGGCCCTGTCTGGTATCTTAAGAACATCTGTCTACTGTTTGCTAATCTACCTGTAGGCCAGCCCATATAGACCACCTTGCTTGCCCTGTCTTCCTTTGCACTCTTTCTGGGGTCATCCTCCTTACTCTGAAATTCAAAGGTTAGTGATATTCTCTGAGCCCACCTCTTTCCCAAAGTCTCAGTCTAAGGTTCACATTCTGAACTCCTGTGTGTGTATATATATATATAGATAGATAGATAGGTAGACAGATAATTCAGAAGACGATGACAGATACTTTTGTTCAGCTATGTAGCAGACATCAATGTAGGAGACAAAGATTTGATTTCTCAGTTTTCTGAAAGTGGTTGCAAAATGAACTTCCTTCCTATGAATTTTGACCTTTGAGGACATCTTTCCCGTGGTAATCCTAGACATGTATGCAAAAGATTGCTCTGCTTTTTGCCCACACAGAATCTAAATTTTGGATCTCAATTATTACAAGATATGTTTTAAACTTCCAAAATTTTATTTAAATTTTAAATGAAAAAAAAAAATAAACAGGTGTAAACTGCATAGGAGTTTTCTCATTTTTTAAAAAACCTACTACTTTGATGTCTGTCCTTTGCAGATAGTGGGCATAGAAATGTATAAAGGAGAGAAAATAAAAAGTCATAACCATACCACTGAGAGAGACCACTTAACCTCTCTAATGACTGATATAAAAAACAACAATCAGACTGACTTAAAAATGTCATTGAGTGCCTTTAGCCAGATATTTGAGAATAAAAATGAATTATGCACTATTTACTGGCTCTTTTCATTACTACTTAATGAGTATTCAGTATTAGCCATGACACACTAGTAACTGACATTTGAGAACTTAAAATGTACCAGTTCCTTCAAAAAAAATACTCTCCCTAAGCTAAAACTCTCTAATGAATTTCTAAAGAAATCAAAATAATTATCTTTAAATTTCTAAATTAGAAATATTTTTCCTCTTCTGAATTCACAAATATGCTCTGTGCCACTTTTCTTTAAAATTTAGTGTTGATAAAAATTATTAGATGATTGTACAGTTAAGCCTATTAGTCTAGATTGAAATTCTTAAATTTGTTAAGGGTCTAGTATTAAAGGGTTTGATCAAATTTAGAATAAAAAAAAAATTTAAATCCTAAAGTTTCTTATGTACATTTATGACTTGTAGAATTGCTTCATTTTTTATACCATTAGCAAGCTTTCATACTAAGCAATAAATCCACTCTATATTTTAAAATATGAGTTAATACCTTTAAGATTATAGGATTCATGTGTTTTTCTTCCTTTTGTATATATATTAAATATAAAGTTACAGTTCTTATTTGTTTCTAGCTCTAAAGAACAGCTCTCAAACTAGGTTTATAAATATAGAAAGGACTTGAGATATTTTAAACTAGTATTTTAGGCTTCACCTTTTGCAGGGGAAAATGGTTAGGACAAAGCAGTTGAGGGATTTATCAAGGGACGAGTAACTAACTGCACAGCTGGCATCAGAGAGCTATTCTTGTGATTTTAAATCCAATGTAGAACATTGCCTTCTTGTCCTGGATTATTTGACCTTTGTGTTATATGAGTTTAGTTTTTACTAGGTATACGTGTTAGGGCATGGAAGGGCAGGGGAAATCATGTTCTTCCATTTACTTGTGTTTTTGAAGTAGAAAAAAAGGGCAGTGTTACTTTGAGTTATAAAATACAGAAGGAGATGTCTATACTTAAAAACTGAACAGAGATTTACTCAAATATTATTTTATAAATTATGATATTAAAAAGAGAATCAGTCCAGTAGGGGATTATTGCAGATGATACCTGTAAAATGGCATCAGGATCAGTGCTTAAGCACATAGTGTTTGGGCTCATAGTGTTGAAAGTCAACTAACTCTGAGTCCCAGCTTACTAAATTCTTATATTGGCTAGTTCCTCAATCTTTATAGGTCTCAATTTTCTCAATTCTGAAATGGATACAATAATCTAATTTGAGAGTACAGAACTAAAACCTTACACTTATGATCAATTGATTTGATAAGGATGGGAAAAACAATGGCTTTTCCAACAAATGGTAATGAAATAACTGGATATCCACATGCAAAATAATGAAGTTGGATGCCTACCTCAGATTATATATCAAATGTACTCAAAATGAGTTAAAAATCTGAAGGTAAGACCTACAACTATAAAATTCTTGCAACAAAACATAATAGTAAATCTTTAGGACCTTAGGCTAGGTAATAGTTCCTTACAAGTGGCATCAAGAACACAAACATCAGAATTTAAAATTTAAAATGACTATAACAAATATGATGAACAATAACAAATATTAGCAAGGATGTAGAGAAATTGGAATTCTCATACATTGCTAGTAGAAATGTAAAATGATGTAGCTGTGTGAAACATAAGGCAGTGCCATTATTTAAATAAGTAAACAGCTACCATGTGACCTAGTAATTCTACTGGATATAAGAGCTAAAATCATAGGTTTGCATAAAAATATATACATGTATGTTCTTAGCAGTATCACTGATAATAGCCAAAATGTGTAAATGACTCAAATGCCCATTAATTGATAAAGAGATAAACAAACATGATAAATGCATAGAATGGAACATTATTTAGCTAAAACAAGGAAATATTGACTGATATGGTACAATATGGTTGAATCTTGAACTATTTTACTAAATGAAAGAAGCCAGACACTTAAACCACATAAACTGGGATTTCATATATATTAAATGTTTAAAATAGGCAAATCTCTAAAGTTAGAAAATAGTTGCCAGGGCTAGAGTGAGGGGGAATAGGGAGTTAATGCTAAAGGATAATGTGTTTATTTTTGTAATTATGAAAATATGATAGGTGTGAATATTCTGAAAAAAACATTCAATTGTACATGCAAAATGGTGACTTCTGTGATATTTAGATATAATTTAAATATCACAGAAGTCACCATTTTGCATGTACAATTAATGAAAAAATAACATTACCTAAATGTGTTGTTGTTAGAATAAAATCAGATCCTGCATATAAAGGGAAGTATGAAGTACTGTACCTAGTAAGTAGTAAGCATACATTAATGATGACAGTAATTAATAAAACTTGAACTAACTTAGGCACATAAATAGGAAACACATTAGGATCTAAACTGAAGCCTAAACATACCATTACCTTAGTCATTCCCGTCCAAGGGCTTCCAAAGTGTCCTATTGAGCAAAAATGATAGGTAATACCAGAATCAGGCCATCTGTATTCCTGGAGACTATTTATAGATGTTCCTTGTATATTTTACTAAACCATGCATGCTTTCTTTCCTGATGTAGGCTCTTTATTTTTTTTTTCCTTTCTGCCTCCCTTCTCCACTCCCTCCCTCTCTCTTTCTGTCTCTTTCTTTCTTTCATGTTTTATTAATGAAAGATATTTGTCTTTAAGAAGTTAGCAGCTTTCATAATCAGGATCCTTGAGTCCTGGTTCAATTCAAGCAGTCACTTAACTTCTTTGGTCTTATGTTCCTTATGTGTAACTGAGGATGATAATTCATACATCTCATTGCTGTTTTAAGGGGAAGTGACATCATGCACTCAAAGCATTTGTATAGTGTTTGTTGCAGAGTAACTGCTTAATAAATGGAAATATTGTCATTCTTATTGCTTCTACAAGGTTTTTTCAAAGGGACTCTATTTCCATTTGAATGTATGTTCTCTTGCTCATGAACTATTCAGGATGTTTTATTTTGGAACTAATTGTAGAACTCAAGAGAATACCAAAAGATCGTATGTTCTGGACTCTCTGTAGTCCAATTTAGTTCCTTTTCTAGTCAGAGATAATTCAGAATTAAAGATGATAGAGTAAGTTGGCTAATTTCTACTCTGGGAGAGTGGTAAAGTGAAGTCTAGATTATGGCACTGTCAGACTATTCAGACATGTGCTTGTGATTCTGAAGGTGTGTAAACATGTGGTCTTTCAAACAGTTTGAGTTCCCCTGGCTTGCTTTGGTACTTTCTATTGCACCAAGATTTCAGCAACAAAAGGCAGGTGACCAGGACTCCCAGCAGGATTGGAGCAGTTAGACTGCAGAGATTCCACATTAGAAGGTTTATTTCTACCTAACTTTCCAAGAGAATATATATTTCTTATCCTGAGGTAACAAAGGGAATCTGTAGAATACAATACTGGAAAGCAAGAACCACAGAAGTTTAAAAAAAAAATATGGTTATGTAAAAAAGTCCTAGTACAAGGAATGGACTAGGTACATGCTTCTATTAAAACTTCATGTGTGGGATGAATAAAGAAGGAGCCAAAAAAAAAAAAATACTTGAATTTTTAAAAAGGTATTAAGCTTTTAGATCATTAAGTCAATATATTGCACCTTAAATGGCATCTTGCTTTTAGCACTAGTCAGCTTCCCAGGTGGCTCAGTGGTAAAGAATCTGCCAGCCAATGCAGGAGACATGGGTTCAATAGCTGGTGAGAAAGATACCCTCGGGGGAGGAGGGAATTGCAAGCACTCCAGTATTCTTGCCTGGCAAATCCCATGGAGGGCTTGGCAGGCTACAATCCATTGGGTCACAATGAGTTGGACATGACTAGTGACTGAACACATGCACAAACACACACACACATACGTGTTACATGCTAAACAACCAAGTGACAAGAGGAAGAGACACAGTCTCTACTTTCTGTCCTCATTCTCCTTTGTTTGCATCATTCTCTTCCCGATTTCAGAAACTTGGTAGGTATAGTAAGTGCATGCGTGCATTCTCAGTTGTTCCAGCCATGTCTGACTCTATGCGATCCCGTGGACTGCAGCCCGCCAGGCTCTTCTGTCCCTGGAATTCTCCGGGCAAGAATACTGGAATGGGTTGCTGTGCTGTGCTCCAAGAAAGTGTAGTAAGTATACAAATATAAATGTTATAAGTACCCCTCACATAGTCTTATATTTGATTTATTGTTACTAAAGCTATTTTTGTCTGTTTAAGGCAAGTTTGGGAGTGGCTGAGTGGTTTCAAAAGTGTAGTGTGCCTTGTACCACCTCTGATACCATTTCAGAAGCTGACTGATGTTAAAGAGTTATATAGTATACTAACGCATATATATGGAATTTAGAAAGATGGTAACGAGAACCCTGCATGCGAGACAGCAAAAGGAACGCAGATGTATAGAACAGACTCGTGGACTCTGTGGAAGAGGGCAAGGGTGGGATGATATGGGAGAATGGCACTGTGGAAGAGGGCAAGGGTGGGATGATATGGGAGAATGGCATTGAAACATGTTAATTACCATATGTGAAATCAATCGCCAGCCCAGGGTTGATGCTCGGGTCTGGTGCACCGAGATGTCCCAGGGGGAGGGAGTCGGGAGGAAGGAGGGAGGGGGGTTCTGGAGGGGGAGCATATGTAAACCCATGGTGGTTTCATGTCATTGTATGGCAAAACCAACACAATAAAGTAAAGAAAATTAAAAAAAAAAGAGAGTGAGTCTTCCACCCAAAATAAATAACTTACTTGATTAGATATGAAGAACTAAGGACTAATTTATTTGTCCCACCCCCAATTCCTGCTTCCATCTCTCCCTTCCTTTCATTTTGTTTCCCGTAAGTCTTGACTAAATACATAGTCTACACAGGCTGCAAGTGTACCGAGTTGCTTCAGTTGTGTCTGACTGTTTGTGACCCTGTGAACTGTAGCTTGCCAGGCTTCTCTGTCCATGGCATTCTCCGGGCAAGAACACGGAAGTGGGTAGCCATTCCCTTCTTTTGAGGGCATCTTCCCAACCCAGGATGGAAACTGCATCTGTTTAATGTTTCCTGCATTGGCAGGCATATTCTTTAGCACTGGCACCACCTGGCTATTTCAGGGTAATCTGAGTCCACAAAGACACGCAGTATATAAACAGTAACCAGTCTCACTGACTATGTCTGTTAATACCATGGAAGAAAAATGCAATATAAACTCTAAGTCTTGCATTCTTAGATTATTACTACTGAAGTACACACTAACATTTTCATTTACCAATCTTTTTAGGCATAAATAATAATCATAATTCTCAGGAGAGGACATGTTTAGCCAGTTTTAACTTCAGGAAATTTCCCTGGACTAGTCTAAGCCTTTTTGGTAAGGTTTTCAGCACCTTTGGTTCCTTTGTGTATAATTAGCAACTCCTTTGAAAGCTTGCAAACATTAGAGTTCAGGCTTGTCATAAGGACTATTAATGGTTGATAGTCATTTCCCAGTAGTGCATAAGTGAAAAAGCTGTCGTCTTTTGATATAGAAACTTCTTTGCAAGATTTAATTACCATTTTAAGTATAAATCTTTTCGACTAAGTCTTCTACCTGCTTATTAAAAGCATTTGTATATTTCACTCATTTTATAGTATAAAGATATTTCTTCAAAAAGCATTTACATGTTTTCATGCTGAATATGAAGACTTATATTTTGTTATGAAAAATATCATGGTAATCCAAGATCAGATAAAAAAGCTTAAAGTTGAGCATATACTATTTTACAAGCTATTTGGAAAAATCATAATAATGCTAATGTGTACAATCAAGGAAAAATACTTCCCTACAATATTGAGTACTTCTCTAGTGTTTCTCTGCATATTAAAAAATTATGTTCAGTATGATTAATTTATGACTTGTGAGACATTTTTTCTAGGAAGTTTGAGGGTTTCATTCCATTTTTCAGCTTTTATGTATAAACTACATTTTCTTTTTTTTTTTAATCCAGATCTTCTTACTTATACTTACATTGCTAATTTTGTGTTTTACCACAGAAACTTGAAAAAGAGCTAATGTGAATTTTTTTTCCTTGTAATAAAAAATCTTTAAATTGAAACAAGTAGAAATCTGCAGGAAACATTGCTGTGTGAGTCAGGTCTTCTGGGAGAACTGCAAGCTGGCATTCTGCCCACTTGTGCAGGGTTTCTTAATTTGTTCTACTATAAAAATAATGTGATGCTCTCCCTAGCCATAAGTACCTCACTGGTTGAAATGCAGGAAGTGTAATTAGACTTGAAGCTGAAAAGGAAGGTACCTTGGAGAGTCCTGGCTCTCATTAGCTTTAGAGCTGGGGACAAACAGATGCCACAGACTATTTGAGGGCTGTTTCTTGGATGATGCTAATTGTTTACTGTGCTCATTATTCTGTGACATCCTTAGAATCACCCAGGTGGGGAGATGTTAGACTAATACTGCCAGTATCTGTGCTAAGACAAACTCACCTTTCCACAGTTTAACTCCATTTTGGCCTAGGCAGAGGGATTCAAAAGCATTCTGAATTTTATGAACAAGATTAAGGAATCTCTTGACACTGGTCTTAGCTTGTACAAATGGGGCCTTCAGTAAATTATTACAGATTCTTTCATGTTCCTAGTTCAAACGCATAGAGAAAAATGTTTATAAGAAGAAATAAGATCGAGGACAAGCCCAACCATTCTCTATGTGAATTTAAATGAATAACCAGACAACTGCTTTGATTCACTGGATGCAATTGTTTGTTGACATGTCTTCCAGTCTCATTCTGAACAACCTTTAAATGCTTTTTCTTCAAGTTTAGATATCTTATTTAATTTTCTTTAATGTAACTTTGTGTACTTGTTTTTTTAAAGCGTTGAATGTGATGTCTAGTTTTAGCTCCCCACATGCCAAACACCCATTTTTACATACCATAGATACAGGTACAGAGTAAGAAATTCAGTCCTCTTATTGGGAAGGATAAGAGACTTGTGAAAACTTCCTGATGGGAAGAACTGGTTGTAGGGCAAACTTGTTCTGGTGGGCAGGGCCATGATCAGTCAATATTTAATCCAATTTTCTGCCGATATGTCTGGTTAAACCTCCTGGTAAAGGCCATGACATTGAGGGTAGACTGTGTTTCTCCTTCTTACTCCATCCATAGCTGTCAAGTTCCTCCAGCTGGATGAACTTGGGTATGACCATTGCAAATAGATGGAGAAGCAATGGAAACAGTGGCAGAGTGTATTTTGGGGGGATCCCAACCACTGCAGATGGTGACTGCAACCATGAAATTAAAAGATGCTTACTCCTTGGAAGGACAGTTATGATCAATCTAGACAGGATGTTAAAAAGCAGAGACATTACTTTGCCAACAAAGGTCCTTTTGGTCAAAGCTATGGTTTTTCCAGTAGTCATGTAGGGATGTGAGAGTTGGACTATTAACAAAGCTAAGCTCTGAAGAATTGATGCTTTTGAACCGTGGTGTTGGAGAAGACTCTTGAGAGTCCCTTGAACTGCAAGGAGATCCAATCAGTCCATCCTAAAGGAGATCAGTCCTGAGTGTTCATTGGAAGGACTGATGTGGAAGCTGAAACTCCACTCCTTTGACCACCTGATGCAAAGAACTGCCTCATTGGAAAAGACCCCAATGCTGGGAAAGATTGAAGGCAGGAGAAGAAGGGTATAACAGAGGGTGAGATGGTTGGATGGCATCATTGACTGGATGGACACGAGTTTAAACTCTGGGAGTTGGTGATGGACAGACCTTGCATGGTGCAGCCCATGGGGTCACAAAGAGTTGGATATGACTGAGCGATTGAAGTGAACAGTGACCAATTAGGGTATGAATTTAGACCATGGGTGAGTTCACATGTGTAGGTGTAGGTGTAGGTGTGGTCCACTTCTAAGAAATAATAGATGCCTTGCAGAACAATCTTTGAACAATTTTCATACAACTGTCTTCCAAGAAATTAAGCAAATTATAACTCTTGAAACAAAATAGAGAACTAATGTTGTAAAAAGGAAGATATTAGCTGTTTATAAGCCAAGGTGGTGGTTGGAAACCATAGCCAATCAAAGACAGTGTTAGGAAAGATATTCTGTAAGGAGGTAATGAATAGAATTACTTTCAGGAGCCTTTAAGGGGTCCCATGGGAAAACTGAGCCATTTGATTTCACTGATTTGACTAAAGCATAAAAGCAGAATGGTATTATGATGGAGAACACAAAAGAGTAATAATATCAAGGAGTGTAAAGAAAATCATTGAAATTAAGCCGTTGTTAACTCTTCTGTTTATTCTTTTCAAAACTTTATCTCATTTAAATATTTTTTGTTGGTTCTAACAATAATAGCAAACAGTTTTTGTTTTGTATCTTATCAAGTTAAGTAAATATTAACTTTAGTGGATTATCTCCTTTGTTTCACTGAAAATTATATTTTAATGAAATAACCTATAATTATCACTATGTTAGACAAACTACATCTCTTCTGGGGAGTTTATTGAATGGTGATTTCTGTTTTGAATTAGCTATCTGTGATACAACTGCTAGTTGAACAAAAAGATTAGCCATTTTATTTTTCTAAACAGAAAATTATTTAACTAAACAGTTAACAAAAATTCCAAAATTAGCTAATGTCACAGTTTATCAAACAATGGTATAAATTTAATGTATATAACTATTATATAGTAAATCATGTATTACCATCTAGATAAAGTTATAGAAATAATTTCTTTAATGCATCTAATGTATATCATTATAAAATCAAGGTGGCAGTTTTATGTTCTGAATGGAATATAATTGAGGAAATATATTTTTGCAGTAAATATTCTTACAGTAGTGGTATTGATGATATGCATTAATACATATAATTTATATTTATTGAAGTAATGTTCTATACATAAAAAGAAACTAAGGCCCAGAAAGATTGACATTTCCAAGGCCAAGCAGCAAAAACCTGAAATTATATGGAAGTTCACATATATTGAATTGAGTTAAACAGAAGTAAGGAGAAGGAAATGGCAACCCACTCCAGTACGCTTGCCTGGAAAATTCCATGGATAGAGGAGCCTGGTGGGCTGCAGTCCACGGGGTCACAGAGAGTAGGACATGACTGAGTGACTTCACTTTCTTTCTTTCTCTAGTTCCTTTTGGAGAAGGAAATGGCATCCCACTCCAGTGCTCTTGCCTGGAGAATCACATGGACAGAGAGGCCTGGTGGGCTGCAATCTATGGGGTTGCAAAGAGTTGGACACGACTAAGCAACTAACACACACAAACATAAATAAGCACCTTGGCATTTAACAAATGGTTGCAAAGCATCCGTTCAAGTACCTACCATACACTAGGTGTTTTACATAAATTTTTTCCAGTCTTTATAACCTGGTGGAGTAGGTACCATGGGTTTCAAATGAAATAAGAGAGCTTCTGAAGGCAAAGGAAATATTCATAATCACATAGTAAATGTTAGTGGAAATTATTCCTGTAACCTTCTCTAAATCTAGGTTGAAACTGATTCTTTGGAATGAACTCAATATGCTTTTTTTTTTTTCTGGAGATGATGATATTTTTAGTATGTGAAATAGATAACCTGTTATCTAAAGGGTAGGGGGGGTGAGAAAACAGGAATACTAAAAATAGGTCCCTTATAAGCCTTATTAAATTTCACAGTATCTATTTAATTTTTAAGGAACTGAAAGTTTTACACATTGTGTTTGCAAGAAAAGTCAGCCATGAAAGATTCAGTGATCTTATGGGAAACATTCTCTTCTCTAAATGAAAAAATAAATTCTCTGTTAACTCTCTTGAAAGGTCTTCTAATTGAGGAAGTTCATTCTTCCCTCAAAGCACGTGGTCAGTTCCCATTAATAATAAAGCTCTTAGGGGAAAAATAATTCCCTAAGATACTATAAAATGCCCAAATAGGATGAAATCTTCTGCCAAGATTTACACTGACTTTGAGGTTTGATATAAGCAACTCACTATGCCTTCCACAGGACTTAGGAAAATTTTATCGGCAGTTATTCAAATAACTGAATTAAATGGAAAGGAGCAAATGTGAAAGTCAACAGATTTAAATTGCACCCTCTAACTACAAAGGAAGGTTTGCATCTGTTTATTTAGATGACAGTCCATCTTGGTGCCATGCTTTAGGATCCAAGAGCCTAGGAAAGTGAGATAACAGCGCTCTTGAATTCCACAGGAAGGCAACATGTTTGGAAGAGAATATTCCCAAGCTGTGCTAATATGAAAACATCTGTCAGTTACAGATTAATTTTCTCCACAGATTTTCTACCTTTGGAAACATCTGCAGCTGAAATGTATTTCTCTAAAATGTAGATTACAGAGGTCAACTAGTTTATCAGCCATTCTAAGAACTGGCTGCCTTCCACAGTACACAGATATAGCTGAAATGGCAAGATTAAGTGCAAACCCTTAAAACCACGAGCAGAAAGCAGTTGGGTGAGGGGGAAAGACTTTCCAAAAGAACACACTAGTGCTAAAATAATTCAGTCAGAAACTCACTTGAGGTCTGCCACATTATTTCAATAGAGGAAAATCAACCTGTTACTCATTATATTCAAGAAATGTTTACACCAGTTTTCTTTCCCACATACATTTTTCTAGCAAAAACATACTTCTTCAAATTTAAGTAAATAAACAAATAAAAATAAATTGGGCAAACAAATGCACTTTGCAGAATCTTTATTTGTAGGTTTATACTTAAGTATTCAATGTTTTCAAATGCACATGTATAACAAGAAGTTAGGAAAATGTAAAAGTAGAAATCTATCCAAAGTTCTAATTAAGGTGAACCTTACCAAACAATTAACAATTGCAATTTATTTTAGACTGAGATTTAAGACTCTGTAGGGGACTTGCACACAAACGTCTGAATTTTTGATGATGTCATCAGCATATAATTATAGAAGAATCTATAGTTCTTATTGGGAGAAGGCAGTGGCAACCCACTCCAGTACTCTTGCCTGGAAACTCCCATGGACGGAAGAGCCTGATAGGTTGCAATTCATGGGGTCACTAAGAGTCAGTGACTGAGCGACTTCACTTTCACTTTTCACTCTCATGCATTGGAGAAGGCAATGGCAAGCCACTCCAGTGTTCTTGCCTGGAGAATCCCAGGGACAGGGGAGCCTGATGGGCTGGTGTCTATAGGGTTGCACAGAGTCAGACACGACTGATGCAACTTAGCAGCAGCAGCAGCAGCATAGTTCTTATTATTTTAATATTCTTATTAAAAGCTAAATTTGCTGTGAAGCAGTGTCCTCTTCCAATTATCCTCCTTCTTATCTATTCTTCTAATCATTCTCCTTTCTTTTTTTCTGATTCCTTTCTGCATCCAACCCTTATTATCACTAAAAAATAAAAAAAGCCTCTCATAAAGCCTCTACATATTTGGGGATCCTGTTATCTAAATAATTTTTAGAAAGAACATATTCTTAAAGCTTAAAATGTTACACTGTAGGAAGGCTTCTAATTGAATAGAACTCTTGAGAATCATTTATAGGTAAAAAATATGAGTGAGATAGAAAAGAAAGGTGAGTTCATAAAATAAATTTCTTGTTATAAGAATACCACCTTTTTTTTTTGCCATTATGAGTATTTTCTGTTGTTTTTATATTTACTAGATATATCACCTATCATTTTCATAGAACTCCAGAAGTTTAATTTCAGGCTGGAAATCTAAATATTCATCAGTGTTAATAACTGAATATTAACTCCCCACCCTGCACTGATATGCATTCTTTATTGTGGAAAGAAGATGTGAAGTTGTAAGGAAAATGCTAACAGCCATACGCATAGAGCCTTTGTCGAAAACTCTTACCCTTTTTTAAGGTGAAGGATTTATGAATCATAAAAAGAAAAATAGTTAGGCATACAGCCAGAATTGAAGGCAGTAGGTTATCCTGGTAAGAAACTGCAAAATAATATTTTACCAGAGGGTAAAGAAGTACTTTGAAAATTTTCATTGAAACTATAAGGTTTTCTATCTGTATCAAAGCTTTTGGCAATCATTTCAAAGGAGCTTAAAAATAAATAATTTCAAAAAAAAAAGTCATCTAGAACCAAAGGTCTTAAATTTGAATAGAGAACAGCAAAAGAGAAAAATCAACAAAGAATATCTGTTTTGTCAAATCTAGCTGCCTATGTTGTTAAAGAATTTATTTGGGTAAATAATTAGGAATGTTATTTTTATCTCTAGGCATACACCTTTAAATGGATTAAAGGAATAATTTTGTTAACCCTAGGAGGATGGTACAAAGTGTACTTCATAATGAAGCCATTCATCTTTGAAATATGAATGAAAGTCTTTATTAAGAAAGCTATCAATGAAAAGATGAAAGATTATAAGATTATGTGAAAATTGTTATTTTTTATTATGAAAACATATCCTCAAAGCTTTCCACCTTGATGTCAGGGTGTGTTTTGAAATACAAGACCTTAAATATTCCTCCATCATGAAATACTAAAGTTTGAACTTAAAATCATATGCTTCTAAAAATGTTACTGGAAAGGAAATTTATTTTATATTATTACCTATGTTGGTAATCTTGAAATATTTCAAGACAAGCCATACTAAAATTAATATATTGGGCTGTGATGAAAAGGTTTATCTTCATACAGAACTCATATGAAAGCTTCAGTTTCTGAAGCAAGTTTTAGAAATGACTTCATGCTGAAATTTACATTAGTCTCTTTAATGTTTCTAAATTGGGCCATCTGAAAATGAAAGAGAATTTTAGTCTTTATATACTTTGTCTTTAAATAAAAAAATTTCAATTAAAAAAAAACCTGAAGTTTTATTCAGTATTTCATCTTATGATAGAGAAAAAAATTATATATCCCAAAGAAATGTTGTGAATGCCATGTCAAACATTTGACACTTCTAAGACTTTGGTGAAATGCTTTAGTAAAGAACAAGAAAATTATGTTAAATTTGTTATGGAGAAAAAAGTTCTTTCTAACTTTTGATAAATTAGAACTTTTTCATATTCAGGGATTTTAAACTCTTGAGTAAGGGAGTTTAGTGTATAATGATCGTGGTGCATTTATCTCTCCACCTATGGTGTCAGCGTAAGGGTCATCAGGAAAATCCACATTTCCATAAATGTCTCCTCTGGTTGATTGCCCTCACTAAAAATAGCTGGGCTTGAGCTGACCCATTGGTAGGTCCTGTCTTATTGAAGGCACCCTTAGTCTTTAAAAACAATTATCTTTTCTTAAAGACCAGACCCTGTAAAGGCTGACAGCCTATTTCCTTTTAGTTGTCATTTTATATTAATGAATGGAGGGAGGGAGGGAGAGAGATCTTTTATCCTCACTTTGGTCCTTAGTCTTTATCCCAGGGCAATAGGAAAAAGAGGTAATGCTCACCACTCATCATTCTTCACACATTTTTATAATTTATTCGGTGACTTAACTGATAAGATGTACTTATGTTATACTTGTTGCTGTCTTGAAGCTTTCAGGATTGTGCTCTAAATCTCATATATCGCTATCTGGTGAGAGGGCCATTTATTTCATTGACCCAGGCATCTCTCTTTCTAGAGTAATTCACTGATAGATATGACATTGATCCTATATTCTTTTTCATTGTCCTCACAGTAATGTGGCTAAGACCAAGGTGATATATGATCAAGCAACAAATACTTTAAATATACACTGACTTAGTGTTATTAATCCTTTGAATTAGTTCTTGGTGGTAACTTCAATTAATTTCATATCTTCTAAAATGCCATGCATTTCATGACTATTTCTAGCAATTTCTCATCATTTATAATGGTTATTTTAATAAGTCTATTTAATTAAAGCTTTATGCTTTCATAATGGAAAATACTTTTTCAAAGTAAAATAACATAATTTGATTTTATAATTATAAACATTACTATAGAGCAAAGGTTTCTACTGAGTGGTCCCTGGACCTACAGTATCAATATAACTGAGAATTTTAAAATGGAAATTGTCAGCTTGACTTCAGACTATGAATAAGAAACTCAGGGTGCCAGTCCTGCAATCTGTATTTTAAAACACTTTCCAGGAGATTATAATTTATGCCAAAGTGTGAGAACTACTACTGGGAAAGATAGACAAAAAGCACTTTGTCGAGACATGGATCATCTCTGCTCAACAAATTTATGAAGGAAGCAAATTTAAACTTATGTGCCCTAAGAAACCTCTCAAGTTAAAGAATATATTATCTAATGATATTGACCAGAATTGTTTCTTCTTCACCCTCCACCCACCAAACAAAAATAAAATAGTGAGGGCAGACTCTTCTAATGTTTGAAATTATCAGAAGAGAATGATTTCAAAGTCATTTCTAATTTGAGTTAAGAAGACCAAAACCAGTAAAGTGTTGCCATGACATCACTACATAAAGTCTAAATAAAATTCAGGCCATGGGATTTTTTTCCTGGAGTTCTTAAATTATAATATAAAACTTATAATGCCATCCCTGTCAAGCCTCAACAGAATGCTTACATTGGATATGAATTGTCTGCCGGGTGAAAAATAATCTCCAGATAACTTTTGGTGTTCTTGCTTTATAAAAGTAATGTGCATTATAGTAAAAATTATAAATATCAAACCCAAACCACTGAGAATTCTACTCTATTGTCTGGTCTACTTTTTTGGTCAGTAAGAGTCAATTCCCTGCCAGCAAATAATCTAAATGTTGAAGTCCTAAGCACAGTACTTCAGAATAGGATCTTTAAAAATGTGATTAAAGTTAAGTGAAATTCTGAGGATGGAGTCTGAGTCCCATATGACGTATCTTTATAAGGCAAGATGATTAGGACAGGCAGAAACACAGAGGAAAGACCATGTGAAGACAGAGATAGAAGAGCGGCATCTACAAGCCGAGGAGGAAGGCCTCAGAGGAAATTAAAAATGCTGACACTTGATCTTTGAATTCTGTCCTCTAGAACCATGAGAAAGTCAATTTCTGTTGTTTTATCTACCCTGTCTGTGATTCTTGGTTATGGCAATCCTATCAAACTAGCACAGTCACTGGTGATGATTGTAGTTACTCCTCCTTCTTCTAAGGCCATAAATGGCTACGTCTGATTCCCTGGTGGGGTTTTCTGCAAATGGAACTGATGTTTTTGCTCATTCTCATGAATGTTTTTTCTGTTTTTTCCTTTGTCTCCTTCTGTTATAGTGCCATGGATTTGAAAGTGTTTTGATTCTTTTATCACTCACCATCCTCACCCTCTACCCCTTAACCACACAGTCATTGTTGCAAGAGGTTCATGTTACTTTCATCTTTAATCCTTACTCGGGGTTTTTCAGTCTGTTTGTTTGTTTGTATTTTTGTTTTGGTTTTGGGTGTGGCTGTTATGCTTTAGTTTGTTTTGTATTTGTTGTTGTTGATGGGGGACAGTGCTGGCCGTACTGCACAGCTTGTGGCATCTCAGTTCTTTGACTAAGGATTGGACCCAGACCACAGCAGTGAAAGCCCGGAAGTCTAGTCACGAGGCCACCAAGGAACTCCCTTCATCCTCATTATTACCGCCATAGTTCATCATCTCCTCTCTGAACTAAATCTTTTCATAGGGTATTTTTTCTTTAGGTCTCTCCTCACTCCAGCCTGGCCCCCAATATGTGGGTAGTATGTGTATTCAAAAGCAGAGGTCTGATTTATCTCATTAAATTGCTCATCCTCCTGTTTTAGTGTGTTTAGTGAAAAGCAATACTTTATTCCCCATTGATTACATGATGAGCCCCAGATGCTCTAATACTGAGAACATGACCTGTAGAAAACAACTTCACTTTCTTTCATTCCCCTACATACTACTTATGCTCAGGCAATCCAAAAAGCTTTCCCTTCCAACTGAATACACTTCTAATTCCTATTTTCTTTCCAAGCAATTATCAGACATATCTGTGGATCATCAGATTGATAGCTAAGAGTGAATGAATTGTTATCTCTACAAAGAATAGAAAATAAAATCACATAGAAATGTGCTTTAAGGTCTAATTCAAATCCTGCTTCCTCCTAAAATCTTTCTTAACCACCGCTACACATACTCTGTCTTCTGAAATAATGTTAATCTTTATCATTCATTCACACTGTATAATGAACTGATTTGTGTTTCTAATTTTGTTAGCTTGAAGTGAAAGTGTCATTTGCTCACTCGTTTCTGACTCTCTGTGACCCTATGGACTATAACTCACCAGGCTCCTCTGTCCATGGAATTCTCCAGGCAAGAATATGGAGTAGGTAGCCATTCCTTTCTCTAGGAGCTCTTCCTGACCCCAGGATTGAACTCAGGTATCCTGAATTACAGGCAGATTCTTTACCATCTGAGCCACCAGGGAAGCCCTGGTTAGCTTAGAATCACAGAATTATAGTATAGAACTGTAATAAAACTTTCCTGGTGGCTCAGAACTCTACTAGACTTGAAAGAAAATCTCCTATGTTATATTTAAGAACTGCTTATATTTTAGGACCAGTATGTTTTTTAAAATCCTCAAGGATACCCCTCACCCTACTAAAGAAGCCAGAATGTGTTATCTTCAGTAGTTTAAAAAATTGAGAACATAGATAGTGCCAACTTCAAGGGAGAAGCAGAGCCAAATAGAGGAGAGATTAAGACTAAGAAAAATATCCTGTTTGATACTGAAACTTTCTTTACTTGGTGGGTCAAGACAAGTTCATGATGATCATATGGAATGATATAGTTTCATTGAATCTTTACATCTTTGTGCTGTGGCTTGGAACAGGAAGGGATCTAGGGACAATGTATAAAGTTATATTCCAAAGACAAGTCCTAGTTAGCCTAGGTGTTTGGGTAAATCCTTCATCAATTTTGGTACTTAGTGTTTCTAGTAGTTAAACTCTATGCTGTGATATACAGATGTTTTCAAGTCTCTAGGATCTAAACCAGGGCTACAACATGCAACTTTTCAAATTGCTCAATCGTTCAATCTGCAGCTGCTCCAGAATGCCTGGCTGTAAGAGCAAGGTAGGGCTCCATTCAACCGATGTCTGCTCACCAAACTGTAATCCTTAGCATTGGGCCACACCTTTTCTTATTTTATTTGAAGACTTCTTACTGATTTGCAGCAGCCGTTGAAATCAATTGGTGTAATCAACTGCTACTGCTGCTATTGACAGCATGAATTGGTTAAATTACAAAGACGCAGAGTAACTAAAAATCTGCTTTTACAGAGGGAGGCAAGATTATTCTGTAACTAACTTATGGGTTTTAGTTTAAGAAGTTTATTTTTTTCTTGTTTGTTTTAATCAGAGACCTGCTTTAGCACAATTAAAGCAAATAAACACAACAGAGAGAATAACAATTGCGGCTAGGATTTATTTTTCTCAAACCTGATTATAAAATAATGTTTACTAGATAGTCCTTATAAAGGCATATCAATTTATTCATATTTTTCTTTGTGATTTAGTAAGCATATATGTATTTTTTATGGAAAAGAAAAATTTTCTGTGGACACTAGATGTTTTCCTGGAAATCAATATCTTTAGGACATTTCCTTGTGTTGTTATGATACGGCTTTGCCACAGAGTAAAACCCCACACTTTCTAGTATTGACCATTTTTTAATTGAAGACACTTGAACCTCTAGGAAACTAACACACACGAGATTTCCTGGGGGGGAGGGAGGAGGGAGGGGGGTTCTGGAGGGGAAGCATATGTAAACCCATGGTGATATCATGACATTGTATGGCAAAAACAATAAAAAAAAAAAAAAAGAAAGAAGAAGCAAATCTGACGGCTTCAACTCAGTTTATTGGAAGCAAATTCACATCCTTTCAATACTTTTTGGAACAGTCTATTTATAAAATTAGGTTGGCGTAAATAAAAGGAAGAAGTAATAATGAAGAACACATACCATAAGGTAGAAGAATCAGACAATGTTGGCTTGTAAGTATGAAGACTGTCCACCAGGAATGTAGTTAAAGAAGATAGAGACCCACAAACCTTGTAGACAAGGAGAGAAAATGAGCAATTTGTGGTTGTAGAGCATAAAATTAATGTTTTACATTAAAAAACATAAATGTTTTACACTCAAACATTAATTTTTTTTTAAATTTTATTTTCTACTTTGCATATCATTCCTGAATATGGTATTGCATTTTTCTGTCTTCCTACATTAAAAAATTACTTCCATAGAGTGCTTTGAGATCCTTAGATGAAAGGTATTGTCTAAGTGCAAATTAATGCCATCTAAAAGCTGTCTTAATGACTTTATAAGCATTAGTGAAATAGTTTCCAATTTAGTTCTAAATAGGTATAAATCATTCACATGAAGAACCAAGTAAATTAATTGTAGAAGAATAGTTCAGCATGCACCAGATCTATTAGGATACTTGAACACAGCTGCAACTCAGAGGATAAACTAGATTAGAATACTGTTTGTAGAAAATAGCAAATCGAAGCACTCTTTGAGGCAATTAACAAAATCAGAGCATCCTTTGAAGCAAATAAGCATGAAAAATGCCTTTTTTTACTCTGATTTTTCCAATTGCCTAATTTTGCTACTGTCTTGAGTGTCTTGGATTATGTTCAAAGCCCAACACAACAGAGTTTATGTTATACAGATGAGATTTTGTTTTGTTGTGAACATTCAACCACGACTAAATGTACATTTTCAACCATAGCAATGATGACTATGCACTATTATAGTAACACCCACTACAGTTTACTCACTAAATGATATCACCCATTCTATCCTCCTTGTATTTTTCTATTGGTTGGGGTCAGGGGTATGAGCCAGTTGAGGGGGAATCTATAGAAAATTATTAACAAAACAACAATAAATTATGGTAATATTTTCATGTGTATACTCGGTTGTTTGAGATATACACCGAGCCTTTATATATATATTATCTCAATTGTATGTAACTACTCTATGAATCAATAAAGGTATATGTCATTTTTTATATTTTAAAGAGAAGAAAATAAGCCATATATACTAATTAACTGGTACAGTCACATAGTGATACAATTGTACATCAAAGATTTAACATAACGTTTTGTCTCTTAATTTTTCAGAATCTTCAGTTTGCCTTATTACCCACTTTGCCCATCAGTCAACCCTTGGAAACAGTATCTGTTCTTCTAAGCCTATTTAGACCCCTCATCTACTTTGTAAACAAACTCTCCCCCTTCTTTTCCGTGACTCTGGCTGCAACGGTTCATCCTTCTGCTTGCCTTTCTCCCATGACTTTAACATCTTGGCTGATTAAAATTGAGCTTCTCTTAGCTTTCTGCCATTCAACTTTTAGGAATGAGTCAAAATCAATATTATTTTGGGCCCACCATAAGGACTTAACCTAATTTTTTTTTTATTCCAAAACATTTCTACTAACCCATGATACAATAAAATTTCTCTTTTTAAAAATTCTGCAGTTATTTTTTCTTGTCAACAAATATTTTAGCTCTACACTGCAAAACAAACCTTAGATATAATGTTTTGCCATGGGCTCTATATATTTAATATATTATTTCTCTATTTATTTTCAAATCTGAAACTCAAATTACTTTGCAAACATAAATGTTATTCTATAAATGTCAGTAAATTGACTCTTGTACCAAACAAAATGCTCAAAACATACCATTTGTCCTTTTTCTTTTACATCTTTAGGAATGCATAAGAACTGAGAGGCATAGCAATAAAAAGTATGTCTGAGACATAAAATACAGGTTCTGTTGTCTTTGAGTATGAAACATTGGTAAAGCCTAAGGGAAGCCCAACTTCTGTTAACCTCATAAGGTTTTTTCAGGAAGAGGAATAAAGAACAAATTAAATAGAAAAAGAGGAACAACACTGACTATGTGGGAACAAGTGAGAATGGATGTTTGTGGCCATGTTGGTTTATTGTGCAATCGCAATCTTAGACAATGTAAATTGTTGCCTATATTTGTTCCACAAACTGCCCTTCTCAGAAGCATGGCCCAGGAGTGTGTTACTGAAATTTGAAATGGATACAGCTTATATCAGTCACAATGGGCTAAATAAATTACACTGAAATATCACAGGACCTTTAATTTTCAGTGACTTAACATAACCAAGTTTTATTTTTTGTTCTGTGGCTGCCATAGTAAATAAAGGAGCCTTGCTCATTGTAGACTGAGAGATTTTGAAACAGACCAGCCTGTCTGTCTGGAGGGAAAAGAGAGAATGCTTGACAGGATTTCCAACCAAACAGGAAGTGACACACATCACTTCTGGTCATAACACATGCCTTTGCTTATTATACTTCCGGGGTCCCTTGTAGCTGGATTATCACAGTAATATTTAGTGAAGAGCACTATTGTCAATAGCACAATACTAGTCTGTTGTTAGGGTAATCCATAGAACTGTGTCTTGGGAAACCATAAAGTTTAAAAGGACAAGTAATTAATTCAAGAGAATATATTAATATCTGTCACTTATGCAGACCTGGGTTCAATTCCTGGGTTGGGAGGATCCCCTGGAGAAGAAAATGGAAACCCACTCCAGTATTCTTGCCTGGAGAATCCCATGGTCAGAGGAGCCTGCTGGGCTACAGTCCATGAGGTCACAAGACTCAGACATGACCTAGTGACAAAAGCAATGGTGATATTTAAAAGGTTTCCCCAATGGTCAGGAGTAAAAGAACACACCTGCCAATGCAGGAGACATGGGTTCTATCCCTGGGTCAGGAAGATTCCCTGGAGGAGGAAATGGCAACCCACTCCAGTATTCTTGCCTGGGAAATCCCATGGATGGAGGAGCCTGGTGGGCTGGATTCTATGGGTTTGCAAAGATTTAGACATGACTGAGCAACAGCACATATATGACACTTAAAGTGGTACCATCAGAGGTGCCCTGAGAAGATAAAATTATCCCAAAGTATTGTAGTCCACACATAACCTCTACCTGAAATACCATTTTATCGACTTACAGTTGGAAGAACAATTGAAATTTTAGAGATCTAAGATTTAGATTAACCCTTCTAAAATGATTAGGTCACTCACTTCTGAGACCATTCTTTGGACAATATCTTTCCATGGCTCAGCTTAACATGTCACCTACATTTGTAAACCTACTTAAATGGCACTTTACAAGATATACTCTGCATTCCCAAGTCACTGAAACATTGATGATAAATAGTATGGTACTTGATATTCTTGACATAGGGTGGAGAAAAAACTCCAAGACAAAGGAGAACTTTTGTACAGCTCTTCTATTTAATGCAACCTTGCAATAGCATTTAACTTCTATTAGATTTGTTTCTCACAGCTCTCATATCCCCAGGTGTTCATATGAAAGCTGAGATTCTTACAAAGACAATATTCTAGCCTTCAGGGTGAATTTTCAAAGCCCTGCTTAGGTGAGGCACATACAAAATCTGTTAGTTTATTGCATTTTGGGTGCACTTGCTTCTGCAGTGTTTTGAACATTCACCTTTTTCAGGGTAGCACATTCATTAAAAAACATCTCATGAGTGTGATATGAACTCAAATTTGAGCACACAGATTTGAATGAATAAAAAGGCACTTACAGATTCAGATAATAGTCACATTCACAGGTTTTTTAATTTTTTTTCAACCTAGCTCTAAGCCAACATAATTTCACACAGTGGAACAGAATGAATAGTAAAATTATTACCTGGTCCTTAAGATGGTATACAGTATCAATTTCTGGAATTAAAAATATGAGACAGCTATACTTAATGACTCCCTCCTCCTGATAAAACTTTAAACATAGTGTAATAAAAAACAAACCTAATTTAAGCTAGCTTTTTTTAAAAAATGTCTTCAACCTATTACTAATTTTAAGATGTTTTTCTTTGATGGTTAGCAGGTTTGTTTGTTTTCTTTCAGACTAATATTTGCTCCTTCACCAAAGTTCAGTAGAAAACCTAGCGAATGTTCCTTGATTATTAATTACATAATCCCCGAACATAACTTTGTGATGTGCTTATTCCCTTAGTTGTGTCCAACTCTGTGACCCTATGGACTGTAGCCCACCAGGTTCTTCTGTCCATGGGGATTTTCCAGGCAAGAATACTGGAGTGGGTTGCCATGTCCTCCTCCAGGGGATCTTCCCAACCCAGGAATTGAACCCAGGTCTCTCACATTGCAGGCAGATTGTTTACCATCTGAGCCACCAGGCAAGCCCAGGAATACTGGAGTGGGTAGCTTGTCATTTCTCCAGGGGATCTTCCTGACAAAGGAATCAAACTAGCATTTCCCGCATTGCAGGTGGATTCTTTACCAGCTGAGCCACAAAGGAAACCCTGGACTACTTTAATTACTTATATTTAAATTAACCTTTTAAAACTGTAAACCTTTTAGGCGAACACAAGCAGATTAGGGGAGAATGGCAGGCCTGGAAAGTACATGGAAGTTCTTTCCCCATACCTTGCCTTCTGCATCTCTTCCACCTGGCTGTTCCCAAGTTGAGCATACCACAATCATTACACACAAGGATCTGCAGAACATGCACAATCATCTTCGAAACAACCATCCATGAAAACGAGAAAAAGACGGGAACCTATGAGAAAAGATCTATAGCTAAAGACTGTCTTTAGAGAATATGTCTAAAGAACTACAAGACAAGTAGTGGGGGAAGATTTGCAATAAATTCAAATCTAAATGAGAGCCTTGGTGGATGGAGTATTCTTGGTTGTAGATTTTTCCCTTTCTTCAGTTTAACTATGCTTTGCCATTCCCTTCTGGCCTGAGGAGTTTCTGTTAAAAAAAATCAGCTGATAACCTTATGGGAGTTCCCTTGGATGTTATTCATTGATTTTTCCCTTGCTGCTTTTATTGTTGTCTATCTTTAATTTTTGTCATTTTGATTATAATGTGTCTTGATGTATTCCTCTTTGGGCTATTCCTGTATGGGACTCTGCATTTCCTGGCCTTGGCTATTTCATTTCTCAAGTTAAAGAGATTTTCAGTTATTATCTATTCACATATTTTCTGGGCCCTTTCTTTTTCTCTTCTTCTAACTATAATGCAAATATTAGTGGGGTGGATGTTGTCCCAGAGGCTTCTTCAAACTATTCTCATTTTTTTTTTTTCTTTTTTGTTCGGTGGCAATGGTTCCCTTAACTCTATCTTCCAGCTAACTGATTAGATCTTCTAAATTATTTAGTCTTCTATTGATTCCTTCTAGTATATTTTTTATTTCAGGTATTCTCTCTCTGATTGTTCTTTATATTTTTGAGCTCTGTTAAAAGCTTCTAACTTCTCGTGCTGTACGCCCATTCTCCTCCTGAGTACTTTGATCATCTTTATGATTGTTACTCTGAACTCTTTCTCAGATAGATCGCTTATCTCCACATCACTTGGTGCTTTTTCTAGGGTTTTATCTTGTTCCTTTGCCTGTAACATATTCTTCTGATGCCTCATTTTGCCTAAGTTGTTATTGTATTTTTATGTATGTGATAGGTTAGTTAAGTTTTTCAACTTTGGATAAGTGGCCCTCTGTAGGAGACATCCTGTGCATCCTTGCAGTTTACTCCTCTCTCTTTATACAAGTTCTATGCTCTAGGGGTTCACTTTTAGAGGGCTGAGTTGGTCCTTCTGTAGTGGCAGGCTAACTATGTGGGCAGTCTGTTAGGCCTTGTGTGGATGCTGCTAACTGCTGCTTAGTGGGACCTGACCAAGAAGTGGCTGGTTGCAGAATCCTAGGTGGCCAAGGGATAATGCTTGTTCACTGGTGGGCAGAGTCACAAAGTCTCTGGGGTTAGTACAGGTTTACTGGCAGGGAGAGTTAGTTCCTAAAGTCTGGCTGCAGAGCCCAGGGATCCCAGAGCTCCTTTCCGGTTACTGGAATGGGGAGGGGGTGGATATCTGGCTCCTGACACAGTTGGGTATAGGCTTGAAGTTGGGCGTCCTGAAGGTTGTATTTGCCGGCTGTTAAGCCAGGCGAGGGCGCAGCTGACCCCAGGGTAGGATCTAGTCTACGTTCAGCAGCTTTTTTGCTTCTGCCGTCTGCCCCCTGGTGGATGTAGCTGGTGGAGAGGCTTCCTCAGGCTTTCTGGTTGGAGCGGCCAGTGCCTCTGTGCTGGAGGATGACTTTGGTCCCTGGTGGGCTGGGCTGCGTCTATGGGGTGAGCCCAGAAGGGCCTCTGAGCTCCTCAGTCTTTAGGCAGCCCGCAGCTGATGGCTGCGGCTGTGTTGTTTGGCCTGAGGGGTCCCAACAGTGTCACCTACAGGCTACTGTGTAGGGCCAGTCTTTGCGCCGCTGAACCAGGATGTCCGCCGCCAACGTCAACAGTGTTCATATGGTTGAGTGTTCCCCGTATGTCCGCCATCAGTGTCTGTGTCCCCAGGATGAGCCGTAGGCACTCCCCTGCCCCCTCCAGAAGATTCTCTAAGACAAGCTGGTAGATCTGGCCTGGGCTTCTATCAGATTATTTCTGTTGCCCTGTGTGCCTGTGGACATGAGACTTTGTGTGTGCCCTTGAAGAATAAAGTCTCTGTTTCCTGTGGGGCTCCTGCAGTTAAGTCCCACAGACGTTCAAAGCCAAATATTCTAGGGGTTCATCTTCCTAGTGGCATACCTCTGGACTGGTGTATCTGATGTGGGTTCAAAACTGTTACTTGTGTGTAATATAATTATATTTTCCTGTACTCTCGCCTGGAAAATCCCATGGACGGGGGAGCCTGGTGGGCTGCAGTCCATGGAGTCACTAGGAGTAGGACACGACTTCACTTTTCACTTTTCACTTTCACGCATTGGAGAAGGAAATGGCACCCCACTCCAGTGTTCTTGCCTGGAGAATCCCAAGGACGAGGGAGCCTGGTGGGCTGCCGTCTATGGGGTCGCACAGAGTTGGACACAACTGAAGTGACTTAGCAGCATGGGATTTGAATTTATCACAGATCTGCCCACCCTACTTGTCTTGTTGTAGTTCTTAATGTGTTTAGCTATAGAAGATCTTTTCTCATGGGTTCCCGTCTTTTTCTCATTTTCATGAATGGTTGTTCTGAAGATGATTGTGCATGTTCTTCAGATCCTTGTGTGTAATGGTTGTGATATGCTCAACTTGGGAACAGCCAGGTGGAAGAGATGCAGAAGGCAAGGTATGGGGAAAGAACTTCCATGTACTTTCCAGGCCTGCCATTCTCCCCTAATCTGTGTGTGTTCCTCAAAGGTTTACATAGTATTTATGTACGTGTATATATGTGTGTGTGTGTGTGTGTGTGTGTGTGTGTGTGTGTGTGTGAACTTTTCTGTATACCTGAAACATTGTAAGTCAACTATATTTCAGTTTAGCAAATTAAAAAAAAAGCGGGTTAAACAGCCATCTTTTGTTCCCAGTCTTTGAGATAATTCATGATATTTAACAATTAAGTATAATTTTACCCATGGATGTTTTTTGTTTGGTTGAGAAGTTCTCTTCCCTGGCTACTTTCTTAATCAATCATTTTTATATGTATATTGTCCTTGGGGACCATTTCTGGTACCTTGCTTAAGCAGGGGGACAGGTGGATGTTAGGAAATTGTTTTAAGTCTGACGTGTCCAACACTGTTACATAAAAATAATAACATTTTTTGGAGTTAAAAATAAAAGAAAATTGTAAATTTTTGTACCAGATTTTTGTCAATATTGCATTCCTATGTTTAAAAATGTTTAAAACAGGTGGTACATTTCACAGGGCTAATAGATGCTCAATTTATAGTACATACTTCATATGAACTATGCAAACAAGTCTTGGAAATCCATTAACATATTAAGACTACTGTTACATATCACAGACTGTCAGAAAAATGATATATATTTCCCTCATTATTAAGTAAAAGGAAGGAAAAAGGAAATCAAAATAATTATTCTTTAAAGCGATTATGTTTTTATGACCTGAATATATATTCCTTATGTTTTTCTGTCATGTTTTAATCTTTATTGACACAAATATATCAACCAGACAAATTTCCAACATCTACTCTCTTTAGCTACCTTTCTACACTATTCTATTATCTGAAAATAAAACCTTTATATAGTACTGTCAACATTATCTAGCAGTCAGTATCCATCACATTAAATAAATGTGAGACTAATTGCCTTTCCATTATCAATAATCTTTCTGTCTTCTAGAATTTTAGTAAGATATTCTCTTCTGCCTGCTGTGTTTTCCAGTAAGATTTATTTTAATCCATGAGGCTATATCCTGGGACTTTTTCTCACTATTCTACAATTATTCATTTATTTTATACATATTAATATAAATTTATGAGTTAACTATATTATACTTACCTATATATACTTACCTATATATACTTACCTATATTTATCGGTTTCTCTGTATATATAATTAAGGTTTTGACCATTGTATCAACTAACTTAAATAACTAGTTTACCTAATTTCTTCTGGAATCCTCTCTCTTATTTACTCATTCAGCAGATATTTCCATAACAAATATTTTGATTCAGGAATTCTACTTAATACTGAATATTAATCTATGAACAGGACATGGAAGGATCCTGCTTTCATAGAAACAGGTGAAAGATATGGAGCATTCAGGAGGAATTCCTAACTAGAGTTTTGGAGATGCGGTAATATTCCTAAGAGAAATAATGTCTATGCTAAAACATGAAGGCTAAGGAGATGTGAACTAGATAAAAAGGCTGCCATCCTTGTGTGTGTATATGTGTGTGTGTGTGTGTGTGTTTATGAATGATAGAGAGAAACAGAGAGACACTATGTATGTGTGTATTAGGGTAGGGAAGAAGGCAGAAGGAGTGCAAAGTGAAGACAGGCTAGGGAAGAAGGAATTTCAGGAATAGGATATAGCTTTTAGTGAATTAGAAGCAGTATAATATGGTTAGGATAACAGTAGAAAGTACATAAAACATTTCTTGGCAACATAAGTAGATTTTTCATGAATCTAGTGAAAGTTAAGCTTTTTAGAGGCCTTGGGAGGGACTGTAGTAGTGTATTCATATATCTAGATTTACATCTATATACAACTTATGAAGATGAGGTTGTTGTTTAGTCGTTCAATTGTGTACTTTTTTGCAACCCTGTGGACTGTAGCTTGCCAGCCTACTTTGTCCATGAGATTTTCCAGGCAAGAATACTGGAGTGGGTTGCCATTTCCTCCTCCAGGGGATCTTCCCAACCCAGGAATCGAACCCACATCTCCTTCACTGAAGGCAAATTCTTTACTGCTGAGCCACTGGGGAATCCCATGAAGATAAGGTATTTTGCCTCAGTTGATTAAGACCACTGTGTCTTTCTATGCTTTCATAGAAAGACATAGGGGTGGCCACCAAAATGAAAACTGAGTTGAGGATTCTCTTGATTGAGGTACTGTGGGATATTTTTTGTGGTTCACAGTCATTTCTGTGTTTAGTAGTGATTTTGAGTTATACCCACAGAAATATCTTCCAAAAATACTCTATTAAGTAATTAGGAGGAGTGGATTTAAAAAATTCATTGGAAGGAGATTTAAATTTCTTGTTGTTTAGACATGAAATAATGGCGTTGATGAAGATAATGTAAAATTCATGTGTACCACTAGGAAGAGGACATTGATCATAAATCGTTTAATGATGTTCAATTCAAAGGACCAGTCAAGCAGATTATATTAATAGAAAATAGATATAACTTTTTCCAAATTTGATAATAACCCTAAACTATTTTCAGTAAAAAAAATAATAATAATGAATTTATATGCTGATAAAATCCTTTCGTGGGCTTCCCTGGTGGCTCAGTGGTAAAGAATCTGCCTGCTAAGGTAGGATATGGGGTTCAATCTCTGTGTGGGAAAGATCTCCTGGAGAAGGAAATGGCAACCCACTCCAGTGTTCTTGCCTGGAGAATACCATGGACAGAGGAGCCTGGAAGGCTATGGTCCGTGGGGTCATAAAGAGTTGGACATGACTGAGTTTGAAACAAATACCGTTTTTATATTAAATAATCGTTTACATGTTTTGGCTTACATTTATATACATTCTTGTATGTAAATCTCTTTTAGGGTAGCACAAATGTACCTCTCTTTTTATATTTCCCCTTTCTAAAGCAAAATATTATTGATATTTATCATTTGTATGACCTTTGTGCCTCACAAATAACTTTCATTTACCCTGTCTCATTTAATTATAGTAATAAAAAGGAAGTATATTCTCATTTTTCAGAGATGGAAACTACAGTTTGGGAAGGTTAAATGACTTACCAAATTTGTAATTGTAGGTGTAGAACCTTGATGTATCTTCTGACACTGCATCCAGAGAACATTCCATTATCCCATCTCTCTCAACACATTTATTTATAAAATATACAAGAGTCATTAAAATACACTAGATTTTCTCTTATAAGTATTATTTACTAACCATAAAGTCAGCTACAAACTAAGCATAAAAGTAACCTTTCCTCTCAGGATGAAGCCATAAACTATCAACAGCATTGGTGAGAGTTATTACATAGTATAGATTATTTAAAGGATCAAAATATTGGAGAAACATTTTGATGAAACAATTTAATATCTCCATTATTTTAATTAAAATATATAAAACTTTTTAAGCCAGATATTTGTGTCATTATTTAAAGTACAGTTTATATTATTCACAATAGATATGATCTTTTATCATTTTTTTTGAATATTGAAATATTAAAAGAGTTAAATGGTTGGGAAAGTAGCTGCTCTTCATTATTATTTGATTAGCCTATTCTTACTGACATTATAATGGATGAATATGATATGTTGTGGAACATAATGTCAAAAACAATTCCAACACTGCCTCTGAAGCCAAAATTCTTTTTTCTAATAATTGCTAGTGGTCTAGTTAGGAGATATTTTACTGTTCTTCTCATGATTTTTTAAAGTATTCAATTAGAGATTTTTTAATTAATCAAATAGTTTTTTTAACTCAAAAGAGACTACCATCGGCATTTAACTTGCCTCTTTGCCTCCTCTTCATCTCTTCCTTTAAGGGGAAAATCTTTTTTCACCTTTTTTTTTGGTATATGTTCATATGAGAGAAAATAGAAATATCTCAAACCTGGGTTCAAAAAATTATATTTTAAATATTGACTTTTTAAAAATAATGATTTCAGCACAAAAGAAGAACAGTAGAGCATAACCATATTATTCACAAGACATGTTTTAATATGTATATGTCTTTGTTCCATACTAGGAGCAGAAACCACTGAAGATATCTTAAACCCAAAGGGATACAGTGGATTAGGTGTTTACAGACTTGTTGGAGAGACTCTATATTGAGCCTACAGGCATTACTAGGAAAACATTTCAGGACTGATTTACTGGGGAAATAATGCTGAAAATAAAGAAGATGAGGAGTCAAGAACTACCACTGGAAAGTTCTTATTACTAATATTTTATCACTCTTGCTCTTTCATTTTTTATTCATCATGTTTTTAGTTGTTGAAGTAATGCAAACATCCAAATCAGATCTGACCTTGAACTTCTCTTCATTGGAAAACCTTTTAAAGTGTCTGCTCTTCTAAAAAGTGACCCACTGAACTATATTCAATTTATTGCTTTTCTTCGTATAAAATAGTCCATACAATACTCCTGTTCTCAGTGTATCCCTAAATCAGAAACCCTATAGGACACTGTTTTTTGTTGTTTGTATGATATTCAACCTGGCATATAAAGCCATGTGCACCAAGAGCACTATATAAATAATAAATAATAATATTTATGTCCTTCAGGGGAAGACTGAAAACTTTTCTACTTTAATTGAGTTCTTCTGTTTGTGCTTTTGATGTTTTATTTATTGTATGCTTTGTCGGAAGGATTTTTCTGTTTATTGTAGTTCCTGTTCTATTTCAGCACTGGAAATAGCTCCTGTCTTGTGTTGCCCTTTTCTTTGAAATTTTGTTTAATTTCTGTCAGATGAAGGTGCTTTGCAGGCTGGAGGGCACTTGTGTCAATAAATTAAGGATATAAAAAATTCTATCTGTCATTTTTTTTACCTACTATACAACATTCATCAATGTACCAGGAAAAATTATTTTAGTCACAATTCCCTCACAGATAAATTTATTTTCTTGTTTTCCCCTGATGGCCTTCTAATTTTTGGGTGTAATCAAATTGTAGTGGAAACCAGTAAATTATACACGTGTTATTTTCAGTCTGAACGTTAGCCAGTGCTAGAGCCTTCAGATCCTGGGGATAAAGTGGGAAACAGAACAAAACCTCCCTTTCTGGGTGCATCTGTGACCAAGAACTGCACGCCCCTGGCCTCCAAGGGGGATAAGCTGCGTGGTCTTAATAACTGTACATCCCTTGGCCTGAGTAATGTCAATCAGAGGTACTGTGGAATTGTGTAGTCTTTCGCTGCTATAGCTTTCTGGCCACCATGTGGTCAATCCATCAGTGCATGCTGCCCACTATGCACTAATGCAGAAACTAAGGCAGAAACCAGGGACAGGGTATAATTTAGTTTATATCAGCAAACTTCCTTTGCAGAGATATGTGAGGTAGTGTGACTTTCCACAACTTGTTGACGTTACTGACTCAGTTTTCTCATCTATAGAAACATGAACAGAAACATCACCTTAAAGGATTGTGGGGAGGAATGAATAAGGTAACAGATATAAAGTGATGATCACATAATAAATGTTAAGAAATGATATTTTAATGTCCTATTAATAATGGACAGCCTTCCTGTTCATTACTTATAATCATTCCTTTGAATGAATGCCAGAGTAGTCAATGTTATCCTCCCTTAGGGAGTATTCCTGATTGAGGAGGATCCATCTGCTCTGGGAACTTAATAACCATGTGTAGGAATTCTAATTGAAAAAAAATAAAGAAGAAGAAGTATACTCTTTCACTCACCTATGTATTCAAATAAAATTTTTGAGGATATATTATGTGATCAGCATTGTGCTATCTATTGAGTCTCTAAAGATGAATAAAGGTATGTCCCTCCTTTGAGAAGCACACAGATAAGTCAATTGATTTATTTCAGTGCAATATAATCTAAAATATAAAGCAAATTACACAGACTAGACCAGAAAGCCACCAACTTTTTAATAGGAATACAGTGTAGAGGAACCACAGGCAGTATCAAGACCTAACACAGGAAGCAGACAGGGTTGTGTTTGTAAAAATCACTAGACCAGGACAGTTTTGGATAAAAGACATCTAGGAAAAATGAGTGAGGGAAAGTGAGAGATTATATCATTTTAATTTTTTAAGTGGGTGAATAATGGCATATTAGAGATCAGAATAGAAGTGAAACTTAATATAAGGAATGTTTATATTATATATATAAAGATTTAGGAATGTTAAATGTAAAGTCAGTACATCTAGGTTTTATTCTCCTTTGCACTTTCCTAGATGTGTCTCTTTTTGTTTAAGTTTCTTTATATAGTAAATTTGGCAGGAGCAAGGTAAAAAGTTAAGAAAGTAATTTTTTTAAAATAATTACAGGAGCACCTGCATATGATAAACATTAAAAATTTTGATTGATATTCATATTGAAAAAATAAGCCAATATTATGAATTTTAGGCAATTCAGGAAAACATACCCATAATTAAAATATTAGGATTTATTTTGCCTTTTATATTAAATAAATAAATTTTTTTTTTTCATATTGTCACCTCTGTGTGTATAAAACTTACACAATGTCCTAGAATTTCTGGTATGATTTTTATAAATGATGTTATGGTAGAGTCTATTTTATCTAAATGTGTGGTTTCTCCTTTCATGGCGTGAAATTTGGTTCATTCAATTCAACTCTATCGAGTCAGACCTCTTAAATGATTAAAAAGAAAAATGGAAGCAGTGATAATTACTCACTAACTTGAATTAATGTGACTGTATTATGCCCTAATAACTGCAGTTTACTCATGTCTCCCCTGTAATATTCAAAAATTAATTTCATTTTATGCTTGCAAATAATCAGTTTATTTATAAAGGTTAGCCATCTTTCTTAGCAAGGTTATTCCTTTCTCATTACTTACTAGGTTGTAAAAATGATGCCAAATTTAAAAATGAAGACAAATCTATTTCTCTGCTCTTGTTGGTGTTGAAAGAGCAGCGTGGGAAGAGAATAAGTCTGTAGACAACTGGAGTCTGGAAATCTGATTCCAGTCTCAGTCATTTGCAATACATGTAGGCACTTCAGTGTCTTCTAGTACCTCCAATGCAGGGAGCTTAAAAGTTCCCAATGCCAGGGAAAAGGTTTGTAAGCAACCCAAACGTTCCCAATGAGCTGTGTAGGCCACCCCTTTAGACTGTAATAATAGCATATAGAGATTACTGTGTGCTAGACACTTATCTAAGTGTTTTACATTTAGTTCTCACAATGACTCTAGGAAGTAGGACTGCAATCATCCTCATTTTATAGAAGGAGAAGCTGAGTCACAAAGAGACTAAGGAAATTGCCCAAGGTCAAACAGCTATTAGGTGTTGAAACAGTGACTCAAAGTTCTGCTGCTGGCTCCAGAATCAATGATCTGCAACATCAAGTTCTGTGGCTTCTCAATATGCAGATTTCATAAAACATTTTAGAATTTACAGATAATCATTCATTTTACTAATGTAAGATGAAAATAAACCATAGTCAGAAGACTAACTTCTTAGCTTTCAGTTTTTAACAAACTAGTAGTCTTCCCTGTAGCTCAAATGGTCTTCCCTATAGCTGAACTGGTAAGGAATCTCCCTGCAATGCAGGAGACCAGGGTTCGGTCCCTGGATCAGGAAGTTCCTCTGGAGAAGAGAATGGCAATCCACTCCAGTATTCTTGCCTGGAGAATCCCATGGGCAGAGGAGCTGGTGGGCTGCAGTCCATGGGATCACAGTCAGGCATGGCTGAGTGACTAATTAGTAAACTAGTAGTGGTCTTCTTTTCAGCCTCTTTTCCCGTTTGGTTTCATTGGATGTCCAATATAGATATACTGTTCTATAAAAATAGTCTCCAAATTTTTCATGCCCATATGGTCCCCACTTTTAAAAGAGATGTTCTTTGATTTGGGAGATTGTTTATCCTTTGGGGGACACAGTTCCTTAATTTGTATAGAAATAGCAGAAATATCACTTAAATCTCTAAAGACTTTTCAACTGTAAAATGTTACCACTCTGTAGTCTCATAAGAGTGGGATCAAAAATTTATATAGCTTTTCTTTTTGCATTTATCCATTTCATGCATTACACACAGTAAATTCAAAGTCTACTATCTCTCATTGTATTTTGTAACAATGTAAATTGTAATATATTGATTTTAAAAACTATTTTATTTAGATATTGGTGTTAAAGAGTTATTGTAATATAGCCACAGAGTAAATTTGAATCATACATTTAGAAACATAAAATGTTCCAAAAATTCTCTGTCACCATGCTTGGAGAGTACCAGCTGGTCCATAAGATCTACTGGGCAAAGACTGTGAATAGGCTGCTGAAGAAATTACTATAAAGAGACAGTAATATAATGAATACTTGTTATGCAATAATCCCTCTTAACTCTTAGGATATTTGTGAAGTCACATAAGTAAGTGACTTCAGAAGTAAGTGCTCGAAGGAAAGAAGTAAGAGTATTCTGCCCTTCACAAACTCCCCCTTCCTGGATAGTCCATAAATATTTCTGTCACTCTCCCCTAGTCACACATGAGTATGTACACTGTAGGACTATCAGCTTCCTGGTGCTCCCATAATGATGACAGGGTCATGTATGACTTGGATGGGCAGAATTTGGAAGGGAATGCTCAGGCATATTGCAAGAATTTGCAGAGCAGTAGGAATCTGGAAACAGACTATTGGCAGCTCTACATCTCTTATTAATCATTGTGAACATGGCAGATGGTCCTCAGGTTATTTTCCAAGAGAAATGGGAACAGGGGTATGGAGAGAGGTCTTCCTCTTCTACTGTCCTTATTCAAGAAAGTGAGCCATTACCTTGATATTTAGATGGATAAATAAAAAGCTTTTATTGAGCAATTAATTTATCGAATGTCATGTAGGTTCTAGATATTTTTGTAGGCAGTAGTGATAGAGTCATGCTTTCATGGCATTTACATCCAAAATGTGGTCAGAAACAGATGACAGATAAAACAAGAAAAATTAATCTGCATACGGTATGTTACATTGAGGGTCAGCAAACTAGGACCTGTGTACCAAATAGGCTCTACCTTCTGTTTTTGTAAATAAATCACTGGGTTGAAAGTCTGAATGAACTTTTTGACCAACCCAATAGTTTCAGAGGGCTTCCCTGGTGGCTCAATGGTAAAGAATCCACCTGCCAATGCAGGAGACATGGGTTTGATCCCTGGGTTAGAAAGATCCCCTTGAGAAGGAAATGACAGCTCACTCCAGTCTGGGAAATCTCATGGACAGAGGAGCCTGGTGGGTACAGTCCATGGGGTTGCAAAAGAGCCAGGCATGACTTATCAACTAAACAACAGTAGTTTCAGATCACAGTTTATACTCTCTCATTCCCCTTTTGCCTTTGGCAGTTTTGTGTCATAGTGCCCAAACAGAAATGTCTGTGCCTTTACAGAAATGTCTGCTGACCTCTGGATTAGATGCTGTGAAGCGGTATAAATAAAAATAAATCCAGGAAGGGGAAGAAGAACTGGGTATTTTTTAGGTAGAGTGAGCAGAGGACCAGTCACTAAGAAGGTAGAGTTTGTGTAAAGCACTAAGAAGACAACAGAACCAGTCATAATGCTTTGAAAGAAAGAGTGTAGCAGGCAGAGAGAACAGCAGGTTCATAGGCTCTGACACAGAAAGGTGCTTGGAACCTTCTAAAAGAAGCGGAGAGGCCAATGTTGCTAGAGAAGAATGAGTAAGGGGGAGAGAGGTAGGAGATCTAGTGTAGGGCAGAAGGTATCAAGTGATCGTGTAGGGCTTTGTAGGCCACCATGAGGCCTTTGGCTTGCATTCTGAGTGAGTTGGGAAGCTTTCGGAGGGTTTTGAGCAAGTGTCATCTGACTTAACATGTTGAAACGATTTTCTCTGGCTGCCGAGTTCAGAGCCCACTGATGGAGAACTAGGCCAGTGCTAGGAGAGGTCCTGGTAAACGTTATATAAGGAGCCAAGCATCACAACAGGTGACTAGAAGGAAAAGAGTGCTGGTGATTAAAAGAAAAAAAATAGCAATGACAACAATACAGAACTGATTTCCAGTTAAATACCACCATCATTTAATTTAGGACAAGGAGATTATGTCATTTAAAAATGGAATAAAATATTATTTCCTATGTTTATGCAAGTTTTTTTCTGTTATGTAACTTTCTGCATAAACATCTGCCTGGCTATTCATAAGGTATTTACTAATTAGGATTTATAAGTGTTTTGTTCCTTCATTTGTTTCCCATAAGGTGGCTGTGATTTGAATGTCCTGTTGTAAAAATGCAGGTAGTCTGTAACGGGGGAGGGATTAGGTATCAGCTAAATTCCTTTACATTTTCTTGCCTTCACTTTTCCCCAATTATCACCGAGAAGTTTGGCAATTTAAAATATGAATCTCCATCACTAACATACATTATCAATTTTCCACACTAACTATTTCCCATTAAAATCCATGAAGTTCAGGTTTTACATGATGAGCTCAGAGATGGCTACATAAACATATGGCTCTGCAGGCAACCTGTAATCTCATGTAAAAGCCATTATGCCTTTTAAAACTTACCCAGAAGAATAACTGGAAGCTGCAGTATGAGCAATAGAGTCCTGAGCTTTAGAAAAGGATAAAAATAGGGAGAGTGTATTCCATTGTGAGTTTTGGATAAATGTATGAGAAGGACATCTCAATAATAGCTCACTAGGCTGTTGACCTGAAGGATCAACTAGTCAAATATGTGTTCGTGCTGATGCAGAGTGACCACTGATAATCTTCACTTCAGCAGAGCACTAGGGAAAATATGCTTAGAAAAATGGAAATTTGGATAAAAGAAAGTGAAAGTCAAATCATAACACTTGATGTTAAATAGTCAAAGGGAAAGATGAAGGCTTCCGATACAATGCTCTCCAGGACATTCTGAGGGAAAGGGGGTCCTGTGAGGTTCTTTAGTTTTCCAAGGAATGAAATAAGAAAGCAAGACTTAAAAAAAAAATCATCTTATTGGTAAGATTCTCTAGAAATTATAGGGAAGCATAGAATTTATAGAATATTTCAGATAGAGGAATAATGTATATTTTGTTGAAACCTAGCTGGATACAATTAATTCATAGAGCCAACAGATAAATACAGTATCAGATATTTCTACAGAGTTTATAATTTATAAGGCATTTTACATACATTATTTCTTAAAACTAACGGTTTGACCTTTTTTCAGATGAGAAACCTGACTCAGGAAAACTAAGTGACAAAGAATTTTGGAACCAAGATTGTAACCAAGTTCTTTTGAATTCTAACACAATACATTTTTCAATACCTGTGTTCTCTTTAACATCAATTGAGTTCTATATTATAAAATACCATATTGGACTTTTATACTCAGACAGTTCAAGGGAAAGAATCATTAACTACCTCCACTTTTTACCCTACTTTTCTGCTTGGGCTTCTCTGGTGGCTCAGATGGTAAAGCGTCTGTCTGCAATGCAAGAGACCCACGTTCGCTCCCTGGGTTGGGAAGATCCCCTGGAGAAGGGAATGGCACCCCACTCCAGTATTCTTGCCTGGAAAATCCCATGGATGGAGGAGCCTGGTGGCTACAGTCCATGGGGTCGCAAGGAGTCGGACACGACTAAACGACTTCACTTTTCTGCTTACATAGTATCACTGTACTATCTCCTTCGCTCTTTCCATTTTCCAGATGAGGAAACTAAGTCTGATAGTTGTCCAAGCTCAATACAGGAGGGACTGTGCGAATCCAGCTCTTCTGACTCCAAAACTCCTGCTTCTTCCATCACACCATAGAAACTGTGCATTATTCCACCTTTAAAAATTCCGTGATAATGCGAACCATATGCCAGCAGATCCTAGTGATGTCAACACTGATAAAAGTAAACTAATTTACATTTCATTGAAGATTTCCTCTAGATTCTGAATTTCTCCTAGAGGAGTTAACATTTGAATTAGGACTTGGGGATCTGTAGAGTATTTTCAAAAAAGCAATTAGCATATAGACAGTTTATAAATTTTAAAATGGACAAAAGGATAAATGGATAGGTCGATGATATGTGTAACAAGCCTGGAATTCCAGTTATCTCACTGTTGCTTCATTTTACTCTTTGAAAGCTTTCTTTGTATTCTCCTGCATACTCCAAGAGCTGTTAGAAGAACATCCTCACTGCTTCCATGATGTGAGGTATATTAGACAGTGAGCTCTTCTGCACAAGGATTGAAATCTTGCTAATCACTATACCTGGCACGTTTTAGAGGATTTGTTAGATGATTTAGAGGATTTGTTTGTTAGGTGAATGGATAAATAGATGAATGGATAAAACAAAAGGATAAATAAATAGTACAACAGTTATCTGGAATCATGTGCTTCCTCATGGGAGAATGCCCTCTTTTATGAAATTTTCCCTGATGTCTCCCCAGGGAGACACTCTCCCCAAGAAGAGTTTTCCCCCTGTGATCTCTCAATATTGTATGAATGACTCGTCATAAATTTTATAGATATATGAGCTGGTAGAGCACTTAATTGGGTAGATAACTGTCTTTTCACTAGACCAAATACTCCTTGAAAATAAGCACTATGTTTACTCATTATTTTGACGTCAGTATTTTTAATATCTGCTTCTCTGGTAATTCAGATGGCAAAGAATCTGGCTGCAATGCAGGAGACCTGGGTTCGGTCCCTGAGTCGGGAAGGTTCCCAGTAGTCTTGCCTAGAGAATTTCATGGATAGAGGAGCCTGGCAGACTACAGTCCACTTTCAATATAGACTCTTTGTAAATATCCATCTTTTTCTACCCTATCCTTACTGTTAGCTAGAGGGACTTATAAAGGTGGAAATTAAGAAGTAAAGGGAGGAGACAGGGATGACCGAGGATGAGATGGTTGGATGGCATCACTGATTCAATGGACATGAGTTTGAGAAAGCTCTGGGAGTTGGTGATGGACAGGGAAGCCTGGTATGCTTCAGTCCAAGAGGGATCACAAAGAGTCAGACATGACTGAGCTACTGAACTAAACTGAAGAAGTAAAGATGTGTAGCAAATGCAGCATGCCACAACACAGAATTGTGAAAAGTCATCCTTGAGATTAGGTAGGGGGTCCTGTGGTATGGCTGGAGATTAGAACACTGTATTTACTTATTGGAATCATGGTTCATAATTATATCTTTAAGCTTCCCTGGTGGCTCATACAGTAAAGAATCTGCCTGTAATGTTGGAGACCCAGGTTTGATCCCTGGGTCTTTAGGATGATCCCCTCAAGAAGGGAATGGCTACCCACTCCTATATTACTGCCTGGAGAATTCCATGGGAAAGGAACTTGAAGGGTTACAGTCCTATGGTATCCAAAAGAGTCAGACATGACTGAGCAACTAACACATATTTAATTTTAAGCATAAAATTTCCAACATGAGTCACTTGGAACACAAATTAAACCATTTTCTAATAGAATTAGTTTCACTTTGCTGCCATCCTATTCTTCTATTAAAACAATTATTTTTTTCTTGATAATATACATATTACCCTTGTCCTCTAAAATGCTTTGACTGCCTTAAAGAGACAGATTACCCCATTGGCTCAGCAGTAGAGAACCCACCTATAATTCAGGAGACACAGGTTTTATCCCTAGGTCAGGAAAATCCTCTGGAGGAGGGCATGGCAATCCACTCCAGTATTCTTGCCTGGGAAATCCCATGGACAGAGGAGCCTAGTGGGCTACAGCCCATGTGGTCAAAAAAGAATTGGACATGACTCAGCAACTAAACAAGAGCAATAACCTTAAAGAGAAGTATAATGCAAATGTAAGAGAGCATTATTATTATTTTCAAGACTCTTAAAATGCATCGTTACAAAGTTATGGTTTCTTTGCCATGAGATAATTAAACATAATTATAAAACTAAACATCATATTTAATACATTCTAGATCTCAATATTAAACATTTTCAATTAATTTTTCAACATCTTCCAAATATCAATGTTCGTATCTTATAAAAGGCCTTTTATTTTGTTTCTAGAGGTTAAATGGCCATGGCAGCATCCTCCAGACTTGGGTTGGCTATTTCCACTTCATAAATCAACAGCTTTTCCCCTAGGACTGAGAGAGGCTCCAGATGTATGTATTCCATTTTGAAAGAAAAAAAATATTATTAAGGGTTTCCAGATAACCTCACTAGTGGATAAATAGTAAAGTTGCCTCAAGGTCCATCAGGGAAGCCCAGAGATTATACAAACGTTATTTGTCAGCAAATACATATCGATTGAATAAAAGATGGTTTACCTTCTAATTGCTATGTTTCCTTACAAGGAACTCTGTAGATCAGGGATTTTAGTTTATCAAAAGAAAATGAAGTGGTTGCAATTTGGCCTGACAGACTGCATATGGGGAAATACACAGCAGAGTTACATTTTTTGAAAGGGACTTTGGGCAATGATAGTGATTTATAGAACTTGTACATGCCTAAACTTGATATTCCTGGGGAGTATTTAATGATATGAAATGTGCAAGAGCTTAAATGTAGGCATTAAAACTCACAGGTCAAGGAGAGGGTCAACTCAAACACTTTTAGCTGACCTTGTGCTTATATCTCATAAGTACTTAGGTCTTGGTTCTAAATACATTGGATATTACACTCGTGTTTTGATACCTTAGTGTTTTTTTTTTTTTAACCTTGGAAATTATTTTGTATTATCTGAAATGCAAATAAAATTTTAAATTCTAAGCATAACCAGAACAATTATTTGATAGCTATATGTAAATCTATTATGGTGGTGGTGGTTTAGTCACTAAGTCATGTCTGACTCTTGCGACCCCACAAACTGTAGCCTGCCAGGCTCCTCTGTCCATGAGATTCTCTAGGCAAGAATAATGGAGTGGGTTGCTATTTCCTTCTCCAGGGCATCTTCCCAACCTAGGAATCAAACCTGGGTCTCTTGCATTGCTGGCAGATTCTTTACTGACTGAGCTACAAGGGAAGCCCTGTAAATCTATTATAGAACTATGCAAATATAAGATAATATATTGCTAAATCTTAGCAAGTCATTTTTACTCAGAACACTTTTTTTAATGAATTAATATACTTTTATTGGAGGATAATTACAGCATTGTGGTGGTTTTTGCCATACATCGATATGAATTGGCCATAGGATATATGTGTCCCCTCCATCCTGAACACCCTCCCACACCCTATCCTTCCAAGTTGTCACAGAGCACTGGCTTTGGGTGCCCCGCTTCATACATCAAACTTGCTCTTGTTATCTACTTTATATATGGTAATGTGTATGTTTCAATGTTATTTTACATATGGTAATATACATGTTTCAATGCTATTCTCTCAAATCATCTTACCTTCTCCTCCCACTAAGCCAAAAGTCTATTCTTTATGTCTGTGTCTCCTTTGCTGCCCTGTATGTAAGATCATCAATGCCATCTTTTTAGATTCCATATATAGGTGTTAATATACAGTATTTGTCTTTTTCTTTCTGACTTATTTCACTCTGTTCAAAATAATTTAGACCTAAGCTATGAGAGTTTATGGTTAGAGGAAGTAATTCTAGAACTCCCGGGGTGGGGGTGGGGCAGTAATACCATTTCAGAATGCTAAATGTGGAAATAGAAGTATGTGAAAGGTATGAAATTAATTCTGAAGGAAGGAATCAAGAAAGTTTCAAAGACGATGGAAGGTCTGAGATAGATTTTAATGAGTGGATATGAGTTTTTCTGGTTGACAAAAATTAGGGCAAAGTAGCATGAGAAAATATACAAAGGTGGTGAGATATAATATTATATTATATTCTCAGGGAAAGCATTCCCAGTAAAAATCAAATTCCTAATAGAATCAACAACATAATCTGAAAAGCATTCTTCCCCTTGCACTGAGGCCTAAAAATTATCAGTTTCATCTCAAGTCTAGAAATTCATTTTGTATATCTCATGATTATTTCATTTTTTTGTAAACTAAACACATTCATACTAAAACAGATATCCAGCAATGCTAACAACAGAAGTGGGTACAGCGTCATAAATGTAATCCCTTCTCAGTGACAGAACAGACAACTTTCCATAGCTATTATAGAAAAATTTTGGTTTGTGATAACAGAAAGCTTCTTTCTTTCTTTGTCTTCTTTCTTCTTGTCTCTTGACCCTTTCTTGGATCTGGCTATTGTGAACAGAACACCTGTAAATTCAGATGCACGGAGGAATGAAACAAACAAACAAACAAAAAATCAAGAAATGTTTAGTCAGCCCTAAATTTTCTCTAGTGAGAACTCCTCATTTCTGCCTCCTTTCAACTACTTTGAATGAATTAAATCTGCAATGTACTATATAGCTCATGAAATTCTGAAGATAAAGACACAGTTTGCTGGAATTCTACTCCATTTTAAATGACAAAATTGTCTCTATGAAAATTTTAACACCAACGTATATCTTTTAATGGACTTCTAAACACAGCTTGGAATTCTTAGAATTATCACTCAGCAAAGTCACATTAAATTCCTATTTGCCATCACTTTACATGGAATGATTAAAAAGCATACAGTTGTATCTGAGAAGTCATTATGCTGTAGACTTGAAAATGGCAAATTATTGTCTTTTAATGTTAGAAAAATTATGAGCAGATCTGTGAAAGTATGACAACATTCTAAAAATTTATAAAAATATATTCATGTTGTCTGTAATTTAATTCAATAAGCATTTTAAGTGAAGTGAAAGAAACTCAGTTGTGTGTAGTCCATGAAGTTCTTCAGGCCAGAATACTGGAGTGGGTAGCCTTTCCCTTCTCCAGGGGATCTTCCAAACCCAAGGATCGAACCTAGGTCTCCCACATTGCAAGTAGATTCTTTGCCAGCTGAGCCACAAGGGAAGCCCAAGAATACTGCAGTGGTTAGCCTATCCCTTCTCCAGGGCATCTACCTGACCCAAGAATTGAGCCGGGGTCTCCTGCATTGCAGATGGATTCTTTCACAACTGAGCCATCAAAGAAGACCAATAAGTGTTTACTGAGGGCATAGTAGGGTTTCCCTGTTGGCTCAGATTGTAAAGAATCTGCCTACAGTGCAGGAGATCCAGGTTTGATCCCTGGATTGGGAAGATCTCCAGAGAAGGGAATGGCTACCCACTGTGCATACTCTTTGCCAAGCTCTGAGATTACATGATGAGGTACAGTTCCACCCTTGTCATTCAGATTCACAGTTTACTGTCACTGATTAGGATCTGCAAATATTTCTGAAGGTCAATATATATTTTTATTATGATTCATGATAATAAAAACTTTCCTTAATTTTAAATATCTAATTTAGCAGTATACCCCAAAATGGGAGCTCTGTTATCTCTGGTCATAGTCTGGCTCATTTCATTTTTATTAAGTATACCAGCTATCATATAGTAACAAAAGTCTTTTGTTCTTTTTTCCCCAACCAGTTGTCAAAGTCCTCTTGATTATGTATTTGGAAAAAAATTTAAAGCAACTCTTTGCTGGCCATTTCTGCATTAACTTGACACCTGTTTACTTCTCATCTATACAGTGAAACCCTTCCATTTACTTAGCTCCAGTCTTCTCCTTCCTCAAATGAAATTCACAAATTGCAGAGACATAATACTCCTGAAGGGGCTTCCCAGGTGGCAGTAGTGATAAAGAACCCACCTACCAATGCAAGAGACACAAGAGGGTTTGATCCTTGGGTCAGGGATCCCTTGGAGGAGGAAATGGCAACCACTCCAGTATTATTGCCTGGCAAATCCATGAACAGAGGAGCCTGGTAGGCTGCAGTCCATGGGGCTACAAAGAGTTGGATATGACTGAGCACAATACTCCTGAAATACCTGTGCAAACAACACTTGGTTAAAGTAAAATCAGCCATGTCTGGTTGTGCCTGTTGTGTCAAGAAAAGTCGCAAACTCAAGTGTGTAAAAGGGCAGGCACATGGGTGACAAAATGAGTCAGGTGGGTAGAATTAAGACAGTAAGAATTAGTAGAGACCCTGGCATACGTAGGCTCCAAAGAAGTCACAGATGGAACTTAATTCCAGCTGATTACTTTTCTATTGGAATTCAGGCTTATTTTTGAAATTTTTTTTTTCTGGAAAGAGCATAGAATTTCCTAAATTTTAAGACACTGTGTATACTAAATAAAGTACAGCTATGTATGTGTCAATAGTTCTAACACACACCTCTTGTTGGATATGGACATCTGTTTTTGAGGGGTGTTAGTTCTAAAAGCTCTTGAAGGTCTTCACAGAACCATTCAAATTCAGCTTCTTCATCTATTTTTGCTTTATTGACTATGCCAAAGCCTTCAACTGGGTGGACCACAATAAACTGTGGAAAATTCTGAAAGAGATGGGAATACCAGACCATCTGACCTGTCTCTTGAGAAACCTGTATGCAGGTCAGGAAGAAATAGTTAGAACTGGACATGAAACAACAGATTGGTTCCAAATAGGAAAAGGAGTATGTCAAGGCTGTATATTGTCACTCTGCTTATTTAACTTATATGCAGAGTACATCATGAGAAATGCTGAGCTGGAAGAAGCACAAGCTGGAATCAAGATAGCCGGGAGAAATATCAATAACATCAAATATGCATAGATGACATCACCCTTATGGCAGAAAGTGAAGAGGAATGAAAAAAAAAAAAACTCTTGATGAAAGTGAAAGAGTAGAGAGAACTAGTTGGATTAAAGCTCAACATTCAGAAAACTAAGATCATGGCAACTGGTCCCATCACTTCATGGGAAATAGATGGGGAAACAGTGGCTGACTTTATTTTGTTGGACTCCAAAATCACTGCAGATGGTGATTGCAGCCATGAAATTAAAAGATGAATACTCCTTGGAAGGAAAGTTATGGACAACCTAGATAGCATTTTTAAAAGCAGAGACATTACTTTGCCAACAAAGGTCTGTCTAGTCAAGGCTATGGTTTTTCCAGTGGTCATGGATGGATATGAGAGTTGAAGGGTGAAGAAAGCTGAGCGCTGAAGAATTGATGCTTTTGAACTGTGGTGCTGGAGAAGACTCTTGAGAGTCCCTTGGACTGCAAGAAGATCCAGCCAGTCCATCCTAAAGGAGATCATTCCTGGGTGTTCATTGGAAGGACTGATGCTGAAGCTGAAACTCCAATACTTTGGCTACCTGATGAGAAGAGTTGACTCATTGGAAAAGACTCTGATGCTGGGAAGGATTGGGAGCAGGAGGAGAAGGGGATGATAGAGGATGAGATGGCTGGATGGCATCACCAACTCTATGGACATGGGTTTGGGTGGACTCCGGGAGTTGGTGATGGACAGGGAGGCCTGGCGTGCTGCAGTTCATGGGTTAAAAAGAGTTGAACACAACTGAGCGACTCAACTGAACTGAAATGTTTGATATGGAAGGCTGATGGTTGTGAACTCTGGTCTATAGCATTAGACTACTTAATTTTACCTGGATTTCATGGCCCAGCGAAACCTAGCCCTGCTGTCTCTAATGTCATCTCTTATCATTATCGTTACCTAACATTGATGCTGTGCCTATGTTTTACAGACACTGTGCCTGGTATTTGCTCATACAATTAATGAGGTAGGATTATTATACCCATTTATTTTTATTTATTTATTTTTAAAATTTTTCTTTACTTTATTGTGTTGGTTTTGCCATACATTGACATGAATCTGCCATGGGTATACATATGTTCCCCCTCCAGAACCCCCCTCCCACCTCCCTCCCGATTCCTTTCCCCTGGGACATCTCTATGCCGAGCATCGAGCATCAAACCTGGTCTGGAGATTGATTGCACATATGATAATTAACATGTTTCAATGCCATTCTCCCATATCATCCCACCCTTGCCCTCTTCCACAGAGTCCACGAGACTGTTCTATACATCTGCATTTCTTTTGCTGTCTCGCATGCAGGGTTCTCGTTACCATCTTTCTAAATTCCATATATATGCGTTAGTATACTGTATTTTTGTTTTTCCTTCTGGCTTACTTCACTCTGGATAATAGGCTCCAGTTCCGTGCACCTGAGTAGAACTGATTCAAATGAATTTTTTTTTAATGCTGAGTAATATTCCATTGTGTATATATACCACAGCTTTCTTATCCATTTGTCAATTGACGGACATCTAGGTTACTTCCATGTCCTGGCTATTGTAAACAATGCAGCGATGAACATTGGGGTACATGTGGCCCTTTCAATTCTGGTTTCTTCGGTGTGTATGCCCAGCAGTGGGATTGCTGGGTCATATGGCAGGTTTATTTGCAGCTTTTTAAGGAACCTCCACACTGTTTTCCATAGTGGCTGTACTAGTTTGCATTCCCACCAACAGTGTAAGAGGGTTCCCTTTTCTCCACATCCTCTCCAGCATTTATTGCTTGTAGACTTTTGGATTGCAGCCATTCTGACTGGTGTAAAGTGATACCTCATTGTGGTTTTGATTTGCATTTCTCTGATAATGAGTGATGTTGAGCATCTTTTCATGTGTTTGTTAGCCATTTTTATGTCTTCTTTGGAGAAATGTCTGTTAAGTTCTTTGGCCCACTTTTTGATTGGGTCGTTTATTTTTCTAGAATGGAGCTGCAGGAGTTGCTTGTATATTATACCCATTTAAAAGATGCAAAGTGTGTTGCAAAGAGGTTGAAAAGTTTACTAATAATGATCAGTAGTTGATTCAAACACAACATTGTCCAATTCCAAAGTTTCTGCACCTTACACTTGCTTCCCTCTGCTGTTTTGCAGGTATATGCATACTAAGAATGTATATTCTTACAGGAACCCTGTTAGAAAGAAACTAATTTCATCCTCATTTTACAAGTAAGGTTAATGATTATATGACTTGACTAAAGTCACAAAACTTTTAAGAGGTAAGACCAGAGAATGAATCTGTACAGCTTAAATCTAGTCTCCTTTCTTGTTAAGCTTTATAGTACACCAAATAAATATAAAAATGAATAAACACACAAGTTAAAAAAAAAGCTTAGTTTTAAATCCACCTTAAATGCCAATTTTCCTATAATGATTTCCTTGTTCCTCTTCACTGGAAGTAATCTCTTCTTCTGCTGAACTACCATATTACTTTGCTTATATTTCTCTCATATACATTGTGTTTAAATGTGCCTGCATCTAACCTCTTTTACTAAACAAGATCCACATACTGTGATGATGAACAGAGACTTTCTCATATTTGGAGCCTGGAAAACTGCTAAATGAATTCAGAAACATACAAATTATGAGGTATTATCTATTTCTTGACACAAGAAGTATCTGTCTAAATGTAATAAAAATGACAATTAAAAATAAAATGCTTTTTAAGAAATCTGTATTTCTCAGCAGACCTCTTGCTGGCTATGCTTAAAAACCTGGTTCAATATAAGCCATCAAAACTGTTTATTAGATTGTTTATAAAATAGATATACTATGTATTAATATTAGTCAAATAGTAAGAGGAAAAATCTCATTTGGTTGGGAAAAAAGTTAGGGCTTAATGGTGGGCAGTACTGTCAACATGCAAACCAATTCCCTTATAACACATTGCATAAAAACATTTTGTTCAAACTAGTTATCCTGCTGTGTTATGTGGTTTCCTGCCAAAATGTTCCTTCGCTGTCATGTAGATAGCCAAAGCTATCTGTTAGGAAAAATCCCTTCTCTAATCATACAGCCCAACTCAGCACTTTCAAATGTCCACAGGAAATAGACACGCATCTTGAAACCATCAGGGATGGATAACCTGATGTCATATAGTCCAAGAGACTACCCTTTCCTAAACTCTGAATCAGAATTGACTTTAGCACTCAGAGAAAGCTCAGGTTTGAATGCTCTAGGATTGGATTTATTTTTAATTCTCTTTTCCTGAGAAAATTTTATAAGATAAGGTTAGGATCTTCATAGTCAACTATGGCACTCCAAGATAGTAATCCAGTTAACATTCACTATATGCCCTGCAGTTTTATTAGAGTATCTTAGTGAATGATATTGCACCCACTGTTTCCCACTTCATTGCTGTCTTTGTTGTGGCAACATGAAAAAAAAGCATTATAAAATCAAATGCATGAGTGTTAGAAATAATTCCCTATTATTCCACCCCAAAATAAATAAGATAACATGTAATAGTAATTTATACAGATTCACTTAGCAGGAGTTCTGATTTGTACATCGAGCAGAAGAGGTTCCTAACAGGGCTGTGTAGGACTTTATTTTGCACTACAGTTAAACTCTCAGGAAAAGTCCAGTTGATCTCAGTACCAAAGGTGTTGAGCCCTTATTTCCTACTGTGGTAAAATGTTCACAACTTTGGTGTTACTGATTTAGAAGTCCATACTTAAGGATAAGGGGCTTTCCTTGGCAAAACTGGTGAAGAGGAGTGTACTATGCATAGAAGGAAGAGCAGTTTAGTTCTGAGAGAAAGGTACAAGAAGGAAACATTGGATGAGGTGTTTGGAGGTAGATGGTGGTAAAGAAAAGAGTGCAATGCAAGAAAGGTATTATGTTCAGAGCTGTTCCTTAGGGTTGTGGGGTGCAACGTCACCCAAATATAGGAGAGACCAAGGAAAGTGTAAAGTGGACATTGACTGACTTTACTCTTTGCTACTTTTCTTGTTCCAGAAAACGAACTCCAGAAAAACATATCAGTGGTCTTTTTACTTCTATAACTATGTATGTGTGCATGTGTGTGTGTGTGTGTATGTGTGTGTGTGTGTGAGTGTGTTTGAAGCTCTGAGGGCCAACACAGATAATCGTGTACAAGTAGTTAAGAGCTCTTATTCTTTCAGGGAGCTGTGACTAGCAGTACTCCATGGTACTTGGTGTGAGAAAAGCAATCCAATTTAAACACTTCACTGTGAGCAGAATTTTGGTTTGCTCAGAGTGGACACTTGCCTTTCATTCACCCAACTTCTAACAACATCCCTAGAGCAGGGAAGGGGGAAACAACATTTCTGGCTCCCAGATTCATAGCAGAGAGAATAAGAGCCCTGGCTCATGGTCAGACTGCATGGTTTGATTCTGGCTCTACTGTTTTTTTACTCTGTGAGTTGGGTTAACTTAATCTCTTTCTGCCTCAGTTTTCTCATTTGTTTAACGATGGGGATAATATTATGTATTGATAGGATTTTTGTGAAAATTGCATTGAACAGCTGTTTAGAATAGAGTATAACAGAGTAAGTGCTCAAGAGATAGTATTTTTCATTAACACTTTAGTTTAGTACTACTATTAGTTTTAGTGCTACCCGGGAAGAAAGTGGGGTCCTTGTTTTCCCTAGGTTACAGAAAAAGTCTTTGTGGAGTTCACAACATCGAACTTTATATTTTTTCCCACTTTTTCCCACTCTTCATTCTACTTTCTAAATAAAATACATTATCATTTTAACTATTCACTAACCTGATTATTTCTTCCTATTTTGTACAATGTGTTTTTCTATACCATGAAATCTGATTTTTCCAGACATAAAAATCTATAATTAATTATCAAAAGTTAAGACAAAAATTAAGCTACTTTCTCTAACCATATAGTTATGTAGACATTAATATGGGAAATATGTTATAACTGCAAACTCTGCAATTAAAATTATGTGAATAATTATTTATAAAGATTAATTTCCAAAAAATTTAATGATGTCACTGATTGGTTTTGAAAAAAGATTCATTCATTATATATTATTCTTAATTTTAATAGAAACCTCAATTTAGCTTGTCTTCAGATTGACATGAAATGATTGTAGTTTAAGTAAACCTTTAAATTGAAATAAGCTTTTTAATAGGCATTGCCAAAACCTCAAAAGCTGAAAAACATTTCTCTCTATAAATGTGAACTCTTGGAGAAATGCCATTTCTTGGGTCTATCATGTGTCTTCTCTGCATGTTCAAAGGTTTTCATCAGGATGGCCAGTGGATCCAAGGAGTCTTTGTCCATGGCTTGACCAAGGCAAATTAGTGCCTGTTAATGCTGACTTTGCTTGTTGCAGTCATCTTCCAACTCTGCGATTTTCTTCCATTAGTCTAGCCATAAGCTGTTGGAAAGGTGTAGTGAGGGATTTCTTATTTCTTTTGCATCCTGGAAGCCTAACACCCATATTTGCTTGCCGTTTCTCCTAGTCTAGACTTAGCATTAAAGCAGAATAACTCAGAATGGTCTAGAGATGTGCAAAAAGATCAAACCCCCATGTTAACACATGAGAAGATCCTATTTCCGTGAAACAACTTCCTCTGTCTTTAGCAGCTTCTTCAAAGTTTGAATGATCACTAGTAAGGTCTAGATCATTGAGAATGGTTTTGCAATGCCTTACTGTTGCAAAGCAAATGGAATTTTTGCTTTTTCTTTCTTCACCATAGATAAAACTAATTTTGATTCAGTAATCGTTCTTCTTTAGGGAGCATTAAACTGTTGTAAGGGTCAGGAGGTGCTGATTTGCATGTATGGTGTGACTCACACCCAAGTGTTCATGAGGAAAGGCCTACATCATAAAAATATGCTGTTCTACCCCTTTCCCACTGAGGCATTATGTCTTTGTTAAGGAACAGTTACATCCATCGTTCTCATTAGTTTGATTAATGGTCTACCTCTAATAGAGGCCACCACCTGACATTTGGGGAAAAAAATGTGTGGCAGGTAATTTTTAAAAATACAGAACCTGTCCCCCTTAACCTAGTTTCATTCCCTTTGGTAAGGGTGGCAATTGGATGTGACACTCATCAGTGGGAGAGGGCTGGCATCCTTTCTTTCCCTCCCTCTCCAGTTCAGTTAAAAGAATGATAGCCTGGCTTTCTGGAGAAACTGAAGCAAAGGTAGGGAGAGAGCCATTAAACATCCCAGCGCAATAAACACAAGCTATGGTGCCCACAAATTAACATTCCCTGTCAATTAGAGACCTTAAGGTTTCACTGGAATATTGAATTAATAAAGTGATTCTGTTCCTAACAGGTAACGCATCTCCTGCACCTTGCTTGTCTTTTCAATTAGAAAAACAAAGAGGTATAAAAATGGGCCAATTTCAATTTTCTTAATGCTGAACTAAAACTTATATTCAAAAGTCTTCACTTCAGAGTTGTTTATGGGTCTCACTGCTTTCCTCTGTTTTGGTCTTTAGAATTATTACAATTGTTTTTTTCTAACCCTGATGGTTATTGACTGTTTTAATAACAGGATGTGACTTTAGTTTCAGAATCTATTCTGTTCGGAGATAAAGCCCTCTAACTCTTGAAACAGAAAAAGGATATAAAATTGGCCTTTGGTAAACCCTTGCCTAGTAGGCTTGTCTTACTGTATAACTACTAAATTCACCCTGTTTGCTTCCATTTCCATGCGCAGGAGTCAATAATCCCAATTTATGTTCTCTCATGACCTAATGGGAAATGGACTTACATTCTCACAAACAAATTTCAAGTTCTTTTGTTGTTATTATTGGTTTGCTTTTCCATTTAACGCTCTATTTCCATACTAAGTCTATTTTCCCTCCAAAGATTAGAGACTCCATGTTTCTAAGCTATAGCACAAGCTCTTCCCTGCTCCCTTGCCACAAGCAGGACGTGACTTCAGCCTAGAGACTGATGACAGCAGCTGTCCCTGGGCATGGACGTCCTCTTTAATCAAAGTGAGTTCCCTAATGGGCACTATAATGACATTCATTTGCCATTTGGATGTACCTGATGCAACACTTCAGGCAACATCATGATTACTTTCCCTTAAAAATATAAAATAATTTTACAAAATCAAAAAGGCAGAAATATTGCCTAAAGAAATTCAGTTTAAAAAATAGCAATATTATCATGGTTTTAGAAAAAGTGCTGTAATCGTCTATCTCACAAATTATAATAGCGTGATTTTATATTTAACTTGGTAATAAGATTCTGTATTTGAAAGTAACAGATCTTTTGGTTACCAAAAAATGTTAGTCTATAGACTCTATAACAGGATTTCCTGAGTTAAGATATAGGATGACATTAATTTAATGATAACATTGTTGGGCACATCTTAGAAATAGAATATTTTGAATTTGAAATAATTTTGATATGGAGAAAATTGCTATATACTACAACTAATATTTAGAAACAGTTTAACATTTACAAGGTTTCCTTTTACATAAAATCTTCAATACTACCCTAACTAAAATGCACGCAGGAAAGTGCTCCATGAAAAGCTCAAAGGGACGTTTACCAATGAAAATGGCAACATTTCTCCAGAATATAATATTATATTAATAGTATTTATTAGCTATAACTGAAAGCAATTTTTTAAAAAAATTTAGGGCAATTTCTTAATAGTTTCTTATTTTGTTACAATCATTGGATTGTGATTCCAAACCTGGGGGTTTGGAACAATCTTTAGAGCACACACAGTTTATCTTCAGCCTCCTGGAAAGACAGAGTTTGTATCTTGTCCAAGCATGAAGAATCTAAAAATTAAGCTTAATAGATAGTGTATTTTTCCCTTTATAAGAATCACCAGGGAACATACTTTTATAATCTTCTCTTTTACTCTGTTCTACTGTCTAACAAGCCTTAACAGCCAGACTTCTAGCTTCCAAAGCGTCACAGAACCAGATCATCAAGCAACATAGAAAGGAAATAAGAGAACAGAATATTGTGATCAATGGCAACTTACCATGTGGTTTTTGAAACTAACAAATGCCTATTACTAAACATCCAATAAACAGTGGTATCAAGTTGCAATACAAATTGAATATAGCTTTGAGTTAGACCTGAATTAAATGCTGACTCTACTTTGAGGAGCTGTGTATGATCTTCAAAGCTATTGTTCTCAGAGTCTCAGCTTCCTCATCTTAAGATGGGGATAATAGGACCTGCTTTGAAGGAATGTTGTGAGACTTCTAAAAAAAATCATTCTGGCATATCATGAACACGCAATAATTGATGGCTCTTATCTTTGGCTGTTCATTAATTGACTAGATGTAAAGCACCAAATTGGATGATTTGTTCAGTGGTTCATTAGGATTGTATATAAAACACAATTCTTGCCTTGTAAGGAGATTAAAAGCAAGAAACATTCTATATTCAGAATATTATTTACATTATTCTCATGCTGACCCTATTAAGTAGATACTGTTAAATTACAGGTAAAGAACCTTAAAGTTGGAGAGTTAGCTTAAGTTGACAAATTTGTGACTCCAGAATGGGTACTCCTGACCAATATGTTATACTGAGTGCCATGATACTGTATTTTCTCCAAGGCAATGATATGTACAAAAATGTCTAGAGGGGAGTAACTGAAGGAATCATTGTATCTAGACATAGACAAGTGCTTCTCTGTATCAGTCTTTCCAATCTGGGATTTGACACCATGGTGTGCAAGGAACTAGTAAATTAAACCTATTTTTTGGTCATACTCTTTAAAGAGCCAATTCTTGAACACTGAAATCACAGAAAGTAGCAACCTCCTTTCCCATAGGGAACCCCATTCTCTTGAAAATAAATTAAAACAGTAAATTTATATTTGAAGGCTATAGTTTTATACAGAAGCTGGGGAGACATTTATATTTTATATAATCCTCTTTGCCAAAGATTTTCCTTGTGATCCTTTGTGTGTTCTACTGAGTGGATATGTGATGGTCATGCATGCTGTATCAGCCAAGGTTCTCCAGAGAAACAGAACTAATAGGATGCATATATAAAGAGATTTCTTTTAAGGAACTAGCTCATACAAGTATCAGGTCAGCTCAGTTGCTCAGTCGTGTCCGACTCTTTGCAACTTCATGAACTGCAGCACACCAGGCCTCCCTGTCCATCACCAACTCTCGAGTCCACCCAAACCCATGTCCATCGAGTTGGTGATGCCATCCAGCCATCTCATCCACTGTTGTCTCCTTTTCCTCCTGCCCCCAATCCTTCCCAGCATTAGGGTCTTTTCCAGTGAGTCAACTCTTCTCATCAGGTAGCCAAAGTATTGGAGTTTCAGCTTCAACATCAGTCCTTCCAATGAACACCCAGGACTGATCTCCTTTAGAACGGACTGGTTGGATCTCCTTGAAGTCCAAGGGACTCTCAAGAGTCTTCTCCAACACCACAGTTCAAAAGCATCAATTCTTTGGTGCTCAGCTTTCTTCACTGTCCAACTCTCACATCAATGGATGACTATTGGAAAAACCATAGCCTTGACTAGATGGACCTTTGTTGGCAAAGTAATGTCTCTGCTTTTCAATATGCTATCTAGGTCGGTCATAACTTTCCTTCCAAGGAGCAAGCGTCTTTTAATTTCATGGCTGTAGTCACCATCTGCAGTGATTTTGGAGCCCAAAAAAGTAAAGGCTGTCACTGTTTCCACTGTTTCCCCGTCTACTTCCCATGAAGTGATGGGACCAGATGCCATGATCTTATTTTTCTGAATGTTGAGCTTTAAGCCAACTTTTTCTCTCTCCTCTTTCACTTTCATCAAGAGGCTTTTTAGTTCCTCTTCACTTTCTGCCGTAAGGGTGGTGTCATCTGCATATCTGAGGTTATTGATATTTCTCCCGGCAATCTTGATTCCAGCTTGTCCTTCTTCCAGCCCAGCGTTTCTCATGATGTGCTCTGCATATAAGTTAATTAAGCAGGGTGACAATATACAGCCTTGAGGTACTCCTTTTCCTATTTGGAACCAATCTGTTGTCCCGTGTCCAGTTCTAACTGTTGCTTCCTGACCTAGATACAGGTTTCTCAAGAGACAGGTCAGGTGGTATGATACTCCCATCTCTTTCAGAATTTTCCACAGTTTATTGTGATCCACACAGTCAAAGGCTTTGGCATAGTCAATAAAGCAGAAATAGATGTTTTTCTGGAACTCTCTTGCTTTTTTGATGATCCAGTGGATGTTGGCAATTTAATCTCTGGTTCCTCTGCCTTTTCTAAAACCAGCTTGAACATCTGGAGGTTCATGGTCACGTATTGCTGAAGCCTGGCTTGGAGAAGTTTGAGTATAGAGGCTGGCAAACCCCAAATTTTCAGAGTAAGCCAGCAAAGTGGTGATCCAGGAAAAAGTTTCTGTGTAAGTTCAAGTCTATAAGCCAGCTATCTGCTTATAGATTTCCCTCTTGCTGAGGGACATTAGTCTTTTAGTCTATTCAGACCTTCAGAGGATTAAAGGAAGCCCATCAGCATTATGGAAGCAATCTGTTTAAGTCAAATTCGACCAATTTAAATGCTAATCTTATTCCAAAACACCATCATGGAAACATCTAGAACAATGTTTAACCAAATATCTGGGCACTGTGGCCCAGCCAAGTTGAGACACAAAACTAACCATCACAGAGCTTCTGTTGTGGCACAGACTGATCAGCAGCATTCCAAATATCCCAATGTGGTCATTCAGCCAATGGAATTTTGTAAGTTATAATTATGTGATATTATAACCTTTATTTAATAGAGTTATATCTATATATAAAGTAAAAATTAAGCTAGGTATATAAGATCATTTATTTTTCAAGATAAAAATCGAGAAAGAGAATAAAGATTTGTTTTCATACCTGAAATGCCACAGACATATGTTAATGTCATTGAAAAATGACTCAGTCTCTTTCTTCAATGGATCCAAAATAAGAATGAATTTACTTATTAGAAATATTTTTACTTTTTTAAAAAAACATTTCTAGAGATTAGATAAAGAGTTATTTGGGGATATATGAAAAATAGTGGTTTTCAACATAGTCAAATGACATGGCGATTCTGAACATTTTAGTGTATGTATGGTAGCAAAACTCTGAACATGTTTGCAGCAGTTGAAGTATATTTTCCTCACTGTACATAATGTTACAAATGTTAATGTACAGTGTTTCCTGATTCACTTAAATCAGACATGAAAGAGAAACTCAAACTGAGCCCACTTCTATAGTCCTTCTGTAAGACAAACTCTTCCAAGAATTATATTTACAGAAAAAGAGAAATCTGCTCTGGAGATAATGTATATAATCACAATTTCTAAAAATGAAGAAGCCTATTGAATTCTTATTTGGTATCTATTTTACATCTGTACCTGCAGCTATGTTCTGTCGCTGTTATTTTATTACTAGTAAAAAAAAAATCACTACTAAGAACCTCAAAATAGAGGACTTATTGTCTTAAGCTGTAATTATGTGACTCAAGTTTCAGCATCTTTTTCAAAAATAATAATGTTAAGGCTCTAAGACTATTGCAGAAGAAGCACTTTGAAGAACGCTTTGTGAATATATTTTGTCCAAAAACATACTTGAGTCTTTGCAGAAAGGTGAAAGTTCTATCAGAGAGAAGAGTATCAATGTCCTGGTTAAAATAAAATCCTCTGGAATATTTACAAATAATATGTTCAGTTCTGCTAATGAAGAAACAGCTGATTTAGAATTAGAACTGTTCTGTCTCTAAGTGCCATATCTTTTTGTTTATTTTGATTTGTTTTCCATGATTTGTTTAGGAAAGTTTGACTCTTTCACTGAGTTTGTAGAAAATTGTCACAACAAATCTGATGTCTTTTCATCCAGCTGTATTTCTCCATCTTCTGTTCCAAGGACTCTTCATGGAACTCCTTATTCCTTCTGTTGGATAGGTGTCTGATGATCATACAGCTTCTGTTATAACACAAGTTGTTCACAACTTTTCAACTTTCTCATCGTGATCATACAGCCACTGGAAATTCTAGTGATGATTACTATGGCCAATTTTTAAATCATTTCTATTTTAAAAACAGCTTGCATTTTCTTAAAGGTCATTATATGATATCAAATCAACTTTAGATTAACTATTGGAAATATCTATTTATTGAAACTAATTTTTAATTTTCCTTCAACTTTTATTGAATCTATTTTTTAATCAAATACTGGCCTTTGCAATTCAAGATTAAATCTCATTTGATTAATTGCAGGCCATTTTTCCTAGACTTTTGTATTATTATATGATGTCTCATTGCTTAATATCCTCTCTCATCTAAGAATTTAATTACTGTCATTAACAACCAACTGCAGATCATTTATGAAGATGTTTAACAGAGTTCAAGACTACTCTGAATGAAACAAAACACTTCACATTCACTGCCAAAGACTCAAAATATGCTTTTATATTTCCTGTGTATCTCATTAGTAACTTAGATATAACCTTCTATTATGACCTACATGCTTCCCAATGGAATTCTCATGATCCTAACATAGCAATGATTTTACCTTCATCAAAACTAGAAGTTCTTTATTTGGCCTAAATAATTATTTTGTATATATTCATAAATACATTTTTTTTGGCAGAAAGAGTTCATCCATAGTGTTAAACTAATTTCTAAAAGAGTACCTGACTCCCAAAATATATAAAATCATGTGCTTTCTTATAGTGTTAGCTCTCAGTCGTGTCTGACTCTTTGCCACCCCATGTACTGTAGCCCACCAGCCTTCTCTGTCCATGGAGTTCTCCAGGCAAGAATACTGGAGTGGGTTGCCATTTCTCTCTCCAGGAGATCTTCCAAAACCAGAGATCAAACCTGCATCTCTTGTCTCCTGCATTGGCAGGCCAGTTCTTTCTAGAACCACCTGGGAAGCCCTAAGGTTATATTTAAGAAATAATTTATGTTGCATTTTACCTATGTGGTAGAATGTTACTATTTCCCCTTGGTATATAACCTCTGGGTTATTCATGTTGCCCAAATTCATTTTCTTGTAAAGCAAGTATTTTTCTCAAAAATATGTAAGTATGAGTTTTGAAAAGGTAACTCTTCAAAATGCATATATTAAATATATGCTATTTTTGATTTTTAAAAAAAGACTAGAGGATCAAACATATTTTCCCATAAATGCATAATGTGAACAAATGGGATATTATCCAGGGATTATAAAATGTTTAGAAAAATAAATCCTGTCTTATGTAATGGTCTTTTCTGAAATTAATATGCTTAGAACATCAAGGAGAATCCAGATTCATCTTACTTTTAAAATGTCCTTTCTATTGATTTATCCAGAAAAAAAATGAAAGAACTAGATTGTTTATTTTAGTATTTTTCTAATTAGATGAGTGTCCAATTGTGAGTGACTAACAATAACTCAATATCTATTTCATGGACCTTGCTTTACTGTTTTAAATGGATGTTCATTAAGGCTGTGCCAGTGGTGGGAGGAGGAAGGAATGCAATTGTATATTCAGGAATATTAAAAGAACATTTCCTGTAGGAAACATAAGGCTATCTACTCTTTGTTTAATATAGGATTAGAAGAGTGCTATGCTTAATCAGGGGCCTATTATTAAAGAAAGATACAGAGACTGTAGAGAGTGTTAACAAGAGAACAGCAAAAATGAAGGAATGTTCTGAAAACAATAATGAATGCATTTCAGGTGAAAAGAGTCTGAAGAGAAATATAGTGTCAGTTTTTAAGTATTTTTATAATAAGAGTATAAGATCTCAACTGAGAGAAACTTGTATTTGAATCTAGGTCCTACTCTTATCAGCTGGCCAACTGTGACTATTTCCTCTATGTAAAATTGGAATAATGTCTGTTTTGCTAGACTATTGTGAAGAAGAAGACTATAGCTGACATATCCAGAGTAGTGAGTTTCAGACATATATAAGTACTTCTATAAATGAAGTTAGTATTATTTATACCCTTTTTATCAGATATTCATCATAGCAGTTCCAAAGGAGAGTTGTTGGCATTGGTGGAGGATGGAAAATAAAAGGATGGGGTTTCATAACCACAGAATACACTGGATCAGGCAGCTCTTTATTTAGCATACTCATACACGGTGCACTTGGTAGAGTTCAAATTTTGCTGCATACTATAAGGTACAACTTTTATTTTTGTTTTTCTCCCTCCCTTTTTTGCTCCCTCCCTTCCTTCCTTTCTTAGAAATGTTGCTAAATATAGCTATGTTCCTCGGCAGGGGATTTAATCATTGAGTCTGATTTTGCCATAATCTTTTCCTCAGATTACCACCTCAGTAGCAGGTAATAATGTATGACACAGAAGGAATTTAAATTGGTTAGATTTGTTTCTTGCCCTTTGTTTAACAGCAAGGAGTACTATATATGAAAATGTTGTATATTTATGTATACTAAACGGTTTGCAAAAATATAAGTGCAGTATTGTTTATAGTAATAAACTTTTTCAAGTAGGACTTTTCCTCAATTTTAAAAAACTAGATCTCTGTAGTCTTGATTTTTTTCTTAGGCAGTCTTGATATACACTAAAAGAAATGATGTTTGGTGAGCTTGCATTATTTTCCGAAACTGCGTCTATGCTGAGGATTGACTTACAATAATCTTGGTTAATGTTTTATTCTACTACTCTTAAGAAATAGACTTCCCTTGTGGCTCAGACGGTAAAGCATCTGTCTACAATGTGGGAGAACTGGGTTCAATTCCTGGGTCAGAAAGATCTCCTGGAGAAGGAAATGGCGACCCACTCTAGTATTTTTGCCTGGAAAATCCCATGGATGGAGGAGCCTGGTAGGCTACAGTTCATAGGTTACAAAGAGTTGGACATGCCTGAGTGACTTCACTTTCTTTTTTTCTTGAGAAATAACAATTTCTCAAAGTTCCTTGTGTTATCAATGTATATGTGTGTATATATATATATGTATATATATATATATATATAACTGCTGTCTAAATTGTATCACTAACACATTTCTATGAATCCAACAGAGTAAAGAGTTTTATAAGGAAATGAAAATATAATGTTGTGAACAATAAAACTTAATAAAGAGGTTAGGAACTGATAGCAGTATTGAGAAAATATGTGAGCCTAGTCAACCACCCAAAGGAAACTTTGCCTTGTTTTTTGTTAATTATCTGAGAGACTTGATTCATAATTTTATACCTTACTGAAATAAATTATTAAATGTGACATGCATTTAGCCACATGCACACCAGGCTCACTATATATCAGGTACAGATATTTGTATAAAATCTCATTTAAACTTCTCATTTCAGAATTAAGAAAACTTAAATACAAAGAGATAAACTAATCCACTCAAGGTCACATGGTTCTAAATTGGCCATGATGATCCAAAGCAAAGTAGTCTAACTCTAGATAGAGACTGGTGTTATGGCATTAGACATCCCTTAGCTTCAACTGTGAATTGGAAGATTGAGAAAATGAAGGATTAAAAAAGCTACAAAAGTCATTTCTCGTGGGTGGAGGTTGCCCTATATTGCCTCTTGAATTGGTTAGTTTGGGGGAACGACAGAGGGTATAAGCAAGGTGGTTTTCTTAATCATCCGACCTCTTTGGTCAAAATCATGAAGTTGAACACATAAAAGGATGAGGTGAGAGTGAAAGAATAGGACTAACAAGGATGCATAGGTTGTAGGTTAATTATAACAATAAATGTCATTGATTAAACACACATATGCAGGTATTGTAGCAGCAATTTTTTATGTTGTGGTGGATTGCAAAAATGGCCACAGTTCTCTACTGTCCTTGCCCCTTTGCAATGTGATTTTGTAGTTCTTTGTATTAAGAGATAGAAGCTATTTTCCCAATCCTTGAATCTTGGCTGGTTGCCCTTGTTACTTGCTTTGACCAATGGAATGGGGCAGAAGTAACATTTTATGCCATTTCTGAGCTTTGGTTTCAAGTGGACTCGGGGCATTTATTTGTTCTTCTGTCTTGAAACCTCTACCACACCATGGGAAAACACTGATGAAAAATGCATGGCCCCGTTATCCTCATCGCCCTAGACAGAAGTTAGCCAGCTGCCAGGCAAAGATCCTGAGAAAGTCCTGGTGAAACCTGGCAAGTCCGGCCTAAATCAGCAGATCTGCTCAGATGTTCTATTAACTTATGAGCAGAAATAAATAAGCCATTAAATTTTGAGTGTATTTTATGCAGCAGTGGATAAGCATTACATACATGTTACCTCCTAAATTCTTAAAACAGCATTTTTTTTTGGTAAGTATCAATATTATTAACATTTCAGAGATTACAAATCTCTTTACTAGCAATGTAGTGATGATGAGGGCCAGTATTTTCTGTGCAGTTTTGACTTTATGCACAGGGCTTGTTCCTCTCAGAAGGGAAAAAGTGAAGCAATTGTCTGTTAATGAAGATCTAGATATAAATTTCTCCTTACTTTCAATTTAAATCTAAATCATGAATCAAGGCAAGTTTTACAAAGCAAATTCCAATATCCATGGAAATGGCTTCACATTCCAACACAAGCCAGTTTATTTGGTTAACATTATAAAAAGATAGGCCAAAATCCAGAACTGAAGCAAAGCTCATTTATTTATTCAACAAACATTTATTAAGTGCCTGCCATATGCTGGGTCCTGTGTTTGGCACTGTTGTGTAATTAATTTAAAAAGAATCTATGATTTCAGAAACAACTTCAAGCTGAATAATTTAGGCAGAACAAGGCAAGTTATTCATAAAGATGCAGACTAATTGGAAATGTCCTAGTTTAAATGCTATGCTTACGTGGCAGTGAGAATGCTATAGATCTAAAGGGAAATGCGCATGAAGTTCTAAAACAATTTGTCAAAATAATTAAACATATTAAGAGTGGCACTTGGAACCAAATTTCTTCAACCTACTCTGTAGAGAAGTCAGTATAAATTTGGTGCAGCATTTTATAACACAAGGTATAGTGCAGCAGTAAGCCCAAGTCAAAAGATGGACCCAGCTTTATATATTGCCATAGGCAGAACCGGGAATCACACCAAGTACCAGCAGGCTGGAGCCACCAGTTCAAAATAGCATTTGCCATTTGTTTGGTATGCAGCTCTGCTTTCTTCACATCGCCTCCAGCTCATAAAAACACTAGCTTCTTCCAGAAAGATTCTCTCTGTAGAGAATTCTAGGCTTGACCAACCATGGAGAAATAAATTTTCTTTCTCTCACAGTGTATAATTTTCTCTTTCTAACTCCAGAGAAGGAACCATTGATAGCAGTTAACGGTATTTGTCTTCAGAAAACAAAAGGGTTTGACTGAGAATTTTACAAGATCTAATTTATTTTCTTATTACAAAGAAAAGTTCCAACACCTTGTCACTGCCAGACCCAGAGTCTTTCTCTCAGGTTAAAAAGAAAGTTTCTACAGTGTTTGAGTTATATTACTGTGAATAAATGCATAATAAATAATACAAATTCTATTTTATGATGATCTCAAAAATAGTAGCTTATGTGAAGGAAAATAGTAAACTTCTCTTTACCGGTTGAACTAATGAAAAGACAGTCCCTCTGTGTCATGTCTCTGAATATGTTTAACCACATGTTTTATCCACATGCAGCAATATGACCTCATATCCCAAAACATGACTTGTTTATTTCACTTTGAGTTCACAAATATATAGATGCCCAATTGTTCAATAATGCTACATGTTCTTCAATGTGTTTTTTATAGTCAAGACCGCTTACTCAAAGCCAACCATGTAAATAGAGTAAAAAGAGAAAACAAATTTCAGATGTGATAGGCTTCCCTGATTGAAATTCTCCATGGAGTCATTGCAATGTGTTTAACACCTGGGTTTCAGAAGATGCCAGCCCATTTGGCCTAAGTGGGCATTGGCCTTGTGATTTATTCAAGCTGTGCTTTCTCTGCCGTGCTCTCAAGGTGCGCGTGTTAAAAGAGTTATACCTTGTCCCATTGACTTGTTTTTAACCCCTGCAGCCTCAGTCCAGTTCAACAAATCTTTATTGAAGGCCTACCAAGCATTGTTATTTGATGTTTTATTATGGTTTATAGGTGACCTGGATGAAACTTCACAAGGAGAATGTGATGTCTATTTGCAGTTTTAAATTGTATAGACATCAGAGCTGACCCTCACTCTGTAGGCCTTTAATTTGGTTTGACACATGAGGTCACATCAGCCAGTGCCTTAGAGGACTTCTTTTTGTCAAGTTCATCATTTACCCATAGACTCCTGAGCAAGAATAATCTAGAGACAACTTTCCTTTTGGCCCTGTGTCTCTGATGTTTTCAGACATATGGCACAAGTGGCATGTCACTTTGATCATCTGGTTGTCAGTTCGCCTTGCTGTGTCGATTCTGTCACTGGTATCACCATTTTTCCAGACTCTCTTTCACTCTTCCCTCTCATTCAAACCTAGTGTTCCATCTGTCATTGCATCCTGTCATCTCCTCCTTTGAGCCATCTTTCAGCTTCGGTCCTCCTCTTCTTTTCCATTACTACCGTGTCCATCCAGACTGGTGATAATTGCAAGGGTGCTCAATAGATTTTTCTCACTCTCATCACTACCATTTCTTTCATTCATCATGAATATTTATTTCAGCCCATTTTCCTAAAGCCCTCTATTCCTTTTGTTGTTTTCCTGTTCAGTAACCTAGAATCATTCCCTTTTCACTGTCTTACAAAACACATTCTTTTTCTTTTCTTCTTTTTTTTTTTTTATAAAGCACATTCTAAAGGGCACGTATGAATCCCTTTAAACCAGGGGTCCCACTCACGTGAGAAAACTCCACGGACAAGACGCTTTTAATAGCATGTTTGTGTGTGGATGCTAGGTTGCAGTCTTTGTGACCCTATGGACTGTAGCCCACAAGGCTCCTCTTTCCATGGAATGCCCCAAGCAAGAATATTGGAGTGGGTTGTCATACTCTCCTCCAGGGGATCTTCCTGACTCAGGGATCGAACCTGCATCTCCTGCATTGCAGGCGGATTCTTACTGCTGAGCCACTGGAGAAGCCCAACAGCATGTTCACTCCTGCCTAATTGTTTTTCTATTTTTCCAACACAAATTAAATCCTACTAAGGGAAGGACCACACAAGTCCCGTTTCTTTCATATTCTCTAACAGCTTTAGCCCCACTCACAGCCTCTGTGCTTCTGTATTAATAATTCGTCGCAGCACCTCCCCCAGTATGCTGTAATTGTATATTCGTATGATTGTATCTTATTTATGAGCCCTCTGATGACAGAAAACAGTCTTTCTTGTGAAACCTGGTAACCCCATATGCCCAAAAGAATTTGACTCCTAGTAAGTTCTCAGTGAAAACTTTTTAAAGTATTTAATAAATCTCTCTCTTCTCTAAATGCTAAACTTCAAACCAGAGCATAAGTTTAGCAATATGCCAGGTATCTGAAGATGAGAAATATGATGACTAGCATGTAAGGCTCCAACATAGAAAAATTTTCATGAACAATGCTTTATTTATAAATATCTTCCCCACCACCCTCGCCAAAGCTCCTTAGCGGTCGAGATCATATCTTACTAGCCCTTTGATCTTTTGAAAGTGTCTTTTATCTAGTGACATCAGGGCTTCCCTGGTGGCTCAGATAGTAAGGAATCTGCCTGCAATATGGAAGACCTGGGTTCGATTCCTGGGTTGGGTTGGAAGATCCCCTGGAGGAGGGAACAGCTACCCACTCCAGTATTCTTGCCTGGAGAATTCCATGGACAGTGGAGCATGGCAGGCAGGCTATAGTCCTTGGGGTTGCTCAGACATGACTGAGTCACTGTCCCTTTATTCTTTCTTTTCTTTTTATTAATCTAGTGACAGAGCTGGTAACTGAGAACCTGGTGATTTGAATGTTAGCCTTCTAGAGAACGTGATTCCAGTGTCTTATCATAGCAGCCACTGGCTGAGCTTAAACACTGTCCTAAAAATGGAATACCATCTTTCTCATTATTTTTTATATATGGGCCTATCAAATCAAAGAAGGCTACTATGTGTTTTATCTTCATGAGTCCATGGAACGGGGTTATGTTTAAGGTTGCTTTGAAAAGTGTGGAGTCAGTCTTAAAAAATGTTTCCTAATTTAATAAGGTAAAACATCTCTAGAACACTTGGGTTCAAATGATGCTGATGGTTTGCAATTATGGTGTGACCTTTTAAAGGCGGGAGTTTGACTTATACAGTGGTTTTTCCATAACACACGGTAAGTCTGCACACAATACAGAGTGAATGACTGAATTATAACAACTAAGGTAACTTAGTAGTGGCGCAGAGGGCAATATCAATGTGGAACAGAGGAGTAAGCTAATGGAATGACATTCCAATCCTTCTCAAATAAATGTTCCCTAACCCCCTTTATGTTCTACTGAACATAGTCACTCCTATTAAGTTTATCTATGGCTATTCTTATGCTACAATTATCAAAACAAAATAGTTGCAATAGGCTTTATGGACCACAACACCAACAATATTTATCAGGTCCTTTATAGAAAAAAAGTTTTTCAGCTTAGTCTAGAGCAATGCCTGATGCTCAATAGATATGCAATAAGTGTATGTTATATGAATTAATGAAATAATAAGTAGATGCATCATAGATAAAACTTAAATAACACTCCTCTATGCCCTCACAAGGCTTTCTATCTCTTAAAATATTTGGAGACCCTGACAGATATGTTCAGTTATATTCAATGATCTAGAAGGGATCCATATTCCTGTGGAAAGGAATTTGAATTTAGTCCATAACTGAGGTTGATTTGTATAAACCAGAGAATCCCATGGACAGAGGAGCCTGGTAGGCTACAGTCCATGGGCTTGTAAAGAGTTGGACATGACCTAGCAACCAATACACACACACAGATGTCCTTAAAGAAGATTAGACTAGAGGAAAAACTAAATAAGGTTTCTGGAAGAAAAGTCCCCATTGAGTAAGGAAATTTGGTATAATGCTGGATAAACTATAAGTGGGATTATTAGGGAAAGCAGATATCCCGCTAATAAAAGTCAGAGCCTGACATTTCTTTGACCCTACTGCCTTGGGAAGGATTTTGTTGCAATATCAAAAATGGAAATATGCATTTTACTCTGGACCCCAAAACTAGACTGAAATCCCCCTTCTTGGAAAGAGAAGTTAAACAAAGCAGAGATTTTTCCCTGCAGGTTAAAGAAGAAGGAAATCTTCGTTCCTTAGCTCAGGTTGCTATAATAGGTTACCATAGACTAGGTGGTTTACAAACTACAGGAATATATATCTAATAGCTCTGGAGGCTGGAGGTCAGAGATCAGGGTGCCAACAAGGTCAGATTCTAGTGAGAGCTCTCTTCTTGGTTTGTAGATGGCTGTCTTTCTCATTACGAGCATGCATGAGAGATCACCTCAGTTGTGTTCAGTCCTTTGAAACCCTATGGATTTGTAGTCTGCCAGGAAACTCTGTCCATGGGGATCCTCCAGTCAATAATATTGGAGTTGGTTGCTATGCCCTCCTCCATAGGATCTTCCTGACCCAGGGATTGAACCCAAATCTCTTATGTCTCCTACATTGGCAGGCAGGTTCTTTACCACTAGTGCCACCTGGTAAGCCCTCTTTCTCATTTTATCCTCACATGAACAAAGCAGAGAGCTAGAGAGAAAATAAGCAAATTCTCTCCTATCTCTTTTTGTAAGGGCATTAATTCTATTCCTGAGTGATCTACTCTCATGACCTAATTATCTCCCAGAAAGTACCACCTCCTAACACTATCACATTGGAGGTTAGCATTGCAATGTATGAGTCTAGGGAGAACACAAGTGTTTGAGCCGTAACACTTTTGTCATCATTGTTTGGTGGAAGTGAACAGCCAGTTATGGGGCAGACAAGGTCGAGAGACCAAAATGTTATTTGGAAATTTAAAATCTAGAGCTGAGGCATCACAGAACTGTAGACATCAACTATGATTATATTTCAGAACGCCTTGCCAGAAATAATTGGAGTGTGGTAACTCTGAAAAAGAGTAGCTGTCTGCCTCATCAAGTTGATATGAGCTTATTGCATTGAGATTTGGAGTACTGCTGGAATGTAACAGAGTCTTACTTACTGCTTGGTGATGCCAGAGATATGCTGGATCCAGTATCTTTTCAACCTAAAAGGAAATGAACATTTCAGCTTAATTTTTCACTGGAAAAAGAAAACTAAAAGGAACTTATTATATGACAAAAACAAAACTGTGGGGATTTAAATCTAATTGATTTCAGTTTTATTTCACATAATGACCAGAGATCCAGACAAACAACTGTATCCTCCAAACTCAAGAATTTTTTTTCTAATCACAAAGTACATTGAAGGTTTGTTTCCAAGTTAATTTGAATTCAGACTACAGATAATAGCAATAGACTGTGAGATGAGAAAGGAGGGATAAACTAGACTTATGTTATACAATTTCCAAGTGTGATCATGTTTCTCCCCTCCCTCTCTGTGACTGGAACCTGCCTTGAAACACACACACAGGCCCTTGACTTTCAGGCCTCAGTCACATCTCATCGCTCAGCTGTCGGTAGTATTCATTGTGCATTGATTGGGAGGAAAACATAAGCCAAACCTTTTTTCCTTGAAGGAGCACGGCTCACACTGCAGGCAATAAATAATGACACAGAATCAGAACAAACAGCAGCTCCTGTGGAGTGCAGGACAGCAGGTGTACTTTGCTAGAAAGTTAGAATCTCAAGAATTTGGTCTCTGATGGTAATAGGCATAGGCTACTGGGAAATATGAAGCAATGTGGACTTGTAACCTACAGACATGACCAACATACTCATTAGAAGAGTGAAAAGACAGAGTGGAATTGTGGGGAGCTGTGGGGATTGTATAGGTGAACAATTGAAAAGAAAAAAGAAAGAGGAAAGGAAAGAAGGCCTATCTTTCGGAGTAAGAGAAAAAGAAAAGGTCAGGAGCCTACGTAACAGCAACAGGATGTTGCTCTGTGTTGTTCTCTTAAGGACCCCAAATACTACTGCTATTTTCTCTTTACTATGTCCCTTTTCTTTATCTTCTATTCCTATCCTTGCCCTCCATATGAAGGAGTAAAAAATAGAACTAATTCAGGACCAAAAATATCATTAAACATTTACTGAGTACTAACAATAAACAGAAAAGTGAATTAAACACATTGAACACAAACAAACACAGTCTTGCTCAGAGTAAGAGAAGAATTATAATAGAGTAATAATGATCAATTAATTATTCCATTCCAATTATTCTAAAATATCTAGTTCATATTTTTATTATAGTCCTCACTGCATGGTATTTATAATGGTGTAACTTCATAGTCTGAAAATTCCTCTGACTTTAAAAGTAAATTTTGCCCTTCATATGAGTGTGAGATTTTAGATATGTTGGAAAGGAATTGTTAAACACTTCTAGAAATTGTCAGAAATAGAGTATTTATTTGCTGAAGTTTTGACTTGATATTAAACTTAGTTTCATGCTCTTTTTCTTTTTTGCATATTTTCCGTTGATATGGAATTTGTATCTTTCTCTGGGTCAGTGTAAATAAAGACAAAATCTTGACTTTCTAATGCTGTTTTTGGTTTGTTTAATGCATACTGATCTCTAGGTATAGTTACTTAACAATTCTGATCCAAAGAAAGAACATAGTTTGGAAAAAATTTTAAAAGTGAAAAATTTTGTGTTACTTGTTTTTTTAAATTAATTAATTAATTTATTCCTTTATATTATTGTGTTGATTTTGCCATACATTGACATGAATCCGCCATGGGTATACATGTGTTCTCCTTCCAGAACCCCCCTCCCACCTCCCTCCCAATTCCATCCCTCTGGGTCATCCTGGTGCACCAGCCCTGAGCACCCTGTATCATGTGTTACTTGTTTTTATTTTCCAATAGTCTAATTCTGGAGACAAATCTTTTAGAGACAAGTTCCATGTTGTCATTTGTTCTTGATTTCTGTGTTTTCAGCATGATAAACTGAGAACAAAAACAAAAGATATATATGAGACTGATGAAAATGATTCAGCAAGTATTGGTGCTAGTCATTACTCTTTCTCTCTCTCTATGTTGACATTTACCAGGAAAACACTGATTCATAAAATATAGGGAAAACTCTATGGCATCAGAAAATGAAGAATGATTATCTATAGAATCTTTCTGCTTCTTCATTGATTTAACAGGATTGCATGACAAAATAACTGTTGGTAACAGGTGCAGACCCTTTAATTTACTCGGGAAATGGAAAGCTAGTCATCTTTGTGAGGATTTTCTGCAGGCTATGAAACTTTACCCATCATAGGTAAAGTTGGGGCTGTTTCCACCTTTTGCTACTAAAAGGCATTATTTTTCTAAAGGAAAATTATTTCTGTTTCCTCTCTGCTCCAGTTTTGAATATATCAAATAGAAAATAAAAGCTTCTTTGCATGTCTAATAATTGTTGAATATTTACTGAGCATTCACATACAATGGATTTCACAATGAGTGTCCTATATGTCAAAAGAGGAAAGGAGAAAAGGCAATAGTGGAAACTGATCTGAGAAAAATATAAGCTTAAAAGCAGTATCTTGCTAAAGACCCTATTTTTAAACAAAATTAATTGCTTTCACTCTGTATGACAGACTCTAGGTCCATTCAAATCACTACAAATGACCTAGTTTCAGTCCTTTTTATGGGTGAGTAATATTCCATTGTACATACGTACCATATCGTCTTTATCCATTCATCTGTCAGTCGGCATTTAGGTTGCTTCCATTCCTGGCTATTATAGATAGTGCTGCAGAGAACATAGGGATAATCTAGAAACAAAGATTAACCAATTTTAGTTTGGAACATCAGACAGAAAAAGATAACTGAGGGGAAAAAAACAAGAGGTCATTCATGAGAACTTGCCTTGGTAAAGTAAACACTTTGTCAGAAGCACATTTAGTACACCCATCCTGCATAAAAATTGAGAATGCCAAGATAGGGTGCAAGGTTTAAAACCCATAAATATTCTATGGTGAAAGAAAGGTGAAGCCAAGTAAGAAACCTTTTTGGAAGATTATCTGAAATGATTAGCTTAAACAGTAGTAAATAGGATATATTAATATCAATATACTAACATTAGGTGTTCTGACTTCTTTGGCTCCTTCTTCACAATATTTTCACAGTTTTCTCCTTCTCTGTAATGAGTATTGTTCATTATGAATTTGGAAAAATGGTAACCATTTTATACTTGCTATCACATTTGATCCTCTTCACAGCTCTCTGGGTTAAGCATGTAATTACCCTCAATTTGTAGATTAAGAACCTGAGATTTCAATTATATAACTTGTCCCAAAGCACACAGATAATAAGTGGGAACTAGGATTCAATATCTCATCTTTAAAGTCTATGTTCTTTTTTTTTTTTTTTTATTATTGTTTTTGCCATACATTGTCATGATATCACCATGGGTTTACATATGCTTCCCCTCCGGGTCCCCCCTCCCTCCTCCCTCCCCCCCGGGAAATCTCGCTGCACCAGTCCGAGCATCAATCCTGGGCTGGCGATTGATTAGACACATGACAATTAACATGCTTCAATGCCCTTCTCCCATCTCATCCCACCCTTACCCTCATCCACAAAGTCCACAAGTCTATTCTATACATCTGCGTTCCTTTTGTTGTCTCCCATGTTGGGTTCTCATTACTGTCTTTCTAAATTCCATATATATGTGTTAATATACTGTATTGTTGTTTTTGCTTCTGGCTTACTTCACTCTGGATAATGGGCTCCAGTTTCGTCCATCTGAGTAGAATTGCTTCAAATGAATTTTTTTTTAATGCTGAGCAATAAATGCTGGAGAGGATGTGGAGAAAAGGGAACCCTCTTACACTGTTGGTGGGAATGCAAACTAGTACAGCCACTATGGAAAACAGTGTGGAGGTTCCTTAAAAAGCTGCAAATAGACCTGCCATATGACCCGGCAATCCCACTGCTGGGCATATACACCGAGGAAACCAGAATTGAAAGAGCCACGTGCACCCCAATGTTCATCGCTGCATTGTTTACAATAGCCAGGACATGGAAGCAACCTAGATGCCCATCAACTGACGAATGGATAAGAAAGCTGTGGTATATATAAAGTCTATGTTCTTAATCACTGTATATTGCCTCTTTATGACCTAATAAATAGGTTAGTAGTATTAAAAAAAAAAAGCCTGTCATATACCTGGAGCATAATTCAATGGTTCATTTGTGAATCAGAATTATGTTCCTAGACATTTAATTCAGACCTTCTGAATTAAAATGTTTGCAAGTAGAACTAAAGCATATGTTGTTTTAAAAACTACATAGGTGAGTTTCAAAAATAGCATGGGAAAACAAAAGAAGAAACAAAAATTAGACTGTTTTTGAAGGAGATTTAAGCCATGTCTAAGTTCTATGTAGCTTACAATGAAAAGAAACTCAGCCACATCAGTCATCTAGGAAATACAAATCAAAATAATGATATGCTATTTCATACTTACCAGAAAGACTGAAAAAAACTTATAATACCAGGTGTTGGTGAAGGTGTAGAGCCAATAGAACTGCTGCTGAGAGTAAAATATGGGATCGCCATTTTGGAAAACTGTTTTGGCGGTTTCTCATAAAGTTAAGCAGACATAAATCATTACATTAACACACACACACACACACACACACACACACACACATACACACACACATTAACCAAAGTTAAACACACATAAAATTTCTAGTTGGCAGAAATTCCACAATTCAGCATGTACTCAGGAGAAATGAAAATGTATGTTCACAAAAGACATATACATGAACGTCCATAACAACCTAACTATTAAAAGCCAAAAATTGAAAATAACCCAAATATCCATAAACAGGAGAATAGGTAAACAAGCTATTGTATATTCATGATTGGAATACTACTCAGCAATATTACAGAACAAGCAAATGATTCATGTATCATGGAAAAAATGTAGAGACATACAGAATAAAAGAAACTAGATGATTCTATTTATCTGAAGTAAAGACAATTTTTAAAACTAATCTATAATAACATAAGTCAGAAAGTTGCATCTTATGTGTGTGGACAGGGTCAGGGGTATACAGGAAATGGGCAAGAAAGAAAGACAATGCCAAAGCATGCTCAAACTATCAAACAATTGCACTCATCTCACATGCCAGCAAAGTAATGCTCAAAATTTTCCAAGCCAGGCTTCAACAGTATGTAAACTGGGAACTTCCAGATATTCAAACTGGATATAGAGAAGGAAAAGGAACCAGAGATCAAATTGTCAACATCCTTTGGATCATTGAAAAAGCAAGCAAGTTCCAGAGAAACATCTACATTTGTTTTATTGACTATGTGAAACCTTTACTGTGTGAACCACAACAAACTGTGGAAAATTCTTTGAGTAGGGAGTACCAGACCATTTGGCCTGCCTCCTCTGAAATCTGTATGCAAGTAAAGAAGCAACAGTTAGAATTGGACATGGAACAACAGACTGGTTCCAAATAGGGAAAGGAGTATGTCAAGGTTATATATTGTCACTGTGCTTATTACATGTATATGCAGAGAACATCATGAGAAACCCTGGGCTGGATGAAGCACAAGCTGAAATCAAGATTGCCGGGAGAAATATCAATAACCTCAGATATGTAGATGACACCACCCTTAGGGAAGAAAGTGAAGAAGAGCCAAGAGCTTCTTGATGAAAGTGAAAGAGAAGTGTGAAAAAAAACTCAACATTCAGAAAATGAAGATCATGGCATCCGGTCCCATAACTTCAAGGCAAATAGATGGGGAAACAATGGAAATAGGACAGACTTTATTTTCCTGGGCTCCAAAATCACTACTGATGGTGACTTCAGCCATGAAATTAAAAGATGCTTGCTCCTTGGAAGATATGACCAACCTAGACATCATATTAAAAAGCAGAGACATTACTTTGCCAATAAAGGTCCATCTAGTCAAAGCTATGATTTTTCCAGTGGTCATATATGGATGTGAGACTTGTACTCTAAAGAAAGCTGAGTGCTAAAGAATTGACGCTTTTCAACTGTGGTGTTGGAGAAGAGTCCCTTGGACTGCAAGGAGATCCAATCAGTCCATCCTAGAGGAAATCAGTCCTGAATATTCATTGTAAGGACTGATGCTGAAGCTCCAATACTTTGGCCAACTGATACAAGGAACTGACTCATTGGAAAAGACCCTGATGCTCAGAAAAATTGAAGGCAGGAGGAGAAGGGGAGGACAGAGGATGAGATGGTTGGAAGGCATCACTAACTCTACGGACGTGAGTTTGTGTAAGCTCCAGGAGTTGGCAATGGACAAGGAAGCCTGGCGTGGTGCAGTCCATGGGGTAGCAAAGAGTCGGACACAACTGAGTGACTGAATTGAACTGAAATATTCTGAGGTGATATAAATGTTCTGTATCTTGTTTCAGATGATGGTTGCCCAGAAGTGTTGTTATTGTTCAGTCACTCAGACATGTGTGGCTCTTTGCAACCCCATGGACTGCAACATGCCAGGCTTCCCTGTCCTTCACTATCTCCTGGAGTTTGCTCAATCTCATGTCTGTTGAATCAGGGATGCCACCCAACTATCTCAGCCTCTGTTCCCTTCTCCTCCTGCCTTCAGTCTTTTCCAGCATCAGGGTCTTTTTGAATGAGGTGGCTCTTCGCATCAGGTGGCCAAAGATTGGAGCTTCAGCTTCAACATCAGTCCTTCCCATGAATTTGCAGGATTGATTTCCTTTAGGATTGACCGGTTTGTTCTCAATGTTGTCCAAGGGACTCTCAAGAGTCTTCTCCAGCATCAAATTCTAAAGCATCAGTTCCTCTGTATTCAGCCTTCTTTATTGTCAAACTCTCACATAGGTACATGACTACTAGAAAAACTACAGCTTTGACTGTATGGACTTTTGTTGGCAAAGTGATGTCTGCTTTTTAATATGATATCTAGGTTTGTCATAGCTTTTCTTCCAAGGAGCAAGCTAGGTGAGAGTATAATACTTTCAGTTTATACAACTCATATTAGAATCCAGGTCTCCTATTATGAGTCCATTTTTTTTTTCCATTTTCCTACAGCTCTTATATAATTGTGTTTCTCCCTTACAGTGTGTCTATGAAATTAACAAAAACTCCCAAAAAGCAAAATACCAGACTGCAACATTTTTTTTCCAATAATAGAAGTGTTAAAAGAGAAAATTACAAAGGCTAAAATATTAAAATTGACAGATATTCACCAGAAACTCTGAAATTCTCTTTGTACATCTGACAGTAGCCTCAACATCCACGAGTGGCCGACTGTTTTTTTCTAAGCACCCAAATCTATATCTCTGGAAACAACTAGGGACCATGACTTGGTACCTTTCTCAGATTACATTTCATGTTAAAGGAATCCCTCCCATGCTGGTAAATGTAATGAATAAACTGCATTCCATTTCACTGAATCGCTTCTGTAGGCATTCACAAAAGATCAGCTTCTGTTCACATCAGTCAGATGTGCCATCATGAAAGTGCCATAAAACCTGTGTGATCACCACCTGCATGTAAAAAATGTTAGCAATAACTTACCAAAATATTTCCAGTGAAAATATGACTTTGACCCAGATGGCAAAATAGGCTCAGTTGGCCATAAATCTGCAGGCAGTAAATGGGCAGGTGGTAAATCTGCTATCATTGCTACTGTTTTCTCAACACTTTATCTGTACAGACTTTTCCTAAGGAAATAAAAATTCTGGAAATAGGGAAGAAGAAACAAAACACTGACTACAAACTCTTGCTCTAGGCTATAAGTTTCTTGAAATTTAGAAACCTGTTCTTAGCTTATAGATTCAGGCTTGAGATACTCGGAAGTTAAAAAAAAAAAAAAAAAGAGTGTGCAGAGACTGGAGAATAAAATACATAAAAGGCTTTGAGTTCATTTCCGAGCTGTTTTGGCAGCAGGGGTCATCATACACATGCAGTTTGTTTTCTTCTGTATGTGAAAAAAGTTAAAGTTCCCCAAACATTTAGAGTTTCTCTACTTCTCAACTTCTATTTCCTGTTACAATTGCTTCTACCCAGAATGAGAGAAAGGATATAGAATGGCTATTGCAGGCATGCAGGAACAAACCATACTCAATTAAGGAAGAACTTTGTGGTCATCTTGTTTAGATTTGGGGCTAGATTGTACCCTATTTAGTGGGGATTTGGTTTCCTTCAGAAGAGAATGGATGTACTCACTATTCATGATCCTGTAAAGAAGTGTTTGATCCTGAGAAAGCAATGACTCAGAAATCTGGACCCTGGAGGGAATCCCCCATTACCGTTTAATAAACCTGTAATATTTGAATCTGAATCTGAGGCAAGTGTTTTAGTGCTCAGCGGGGAGTTGTCATGCCTACATAGAAGTAGATTTAGGTCAAGTGATCCCCCTCCTTTGACTCCTGCACCTCTAAATTCTTCCACTCAGTGACACAGAACGATTATAAAGAACTTTGATTCAATCCTGTACTGCATTATTGGAGGATGATGCCTCCTCTCCTCAGAATAATGCCTCCTACTTGGCACTTTAGCTGTGACTTCAGAAGGCTATTCTAACCCATCATAAAGTCAGCAGTCTGGGTGAACTGTCTGGTTCAACCAGTGGATCTGGTGGCCATCTGCCTAGTCATGCACCACCTTAACTGTAAAAGAGAAAGTCTGGTCAGTGGGATTCCGTGTGTGTGTGTGTGTGTGTGCATGTGCGCTAAGTTGTTTCAGTCATGTCTGACTCTCTGCAACCCTGTGGACCATAGCCCGTCAGGTTCCTCTGTCAATGGGATTCTCCAGGAAAGAATACTGGAGTGGGTTACTATGTCCTCCTTCAGGGGGTCTTCCCTACCCAGGGATCCAGCCTGCATCTCTTATGTAGGCTCTTTACCACTAGCACCACCTGAGAAGTCCAGTGGGAATCCATGATGTGGCTCAGATACACTGCCAACCTTTGAATCGTGGGGCTGGCTAAGGCCCTCACAGCATGAAAGGCAAATCTCTATGGAGAATGGATGCCTGTTCCCCTGATGACAAACCACCAGTCGTTCCAGGATGCAAGTGAAACAACATAGTCAACTTGCCATTAAGTGGCAAGTCTCAAGAAACAGCGCTGTATCCAGGGCTCAGTGTTGGTCTCCAGTGTGGGCAGTTGGTCACATCAGCAATTGTAGCTATTTCACTCTGATGAGTAGAATCTGATGCTCTTGGACCCATGTGTAATATATTCATATTTGCCTTCACGATCCCTTTGTTTATACATCCATCGTGCCAGCACTTGTGTGGCCAATGGCACATGACTCATTTTATCTACTTAGCCAGATTATTTTATCTACTTTGTTGTCTAGTGCCTCTTCCATTACACATGTTCTCTTGCAGATATTAAGATGTGGTACAAAGATTTTTTCGCTTTTTGCCCAGTTATGTAGGTCCATCTACGTGCCTTTGCTTCATCCCTCCTTGTCTATAATACCCTTCCAGTCTTTTACTTCCAGGCTATTTGCATAGGCCACCTCTTAACCTCTTTTCAGGGCAATTTCTCTTTCCACACAAAGTAGACCGGCACATAGTACTGCCTGAAACCTACACTAACGGAGAGAATTTCCTCTAGACTGTCTTTTAAGGGTGCCCCGAGTATTCTAAGTCCGTAATGTAGTCACTGTATGTTTTCACTCACATACAAAGACAACTTTTCTATATCCCAAACTGGGGCTTTCTTTCCCTCTGTGAAGTTGTCATACTCCTCCTTGATGTGGGCAGAGGAAGGCGGCTGTTACAACAGAGATGGGCACCATGAGGTTCTGAACTATTTGCTCATGCGTCTTGCCCATGTCTTCTGGTCCTGCTCACGCTCCATCCCAAATGTATGGTTTCCACTGTGTGGTGGTTGCTTCCGTTTTGTGATGGATGATCTGTATTTCAACTCAATCTCAACTCTTTTTTCCCCCTATAGAGCAGTACTGTACAATAGCAATAAAGTATGAGCCACATAGGCACTTTCACATATTTTTATTTGTCACATTTGAAAAAGCAAAATAAAGGACCCAGATGGAATTAATTGCAATGTATTGCCTTTATTATAAAACATCCAAAATATTAGCATAAAAATAATGAGATAGTCTACATTTTCTTTGTCGTGAGTATGTATAATCTGGTGTGATTTTTGCACATACAGCACGTCTCAGTTTGGCCTGAGTAGATTTCAGGTTCACAATGGGACGTGCCAATGGTTTGTTGAGTTGGGCAGCATGACTATAGAGCAACTGCAGGATTTAGCAGTAGCCATCAAACCCTGCTATTTTTACATCTGTTATTTTTTCCATACATTTTGACAACAATAGTGATATCATCTGCTAGTATATGTCCTTCTAACCATATTTCTTTATTCTTCACCATATTACCAGAAGTAAAAGTTTCAGTTGGATGGCCACTTTGTCCCCGGTGCCATTTGTGTGCCCCTTTGTCCTAGTGATGCCAGGTGGCATTTCATTCAGTTCCAAACACCAAACCCACCCTCCAGATTGCCATCTCCAATTGCCCCTGGTACTGACTGTCACAAGTTACATTCTCTGGATGCAGATGCTGACTTTGGAATGCAAGATGGTTATTAGGGAAAAACACCTGTGAGAGAAAGGCACAAGGAAGCAGGACTTGGCAGAGGAATATGTCAAACTGTGATGACTGCTGAAAGCTTAGGCCCAACTGGAGGGGAAATTTGAGAGCTAAAATGACCACCAAAATTATCCCATGTCAGAGAAATGGCTGGGACGTTATACTCCTACCTTGCTCAGGCATTGAATCTCAGCTGTTTGGAACAGGCATGTCTCTGCAGCTGATGTCAGCTATGTAGAAGCTGACAGCTGGATGCAGTCTGCTCGCCAGCCCCCACTGGCAGCTGCACAGGGAATCTTTTCTTGAAGAGAAATGGGGGGAGCACAGTATATAGAAGCCATTGGTCATCTTCAGACGTAGAGTCTCTGCTAGCATGGTGGAAGCAAAATCCTAATTGGAGTGGGTTAAGGAGAGAATGCAATTATAGAAAACTTGGCAAGATGGTTTACTCAAAACTCAAGGGAATGGGGGAGAGATGGAAGGGGTCAAGATAGTTTTTATCTTTTTAAAAAAATAACAGATACCAAAAGATGATCCTCCAGAAATTAGGAAATTATAACTATTAATTTAAAAATGAGATAATTTTAAGAAGAAAGCTTTTGTGAAGCCATAAATGATGTAATAGAGGTGCAATTTACAGGGCTGGGCTTTGATAGAGTCAGGGATATTTTATCAATGGTAATAGTCAAGAAGGCATATAGTTTGAGTATAGATGCAAATAGATTTGGGTGGGAGAAAAGGAAAGATTTCCTAATTAAGTGTATGAAACAAGTTTTTTAGTAAAAGGGTGAAATTTGAGTAGTCAGAGGAGAGGTGAAAAGGGAGGAGAATAATACAGGGAATCTGAGGAAAGGAAGGTGAGCAATTGTTGAGCAGAGGGAAAACAGGATGCTAAGGAAGTGAAATAGATGACACATATCATTAAATTCTCACTTGAATTTTGTGGTTATGAATTTGAATTCAGACCAGATGGCAAGTAGCTAGGCAAATATTTGGATCTTACTGGATATTATGACTTTCCTAGAGGAATGTAATGAAAAATAATCAGGGTGAGGGAATTAAGAATGTTTGAAAGGAATCAATCTCACTGATGCACTTTGAAACCCAATTTGAGTAAAAGGCAAATTAAAGACATTAGGAGGATGTTGATTGATAGTGGAAAAGTAGTAAAATTCAAGATGGAATATGGTAGACCTTTTACAACCTCTAAGCATGATCCAGTTTATCAGAGATCAGATCACTGGCTGACTTGAATGGAAAGAGAAGCTGACATGTAGGAAAAAGGAGGGAAAAGACTGATGACAGACTTTACCAGGACCATGTTGGGCTGAAATATCATTTCCAATGTACATGCAAGGAAGAGATTTGATCTGAATTTTTGAATTAAGAGTATCTGCAGGCAGTGTGACAAGAACATTGGATATTGAATCACAAAACCTGGATTTGCCTTCTGGCGCTATTATTTTCATTCATACATTCATACATGCACATATTTATTCAACAAATATTAACTTAACATCTACTGAGTACTAAACATTTAAAAAGCTGTTTAAAAGGCAGCAAAGCAACACTTAATACATTGTTGTTGTTCAGTCACTAAGTCATGTTCAGCTCTTTGCGATCCCATGGATTGCAATATGCCAGGCTCTCTTGTCCTTCCCTTTCTCCCCGAATTTGCCTAAATTCACATCCATTGAGTCAGTGAGGAGTTGTCTTTTCACAGGTTTACATTCTAGTGACAGGGTGGAGAAGGGAGAAAGAATATACAATGAGTGAATGAAAGAAATAGTGAAAGAATGAATGGTGTAATTTCAAATTATAAGAACTGTACTACAAATAAAACATCAATAAATAAAGTAAGGAAATAGCCCCTGACTTGGGCTGAGGATATGCAATTACTTTTTAATAAAGTGGTCAGGGAAGGCCCCTTTAAGGAGATGATATTAGTGTCTGGATATGAATGACAAGAAGGAACCTCCACAAAAGAAATATTTTAGTCAGTGGGGAAAGCAGCTTTTTCATTGGAGATAAGGAACATGAATTTTCTAAGCTTTAATTCCTTCATTAATTAATAGTAATAATATTCCCTTAGAGGTTGCCTTCAACATACGGAACTGTCCCTAGGAGATAGTAAATAATCTTTAATATGATATTTGTCTTTAGTATTTCTTCACAGAGATAATACAGTTCCCTGAAAGATTTAAGGGATAAATATGATCTACCTTCTGTACTGACTCCTTAAATTCATACCTATTAAGTATTTCAAAGAACCTACAGCAGAGATTTTTGCTGATGTACCTGTTGTTAAAACTGACCAGATACCAATGGAAATTTAGCTGATATCTAGGCCTAGGTATGTCTCTGGGCCTAGGAATTTTAAGCAAATTTGACAAATACATATCTTAATAAACAAGGGTTAACAAAGTTGATGTCTTATAAATATTGCTTGTATAATAATTTCAGTAAAGTCATTAAAAAGGCTTTAATGCATTTCAATACTGTAGTTTTGATATGGCTTTTATACTGTTTCAGTTCTATCCACAGTGGTGATTAGATTACCTGACTGGAAAATTGCAAAATTCACTATAAGGTGAGTGGCTCAAGCACAGACTAGAGATCACGAAGGGGAAGCACACCCTGCTGTTAATTCCATTCTCTGTGTAGAGGAAAACTATGATTAAAAAGTAACATCACAGTATCATTAGATACGATTTTTTCTAATTTAAAATGAGAAGAAAAGCTGTCATTAGGCCCTAAAACACAAAGAATCTCAACCTCAGAGCAGGAGTCCTCTTTTTTCCCCCAAAGCTGCTCCTCTGTCTGCCATTACCAATTAATTCAGAGTTTTAATAACTGCCAATAGTGCAGATTGCTAAGTTGACTATATGAAAATGTAATACTTCCTCTTATATAAAACAGCTCAGGGCTCATAATCAATTTCATTTGAATCAGCCATCACAGCTCACTGATAACAAAACCCTTTGGAAAATTTTTGTATATAAACTAATTCATAAAAGTGATTTGTCCAAGATGGTTTTAGTTTCCCTCCATACAAAACAATACATTTCTTCTTTATTTTATATTTTCTCTGGACTTGCTTCAAGCAATTTTCCCCAAACTACAAGTGTTTTTGGATCACACAAGAGTAAACAACATTGAGAAGGCATATATTATGTTTTTGTATCTGTAACCCAAGCCACGCTGAAGTCCTTTAGAGTGTTGAGCATCTATATATACACTTCTCAGTACGAATTGGACATGTCAGCTTCCTTTTAGCAGAAATTCGCATGCTGCATATAACAATGAGCTACTAGAAACACAGAGGAATAGTTAATAAATTTCTATTTATCAGTATTCATTATTTCTATGAATACCTTGGATAAAGAGAATACTTTTTAGATTTTAGATGTTTAATCAATATTCTTTAATTATCTAGATTCATTACATTGCAAGGATTTGGGGGTATACATATTTCATTTACCGTAATAACCTTAATGCCTAGGACAGAGCCTGAGAAATAGTCGATACCCAAGAATTGTTTGTGAATGAATGAATGAATGAATGAATAAATATGGCAACTTAGTTTACTCTTGCATCGTGTGGGTGGCACTTAAATCACTCTTTGAGAAGTGAGACAGATGAGACAGAGAGCTGAATTTCCATGGCAATGAATTTCTAGGGGCAAGAGCAAGGCCTATTTTGTCTGTTTACTTAACCACCTTCTGTAATGATGATGGGAGAAGTATGATGAATCAAAACCTCAGAAAAGCACCATGAGGGCCCACAGGATTCTGCAGCACCAGTAAACTGGAAACAAGCAATTAATGGAGGCAGAGCCATTTTTCGTTCCTGTGAATCCATCACTTATCTTGTCAGTCCCGTTGCTGCTTTTACACACATGGGTATGTATGTTTAATAGGCAGTGGGTGGAGATCTTTAAAGGGACACTCTTCAGTCACAAAGCTGTTAAGGATCTAATCATGTATATGGCAAAAAAACACATCTATGCTCTCATATTAAGGTTTTGCTAGCCAGTGATGGATGGCAATATATAGAAAACATGCTACAGAGAGACAGGCATTGTTGTTGTCATTTTTATTTGCTTTGAGCCAATTTAGTACGCATTGATTTAAAAGCTTTAGATCATTTACTCTAGGGAGGAAAAAGTCACACATCATTTTTAGGTGTCTATCACTCTGTGAAAAAGCTCTCATATCCTCCTATTGTTCTTCTGCTTTCCTGAAATAACAATATGTAACAAGGAGTTGGGGGAAATAATTATGCAAAAGATCCTATTCATTTTCACTTTAATGCTTTTAGAAGTGAAGAACTGGTATTACCTTGGATTCAGAGCAGATGAAGTACATTCTCTTGTCTATATAAAAACCATGTGCCTACCATAGAAAGCATCATAAAGAACCTTGGTGTGAATATGTGGAGTATAACTACAAGCCTGAACCCATCGTGCCTGCCAGGGTTCCTAACTGTTCTTCTTGGCCTTAGTTTCTGCTCCGGTAAAACAGGAAAATATTTACTTGGCACAATGATTATGGGAAGTGAAAAAGTATATTTAAGTAGTCTCATGCTCTTATAAAAAATATTTGTTTTCATCTCCATCATACCTAGATGATAATTGGAAGTCTAGAGCAGTCTTCGAAATGAAACCTGAATTTGAAGTAACAAATTCTATAGTTTGAAAAATCTTGGCACATGTATTTCATCTCCTTTGATTTGGCTTTTAAGTCCTAATTTTAGGTAATTTCAGAGTGCTTTTCCCTTTTCTGAGTTTTAGCTTTATGGTAATTGGTGATGATGTTTGTAAAGGTTGGTATGTTTTACTCTTCCCTGTAAAAAGTTGTATGTCATTTATAATTTTGTACATTAGAGATCAGCATCTTTTCTTATAGTCATCTGCCTCAGATATTTTCTGTTTCATGTATATAAATAGTTTTTAAAATATATTAAAGAATAATAGACGTGTGTGAAGCAGAGTATAGGATATTTTGGAGTACAGCATTACAAGACATGACCTGTCTCATCTCCTTATATTTTTATATTTATGATAATGGAAAAAAAGGATCTCTTCAGAAATCTCAAGAGTCCCTGTAGTACCCACTGCTTTTCTCTTAGTTGCAGATCAGAATCTATCCTGTGAAAGTTGCTTGGGTAGGAAACAGGAAAAGGTATCATTAAGAAAAACTGCTCACCTTGTTTATCGCCTCTCATTTCCAACTGTTTATCTAAAGCCCAGTTATCTGTCCTTGGTTGAAATGTTAATGTTAAAAATTTTGAAATAGCTTGTTATCTCAGACTTTGGAAATGTAAGGAAAAACACAAATTTAGACTAAATCTGTATCATAGAAAAATAATCACGTAAGGCATTATATTCAATTAAACATAAAAGATTTCTATTAACTTTGGTTCATCTTCATAAAGAATTAATTAAATAATTAGATATGTAATGTAATATTACTCTTATTATTTCTGTTTTGTGCATTGTGACTTCTACTTACAGCCATTTCCAGTCAGTCTGTTTTCTAGACATTTTGTTGTTATCGTTATTTGATTGAGTTGTATTTTATTACTCAGTCCAGAAAACATTTAGTTTTTCTGTCCATAAATGTTCGAAATTTGCATTTTAAATCAAAGGTCTTTATTAGCCATATTTTGGTGCAAAATTACACAAAATTTAATATTATATACTTTCTAGTAACTTCAAAACATTTCATAGAGTATTGATTTCAAAACCAGATCTACCTGGGTGGTACTTAAATTTGTGCGGTACACTGGCATTAAATAATGGTGATCATGAGCAAAGGTTTTAGTGCCAAAACAGGTCTAAATATGAACCTAGCTCTGCTGTTTGCTTGTCTCATAACTTTGGGAGATTACTCAACTACTCATTCTTTTCTTAAAATCTGTTAAATAGGGATGATAAAAATATCACCTTATGGGGCTACTGTGTCGATTTAAACAGATAATGTATATAAGTTCCTTACCACAGTTCTGGAAAAATAACAAATTCTTCATCAAGATGAACAATTGTTTATATTAATATCACAGCAATTTTCTAACACTTTCTGCTTCTGACACAAGGCACAGGAAGCTATAGATGCAGCGAGAAAAATACTTGCTGTTTTTTTGTTTTTTTTTCTGGTGGAGGCAGGGGGATGGTATTCCCCAAAGAATTTTGAGTTGTAATTATTTCTTACATTGCATAAATCTACACATTCATTTGATACTTCTTCTTATATTACAGTATTAAAAATCTGTATTACTATAGGTCTTTACTTTTTGACCACTTTAAGCTCTAAATCATAGAGATTCCAACTTTATGAAAGAGAAGACTTTAAGATTTTTTAAATTTAGATGGGGCTTTGCTTCAGGAGTTAGATTTGTGAATGTTTTGTAATATATTTTCTTAAAAATCTCAATATCGTCTTTATCTTATTGACCAAACTGAAACAACTGATTAAAAGGCTTAGGCGAGGGAACTAACACTCTCTGAATGGGGATAGCAAAAGCCTTGTTTATTGTGATGTGAATTTTCATAATGTGTATCCTTAATTATTTATCGTCTGTCCCCAAACTGAGATTATCAACTTGGATATTCCTTAATTTTAGAAATATAATGGGAATTTCTTGATAAATGGATGGCAAATGTTTTATATACAAAATAGCTACAAGAAAGGTAATGTATTTAAAGCCTTATATTGTTTTGAGATTATTTTCAATCAATTTTATTTTGATAAAGAGAGCTTGAGAGGTTTGCAAAAGCAAAATCTCTATAGTCATTATTTTTTCATTAACCACTTAATTTCTGTTTGCCTTTCCAATGCCTTTTTCTGAGGACATGAATAAAAATGTGTCATTTAAATAAACCAGGTACACATGGATTTCAGTTCTCTTCCTATTGTACATTACAGCAGACAAGTAGTTAAGCATTTTATACAAAGAGAAACATGAGAAATTGTAAATATTGTTTGCAAACTGTAATGAGCTTGCAATGAAATCTCTAGCTAAACACAACATTCCAATTATCTCTAAAACTTTGCTAGTGAGTTATTATCATTGAGAGTGATATTCATAAGAAATGTAAAGCCATCTCTGTGATTCCACACATGAAACTAGATTTGTTGGTATTTACATATGAACGTATGCTTTATTTACATTGTGCTGTAAGGCCAGCAACTTGACCGTGGCCAGCTGATCTTTCCCACTTCATTTCAGTTCATTTCAGTCACTCAGTTGTGTCTCAATTTGTGACCCCATGGACGGCAGCACACCAGGCTCCCCTGTCCATCACTATCTCCTGGAGCTCGCTCAAACTCATGTCTATTGAGTCAGTAATGCCATCCAACCCTCTCATCCTCTGTCGTCCCCTTTTCCTTCTGCCTCCAATATTTCCCAGCATCAGGGTCTTTTCTGATGAGTCAGTTCCTTGGATCAGGTGACCAAAGGATTGGAATTTCAGCTTCAGCATCAGTCCTTTCAAGGAATAATGAAGACTGATTTCCTTTAGGATTAACAGGTTGGATCTCCTTGCAGTCCCAGGGACTCTCAAGAGTCTTCTCCAACACCACAGTTCAAAAGCAGCAGTTCCTCAGCACTCAGCTTTCTATATTTCTTTCTCACATCTGTATATCACTACTGGAAGAACCATAGCTTTAACTACACAGGCCTTTGTTGGCAAAGTAATGTCTCTGCTTTTTAAATGCTGTCTAGGTTGGTCATAGCTTTTATTCCAAGGAACAAGCGTCTTTTAATTTCATGGCTACAGTAACCATCTGCAATGATTTTGGATCCCAAGAAAATAAAGCCCGTCACTGTTTCCATTGTTTCCCTGTCTATTTGCCATGAAGTAATAGGACTAGATTCATGATCTTCATTTATTAATGTTGAGTTTTAAGCCAGCTTTTTCACTCTTCTCTTTTACTTTCATCAAGAGACTTTTTAGTTCATCTTCTCTTTCTGCCAGAAGGGTGGTGTCATCTGCATATCTGAGGTTATTCATATTTCTCCCGACAATCTTGATTCCAACTCATGCTTCATCCAGTCCAGTATATTGCATGATGTACTCTTTGTATAACTTAAATAATCAGGGTGACAATATACAACCTTGATGTCCTTCTATCCCAAATGGGAACCAAGTTAATATTTCAAAGCTTATCTCTTAAAAATATTAAATATATTACACATATTCTTACTAATTAATTCACCTTGCTACATTCACAGTGGTTGGGAAGATTGGAAACAAGACATGTGATTGCTATTTAGTATCAAGTTTATAAGCATGAATAAATAAGCACAAACACAGTCTAAAGTAAGTGTTATATTCTTAGTAATCATTTTCAAATATTACATAGATATGTTTATATAAATATCAAAATTGATGGAAATGGTAGGATTATGTTTTTAGATTCCTGAAACCCTCTCTAAACCCATCAAGTGTTTACATTTTTTATTAAGACTGATGTCTGAATTATTACTTTATTTCTATTTTATATGTGTGCTCTGCTGTGCTAAGTCACTTTAATCATCTGTGATCCTATGGACTGTTGCCCACCAGGCTCCTCTGTCCATGGTATTCTCCAGGCAAGAACACTGGAGTGGACTGCCATGCCATCCTCCAGGGGATCTTCCTGACCCTCAAGAATTGAACCCAAGTCTCCTGTAATGCAGGTAGATTCTTCACCATCTGAGCCACCAGGGAAGCCCTATTTTATTTTAATTAAGTATAAAGTGTAATATTTTATATTCACCCTGTAGGCATTCGGAATACAAAGATGAATTCAATTATCCTGTATCAGAAAAGAAAATCTAAATCTAAATATATTTCAATTCATTTAATAATGGGTTATTGAGCATCTACTAAGTGAAAAAATCTGAAGATTGAACAGAGACAACGATTGATAAAAATCCCTGTTAAAATGGAACTTTTGTTTTACAGGCAGAAGACAATAAGTAAAATGCTTAAGTGATTAATATAGTATGTTATTAATAGAAGGTATAAGTTCTATGAGCTTCCCAGTTAGTGCTAGTGGTAAAGATCCCGCCTGCCAATGCAGGAGAGGTAAGAGATGTGGGTTCAGTCCCTGGGTCGGGAAGATCACCTGGATCAGGGCATGACAACCCACTCCAGTTTTCTTGTCTGGAGAATTCCATGGACAGAGGAGCCTGGTAGTCCACAGTCCATGGGGTCTCAAAGAGTCAAACTTGACCGAGGTGACCCAGCAGCAGCATAAGTTGTATGGAGGAAAGGTAGAAAGTTAAGCTTGTAAATAGAATGATTAGGAAAAAAAATTACAAGGTGACATTTGACCAAAAATTTCAAAGAGGAACAGGAGAAAAGTCTGTGTATATCTGAAGGAAGACTACAGATACATGAAAAAGCAAGTTATAGTCCCTGAAGCAGGGGAATGCCTGAAAGCAAGGAACTAGTAACTAGTGGAGCTGGAGCAGAGTGGTCAAGAGTAATATACGATATTAGAAAAGTAATGGAAAGAGGAGAGGAAGGCCATTGTCAGTGACTGAAAGGACTTGACACTTTTCTGTGAATGTGATGGTTTGCTAGGGTTACTATAGTGAAATTCCACAGATTGAATGCATGATTTAAACAATGGGTATTGGTTTTCTCACTCTCCCGGAGGATGGACACCCAATACCAAGGGATCATCAGGCTTGGTTTCTGGTGAGAACCCTCTTTCTGACTGTATACAGCTTCCTTCTTGCCATGTCCTCACACAGCCTTCCCTCATGTGCTTCTGTATCTCTTTCCAGAGGAGCTCCAAAGTCTCTTCCACGGATCAGGTCAGCTCAGATTAGAGCTCCACCCTCAGGACCTCATGTAACCTTACCTCTTTGTCTCCAAGCACAGTTACACTGATGTTAGGGCTTCGACATATGAATTTTGTGGGGACAGACTTCAATGCCCTGTCTTCCATTCATCCTCCAAATTCGTATCCTTCTTACATGTGAATACTTACATCTGATCACAACTACCCAAATGTCCGAATTCATCTCAGAATCAGTTCCAAACCTGAAGTCTCATCTAAATATTATCTAAATTATAGGTGAAACTTCTGATACGGTTCATCCTTAAACATAATTCCTCTCTAGCTATGAAAACTTGAGAAACCATATAAGTAATAGTGTGTTTTTGAAATGCAATAGTGAGACAGGCATAGGTAGTCTCATTCCAAAAGAAAGAAATTGCAGAGGAGGGGTAACAGGACCCAAGCATATCTAAAATTTATCTAAGCAAATTCTATTATATTTTAAGGCTTTGAGAATAATCTTCTGTGCACTCTACAATCTGGTCCCACTGGGGTGACAGTATCACCCCAGCTCTAGGCTTCTGTCTTATCCTTTGGGGGCTTTGAGATGACCCGGTGGCCTGACTAACTCTATGAAAAGGTATCCTCAGACTCTGGAAAAGGAGGAAAAGCCTTATCCTCTGGGCCTGTATGCTCTGGGTCACATCCTTGGTGTTCCCTCCAGAACAGATATTCTCAGTTTTTGCAAGATAGGCTGAACATTTTCCAAATCTTTACTTTCTCATTCCTTTTTGCTTAATAGTTCCTTTTCAGTTCATCTCTTCCTTCAGAAGAACATATCTGTGCCCTCAACCCTTTGCTTAGAAACCTTCTCTGCTAAATATCCAATATCATAGCTTACATGTTCTACCTTCTGACAATTCAACTTTGTTCTTAGTCACAGTCTGTCTCCTTCAGTTTCTAATAACATGTACCTTATTTCCAACTGAGACTTTACCAGAAGCATCCTTAATGTTCACATCTCTACTAGTATTTTTTTTTCATGATGATATATGTATTCTCTGAGATGATGGAAGCTTCTGTATAACTCTCCTCTTGTCTTTCTGAGCTCTCACCAGAATAATCCATATTTTGACCAGTAACATAATTCAGTGCACCACAAATGGAAGACCATTGAAATGTTTTGAGCAGAATAGCAATGAAATCTGATTTATTTTATTAGAATAACTGTGACATCTACATTGAGAATTGATTGCAGGGAATAAGAATGATAACAGAAAGAGCAGTCAAGAGGCTCTGAAGGCAAAATCAAAGAGATTTGTTGATCATGGATATGTAGTATAGGAGAAAGAGAATCTAAGTTGACTTTAAGGATTCTGGTTTGAGCAAACTGGAAATGCTGGCTATCATTAATCGGGATAAAGAAAGCCAGCAGTGGAGCATGTGTGAGTGGGGATAGCAACAGTTCTCATTAGAAACGTTAAGGATGACTGTATGTTTAGCCAACTGAGTGTAGATGATGAACAGGTGGTTATATCTGTGTCTGCAGTTCAGCTCTGGGGGAGATCTGTGTCCATAACTTAGGCAAGGGCGTCTACTTTTGACGTGGTAACTAAAACTGTGAAATTTCATGGGCTTACTAAAGGAGCAGTGTAGACAGAGAAGGGGTTCAAGGATCTACCCCTGAGATGCTTTAACATCAGGGGTCCAGTGAGACAGAGATGACCAGCAGAGCTGACTGGGAGAGAGAGACCAGTGAGGCAGAAAACCAGAACGTGATATGCTGAAAGCAAAGTGAAGAAAGGGCTTCAAAAGGAGGGAGATGAGAAACTAGGTCAAAAGTTGAGTAACAGATCAAGTAAAATCAAGACTGAGAACTGACCACTGGATTAAGCAGCATAAGTTCTATCGTGGAGTAATGAAAGGGAGGGTACGCAGAGGAGGGATGGTGCCAGAGGTCTAATTAGAGTGAAGTCAATAGAGGAGGAGAGTAAGATAACTGGAACCATGAGCACGGGCACCATTTTGATGGATGCTCAGGTTCAATTGCCTGTGTCAGAAAGGTCCCCTTGAGGAGGAGACGGTAAACCACTCCAGTATTCTTGCCTGGAGAATCCCTCAGGCAGAGGAGCCTGACGGGACTCCTATGGTCCATAGGTCACAAACAGTCAGACACGACTGAAGAGACTTAGCAGGCATGCACACTAGAAATGATGTATTTGGAGGGGAAGAGGGCTCAAGAGATGTTTTGGTTGTTTTTCTGTTCTATTTTTATAAAGATTGCGTAAATCTCAACGCATTTTATAGAAATGACCCAAAAAAAGGTGAAATGCAGGATGATATAGGAGAGGACAGGAGACCTAATGAAATGAATCCCTTGAGTAGTTGAAGTGAATGGGCTTGGCGCTCAGCAGAGGGCTGAGTCTGCCCAGGAACAGAGAGACACCTCTGTTAATGACGAAGAAGACAGAGCATATGGGCACAGAGGATTACATGTGGGAAGAAAGGAAGTAATTTTGACTGAAAGTGAGTATAAGGATATGAATTGTCTGTTACGGAGATAAAGAAAAGAGGTGGGAAGTAGAGCCAACTGGGATTTTTGAGCGCTTACAAAATACCATACCTCTGCTTAAGAACACAGACCAGTGTAAGACCGCTCTTCCTACCCTCACAGTCTGCACGTGAGGCTACAGATTTAGCTTACATCGTGGTAAATGTCTGCATGTAGTAGTTGCAGTTGTGCCTTCATCCCTGTCACGAATGCATTCACGGCTACACTCATGAAATAGGAGGCTGCAAAGGAGGATAAGGGCAGAGTACCAAGACCAAGACTTTTTTCCTGCTCTGTGAGCTGCTGAGGTTTCTCTATGCAGTATGCTTCTTTTCTCTTAAGGGTTTGTTTTATAAAACTTTTTTTTGTTTCCTTTTCCTCCTAGATAGCCTTAGAGGCAACAATTAGGTTTGGATCAGATCAGCTCAGTTTGAATCCTAGATTCCCAGTTAGCAGTCAAGTGATCTGAGCAAGTTAATGAACTTGTCTCAACCCCATCAACAAAATGAAAGTAGTAGCACCTCACGTAAATGTTGCGAGAGTGGAATTCTTTAATATGTAGATGTGTTTAGAAGAGTGTCTGTGCACACAGTGAATGTATAATCAATATTAGTTATCATATAGCCTATTTTTTATTGCATGCTATTTTAATCTATATTTTCCACCCAGTGGCTTAGCTTTCCTACTCATTTTCCTTTTTTTGTAACCATTCCCTTACTCTTTAGTACCAGTTTCTTTTGAAACATGTAAATTTTCACATGTGAAATGAATTGCCAGCCCAGGTTTGATGCTTGATACAGGGTGCTCAGGGCTGGTGCACCGGGATGACCTAGAGGGATGGAATCGGGAGGGAGGTGGGAGGGGGGTTCTGGAAGGGGAACACATGTATACCCATGGTGGATTCATGTCAATCTATGGCAAAATCAACACGGTAATGTAAAGGAGAAAATTAATTAATTAATTTAAAAAAGATCCCTTTTGCACCTTTTGTTTCTCAGTGAAGATAATTTCTCACCATGAATGTTCTCTTAACAATACTTATTTTTGTATGTTTTTCAATGTCTGTTTAACATCGGGTTACGGTCACATTCAGTTTCTTCAGGTCTACCTTCTAAATGGGTTGAAGTCAGTGTTGATATCAAAAGCCAGTCATAGCTTCAGAGGCCTGGCTTCTCTACAGCTCTCCCTCCCACCTCTCTGTGCTCTGTTTACTTTATATGGAAAGAGAGCTCCTGGGTCTGGAAGGTGAGAATGTTTGTCTCTTTGTGTCCTTTCACACTGGCCATCAATTGACCAATATTAGAGATGCATTTCCTTTTTTTATGACAAGGAATGATATGTAATGAAAGAAGGCAATTTATATATGAATGCATTCTGTAACTAGACACTGTAGAGATTCTGGTTAAACAAAATAATCCCTGTTTATTTTTTCTAAAACTATTCCATGATGGGGAGAAGGCAATGGCAACCCACTCCGGTACTCTTGCCTGGAAAATCCCATGGACAGAGGAGCCTGGTGGGCTGCAGTCCATGGGGTCGCTAAGAGTCAGACATAACTGAGCAACTTCACTTTCACTTTTCACTTTCCTGCATTGGTGAAGGAAATGGCAACCCACTCCAGTGTTCTTGCCTGGAGAATCCCAGGGACGGGGGAGCCTGGTGGGCTGCTGTCTGTGGGGTCGCACAGAGTCAGACACGACTGAAGTGACTTTGGCAGCAGCAGCATTCCATGGTGATTTGCCCAAATAGAAAATGTATGACAAAGTTTATGGTGCAGGCTACCTAATCATAGATGAAGAGTCAGTGCCCAGGAGGGTTATTAAAAGGAAATAAAAACAAATAAATTGAGAGAAATATAAACATTCAGAATCATTTTGAAATTAAAAAAAAAATAACTGGAACAGCTTGCTGAAGCTATTCAATGCAAGAATTTAAGTTCTACAGAGATAACATTTATCAAATATACAATTTATGCCAGGTAATGTTCTAGTTCTATAAGTATATTATCTAATGTATTATCATCAAAAATATTGTGTACATTAAATAATTATTCCAATTTTTTAAGAAGAAATAAAAGATAATAGAATTTATGTAGTTGGTACTATGTTACATAGATAGTGAGTAGCAGAGTTTCAAGTCAGCCTAACTCCAGAGTGCCTGACGTTAAACTGAATATGGGACATTTTAAATTTGAATCCTGTTAGCATGACTTCAATCCTTATGTTGCAGCATGATTTAGTATATAAAACATTGAGGGACATCCAATCTTGCCACTTATTATCTGTGTGCTCTGAGATTTATGATTAATAATTATTTTCAGATATGAATAATTAATGATTAGCTTAATAATTTCTAATCCACAACATGGCTTTAAGAAATAAATTAAGAAATGGATAATAAGTACATAGTACAATATTTTACTCATATTAAGTATTCAGGAAATATTTCCTTCTCTCCTTTAGTATTCCCATCTGTCTTTCTGCACACAATGCCGGTTGTCTAAAGTCCCTTCTCATTAGTGATGTCAACCTTTTTTTCCCACCATCTGACAAATATTTAATGAGTTCCAATGATATGAGTGTCTTTTGTAAAAATTACGAGCCCATGGTCTGTACTCTTTAGTCCCTACTAATCTTTATCAGGCCCCTATATAAAACCTAGGGCCTTTCAAACATCTTTCCTAGCACTCTAAGCAAAAGCACTCCTCAATTCTTCCAGAACTTAACTGGTATCTTATCAGTTGGTTCTGAGCAATTTACTTCCTCCGTTTGTGCTGTCCCTTTGTGCTGCATGTCTTTGTACTTGCATGGTCCTTGGCTGGCTAGGAGGGGATGAGTGTGACATCTGCCTTGTTTAAATCAGCACAGTGCCTTGTACATGATAGGGATTTACCAACTTTCCGATGGATAAAATCAACAAAGTATTTTTCACCTTGGAATTCATTTTGAAAAAAAATCTCCAACTGGTTATGTGCCACTCCTCACTGTGTTAAAACAAGCAACTTGATTACCCCCAGTTACATTGCATCTAGATTGCTCAAACTTCTCTTCTGGCTTTTCATTTCTTTCCATTTTCTAGATTTTTTAAACATGATGAAAAATACAAAATCAAAATTGCTTTTGGCTGGGTTGAAAAAGAGCAATAGCTTTATCCTTACCTCCGAAGTTAAGGGGGGAAATAAAGATGATTGATGAGAATACTGCACATTAGGAGAGTGTCTTCTTCTCAAAAGTACGTCCCATGCCTCCCAAGGAGAGGTGTAAATAATAGGATCCATTTGGCACAGGCTGAAACACAGTCTAGACTCCTTAATGCCTCCTGAAATAAGGGTGGGTAGCAGGCAGAAGTCATCTATTCAAACAGAGAGTTGAATGAATGTGTGTCGTGGCCATGGTAAGAGACTGAATGAGAATTCAGGCAGGCTGAACGCAATTAGACTTGAGAACTGTATTCAAATGCAATCAGGAGAGCTAGGTAAACATCAGCATTACTGCCAAGGACAGATTTTCATGATCAAAAGTTGGCTTATCCTAGGCCAACATGTGCAGGCAGAAATGTACCATTTCTCTGGAACTGACCGAGACTTTTTT
>ML661344.1:9379980-9445773 GCA_007570785.1 Antilocapra americana | reverse complement strand
CTTTGTATTTCTGTGTTTTCTGTTGTGATCTCTCCGTTTTCATTTCTAATTCTGTTGATTTGGTTCTTCTCCCTTTGTTTCTTGATGAGTCTGGCTAATGGTTTGTCAATTTTATTTATCTTCTCAAAGAACCAGCTTTTGGCTTGGTTGATTTTTGCTATGGTCTCTTTTGTTTCCTTTGCATTTATTTCTGCCCTGATCTTTAAGATTTCTTTCCTTCTACTAGACCTGGGCTTCTGCATCTCTTCCATTTCTAGTTGCTTTAGGTGTAAAGTAAGGTTATTTATTTGACTTTTTTCTTGTTTCCTGAGGTGAGCTTGTATTGCTATGAACTTTCCCCTTAGCACTGCTTTCACAGTGTCCCATAGGTTTGGGGCTGTTGTGTTTTCATTTTCATTCATTTCTATGCATAACTGAATTTCATTTTTGATTTCTTCTGTGATTTGTTGGTTATTCAGCAGTGTGTTGTTGAGCCTCCATATGTTGGAAGTTTTGAAAGTTTTTCTCCTGTAGTTGATATCTAATCTCACTGCATTGTGGTCAGAAAAGATGCTTGGGATGATTTCAATATTTTTGAATTTATCAAGGTTAGATTTATGGCCCAGGATGTGATCTATCCTGGAGAAAGTCTCGTGTGCACTTGAGAAAAAGGTGAAATTCCTTGTTTTGGGGTGGAATGACCTATAGATATCAATTAGGTCTAGTTGGTCTATTGTATCATTTAAAGTTTGAATTTCCTTGTTACTTTTCTGTCTAGTTGATCTATCCATTGGTGTGAGTGGTGTATTAAAGTCTCCCACTATTATTGTGTTGTTGTTGATTTCCCCTTTCATACTTTTTAGCATTTGCCTTACATATTGTGGTGCTCCTATGTTGGGTGCATAAATATTTATAATTCTTATTTCTTCTTCTTGGATTGATCCTTTGATCATTATGTAATGTCCATCTTTATCTCTTTTCACCGCCTTTATTTTAAAGTCTACTTTATCTGATATGAGTATTGCCAGTCCTGCTTTCTTTTGGTCTTTATTTGCATGGAATATCTTCTTCCAGCCTTTAACTTTCAGTCTATATGTGTCCCTAGGTTTGAGGTGGTTCTCTTGTAGACAACATATATAGGAGTCTTGTTTCTGTATCCAAATGATTTCCAAAGATGTTCTGGTCTAAATTTACAGCTGTTCTTCTTTCACAGAACACCATTTAATGGAGCACTGCTTCCTTCTGAAAGGACGCTGAATTTGAGTTTCCCAAAAGTTTGCAGAAATTATATCTTTTTAATGATCTCTGTGTCAATCCATTGTCCTGATGTTTGGTCATGCACATCACAGAATTTATTGGAAATACAATGCACAAAATGTTAATTCATATATTTTCATTGATTTTATTTGTGTTTATATATAAACAAATTTGAGAGCCTCTTGATGAAAGTGAAAGAGGAGAGTGAACTTAGGTGGACGAAACTGGAGCCTATTATACCAAGTGAAGTAAGCCAGAAGGAAAAACAACAGTACAGTATACTAACGCATATATATGGAATTTAGAAAGGTGGTAACGATAACCCTGTATGTGAGACAGCAAAAGACACGCAGATGTATGGAACAGTCTTTTGGACTCTATGGGAGAGGGCAAGGGTGGGATGATATGGGAGAATGGCATTGAAACATGTAAATTATCATATGTTAAATCAATTGCCAGCCCAGGTTTGATGCTTGATACAGGGTGCTGAGGGCTGGTGAACCGGGATGACCCAGAGAGATGGAATCAGGAGGGAGGTGGGAGGGGCGTTCTGGAATGGGAACACATGTATACCCATGGCAGATTCGTGTCAATGTATGGCAAAACCAACATGATAATGTAAAGAAAATAAATTAAATAACAACAAGAAAAAAACATGCACTTTTATATCATAAAAAAAAACCCTCAACATTCTGAAAACTAAGATCATGGCATCTGGTCCCATCACTTCATGGCAAATAGATGGGGAAACAATGGAAACAGTGACAGACTTCATTTTCCTGGGCTCTAAAATCACTGCAGATGGTGATTGCAGCCATGAAATTAAAATAAACTTGCTCCTTGAAAGAAAAGCTATGACCAACTTAGACAGCATATTAAAAAGCAAAGACATTACTTTGCCAACAAAGGTCCACCTAGTCAAAGCTATGGTTTTTCTAGTAGTCATGTATGGATGTGAGAGTTGGACTCTAAAGAAAGCTGACCACTGAAGAATTGATGCTTTTGAACTGTGGTGTTAGAGAAGACTCTTGAGAGTCCCTTGGACTGGAAGGAGATCCAACCTGTCAATTTTAAAAGAAACCAATACTGAATATTCCCTGGAAGGACTGATGCTGAAACTCCAATCCTTTGGTCAACTGATTCAAAGAACTGACTCATTTGAAAAGACCCTGATGCTGGGAAAGATTAAAGGCAGGAGGAGAAGGGGATGACAGAAGATGAGATGTTAGATGGCATCACGATTCAATGGACATGAGTTTGAGCAAACTCTAGGAGATGGTGAAGGACAAGGAAGCCTGGTGTGCTTCAGTCCATGAGGTTTCAAAGAGTTGGACACAATTGAGTGAACAAGGACGACAAAGACTGGAAAATAATTAATGCTTTTTGTTAATTTTATGTGGATTTCACTTTTATTTGTATGAGCAGTTAGTACTTATCATTTTTGTTACATGTCATTAGAAAAATGCTGCTGCTGCTACTGGTAAGTCACTTCAGTCGTGTTCAACTCTGTGCAAGCCCATAGAGTTGCATCTCCACCAGGCTCCCCATCATTGGGATTCTCCAGGCAAGAACACTGGAGTGGGTTGCAATTTCTTTCTCCAATGCATGAAAGTGAAAAGTGAAAGGGAAGTAGCTCAGTCATGCCCGACTCCCAAAGAACCCATGGACTACAGCCTACCAGGCTCCTCTGTCCATGGGATTTTCCAGGCAAGAGTACTCTTTGCGACCCATGAACTGCAGCGTGCAAGGCTTCCCTGTCCATCACCAACTCCTGGAGTCCACCCAAACTCATGTCCATTGAGTCAGTGATGCCATCCAACCAGCTCATCCTCTGTCATCCCCTTCTCCTCCTGTCCTCAGTCTTTCCCAGCATCAGGGTCTTTTCAGATGAGTCAGCTCTTCACATCAGGTGGCCAAAGTATTGCAGTTTCAGCTTCAACATCAGTCCTTCCAACGAACCCCCAGGACTGATCTCCTTTAGGATGGACTGGTTGGATCTCCTTGCAGTCCAAGAGATTCTAAAGAGTCTTCTCCAACACCACAGTTCAAAACTATTAATTGTTCTGTGCTCAGCTTTCTTTATAGTCCAACTCTCACATTCATACATGACTACTGCACAAACCACAGTCTTGACCAGATGGACCGTTGTTGAAAAACTAATGTCTCTGCTTTTTAATATGCTTTCTAGGTTGGTCGTAACTTTCCTTCCGAGGAGTAAGTGCTTTTTAATTTCATGGCTGCAATCACCATCTGCAGTGATTTTGGAGCCCAGAAACATAATGTCAGCCACTGTTTCCCCATCTATTTTCCATGAAGTGATGGGACCAGTTTCCATGATCTTAGTTCTGTGAATGTTGAGCTTTAAGCCAACTTTTTCACTCTCCTCTTTCATTTTCATCAAGAGTCTCTTTAGTTCTTCTTCTCTTTCTGCCATAAGGGTGGTGTTATCTGCATATCTGAGGTTATTGACATTTTCCCAGCAATCTTGATTCCAGCTTGTGTTTCATCCAGCTCAGCGTTTCTCATGATGTACTCTGTATGTAAGTTAAATAAGCAGGGTGACAATATACAGACTTGACGCACTCCGTTTCCTATTTGGAACCAGTTTGTTCCATGTCCAGTTCTAACTGTTGCTTCCTGACATGCATACAGCTTTCTCAAGAGGCAGGTCAGGTGGTCTAGTGTTCCCATCTCTTGCAGAATTTTCCACAGTTTATTGTGATCCACACAGTCAAAGACTTTGCATAGTCAATAAAGCAGCAATAGATGTTTTTATGGAACTCTTGCTTTTTCAATGATCCAGAGGATTTTGGCAATTTGATCTCTGGCTCCTCTGCCTTTTCTGAAACCAATTTCAACATCAGGAAGTTCACAGTTCATGTATTATTGAAGCCTGGCCTGGAGAATTTTAAGCATTATTTTACTAGCATGTGAGATGAGTGCAATTTGTGGTGGTTTGAGCATTCTTTGGCATTGCCTTTCTTTGGGATTGGAATGAACACCGACATTTTCCAGGCCTGTGGCCACTGCTGAGTTTTCCAAAATTACTCACATATTGAGTGCAGCACTTTCATAGCATCGTCTTTTAGGATTTGAAATAGCTCAACTGGAATCCCATCACCCCCACTTGCTTTGTTTTTAGTGATGCTTCCTTAGGCCCACTTTACTTCACATTACAGGATTTCTGGCTCTAGGTTCACAATAATCTCACAAAATAAGAACTCTTTTAATCTAAATACATTTGCTTTATTTTTTTAGTTTTTCTCTAATTTTAAAAATACCAATAGCTTAAAATATACCAACAGCCATATGCCAATACATTGAATTAACCACTTGATAATATTGATTCACTTCACTAATAAAGTGGAAATAATATATGAAATTAAGCATTTACTCCTAGTTCCCATTCATGATTTCTATTTGTATTTACTCTTAATGTTTATCCTTCTTACGTGCTTTTATACATTTTTATTGTATATACTTAATCATAATGATTTACCAACTATTCTATATATTTTAAGCATTTTCAAAAATAGAATCATACTTTCATACTGCATACTACTTCCCAGTCATCTTTTTTTCCTTTGAACATTTATCACATTTGAAATACGTGGAATCAATACTATAATTTATATTTTAAGATTTTGTTTTTAGAGCAGTTTTTGTGTCACAGTAAAAGTGATAGTAATGTGGAACATATTTTCACATACTTATTGTCATCTCTATATCTTCTTTGGAGCTTCCCAGGTGGTTCAGTGATAAACAAACTCCCTGCTAATACAGGAGAGGCAGGAGATGTGGTTTTGATCCCTGGATCAGGAAGAACCCCTGGAGGAGGAAATGGCAGCCTTCTCCAGTATTCTTCCTGGGAAAATGTAGTAGACAGAGGACCCTGACAGTCTACAGTCTATAGGGATGCAAAGAGCTGGACACAACTGAGTAAAGAGTACCTTTTATCCATATCTTCTTTGGTGAAGTGTCTGTTAAAGGCTTTGGTACATTAAAAAAAAAAAAAAAAACAGGTCATTTACTTGTTTTTGAATTTTAAGGATTGTTAGTATGTATTGGGTAATAGTTTTTATCAGATATGCCTTTGACAAGTATATCTTCCCAGTCTGTGTCATGTGCTCTGATTCTCTTCACATGGTCTTTTGGCAGAACAGATGTTTTTAATTTCAATAAAATCCACCTTATCAATTGTATCTTTCATGGATTCTGCCTTTGGTGTAACATCTAAAGAGTTATTGCTATACAGAAGGTCACCTAGGTTTTCTATGTTATCTTCTAGGAGTTTTATAGTTTTGCATTTTGCACTTATGATTATAAGTCCTTTCAGTTAATTTTTGTTAAGAGTGTAAAGTCTTTGTTTAGATTCATTTTTTCATATTGTCCAGATATCCCAGGATAGTTATTTGAAAAGACTGTCTTTACACCATTATATTACCTTTGCTTCTTTGTCAGAGATCAGTTGACTTTATTTATGTGGGTCTGTTTCTGGCTCTCTATTCTGCTCAGATGATCAATTTGCCTGTTCTTCCACCACTGATTATTATTATTATTTTTGTGCATGCAACTTTTTTTAATAGTAGCTGATATTGATACACATTTTAAAAAAAAAAGTGAAGTAAAAGTGTTAGTCACTCAGTCGTGTTCAACTCTTTGCAACCCATGCACTATAAGCCTGCCAGGCTCTTCTGTCCATGGAATTCTCCAGGCAAGAATACTGGAGTGGGTTGCCATTCCCTTCTCCTGCAGATCTTCCTGGAGAAAATTGAACTGGGGTCTCCTGCATTGCAGGTGGATTCTTTACCATCTGAGCCACCAAGAAAGACACCATTAAATATTTTGTCTGCAGTTGAGGCTACTACCGTATAACCCAACAGTTCATAAATCCAAAATTTATCCAGGTTTTTGCTGTTTCAAACTATTTAATCTTTGATAAACTTTCCTGTGCATATGTGAGATTTGTTTTTTCCCTAACACACAGTTTCTCAACCATGGATGAATAATGAAATCATCTGGGAAACTTTTGAATATATTTAGCTTTCTGTAGTAGGGCCCATGCATTGGAGTATTTTAAGAACATCCCAGATGATTCTAATATGCATCCAGTTTTTGAGAACCAGTACTCTTGTCTGGGGATGTGAGCCTCAAACTTTAATATGCTTATAAATTACCTAGAAATCTCATTTAACTCTAGCTTTTGATTAGTAGACATGAATGAACCTGAGATTATGCATTTGTAACAAGCTCCCAGGTGATGACGGGCCACACTTTACAGAAACTAGTTTCCATGTGTATAAATGCTTAGAAATGAAATTATATGGATATATGAGGATTTTTAGTTTTAGGTATTTTTGAATTATTTATAAATTTATACTGATTTTATCATTGTATGATGTTTCGTTTTTCTGAAGTTCACATCACCTTGATATTTTCTAATTTTTCAAACTTTACCAGTATTATGGATTTGAAATTATATTGTTTTAATTGAAATCTTCCCAAGTACTAATGAATTTCTACTTCTTGTGCAATAATTAAACTTTCAAGTTTATTCTTTTATTAATTTTCTCTTTGTATCTTTATCCATTTTTATTAGTCTATTCTCTGTTTTTCTTTTTTTTGTACTTATTGAACTGTTGAAAATTTTATGTATCAGGATATCAATATTTTTTATTTGCTTATGTTCATTATAGTACCTTCTACAGATCTGTGGCTTCACTTGAATGTTTTATGGTGCCTCACATTTGCATAAGTATGTATGTTTTTATGTCTTCAGTTCAGTCACTCTGTCATGTACGACTCTTTGCGACCCCATGGACTGCAGCATGCCAACCTTTCCTGTCCATCACAAACTCCTGAAGCTTGCACAAACTCGTATCCATTGAGTCAGTGATGCAACCCAACCATCTCATCCTCTGTCATCCCCTTCTCATCCTGCCTTCAATCTTTCCCAGCATCAGAGTTTTTTCCAGTGAGTCAGTTCTTTGCATCAGGTTGCCAGAGGATTGGAGTTTCAGCATCAGTCCTTCCAATGAACACCCAGCACTGATCTCCTTTAGTATGGATTGCTTGGATCTCCTTGCAGTCCAGGGGACTTTCAGGAGTCTTCTCCAACACCACAGTTCAAAAGCATCAATTCTTCAGCACTCAGCTTTCTTTGTAGTCCAACTCTCACATCCATACATGACTACTGGAAAAACCATAGCTTTGATTAGGTGGACCTTTTTTGGCAAAGTAATGTCTCTGCTTTTTAATATGCTGTCTAGGTTGGTCGTATCTCTTCTTCCAATGCTCAAGCGTTTTTTAATTTCATGGCTGCAGTCACCATCTGCAGTGGTTTTGGAGCCCCCAAAATAAAGTCTGTCACTGTATCCACTGTTTGCCCATCTATTTGCCATGAAGTGATGGGACCTGATGCCATGATCTTCATTTTCTGAATGTTGAGTTTTAAGCCAACTTTTTCACTCTCCTCTTTCACTTTCATCAAGAGGCTCTTTACTTCTTCACTTTCTGCCATAATGATATTGTCATCTGCATATCTGAGGTATTTTATATCTTACTTCTTTCCAGTTTCAATATGTATAATTCTAAACATTTCAATATTTAGATCTTAGCATTTAGGCTTTACTATCTAGGCTATCCATCTTACTTTTGTGCATAATATGAGGTCAAAATCTGTTTTATATGTTGTCTAATGTAGCCATTGTCCTAGCAACACTGATTAAATGATATGTTTCTTTTCTCCGAGCTATAATCTCTGTTATCATATTCAAAACGTCTGTGTGTGCTCTGTGCATGTTATATGCTTTGTTTATATCAGTTTCATTCTGCTCTGTTTTTTTCTGCCAGTTTTATAACTTCTCTTGAGAGTATAACGGAGTAAATTCCTCTCTTTATTTTTTCTTAGTCAAGATTATCTTGGCTACTTTTCATTCTTTACCTTTCAATATTAATAATAGGTTCATCTTATTGAATTATGTGAATAAAAGTAGAAATTTTAATAAATGATTGTATCAAATTTGCAATTTATTGTGGGAAGAATTAGGATTTTTTGTATTTGAACTGAATTCTCATCAATTTTAATATATATATAACTTCTTTTGAATATTCTGTAAAGGCCATCATATTATATATAGTTAGTAACTCTTTTGGATCTTTGTTTCCAATACCTACACTTCTAACTTATTTCCTAATCTTACTAAACTGGCTAGGAACTCCAGTACAATGTAAAATAGAAAGAATAAAAATGAGCTTCTTTCTCATTTTTCAGTTTTAATGAAAGATGTCTGTAACACTTCAGAATTAAAGATAATCATTTGTGAATTTTTGGTAGATCCTTTTAGTTATAGTGTACAAGAAAGTTTCTATTCCTAGTTTGTAACTTTTTGTTATAAATTATATTGGTTTTTTTGTATAATTAGTTCTCTATTTCTACTGACGTATCATGTATACTTTTTCAGTCTGTTTCTGTGAAATATTTTATGTATACATTTCTGGATTTGCTTGGTGAATTCACTATTTTAATTTAAAAGGTTCTATGTTCTTAAGTGAAATTACATTTCTTGTACAGTCATGTCTATATTCAATATCATTTATATCAGTTTCATAAAATGAATTGGGGGTGTTTTCTTCCTTTTGTTTTCAGGAATAGGCTATTAAGATAATTTTTTCCTTGCATTTTGTTTCTTTAATGTTCTTTTGAGTGGGTTATAAGGTATAGAGATTAGAATTCCTTAGATATAGCTTGATCTCTTCTATAACACTGTCTGAGCATATTTTTATTTGTTAGTCATGGAACATCCAAATAAGTTGTTTCTATAGGCAGACCACATTCTCTAAAAACTTGTTCTCCTCTAACCTGTATTTCTGCCATCTTCAGTAGGTGATTTCCAGTTTCCAAGGTGATGCGCATCAAGCTGTATAGGGGGAAATTACATGGAGTATGATCCATGGGAATTTTTTTAGGGTGCAAGCCTAGAAGTAGCACATATCATGTCTGCTCACATTCTTCTGATTAAAACTCAGTCCTAAGCAACTACAAAGGATTCTGAGAAACACGATCTAGTCATTGGCCAATAACAGAACATGGATTTGTTGATAAACTAGCAGCCTTGCTACACCCAGAGAGGAACAGATTATATGTCTGTTCTTTACTACAAAAGTTTGCTTGTTCTTTAATAATTTTTTTTCATCTTCATTTTTAAAAAAAGTACCATTCAGTAGCAAGCACACAACTCAGTTCCTTAAGTTACCATTTGATTATTACAGCTCTCAGCCTAACAGAAGCAGTTTGATATTACAGCCATAACACAATTCTGCTGACTCCCTACCAAAAGCAGAATGTTATATACATAATAAATCTTCTCATCAGCTGATGACTCTGCTGTCATTCAGTATATATTTTCTTTGATAAAGAGAAGGCAGTGGCAACCCACTCCAGTACTCTTGCCTGGAAAATCCCATGGACGGAGGAGCCTGGTAGGCTGCAGTCCATGGGGTAGCAAAGAGTCAGACACGACTGAGCAACTTCACTTTCACTTTTCACTTTGATGCATTAGAAAAGGAAATGGCAACCCACTTGGGTGTTCTTGCCTGGAGAATCCCAGGGACGGCGCAGCCTGGTGGGCTGCCGTCTATGGGGTCGCACAGAGTCAGACACGACTGAAGCGACTTAGCAGCAGCAGCAGCAAAAATCAGCCATAATCACTGCTGTCTTTGAAATATGTTTGAAAGGCAGGTGGTCATCCCATCTCCGGAGATTAAAAACAATTCAGAGATAAATGTGGCAAAAAAAAAAAAAAAAGAGAGAGAGAGAGAGAAACCAGGGCAGAAACTGTGTGGGTTTAAGTGTTTGGTAAAGCAGGATGAGAAGGACTCTTACGTTACTCATCAACCGAGAAGCATATCTCCATCTGTTTATACCAACACATTGATTCGGATGCATACACTGTGACCGCTGTAACGCACACAAACTCACAAAAATTTGCTTAGGTAAAAACACTTGATGTACTCTTTGTAATATGGTGGAAAAGGCAAATATAAAATTGATTTATGGAATTTTCAAATAGCAGAGATCAGTCTCTCCCTCTCCTTTTTTCCCTTCAGTTCAGTTCAGTTGCTCAATCATGTCCAACTCTTTGTGTTCCCATAGACTGCAGCATGGTAGGCTTCCTGTCCATTACCAACTCCCAGACCTTGCTCAAACTCATGTCCATCGAGTCAAAGATGTTATTCAGCTATTCTTTGCATTCCTGGAATTTAACAAGAACTTATTTTGTCCCATTAATTTGTGCACACTCAGTGAGTGAAGTCGCTCAGTCGTGTCCAACCCTTGCGACACCATGAACTGTAGCTTGCCAGGCTCTTCCTTCTAGGAGGAGTATTTTCCAGGCATGAATACTGCAGTGGGTTGCCATTTCCTTCTCTGGGGGGGTTTCCCGATCCAGGGATCGAACCCTGGTCTCCTGCACTGCAGGCAGACTCTTTACCATCTGAACCACCAGGGAAGTAAACACTCAGGGGAAACATAATAAATAATCATTTGCCTGGGTTCTTTACTGTGTTCACAGTCTTTTACTTGGATATCTTTCTTCATGTACAAAGGTATAGATTTCCTCAGTGGCTCAGAGGTAAAAATCCACCTTCAATCCACTAGATGCAGGAAATGTGGGTTTGATCCCTGGGTTGAGAATGATCCCTTGGAGGATAGAATAGTAATCTACTCCAGTAGTCTTGCCTGGAGAATCCCATGGACAGAAGAGCCTGGCAGGCTACAGTCCATGGGGTCATGAAGACCTGGACACGGCTAAAGTGACTGAGCATGCAGATACACATGTACAGTGCAACATAAAACCAAAGAACACAGCAGTTGAAAATCCTTAGAGTGTATTTGACACAAGAATTCACCCAAATGCAATAATCCCTTGTCTAATCCTACTGCTCTTCCATATTCTCTTACAATCTTTTGATTACTGGGAGTTTATATTCTTATAAATATTCTCTTTCATTTTAAGGACATTCTTGGTTAGGATGCTTCACTGTAATAACCTGAAAGCTAACATTGTTCTGTCCACAAGACCAACCTAGAATAAATCCACAAATCCATTCAAAAATTTTTCCATCTTTCCATTCCTTACCTCTATGTAAACATCCCTAGCTCCTTCAGCTGTGTCTTTATAAGGTATTAAGGTTGGTCCACTTTGAACCAAAGATGAAATTGCCAACAACCATTGGATCATTGAAAAAACAAGAGAGATAATGGCATCTGGCCCCATCATTTCATGGTAAATAGATAGGGAAACAGTGGAAACAGTGGCAGCTTTTATTTTGGGGGAGTTCTAAAATCACTGCAGATGGTGACTGCAGCCATGAAATTAAAAGATGCTTGCTCCTTGGAAGAAAAGTTATGACCAACTTTGACACCATATTAAAAAGCAGAGACATTACTTTGCCAACAAAAGTCCATCTAGTCAAAGCTGTGGTTTTTATAGTAGTCATGTATGGATGTGAGAGTTTTACCATAAAGAAAACTGAGTGCTCAAGAATTGATGCTTTTGGACTGTGGTGTTGGAGAAGACCCTTGAGAGGTCCATGGACTGCAAGGAGTTCCAACCAGTCAATCCTAAAGGAAATCAGTCCTGAATATTCATTGGAAAGACTGATGCTGAAGCTGAACCTCCAATCCTTTGACCACCTGATGCAAAGAACTGACTCATTGGAAAAGACCCTGATTCTGGGCAAGATTAAAGGCAGGATGAGAAGGGGATGACAGAGGATGAGATGGTTGGATGGCATCACTGACTCAATGGACATGGGTCTGAGTAAGCTCCAGGAGTTGGTAATGGACAGGAAAGCCTGGTGGGCTACAGGCCATGGGGTTGCAAAGAGGTGGACACGACTGAGCAACTAAATTGAACTGAACTGATGGTTGGTGCAAATGTAATTGCTGTTTTGGACCATGAATTTTAAATTATGTTTAACTGGGCTCAAACACATCTTTATTAAGCAAAATAGTAACCATTACAATCAACAAATTTTTGCCAACAAGAAATAAGTTTATTTCTATAGCATAAAAATCCATGCTTCAAGATTTGGTGAATAGTTGGAAAGCCTTATCCTGTCAGTTGTGGAAGGATTTTCCTTGCAAAATGTTGTCGAGATGCTTTAAGAAGTGGTAGTCATTTGGTGAAAGGTCAAGTGAATATGGTAGATGAGGTAAAACTTTGTAGCCCAATTAGTTCAACTTTTGAAGCATTCGTTATATGACATGCCTTTGAGCATTCAATTTGCTGAGTATATTTCTCATATGTAATGGTTTCTCTTGGATTCAGAAAGATATAGTGGATCGGGCCAGCAGCAGACCACCAAATAGTGACCAGGACCCCTTTCTTATTAAAAGTTTGGCTTTGGGAAGTGCTTTGGTGCTTCTTCTCAATCCAACCACTAAGCTGGTCATCACCAGTTGGCAGCTGTCTTCTTTTCATAGCATAATTGATAGATGGTTCATTATCGTCATGTAAAAAAGAGAAGACATATCTAAACAATGATTTTTTTTCCGTTTTTTGATCAGCTCATGAGACACTCACTTATTGAGATTTATTCACCTTCCCAGTTCGCTTCAAATGCCAAATTACCATAGAATAGTTGATATTGAGTTCGTTGGCAACTTCTCATGTAATTGAAAGAGGATCGGCTTTAATCATTGCTCTCAGTTGGTTGTTGTCAACTTCTGTTGGCCAACCACTGTGCTCCTCATATTCAATGCTTTTGTCTACTTTGCAAAACTCCCTGAACCACCACTGCACTGTACCTTTGTAGGCAGCTCCAGGTCCATATGTGTTGTTGATGTTTCAAGTTGTCTCCACTTCTTTAGGACCCATTTTGAATTTGAATACGAAAATCACTCAAATTTCCTTTCTGTCTAACATCAATTCTATAATCAAAAATAAATATACAACAAGCAGCAAGTAATAAGTTGTTAGAAAAAATACATAGAGCAAGAAATGGGCATTAAAATGATGTGTAACATAACATTTATTTAAGAATATGTTCCAATATAATACAGCAAAATTTAACAGTGTAAAACTGCAATTTCTTTTGTACCAACCTAATATTGTTATAATTATATTAATATTATTGTACTTATATATTTTATATTTATACATGTTAAATTCACAAATATTGTGTATATTTATAAATTATAATTAATATGATTATAATAATATAATATTATAGTATTTCCCTGGTGTCTCAGATGTTAAGGAATCTACTTGAAATGCAAGAGACCTGAGTTTGATCCCTGGTCTGAGTGACTAACACTTTTCACTTTTTATAGGGTCTGGGCACTTTACTATTCTGACCAACCTCTAATTGAAAATAATATCAGTGTATCACTCTTAAATTGTAGTGGCTATGACTAAGCACATGGCCCCCCATATGGTTTTATCAATAAACATTCATGATGTTAAAAATTGAGGAAAGGGAAAGACCCAGACACAGATCCCCATGCCTTCCTCTAACATTCTCCCTTCTTACTTGAATCTGCCCACCAACATTGGTAATATTCTTCTGGCTCTGCAGGCTTCTTGTCTAAGCTTCTCCGTTCTATTGCTTAAACTATCATTAACAGGTGTCAAATGACTCTAGAATTCTATGTACCCTCAACACATTCATAGAATTCCCTTTATCTATTATGCTATTTAGTCTACCCAGAAAAGCTACTCTGCAATGAGGAATGTTTGCCTTGTGCTGTACTTTGTCAACGAGTCATGTCAACTCTTTGCAACCCCATGAGCTCTAGTCCATTAGGCTCCTCTGTCCATGGGATTTCCCAGGTGAGGATACTGGAGTAGATTGCCATTTCCTTCTCCAGGGGATCTTCCCAACCCAGAAACTGAACCCGGGTCTCCTGCCTTGACAGATAGATTCTTTACCACTGAGCCACCTGGTTAGCCAAGGCATTTAGAACTGGTAAAAACTTTCAATATCTTCTGAATACTTACTGTATACTAAGCATGATCCTTTATGGTACTCAGAGAATATATGAAATAGTTCCTCTATTCATATGAGTTCCCCAGAAATCTGCAGGAAAATCATACATAAGTTGAATATGTATCTGTATGTGTATTTTATAATGTAATTGTGTGTCTTGCAATTAGATTTGCCCCTTTACTGCGACATTCTATCATTAGCAAAGTTGCATAATTATGTTACAAAATACACACAATCCAATCTAACATTTATCAACTATATGACAAATACACATGCATGTATATGTTCGTAGTATACATATATATACATAAATATATATGTATATATATACATATGTATACAGCTCATTGATTATACAGTTTATGTACTCTGCTCAAAAATAATGATGTAAACCACATAATTTCACTATTTATATGGATTTTTGTATTGTTTTATCATGACTTATAAGGAATTACCTATGAAGACTTTCCATACAAGTAGATACAAGACATTATACGGTGTTTACTTGATGGAAATGAATGAGTTAAAGAGACAACTACATTTTCAAAGCCAGAAGAATTATGAGTATCTGAAATTTCCAGAGTTCTTGTGATTCATATTTAAATGTAAGTCCCAAAAGCTAGCCCCAGTATAAAACATTTTCTGGCAAGAGACTGATTTTTTTCCAATGAATAATTTAAAATGGAACTTTTTCCATGTGAACTGTCTTATATCTTGGCAATAGGCAGAGTATTTCAATAATTTATACAATTTTGAATATAATATAGTTAATGCTATAAAAGCAATTTCTTTGATATTGAATTATAAGAGAATGCACTTAGGCTACTGTGACTAATGATCTAGGGGCCAGCAACATAGCAAATTACCTTTTAACCCAATTTTAGAGAGAATCTGTGCATATAACCATAGGACTGCACTGAGATATCTTGGCACATAATTACACAACAACATTTGGTTCTTACATTTTAAGCACAAATAAAACATTCTCTTTGAGAAAAGCAGATGAAGAAACATGATGATTTAAAAGTATATAGTTTGGGGAGGAGCAAAGTATCAGAGTGAATCATGATTTTATTATTTAAATTTCTGAATAAGATCTGTTCTCAGAATATTTCCTGAAGCAAAACTCTAGTCACTCTGGAGATGTCATCATAGTTATTCCATGACAGGTGAGCAACCACACATTAGTGTGATAATGCACAGCTTTTATGAGAAATAAAACAATGTAATGTGAAAGCGAGTCTTCCAAGTCAAATGAACAATCTAGAGGCTTGCCAGAATGCAAGGCGTCGATAGCAAATTGTGACTCGATGACTGCATTAAGACTAGAAAGGGCTTGCAGTAGATGGGAAGGACTTTGTATACGAATAAATCTGCAGGCACTGTTTATTGCCATAGACCATGTAGATTTCTACATTATAATTTTCCAGCACATGATGATCACGTGTCTTTAGTAAGTTGCAAATTTTTCTAAATCCCAGAATGGTGCCATTTGAGTTCATGCTAAGGAAAGTCCCCAGTTATTTTGATGAATGTGTGGTACAAAATAATAGAATAATTCATATCTAAAATTCTGGCAAACCTGCACTTTCATTTCTAAAAGAAGATTTTGAGTGGCATCTGCCTTCTTTATTTTTTTTTCTTTCTTTCTTAATTTTTTTTTATTGTAACAAATTCAAGAAAGACTTTTTTCTTTACATTATTGTGTTGGCTTTGCCACACATTGACATAAATCCACCATGGGTATACATGTGTTCCCCTTCCAGAACCCCCCTCCCACCTCCTTCCAGATTCCATCCCTCTGGGTCATCCCGGTGCACCAGCCCTGAGCACCCTGTATCAAGCATCAAACCTAGGTTGGTGATTTGTTTCACATATGATAATTTACATGTTTCAATGCCGTTCTCCCATATCATCCTGCCCTTGCCCTCTCCCATAGAGTCCAACAGACTGTTCTATACATCTGCGTCTCTTTTGCTGTCTCGCATACAGGGTTATCGTTACCATCTTTCTAAATTCCATATATCTGTGTTAGTATACTGTATAGTTGTTTTTCCTTCTGGCTTACTTCACTCTGTATAATAGGCTCCAATTTCATCCACCTCATTAGAACTGATTCAAATGAATTCTTTTTAATTCCATTGTGTATATATACCACAGCTTCCTTATCCATTCATCTGCTGATGAACATCTAGGTTGTTTCCATGGCCTGGCTATTGTAAACAGTGTGGCGATGAACAATGAGGTACACGTGTCTCTTTCAATTCAGATTTATTCAGTGTGTATGCCCAGCAGTGGGGTTGCTGGGTCATATGTATCTGACTTCTTTAGACTGGTGCTTTCCAGAGTACACATGTACTTTTGTTTTTTTAACCTACCAAAAGGCAAAAGTTTAGATGTTTCAACCTAGTAGATAATTTGGTGTTTTTCTTCCCTATACTTTATTTTTTCCACGTTCTTTTAAATAAGTGTGTGCTACCTCTAACTTGGTGCTAGTGGTAAAAAACCCACCTGCCAATGCAAGAAACTGAAGAAGCATGGGTTGGAGAGGGGAATGGCAACTCACTCCAGTATTCTTGCCTGGAGAATCCCATAGACAGGGGAGACTGGTGGGCTACAGTCCACAGGGTCTCTAGAGTCAGACATGACTGAAGCGACAGAGCACACACCTTTATAATTAGGAAAATACATAGTATGTACAAACAACAGAGAAACCAAAGTACTTCAGAGAAGCCGTTTTTTGTTTTTGGTTCCCTTTTTTTTTTTTTTGGTTTGGTTTTTCCTGATTGTACTGACAAGACTCATGTTTTCTGCAAATGCAGGAAACAGCGCAACAGGCTTTAGATATAAAAATCTACTAAAATGCAATTATGGAAACCTGAGCATCACAAAAAGAACTCGTAATGAACTGGAATAGATTTACCTCATGAAATCCAGAGCCAGGTGTTTCAATATAACTCTATGAGTCCAAGGATAGGCATTGGACTCTCTGGCATTTCAAAAAATGCTAAAGCAAGCTTTTCACTATGGGAAATATTTGCAAAGAAGACAGCTGGGTTCTAGCATGACACAGCTGGGCTGTTTCCTCTGGTTTATGTAGAGAATAGTTCACTGCCAAAGACGAGGCAAGAAAAGTTCACCCGGGCCATTCCAGAGGGTATTTGCTGGCACATTTTTAAACAGAACAGTGGAGCTGGTCACCAGGTTTGTTTGAATAGCGACTATACTGGAGCGAGGAACCTGCTTTCCTTATGAGAAATTCCTGGAACAGAAATCATTGGCTTACTGGGTTGGATTCTTTAAAGTCCTTAAATTACACTGCCAAGTTGTTTCCAGGAAAAAAAAACTCATGATTAATTCTTAATAAAACCTCATCATCACTGCAGATTTTAAAGAGGTACAGTTGGTTTCTTAAGAAATCTTCCTCAGGAATGGATACCTACATCTGTGTGCTGTAAGGCTTTTCAGTTGTGATATTCTTCCTACATATTTTGTAGCTATTTTCTACTGGGGAGAAGAGTGAGGTACAAAGGCATTGTAGATTCCCTGTGATATACACCACTGCTGTAAGTGTGTTCCAGCCTTCCTGCTGCTGCTGCCTGAGGGAGTAGTTGTTATTACAGCCCTAATTTTAAGCAATATTTTATATCTTTGAACCATCCCAGTACGCGAAGCTGAAGCTAGCCTGAGGTACAGCAGGGATTTGAACTCTGGTGTATAAACACTCATGTGTAGAGGCCAGCTCTTGATCCTCTAGCCAAAATGAAGCAAAAATAAAATCTTTATGTCTAAAATATTAAACATCTTGTATAACAATGTTATCTTTCTACTTTAAAAATGTTTATTCAGCAGGTGAGGAACTTGCCTTCAACCGAAAAATCTGAAATCTTTAAATATTAAGCTAACAAAACCTATCCTTTCTAAACCAGTGACCTTTCTTTATTCTTTTATCACATTTAGTTATCATGTAGGCTAAGCTGTCTTAATGGAGAAGGCAATGGCACCCCACTCTAGTACTCTTGTCTGGAAAATCCCATGGATAGAGGAGCCTGGTAGGCTGCAGTCCATGGGGTCACTAAGAGTCGCACACAACTGAAGCGACTTAGTGGCAGAAGCAGCAAGCAAGCTGTCTTAATATGACATATGTGCATATATGTATATTTACATATATGTATGTATATATAATATAAATATATATATATATATATATATATATATAGAGAGAGAGAGAGAGAGAGAGAGAGATTTGCCACTGAAAATCTACCGATGGCTCTCCTCAGCAAGAAAATCTGTCTTAAAATTTAGAGATTACTTACTTATAGCCCACATATTAGGTAGTCAAGCAAAGATGGAGAGAAAGGAAAAAGAGAAGGAAGACATTTCCACTTTGATGTTTTCCAGAATTCCATATACTGTAGAGTTTGTTATTTGCAGATGATCACTTCTTTCCATTGTTGATTATCTTGATTCCTGTGACATGAACCAATAACAGTGGGGGAAAAGTTACTCATAGCACCTTTCTATCCTAGTGCAAGCTATTAAGGCATCATCTCTTCTCATGGAGATAAGTTGTTGGTATCTTGTAAATTAGTTACCAAAATCTGTAGAGTTTGAAGCTTACTCCAAACCATCAGTCTAGGATCTTGTGAGTTGTGACCTCTCCTCCCCAGGATTCTAAAAACCTTACCAGAACATCTTGAAACATAGGACACTAGTGTTTTTAACCATCAAATTCCACTCAAATGTCATCTCTTTCTTAAGATCAATATTTCCTCCAATTCTGACTCCACAGGCAGAGTTTGATTTACTACTCTTGCTTCCCAAACACCTTGCTGTACAGAATCTAATTTATAATACTCCATATTATAATTAATAGTGTTAGATCTTTCTAACTCTTTAGACATGGACTCCCTAAGATTAATCTCCCTACGTCAAAGTGGTTCTCGATGAATACTTGTTGAATGAATGGATGAGTAGATTAAAATAGGTCACTTGCCTGTTCTAAAATTTTATGTAAGCTGATCCCCTGAAGGACACCGTAGATTGAGAAAATTTTATACAAAGGTTTTATTAAAAAAAGGAGAAACACTGAGTTAAGCAACATGATTCAAAGTTTGAACTGCAGTCTGAAAGACTCATTTGTTTTAAACATGTTCTTTGTCCCCCAAAGAAGTTCTGGAATATTCCATCAGTACGTAAATCACAAATCTGGCAAGTCTGCATTTACAAGTCACACTTAGCTATTATTGTCCTCCTATCAGTGATGGGATGAGGGGAGAAACCATAGAAATCTCTGAAATGTCATAAACTATAAAAAATCAGTTTGTAGTCTATGAGCTGGAGGAAACAATGTTGCTCGTTAGATGCAGGCCAGGAAGCCATCAAGCACCCACCAGCAAGCCAATTTAGGGGGAAAAAAAAATCATGAAACAATTTCTTCTCTCAGTTTGAGAACAGCACCTTTTCCAGGAGGTTTGTTATGTAACGAAGATCTGCTTTCACTTTCTGGGGGCTGGCCAAGACTCAAAAGGGAAGTGCCAGCCTAGGGAAAGGAAGACTGTTCTTTTGATATTGCCAGCCATTACCAGAAATGGGAGTGCAAATAAAGCCAGTTCTCTGAAGATTTATAGTTATGTCTAGCTTGTTGACTGAAGCAGTTTGGAAAATCTTCAGAAATATAGTTTATTCGAACTAACTCAGACTACAAGTCTATGGAGAGGGGAAAAAAACAGAAATAATGTGTACACACTCTTCAAGTGAAATACTTTTGACCTTAAATTTACATAGCTTCTCAAGTGAAAAAGAAAAAATGCACTAACCAAAATATATACTCCTGCTTAAGATGTGACAGTTCACTCTGTTGAAAATAAATTTATGACTATTGTTCAATTATTTTAATTATTTCTCTTGGTTTGCATGGCAAAAACTCTAGTCGGCAACACAGTAGGGAACTACCATGCTTTTATATAAGTTAAAAGAAGTATTGAATCCCCAGTCTCAGAGAATCCTTGAAAAAAGTCACATAGGACCCTTGGCACTATAATTACATTTTCACTATATTCTCAGAATCTATATTATATCATACTTGCGATGGTATGAAATGATATGGGAAAACATCACATTATGAAGCCAAAGATTTATTAGCTCAGCACATAAAAATAATAAAACAAATATTGTTGAGTATCCCGTATGTGTCAGGCTCTTTTCTAAATGCTTGTAATAGACTGTTGAATAAAGTAAACAAGGTTCCAAGGACTTTACTTATGTTCTGTGAAGAGAAGACAGGTAATAAGTAAAGAAATAAATACCAATGATAAATTTCAAAGAATAAAGAAGAAACTATAAGAGGAGGGAGAGTGAGAAAGAGCAACATTTTTTTGAGTACAAATGTTTATTTCAACAAGAAAACACCCAGAAAAATCTATCTTCCTTTAAGATGAATACTTTGACCATTTGGAGAATAGGTCTGGTGATTGTTTGCATAATTTGATTAGATGCATTCAAAGTTTAAAGGGTTTTAGTAATGAGACTATAGCTTCAGGGACTGAGTGAGAAAACATTTAGTCCACCTGCCCTGCTTTGTACACCCTGACTTTGTGCCCAGACTGTTGGTATGATAAGTACTCAACTGATGTGTTTCAAAAATCTTTCAGTGTTTGTGGGGCAGATTAAATATATACTTCATTCACCATTTAGCCCTGGCAGCCTAAAGAAGTTCTAATGGATTTGTATGTACTGTGGTATTTCATGGACTCTTACAACTTAAGAACTTGATGAAGCATTTAATTGATTCTAGTGAGTCAGTGCAATTCTCTAGACACAAATAATCCTTGTCTTGCATGTATTTAAAGTTAAGATAGCCATCGGACTTCCCAGGAGGTGCTAGTGGAAAAGAACGCACCTGCCAATGCAGGAGGCATAAGAGATATGGGTTCTATCCATGGGTCAGGAAGATCCACTGGAGGAGGGCATGGCAACCCACTCCAGTGTTCTTGCCTGAAGAATCACATAGACAGAGAAGCCTAGTGCACATGGGGTCACAAAGAGTCAGACATGACTGAAGGACTTAGCACACATGTACCAAGATCACCATCAAATACATTCTCTAGGGACTTTCACTGTCATGTGTGACACAACACCTCATGAAACTTACTGTAGATGGGAACTCTGTTATTTCTGAAAATCATCTGCACAGACTTTAAAAAAATATTTCCCACCAGCTTCCACCCCGTTAGGAGCACGTGGATATTGCTAGGCTCCTCCGTTCTGACTTCCTCACACCAGGGTCCTGGCCACAGTCCCTGCACAGACTTTTCATATAAAATAAAACAGTGTGCTCATATGATGTACAGATTTGTCACCCTTATTTTGACTTCTCAAAATTTTAATAACCATGTTCCAGACTACAAGACGAGTTGCTGGAAGAAATGTAAGTTAAATCTGTGAAGGCTGCTTGTTAAACAAACAAAAACCTTATTTTTTTAATATAGTTTAGAAATTATGTACAAGTTTTAAAAAGTTTTAAAAAACAACCACAAGAACACTCAAAACTCAATTGCCTCTCATAGTTCAAATAATTGGGAATAATCCCAAGTGGCTTGGTTGTGTGGAAATTGTTAGCATTTGGTTTAGGTATGCATTCAAGATTTTCCTTAGTGATAATACTCCATACCTGTCTAAGGACACTAATCAGTTCAGTTCAGTTTAGTCTCTCAGTCATGTCTGACTCTTTGGGACCCCATGAACTGCAGCACGCTAGGCCTCCCTGTCTATCACCAACTTCCGGAGTCCACTCAAACCCATATCAATCGAGTCAGTGATGCCATCCAGCCACCTTATCCTCTGTCATCCCCTTCTCCTCCTGCCTGCAATCTTTCCCAGCATCAGGGTCTTTCCCAATGAGTCAGCTCTTCACATCAGGTGACCAAAGTATTGGAGTTTCAGCTTCAATATCAGTTGTTCCAATGAACACCCAGGACTGATTTCCTTTAGGATGGACTGCTTGGATCTCCTTGCAGTCCAAGGGACTCCCAAGAGTCTTCTCCAAAACCACAATTCAAAAGCATCAATTATTCAGTGCTCAGATTTCTTAATAGTCTGACTTTCACATCCATCCATGACCACTGGAAAAACCATAGCCTTGACTAGATGGACCTTTGTTGGCAAAGTAATGTCTCTGCTTTTTAATATGCTGTCTAGGTTGGTCATAACCTACCTTCCAAGGAGTATGCATCTTTTAAATTCATGGCTGCAATCACCATCTGCAGTGATTTTGGAGCTCAGAAAAATAAAATCTGTCACTGCTTCCATTGTTTCCCCATCTATCTGCCATGAAGTGATGGGACCGGATGCCATGATCTTAGTTATCTGAATGTTGAGCTTTAAGCCAACTTTTTCACTCTCTTTCACTTTCATCAGGAGGCTCTTTAGTTCTTCTTAATTTTCTGCCCTAAGGGTGTTGTCATCTGCATATCTGTGGTTATTCATATATCTCCTGGCAATCTTGATTCCAGCTTGTGCTTCCTCCAACCCAGCATTTCTCATGATGTACTTTGCATACAAGTTAAATAAGCAGAGTGACAATATACAGCCTTGACGTACTCCTTTTCTTCTCTGGAGCCAGTCTATTGTTTCATGTCCAGTTCTGTTTCTTCCTGACCTGCATACAGGTTTCTCAAGAGGCAGGTCAGGTGGTCTGGTATGCCCAACTCTTTCAGAATTTTCCACAGTTTATTGTGATCCACACAGTCAAAGGCTTTTTGGCATAGTCAATAAAATAGAAATAGATGTTTTTCTGGAACTCTATTGTTTTTTTGATAATTCATCAGATGTTGGCAATTTGATCTCTGGTTCCTAGGCCTTTCCTAAAACCAGTTTTAACATCCGGAGGCTCATGTTCACATATGGCTGAAGCCTGGCGTGGAAAATTTTAAGCATTAATTTACTAGCATGTGAGATGAGTGCAGTTGTGCGGTAGTTTGAGCATTCTTTGGCATTGTCTTTTTTGGGGATTGGAATGAAAACTGATCTTTTCCAGTCCAGTGACCACTGCTGAGTTTTCCGTATTTGCTGGCATGTTGAGTGCAGCACTTTCACAGCATTATCTTTCAGGATTTGAAATAGCTCAACTGGAATTCCATAACCTCCATTAGCTTTGTTCTTAGTGATGCTTCTTAAGGCCCTCTTGATTTCTCATTCCAAGATGTCTGGTTCTAGGTAAGTGATCACACCATCATGATTATCTGAGTCGTGAAAATCTTTTCTGTACAGTTCTTCTGTGTATTCTTGCCACCTCTTCTTAATATCTTTTGCTTCTGTTAGGTCCCTACCATTTCTGTCCTTTATGGAGCCCATCTTTGCATGAAACATTCCCTTGGTTTCTCTCATTTTCTTGAAGCGATCTCTAGTCTTTCCCATTCTATTGTTTTCCTCTATTTCTTTGCATTGATCACTGAGGAAGGCTTTCTTACTTCTTGCTATTCTTTGGAACTCTGCATTCAAATGGGTATATATTTCCTTTTCTTCTTTGCTTTCCACTTCCCATCTTTTCACAGCTATTTGTAAGGCCTCCTCAGACAGCCATTTTGATTTTTTTGCATTTCTTTTTCTTGGGAATGGTCTTGATTCATGTCTCCTGTAAAATGTCACAAACCTCCATCCATAGTTCATCAGGCAATTCTGACTATCAGATCTAGTCCTTTAATCTATTTCTCACTTCCACTGTATAGTCATAAGGGATTTGACTTAGGTCATGCCTAAATGGTCTAATGCTTCTCTCCACTTTCTTCAATTTCAGTCTGAATTTGGCAATAAGGAGTTCATGATCTGAGCCACAGTCAGCTCCCAGTCTTGATTTTGCTGACTGAGTAGAGCTTCTCTATCTTTGGCTGCAAAGAATATAATCAGTCTGATTTCAGTGTCGACCATCTGGTGATGTCTATGTGTAGAGTCTTCTCTTGTGTTGTTGGAAGAGGGTGTTTGCTATGACCAGTGCATTCTCTTGGCAGAACTCTATTAGCCTTTGCCCTGCTTCATTCTGTACTCCAAAGCCAGATTTGCCTATTACTCCATGTGTTTCCTGACTTCCTAAATTTGCATTCCAGTCCCCTATAATGAAAAGAAGATCTTTTTTGGTTGTTTGTTCTAGAAAGTCTTGTAGGTCTCTATAGAACTGTTCAAATTCAGCTTCTTCGGCATTACTGGTCAGAGCATAGACTTGAATTACTGTGATATTGAATATTTTGCCTTGGAAACGAACAGAGATCATTCTGTCATTTTTGAGAATACATCCAAGTAAGTACTGCATTTCAGACTCTCTTGTTGACTATGATGGCTACTCCACTTCTTCTAAGGGATTCCTGCCCACAGTAGTAGATATAATGGTCATCTGAGTTAAATTCACCCTTTCCAGTCCATGTTAGTTCACTACCTCAAGGTAGTGAACTAAGCCATGCCATTTGGGGCCACCCAAGATGGACGGGTCATGGTGGAGAGATCTGGCAGAATGTGGTCCACTGGAGAAGGAAATGGCAAACCACTTCAGTATCCTTGCCTTGAGAACCCCATGAACAGTATGAAAAGGCAAAAGGATAGGACACTGAAAGATGAACTCCTCAGGTCAGTAAGTACCCAATATGCTACTGGAGATCAGTGGAGAAATAACTCCAGAAAGAATGAAGAGATGGAGCCAAAGCAGAAGCAACACCCAGTTGTGAATGGGACTGGTGTTAGAAGCAAGAGTAATTGCTGTAAAGAGCAATATTGCATAGGAACTTGGAATGTTAGATCCATGATTCAGGGCAAATTGGAAGTGGTCAAACAGGAGATGGCATGAGTTAACACTGACATTCTAGGAATCAGTGAACTAAGATGGACTGGAATGGGTGAGTTTAACTCAGGACACTGATAGGTGGTTCCAAATGGAGAAGGCAGTTGAGGCAAGTCATATAGCATAATTTTTGATGAAAGTGAAACCAGTAAGAGATTTGAATTACTGTAATCAATCCAACAGTAATTCCGTGGTGGCTCAGATGATAAAGAATCCCCCTCAATGCAGGATACCCAGGTTCAATCTCTGGGTCAGGAAGATCCCCTGGAGAAGAGAATGGTTAACCACCCGTTATTCTTGCCTGGGATATTCCATGGACAGAGGAGCCTGGTGGGCTACAGTCTATGGAGTTGCAAAGAATCAGACACAACTGAGCGACTAGCATTTAATGAATCTAAATCTATAAATGCATCTAAATATGGATCATCCTCTCCCACCATAGCATCAACTAAATAGAAATTGAGAACAGGGCAGTAAATAGTAGTTGAAATTGAATCCTGTGAATGATTAATTCAAGGCAGAGTAGGTTATTAATTCAAAGGTCCAATAGTGATTCCTGTAATTGTGTAACAATTTTAAGGTTATAATAATAATTTACTGAAAGTTAAACAAGTATACATTTAAATGAATAGCTTATTCCTTCATTGCTCTTCTTCTGGTCATAAGTAATTATTTATTAATAATTCTACAGCAACCTGAAATACTCATTAAAATGTATTTAGTGACTTAAAATTATTAAACTGATTGAACATGCTTCTTTTTAAACAACTGATTTTTAAGTTACATTTATAAATAAAACTATTGAAGGATCTGAGATATGTTATATAGAAAATAAGCATATGTCTACAATAATAAGTAATTTTAACTCATTTTACTTTTTTCTATGCAAGTGAAAAGCATATTGGACATATAAGACATGATGCTTTGTCATTTAGAAAGTTCAGTGGAGTTCTTCTTAGGTATGCACATGTTCCATTTATACGCAAACTGTTATCCGGACCCAGATGGTCTTATGACGTCTGAAACATTATCATTCTTCTGTCCCTGCCACCCAGAGCAGAAACATCACCTTTCTATTCCTTTATATCTTATCCTAATGGTCCCCAGTTCATTCCAAACCCTTCCTCAGTACCACACCTTATTTTGGAGGCAGAGCTAACCAATATTTCTATTTCTTTTGTCTTATGTTGGGGTTATTAATAGTTCTTCCTTATTATAAGTAGCACCACAATGAATAACTTTGTGCATAAACTATCCTTCATGGTTTGCTTTGAAAAGAATGAACACAAAATTAATCTCTGATGATTTTGAACCCTGAAGGCATACCTGTTTAGACATGTGTTTCTCATGTAAAAGGAGAATGGAAAACATGGTAAATATTTGTCTTCTCTTAATTACTCATCTATCTGCCTCCCTATTTAAATTTTAAGTTTTTTGAGGTGAAGGATTATGTTAGGAAATGTTTGTGTTCCCTGTGAGTCCAGAATTATTCCCTCCCTAATTCTCAGTAAAAGTTTGAAGTCTTGAATGGAATATGCAATGGCTGAATGTTCAGCAAAAGAACACCTGCTTTTGCCTCCACAATCTACAGTGCATATGAGGATTTTCATTGGCTCTCTCTACACACGACATCTGTTGCCAACAGGTGATGCATTTTGGGGAGAAGAGCTTTGCCAGAGGGATTTTCTCTCACTAGCATCCTCTTTCCAGATGTTTCTTTCCTATAGCATATCCTGAATTATGAGGCCCCAGGAGGTGGTTGCAATCACTGGACTGACATGTCACACCTGGACTTCAATAGTATCCCCCCACCACAGAGTTTCCCATCGTTAAATGTTAAATCTAAGTTTATCACTAAGGGATTTGGCTGTTTTTCTGTGAAATCAAATATTGTGCTTAATATTAGTTTACCACTGCTTATGTTTACCACTTTAAGTACATGTGTAAAAATGAAAATAAATTCTTTTAAGATCAGGTAAAATTTGATAAAATCATTTAATTTAGAGGCTAGAATGAATGTTTTTATGGCAATCCATAACTTCTCTTAGATATTTATACCTCTGTCCAAAGTTGAGTTAGTTATATATTTGAAATAAATAAACTAGTCAGCCTAAACTGATCTCAGTGTACTACATAAAGAAGGAAAGTATCACATAACTTTTTCTTTGTTTAATAGTAGACATTGGTATATATGTATTTATATATACATATGTTTACATATGTATATATATACATAAATAAATGCAAATGCATAAGTATATACCCATGTATATCATAGTTTACTATATTAAATTGATACCTACATCCACCTATCCAAAGGATATTTTATTTTAATGCTGTAATTTTATTAAATCTTCAGTTCACCAGTAAGTCTTACACATTTTTCTCTACTTTCTTCCTAGGGTATTTCAATATCTTCATTTCTTTTCTGTTTCAGTTAAGCTAAAAAGAGTCTTCTGTTTGGAATGGTTTTTATATTTTGCTTATTTGCTTGAGAAGAGCTCACTGAATAATTTAATCATAATATGTTTTAAATGCCAATTAAATTATGTCATTTAGAAACAGTTATAACAGTATATCACTTAAGAATAAACCTTTTCCTCAATCATATCACCAGCTATATATAGTCAAATACTTTTGTGTTTGTAATCAAATCATCCCAGATTTTCTTGTAGCAGAGTTTGGGCTCCATTAAAAAATCAAAGATGATATTCAAAGTATGAGTAATTTAATTTATCCCTATGACAGATTATAGATACTGGTTTTCAAAATAGCTGTGAAAACACATCTCTTGCTAAAAGAAACCCTAAGAATGGAACAATGAGAAAAATCCACTACAAAAGTATTTTTTATAATAGTGATCAATATATTGAATTGCCATTTATTTAGCTTTGACCTGAAGCGTCAATAATATAATTTTTATGTAGTAAACCAAAACTGGCACAGGGCTTTCATGTATAACATCAAAGTGGTAAAGTTTGGAGAGAAATTTTAGGGTATGGGAAAGAGGAATAGTGAAATTAAGTTCAAACACCACCAAATATGTATTTTAAAGCATATAATAATAATATCTAACAATGATTCCAGGCACTTTTCTAAACCCTTTAACATATGTTAACTTATTAATCTGACAGCAGCTACATGGGGTTTGTACTAATATAATCTCCAGCTTTCAGATGAAGAACTCAGGCTGAGATAAGACAGCTAGTCTGCAGAGAACACAGGATTCATATCCATACTGTTAGAGAATTAAATGGGATCATTTGCTGTATGAGAGAACACCAACATTCTGGAAGTTAATTTAGGTACTTTTTCTATCCAGCATTTCCCAAGTTTATTCCTGGGCCACTACTTATGTCATCTTCTCTGATATAAACAGTTTCCATAGCTTAATACATCAGGGGGAAAAAAAATGCATCACAGTATTTCCTTATTCACTCTCATAGACCTACGGAGCAACAGGTCATAACAAATATTCCAAGAAAATTCAACATAAAGAGACCGATTTCAACCAATTTCCATTCAGTACTGACAAGAAAATATATATTGAACGTATCTTTCACAAACCTTAGAATTTGTTCCTTAGAACATAAATGATTAGAAAGTCCAGTCCTGCTCTTTGGCAAATGAGAAAATTGAGGCCTCAATTGCCTTTGTGAACTTGAAAGCATATATCCTAATTCTATGTTTTATCTCACTTAGTTCTTAAATCATCATAGAGGCATAGCTGTCCTGCTATTTTAAGTTTCTTCTAGATTTCCATTTTTCTTTAATCGTTTCAACTAGAAAGCCATCATTATAGTGAACATATAGATGGAACAGACAGATGACTATATTCTAGTTTACTTAGTACAAAGTATTCACAATAACATTTTCAGTTCAGCTCAGTTCAGTTGCTCAGTTGTGTCTGACTCTTTGCGACCCCATGAACTGCAGCACGCCAGGCCTCCCTATCCATCACCAACTCCCAGAGTCTACCCAAACCCATGTCCATTGAGTCGGTGATCCCATCCAACCATCTCATCCTCTGTCGTCCCCTTCTCCTCCTGCCCCCAATCCTTCCCAGCATCAGAGTCTTTTCCAATGAGTCAACTCTTCACATGAGGTGGCCAAAGTATGGGAGTTTCAGCTTCAGCATCAGTCATTCCAGTGAATATTCAGGACTGATTTCCTTCGGGATGGACTGGCTGGATCGCCTTGCAGTCTGAGGGACTCTCAAGAGTCTTCTCTAACACCACAGTTCAAAACCATCAATTCTTCAGTGCTCAGCCTTTTTCACTGTCCAACTCTCACATCCATACATGACTACTGGAAAAACCATAGCCTTGACTAGATGGACCTTTGTTGGCAATAACATTTCAACAACATATAAACTTTTGTTATTAAATATTTAATTTATCCTAAAATATTTCATACCTAAATACTAGAGAAATTTAAAACCAATCAAAGAGCAAAATAAATAAATAAGTAAATAATAACTCTTGGATTATCTTTAAGATCTAGAGAGTCCACTGTTTAGGTGATGATCCTGAGCCATAAGTCCATTTCACCACCGTAGTTTGTTTGCATGATAACATGGAGTTAACCATATGTAGTTCAACAGACTGTTATATATACATACTTTTTCTGACCACTGCATGTTTTGCCATTTCAGTTCCTCCGAAGATTTATGACATCTCAAGCGATATGACCATCAATGAAGGAACCAATGTCACCCTTACTTGTTTGGCCACTGGGAAACCAGAGCCTTCCATTTCTTGGCGGCACATCTCTCCATCAGGTAAAACAGAAATGGATCAGTGTTATTCGTGTTGTTCAGTATCATTCTGCAAGCTCACTTGTTCAAAACTTAAGCATCAGCTAATTTTTCATATCTTTTCACTGAAGTAGACAGGATGAATATTTTTATACTTATTTTTTATACCCAAATGTCTGCAGTTCACAAAAGTTAAATGAATGTTTTCTGTCACAGTCTGGAGTAGAACCTAGGTCTCTTGATGCCTAGGCAAGGTTACTTTCACTATAGTATACTGGAGAATCACACATTAATAGACAAAAGGCTCAAATGGAAAATGTCAGAAGAGAAATATCTTCATTTAAATGTGTAAGGCTTTTATTCAATTGGCATTCACATGTTAATAAGCCAGTGTGAACTGCTGAGGTAATCAGGGGAGAATGAAATTATACAAATTATGAGGTTGCTAGGTCTAATTTCAAACGGCAGTTCAGAATCAAAGATTTGGCAGTTAGCATTAAATTGTGACTGATGAGGAATCTAAAAACCTAAGAGTTAAGTAATTTGTAGAAGATCACATAGCTAGGGGAGATTAAGGAATATAACATGTTTATTAGTGTCTTGTGCTTTTGATATAGGGCACATCCTCCTAAAGAGGTTGTCAGTTTTAGGAAGCTGGGGGTAAACATCATCAAAACAAGTCTATTTTCACAGAACAACTCTAAATGAGGCATCAGTTTGTATAAAATCTAAATATTTGAATAATGTACCTTTAAATGTACCATGGAAGTAAGAGTGGTGCTTTTCATGAATAGGACCCCACCACATTTCAGATAGACAAAACTTGATTTTTATTTGTTTTGTATTTGGGGGTAGAAATAACTTGAACAAGGCTAGTATGAAGAAGTCACTTTTAAAGGAACCAGGAAGATATATTTTATAGAGATATAGAAAAAGTACAATTAGAACATCTCTTCTATCTGCTAATGCTTTCTTTAATTTCACTTATCCTTAAGTGTCTTTCAATTTCCTCTTTTAGGCAATAGGTCTAATGAGACTTCCTCACATCATACATTTAGTATTACTATTAATGTGAGAAAAAAATCAATGTAAAAGCAGTATATGCTTATATAACATGCATTACAGCCCCTGTAATATTTCTGAAGCATGAGTGTGCTCTTGACTGGCAACGTTTTCCTCTCTAGAGTGGCTAAGTATCATAAAACTGATATGTGAGCCCTGAATTAGTGGAAGGACTCTCATGGAGTGTGAGACAAACCCAGGACTAGCAATTAGAATACCTGTGCTCCAATCTCACCTTCCTTATTCATCAATTCAGTAAATCCTAGTGCAAATCTCTTGGCCTCAGTTAGCTGGTTTCCTACTTTCCATAAATTGAATGATAAAAATCTCTGGCTATTGTGAGACTCAAAAAAAATAATACTTATAAATGTGCTTTAAAAAGCATAAGGTGATATGCAAATGCAAGGCTGATTCTTAATTATCTTTCCGGATTTAAATCTGATATGAAAATATAATTTTTCTAAGAATGAAGCACATAATCTCCATATTCATATAATTTAAGATTAATATTTTGGATTTAACTCTTCTTCTTTGTGGCCCTTGTTATTATGCATATTCCGTTTGTAAGTGCTTGGATATATTTTAGTTTAATTAAATACCATGAATGTTGGTTAGTGAAGTTATTAGAATAACGATAATGGATAACATCTTGAGGCTGAAATAAGACAGATTGGGTTATAAGTTAAACTGTACATAGTTTTTCTGATCCTACCATACACAGCAAATGAATAAAATTAGCATAACTATTAACTGTTATTTAATGAATAGCTGCACATGGCTGATATTTTTATAAATGCTTCCAATAATTACAAATTTTAATTTATTAATAATCTAAATTCCAATGCTCAGCAACATGGAGTTTCTGCTTTAAGTAGTATGTCATCATTCTATTACCTTTCTTCAATTTATATATTTATATTTGAAAGCAAAATTATAAACTTCATTAATCTATTTTTTGATCTAAGGTAATCAATGTTTTATACATTCTCCTCTGTTCTGTTTCTGTGTCACAAAAGGAAATGTGTCTCAAACAATCATCACCATATGAACAGTGTTCATTGTTAGATACAGATAGACTTCCTGTCAATATGAAAAACAATGACTAATTTTTGTACATGTATGATTTTTTTATCCTACCAGTATTGTTTGTAATTCTTACCAGTTCATTTATGGTCTATTCTGTTTTTAAAATCATTTTTAAAAAAATGACTGATCACTGGAAAGTAGCTCCACAGAGTTTCCTCCTTATCTGTGGAAAAGTTGGGTTGTAGATTCAACCATATCACAGACATGATAACTTGAACAACTGAAGTTGCCATTCCACTTGTTAGTTCAAACAACTTACTGTACTAGCCCCAAAATATCTTTCCTGAGAAGTTTCTGGACTTATGAGCTTCCTTCAGTTCAGTTCAGTCACTTAGCCATGTCTGACTCTGTGACCCCATGAACTGCAGCACGCCAGACCTCCCTGTCCATCACCAACTCCCAGAGTTCACCCAAACCCATGTGCATTGAGTCAGTGATGCCATCCAGCCATTTCATACTCTGTCATCATCCCCTTCTTCTCCTGCCCCAATCTTTACCAGGATCAGGGTCTTTCCCAATGAGTCAGCTCTTTGCATCAGGTGGCCAAAGTATTGGAGTTTCAGCTTCAACATCAGTCCTTCCAATGAACTCCCAGGACTGGTCTCCTTTAGGATGGACTGCTTGGATCTCCTTGCAGTCCAAGTTCCTCTCAAGAGTCTTCTCCAAAACCACAGTTCAAAAGCATCAATTCTTCAGTGCTTAGCTTTCTTTATAGTCCAGCTCTCACATCCATACATGACCACTGGAAAAACCATATCCTTGACTAGACAGACCTTTGTTGGCAATGTCTCAGCTTTTTTATATGCTATCTAGGTTGGGCATAACTTTCCTTCCAAGGAGTATGCATCTTTTAATTTCATGGCTGTAGTCACCATCCGCAGTGATTTTTGGAGCTCAGAAAAATAAAGTCAGCCACTGTTTCCACTGTTTCCCCATCTATCTGCCATGAAGTGATGGGACCGGATGCCATGATCTTAGTTTTCTGAATGTTGAGCCTTAAGCCAACTTTTTCACTCTCCTCTTTCACTTTCATCAAGAGGCTCTTTAGTTCCTATTCACTTTCTGCCATATGGGTGGTGTCATCTGCATGAGGTTATTGATATTTCTCCTGGCAATCTTGATTCCAGCTTGTGCTTCTTCCAACCCAGCTTTTCTCATGAGGTACTCTGCATATAAGTTAAATAAACAGGGTGACAATATACAGCCTTGACGTGCTCCTTTTCCTATTTGGATAAAGTCTGTTGTTCCATGTCCAGTTCTAACTGTTGCTTCCTGACCTGCATATAGGTTTCTCAAGGGGCAGGTCAGGTGGTCTGGTATTCCCATCTCTTTCAGAATTTTCCACAGTTTATTGTGATCCACACAGTCAAAGGCTTTGGCACAGTCAATAAAGCAGAAGTATATGTTTTACTGGAACTCTCTTGCCTTTTTGATGATCCATTGGAATTTGATCTCTGGCTCCTCTGCCTTTTCTAAAACCAATTTCAACATCAGGAAGTTCACAGTTCATGTATTATTGAAGCCTGGCTTGGAGAATTTTGAGCATTACTTTACTAGCATGTGAGATGAGTGCAATTGCACGGTAGTTTGAGCATTCTTTGGCATCGCCTTTGTTTGGGTTGGAATGAAAACTGACGTTTTCCAGTCCTGTGGCTACTGCTGAGTTTTCCAAATTTACTGGCATATTGAGTGCAGTGCTTTCACAGACTTCCTTAGAGTTACTTATAGTCAGGATTTCTTCCTTTCTATTTTTTTTTCTTTCTATATGTAGAAATTTATTTCAAATTCATATCTGAAATGTTTGGGATTAACAGATTTAAATAATTATATATAAGATAGATAAACAAGATCCTACTGTATAGCACAGGGAGCTATATTCAATATCCTGTGATAAACATTAATGGAAAAGAATATGAATAAGAATATATACATATGTATATGTTTATATATATATATATATATATACACCTAAATCACTTTATTGTACAGCAGCAATTAAATACAATGTTATAAATCAACTATACTTCACTAGAATTAAAAAAAGTACAGTAAGAAAAATAAAGTGTTAACAGAAATAATGCAAAGTCTACCCTTTGTCCTTTAGTCAGTTTCATCATCATTTACCCTCTTTGTGTCAATATTTTCTGTGAGTAAGGTATGCATAAATTTTTTTTCATTGAATTATTTGAGAAGAGAACACCTTGCATACATCAAGCCCTTTTCTTCCTATTTATTTCAGTGTGCGTTTCTGAAGAACATTTTATTGTGTAACCATAGTGCAATTTTTAACTTTTGTACCTTTAATGTTGGCATTTTACTTTTATCTGGTTACTATCCATATTCCAGTTTTGTCAACTGATCAAATAGTGTCCTTTAGAGAATTCTTTTTCTTGTAGTACAGAATCCAAATGTTGTATTCAGTTATCATATCACTTTAGTCCTCTTTAGTCTAGGGGCTAATTCCTTGGTCATTCTTAACCTTCCTTGACATTTTTCCTTTCTTTTTAAAAAAATAAAAAAACAGAATATTTCTCATGTTGAGTTTGACTCCTGTTTCCTCATGACTCGAGTCTAGTTTTACCCACCTGGGATTAAACAAGTAAAGTTACAACTTCTCAGGAATATCTGAAGGTACAGGATATCCAACCCTGTTTCTGAAATTGAGGGATATCTTTATACAGTTCTTGAATGCAATTCACATAGCTGCTCTCAAATGCTGTGATACCATGAAGCAAAATTCACTTAAAACTCCTAAAGAACATAGGCAAGTTTACATAATGCACTTGATTTTGAATAGAAAGACAAAAGAAAATTCTTAATCACACATCATTGAATTGATAAATCTAGATCCAGTCAAAAAAAATAGAGAAACTTAAAAAGCCAAATTTTAAAATAGTAGATTTTATATAACAAATATGGAAGCATTCTGAAAACCTGTGTCAAATTCCCACTCACTCACTGCTGTTTATCTTAATCTCTGTTTCCCAGTTCATTCTTATTCTTTGATACCTGGAATCTCCAGAGATATTCCTACTTTACCCTGGTGATGTTTATAATCTAGCAAAGATATTTTTTTAGCTATTAAGCTGAAATTAGAGCTAAATGCTTGGCTGTGTATCTCAAACTCTTTTTCTTCTAATTTCTGTATGACTAGTGCCTTTTGAAAGAATGATCTCATCCTTATTTTCCATAGGCATTAAGAGTATTGCCTACCTCAAGATAAAGACTATTCCTTTGTTCTGTTATGTTTTTTCCCTCCTTTTGTATTTGTCAGGTCCTTGTTACAGAGCACTTATAAAGGAAACCACAAACAGGTGGTCAGAGGTGTAAAAACAGAATCAGAAAGTCATGATTACAAGAAGCCAAAAGAGAAAAAATTTCCTGGAGCAGTGAGTGGTCAACAGTATCAGTCAAGTCAAATAAGATCAGATCTTTGGGTTAGGTAGTTTGGTGGTCATCACAGCAATTCAGTGACATAATGAGCCAGAAAATCAGTAATAGAAGAATAAAGAGCAAATAAGAAGTGAATAACTTAGTTAAGGAGGTAAGCTATTCATCCAGTTAGTCAAGGTTAAAATTTTGTTTTTCTACTTTGACTTTTTTTTTTTTGATAGCTTGTGGGATCTTTTGACCAGGAATTGAACCCTGGACCATACCAGTGAAAGCACCAAGTACCAAACACTGGACTGCGAAGGAACTTCCCATATTACTTTTTCTATTAAGGATATCTTTTGCCCCCCTATGTAATTGTCAAACTTGCTCCTTCTTCAACTTTTAATGAAACTATTTCTAAGCATCCCAGGAAAAATTGGATGCTTCTTTCTCCATGGTCTCATGGTACCTTATGCCACCACTCATGCAGGATTAATTCTCTGAATTGTAGTTTTTGGTTTTGCCTGTGGCCCTCTGGGAGAGAGACTCCTGTCCAGAAACAAAGTTAATTGACCTTTGTATCCCACGGTTTGGCATAGAACCTGTGCAAAGAAAGAGCTCCAATTTGACTATCTAGCAAATTAGTCAAAGCCAAAGACAACTCACCTGCTATATATAGCAAAGCCAATTTGCTAACACCAGGTTGCAGTGAAAGAAAGGATATCCTTTATTGCAGGGCACCAAGCAAGGAGAATGGGCAGCTCATGCTCAAAAGCACCTGAAATCCCTGATGGTTTTCAGAGAAGGGTTTTTAAAGATAACATTTAAAAGTGAGTGAGGGCTGTAGGGGGCCTGATTTTCTTCTGATAGGTTGATGGTGAGGTAACAAAGTGGTGTTTCAGGACACTTAATCGTCAGTCTTCTGGTTTCAACCAGTCTGGGATCTACGTGCTTATGGTCAGTATGTAATCACCATCTTCTTTCTGGGAAGGGTGGGAATTAGTTTCTGAGATATATATTGAATTGTTATATATATATACCTTGCTCAGTCATGTTCAACTCTTTGCAACCCCATGAACTATAGCCCACCAGGCTCCTCTGTCCATGGGATTTCCCAGGCAAGAATATTGGAGTGGGTAACCATTCCTTTCTCCAGGGGATCTTTCTGACCCAGAAATTGAACCCGGATCTCTTGCATTGCAGCCAGATTCTTTACATTCTAAACTACCAGAAAAGCCCTGTCCTTGAGGAGAAACAAGGATTTTATCACTTGACTATTGTTTCTTGACTGCCTTTCCTAGGTTTCTGCATCCTCTCATTAACCTAATTACTAACTGTATGAATTTGCTTTTAGGAACTCAGAAAAGGCCTAGGAGAACAAAGCCCTTTCCTATAAATAAGAAGAGGGGCTTTATAGCAGTGAGGGCTCCAAGGAGTCCTGTTCAGTTTCAAGCACAGGTGATAACCTGAAATTGCCACTGACATTTGTTGAGGGTGGCCGGGCACGGCAGTCCTGTCTTCCTGAGCTCTTAATCTGTGAAATCCAATGCTCTCTCTGGGTAGTGTCAGAATTGAGCTTAAATGTAGAACATCCAGCTGGTATTGGATAATTGCTTGGTGGTGTTGAAAGAAGGTGCACAAAGTGAGAATAGCCAATTAAGATTTATTTGAGGCCAAATGAGGACTTCAGCCTGGGAGACAATACCTCAGATACTCTGAGATACTTATGCAAAGAGGTGGAGGGGAAGGTCAATACGTAAGATTTTGGTGAAGGGTGAGTTCAGTGCAATCAAGCAGTTATCTTACAAAAGGTTTTGTGTTAGTCATGAGGAGCTGATGTCACTATGAAGGGATTTAGTGCTTTTCTATATATGAGGAGCTACAAGGATTGGAGTCAAAATAAGTTTCTAAAAGTATCTGTTCCATTAATTTTTCTGGAGCACAAATTGCCCGTCCCTTTGGGATGTGTGTAAGGTCAACAGCTGGAACAGCACAGGATTCAATCCTCACAGAGGCAGATGGCAAATGCCCTAGGCAAGCACCAATTTATAATTGACAGAGGCATGGGAAACCCCTCATCAACATGGTTGAATTACATTCAAAACTTTAACTCCGTTAATGTAAAGAGCAATGTCACCAAAGATATTTTGGTTAATATGGTTCAAAAGCAAAACAATGGTTCTACTAACATGAATTCATTACTTTATATACTCTAAGAAAAATAAGAAGTACTTGCATTGCTGTTGTTGCTCAGTTGCTAAGTTGCGTCTGACTATAGGCAACTCCATGTACTGCAGCATGCCAGCCTCCTCTGTCCTGCACTATCTCCTGGAGTTTGCTCAAATTCATGTCCATTGAACTGGTGATGCTACCTAATCATCTCATCCTCTGCTGTTCACTTCTTTTGCCTTCAGTCTTTTTAATCATCAGGATCTTTTCCAGTGAGTCAGCTCTTTGCATCAGGTGGCCAAAGTACTGGAACTTCACCATCAGTCCTTCCAATGAATAGTTAGGGTTGATTTCCTTTAGGATTCACTGTACTTCTTTCATTAAAGCCTCAAAACTGAGCTATGAGATGGGTATCATTATCTTCATTGTATGGATGAACATGGCACTCAGAGTACATACACAAATTGCCCCAAATGAGTATGAGGTGTTTTTTTTCCCACTTTTTTTTATTTTGAAATAATTATAAGTTCCTGGGAAGTTGTTAAGTTAGTGCACTGAGTTTCCACTGATCCTTAATCCAGTTTCTCCCATTATTACATTGGCTCTAACTGTGGAACGACAGCAAAACTAAGAATGGATACTTAGTACAATGTGTGCATGTAGTTTTATCACGAGTTGAATTAATTTATGGAGCCACCATCACAATCAACATACAGAACTGTTGCTCAACACAAAGATTTACTTTATGATATCCTTTTAGAGTCAAGTCTACTCCTTTTATCATCCACTATCCCTAGCCCCAACTAATCCATTTTTCATCTCTTTAATTTTATCATTTATAGAAAGTTATGTAAATGAAATAATTGTGTGTGACATTTTGAAACTGGCCTTTTCATTCTTGAGATCTATTATTGGAGTTGTTGCATATACCTCAATAGTTTCTTTCTCTTTGTTGCTGAGTAGTATTTTGTTATATGAATGTATCCAATTTGTTTAACCAAAATTGTATTATAGAGTATTTTGGTTGTTTCACTTTTTTGGCTGTAAAAATCTTGCTATTATTCTGCTATGAACATCATTGATTTTTTTTCCATTCTTTTATTTTCAGCCCACATATGTTATTACATTTTAAGTAAGCCTTTGCAGACATCATATAGATGAATCAAAGTTTTTTATCCACTCTGACAATCTCCATATTTTTATTGGTACATTTAGTTTATTTCCATTTAACTATTGATTCACTTGGACTTATGTCTAATATCTTTTTTCCTTTGTTTTCTCTTTGTTCCTCCCTCCTTTTTTTGTTTTTCAGTTTCTTTTTCTAGTCTTTGTATGTGTTAACTTGAGCACCTTTAGAATTGCTTATTGTTGTAGTCATAGTGTTTGGGGGTATGCCTCTTGACATAATTTTTTTAGTAGCTCTCTATGAATCATATCATATCATATCATATATATATATATATATATACATATATATATATAGCTTATCATAATATGAAGGTATTCATATGTTACTAGTTCCAGTGAAGTATAGAAACTTTACATCCATTTGCTCTCCCACTTTTCTAATATACTTATCTTAAATATTTTCTACATATAATTAGAACCACATAAGACAATGGCATAGTTTCTGTTTCACCTGTCAAACATATTAGAAAACTAAAGAGAAGGAAACTATTTTGTATTTATCTGTCTTTCTACTTTTACCATTGTTCTTCCTTCCTTCCTGATATTCATTTCCTTCATTTCTATTATGCAAGTTCTTTTAGACATTATTTATTTATTTATTGGTGACAAGTCCATTGGAGACAAATTCTCTTAATAGTCTTCATCTGAGAATGCCTTGATTTTGCCTTCATTCCTGAAGGATATTTTTACTTTGAATAGAATATTGATTTTAATAAAAACAGATCAGTCATTATTTAACATCAAGTAGTCCTAAAATCACCATAAGGCAATATTTGAAAATCACATGGAGTAAAGTATAGAAATTTTGAAAAATAAAAAGTAAGTAGTATTTTCCATGCTTTCCATAAATATGCTATGGGTTTACCTCAGCTATAAGTTAAATAACATAAACTGTTAATCAATAATAAAACACGTTTTTCCAAACTAAAATATTTTAAGGATTTTTTTTTTTTTAATGAGAGCTGTTTCAGGATAAACAGAGTGACCATTTTGCAGTAACCTAAGACCTATGGGCCAAACTGGCTTGTTTTTGTTATTTACTGGCTAACTTGTGTCTGACCCTTTTGTGACCCCAAGGAGTGTAGCCAGCAAAGTTCTTCTGTCCATGAGATTTCCCAGTCAAGGATACCGGAGTGGGCCGCCATTTCTTTCCCCAGGGAATCTTATCGACCCAAGGTTCAAATCCAGGTCTCCTGTACTGGCAGGTGGATTGTTTACTACTGAGCCACCAGGGAAGCTCCCCGCAAACTGGCCTACTGCGTGTTTTTGTAAACGAAGCTATTGGAACCGCAGCCACACTCACAGCCTCCCATGTGGTTCATGGCTATTTTCTTACTGCAATAGTAGAGCTGAGTAACTATAATAGAAACCACATGGCCCACAAAACCTAATCCATCTATTCTCTGCATTTAAGAAAAAAAATTGCTGATCCCTGCATTAGATACTTAAAAGAGATAGATATGAAAAGAGATTTTCATGCTAAACTGCATAGCATGCAAGTTTAGCACATTAAACCTCTCAGAATCTTTAAAGATAATTAAATATAATCAAAAAATAGAAAATGATCATTACTAATATAAGAAAAATAGACTGAAATAATGAAACACTGCTGAAACATTGTTTAAAATAATTCTGAAAATAGTTCAAGTTATCACCGACACTAACCATTAGTGCTCTTGATTCCATTGTCTTCCCCTTTTAGGAAAGAAAGACTTTCTTGAGATGCTTGAGTGCTGGAACATCACCAAGGATGATATGATTTAGAAGCTGCATGTGGCAACCTGTCCTCTAAACACTGTAATTCTTTAAGAGCCTTTTTTCAGGTTTACAATCCTGATATTGCACTTTACTCTTTAATATTAGGAAGAAAAAATTCAGCAAAACCAGCAACTTATGGTGATGACATTTCAACACAACCTGATCTTCAGATTATAAACTATGGTTCTAATTCCATTGTAGAATTGCACTCTGTGTGGGGCTTTTGTGAATTTCCATAATGGCTTTACATTATGGATAGTTGTGTAATGAACAAATCTACGTAATGATGGAAAGTTAAACTTTTACCATAAGACTGCACACCAGTAATTTATATATACAATTAAAATTGCCTCTTTGTTCTGAGAGTTTCCTTTATAGATTTAACTTTTGTTGGTCTGTTTCCAGAGTCCCCTCTACTTTTCCATCCAGTTAGTAGTGGACTATTCAGAATTGTTAATGCCTGCTATTTGAATATAGAAAGCAAGAATGATTTCAGTATTTTAAGACAAATATAAGGCTAAACAATAAGCCTGATGATATGATGAATCAATACAAAAATAATCCATTATTTTCAGAGGAAAATGCTTACCCATATAAAGTAGAAAACAGGAGCCCACCAAGCATTTTAAAGCATTTCATAAAAGATCCTTTTTTTCTTTTCAAATGAAACTTGATTTTCTGAGAGAGCAAGCACATTAGGGGAAACAAAATAATACCACTCTAGATTAGGTCTCTGTAGTGTCTGAATATAGGGATAATGATTTGCATTAGACTGTTTATATTTTAGGAATTAGATTTTTCTCATCATTTTCCCGAGTGATTTCAATGTCATGTTACATGTATTAACCAAAAATATTACATGTTATGTCTAAACAAGTTAGGGGCTCATTTAAAGTTATCATCTTAGAAAATGCAACTTCTACTTTGGTTGTAAATTACATGCTAATTCATTCTGAAGTGGGACTCCATAGGTAAAAATGTCATTAAAAATATCACAATAGATCCTATAAGGAATCAGAAAGAGCAGCAGTCGGTACTGTGAAAGCATAAAGTGAGCCTAACTAATACTTGTAATTTTTATTGAGCACTTAGTATGCCCCAGGCACTGTTACAACATATGTTAGATCAATACACCTATTAACTGCTTTAATGTGAAGTAGTATTATAACTTCATGTACCATATTCATGAGGAAAGGAGTATAATTTTTATTTGAACCCAGGTTGTAATGATCATTTGAACCCTGCAGTCAATGAAGATACAGTTTCTTTTTACTTTCCCATAAATGTAACATCATGTCCATCAAAATTACATTTTATACAAACAAGGCATACTAGAATTTTAGTGCTATTCCTGGGTTATTATTAAAATATATAAAAGAAAAATATATTAATAAAGAATTTTAAAAAATTAAGGCCTATTTTGTCTATGACAATTGTAGATGAGCATATTGTTAGCTTGTAATAAATTTTTATTAAAGGAGTTATGACTGCAAGTGTAAAAGAGCATAGTATCCATTTTTCTTTATTCAAAATTAAAATTTTCCTGTCAAATTTTACTTAAATTCCAGATTGTTTAAAAATATTATTTTATTAGCTTGACCATAATTGACAGTAATCATCATAGGTAGAAAATTAGGATCATTTTAGTTATGATAGATCAATAAAACTATGGTGAGCAATTTTTATTTCTTTCACTTTTTGTGTGCTCTCTCTTTAAGACCCGTGATTCAGATAAATATAGCTACATAGTAGGCAGTCAATAAATATCTGTTAAATGACATAATATTTTAGGAGCCTATAAACTTTTTTCATGATTAATAAACTCATATCAACTGACTAATGTTTTAAAATTAACACTAGAGTTCATGATTAATAAACTCATATCAACTGACTAATGTTTTAAAATTAACATCAAAGTAATAATTATTTTCATTTATAACCTTTGTGCATAGATTATTACCCAAAAAGGTTATAGAAAAAGCTGATAGTATTTTGTAATTATCAAACTCTTATTAAAAAAGAATATAGCAAAGTGCTTACAAGGACATGGTTAGTACTTGCACTACTTGTTTTCAAGTCCCTACTTACTCTACCATTCATTGTGTGTGTTAACCTGGGCAAATTTCTTAAGTTCTCTGTTTCTTCATCTGCAAAATGGAGATGGTGATGATGATGATGGTTATACCACAGGAGATGCTACAGATAAAGTTTAAAAGAGTATAAAATTAAGAGCTCCAAATTCTTAGCTATCATTATGAAAATTTATTTTACCATTCATCTTTACCTAAAAGTTACTTGGGGACAGATAAGATAGAAATAATAAATACTGTGAAAAAATCAGATAAATGCATTGTAATGATTGCATTTCTAAACTAATAAGGTGTTATTTTATGTTTAGGGTTTCCTACATAGAAAGTAGAAGAAGGATTATTTACTGAGAAACAATCAGGGTGACCTTAAGAAACAAAAGTTTGAATTATTTATTCAAATTCTAATAAATAGAGGGTGATGAGAGAGTAGGACAAGAAACAGTGTACTGGAGGAGGGGTAGATTTGGTTTCTTTTGTTGCATTCTTGCTGTAGGGAAAAAAAATATGTAAAATTACAGAACAAAATGAGTCTTTCATATCTTTCACATGACTTTAGATTTCCAGGGGGTTACTTTCACAGTAAAGGAGAAAGTCTCTTTGAAATTTCTCTGTGATTACTGACCTAACAAAGCCAAGGTTAAGGAAATGAGGATACTGTGACCATGAGACCATGGATAATGGTGCTCTGTATTTCTGTATTACTATTGTCTGTAAATTCCCTAATCCTAGTTTACTATGCAACAATTTCAACCTATTAAAGTTTCCAAAAATTATGGAGTGTTTTCTATCAGAAGCTGTATGTTCACCCTCTTTGAAAATGTTGCAAAGAGAATTTTGTCCTAAGGGAAGAGGGTCAACAATCCGAAATGCTTCCTAGTGTAATGCATGATGTAAATGTCCCATGAAATGTCCAGGGACTAATTCTCCAGACCTACAAAAGAAGCAAAATGCAACACTTACTGCATGTAAACCTTGTAAACTTTACCTGAGAGATTGAGACTTAAAAAACTAGATTTATTGTATATTTTTTTGTCTAAGACTATGTTTCATTGTAATCCGCAGATATTTATAGAGTATACTCTTGCATAAATTTGCAAATTCATAATAGGCTATACTAAAGTCTTGAAAACATGCCATCAAACATACAAGAATATGGAATTCATTAAAATAACTTTTTATTTAGGGTTTTTTTTCACCTTCCTTGTTAGCTATTTTTTTTATTTTAATGTTTCCCTTTGGATTAGATTTGAATTTAATCCAGTATGAGCTGTATTGTTTCTGGACAGTGCTGAAGCTCTGAAGATGTATTACACCCATGCATCACCATAGCATTGTCATCCTGACGATATATTAGTGCAATACATCTTCAAAGCCCTCAAATGAGAAGCTGTCTGGAAGGAATGGGGCGAGGAGAAAATTCAATTCAATTACAGGACAAAAGAACCAGCTGAATAGAAAACTCTCAAAGCAAGACTCTCTGTGGACTTGATTACAACCAAGTATTTCGTGGAAGTATATTCTGTTTTTCATGACAAGGAATAATTGCAGATTTTGAACACACATCTGTAAAGAGAAAATGGCTTCTCAACTTTATGTTTGACTCAGTAGAAGCTGGATGGTTTGTTGGGAGCCATTTAATTGACTTGTGGAAAGTCATATAAACATTGCCATTCATTCACCATATAAACCTAAGGCATATAGTTAGTCTACAGATTGACGTATTCAAGTGTGCTAAGTATAAAGGAATGTTTACCTTTCAAATAAAGTCTTAGTTGGCACTTTAAAAATTTCCAGATATATATAAACACAGTTGCTAACTGAAAAGTGATCAGCAGGCAAAAATGTGAGAACTAACAACTCTTTGTAGCCACCTCCTGACTATTCCCACTAGACTGGGCTGTCTGTAGTAATCAAAAAGTCTTATTGTTAGGATAAATTTTTCTTGGATATCTTTCATGTGTTAAAAAATAGAGAGACTCTTAATTTCATCATAGTGCAAATACATTCAGATTCTGAAGCTTTTAGTCGGTCTTAGATATGTTGCAAAAAATGATTTATTCAGTAACCCCCCACTCTTTATATAAAGCTTTATTACGAATAATTATATTACATCTATTTTCTTAAAAAATCACCTATATGCCCTTAATGTCAGATAGTTTGCTAAACGTTGAGTAAATAGATGTAAGAGGAGTTTACAGTTTTGTTGGAAGAGATATTGGTGGAGACAGAAACAATTACAATTCACGTTAACTTAAGACAACAAATAAGTTATCTTTTAACCCAAGACTTGAAGTTAAAGGAAGGAAGGCTGCTATGTGAAGCAGTGCTGTGTGTTCTAATTGGAGGTAACAGCATTTGTAAAGGTTTGAAGGCAGGAAATAATTGAGTGTTTTGGCAGACTAAACTTTGTGGGCCTGAAATAAGCTGGAAAAGGGCAAATAGAAGAGGGCTTAAGGTGAGGCTGGAGAAAATAAGATGAGAAGGGTCATCAGATCAACTAGGGTTTGTAGGCCATGTTGAGATCAGATTAATTTTTTGTTGTCTCCCCCCCCCCGCCCCACCCCCGCTGCCTCCCAAATAACAAAGAAACTCATGGAACCTTTGGAGCACAAAAGAAACACAATTTGATCTTAATAATTAGAAGATGCTTTTGGTGCTGTGTAGGAACTGAGTTGCACCAGTATTCTTGCCTGGAGAATCCCATGGATAGAAAAGCCTAGTGGGTTACAGTCCATGGGGTCCCAAAGAATTGGACACAAGAGTGTTAGTTCAGCCACTAACACTTTCGTGTTCACTTGAAGCATAGTAGAGAAATCTTTTAGGAAACCATCATCATAGCTGAAGTGGGAGATGATGTTGACTTTAACAAGGGTGATGGCAATAGATAAGAAGCATCATGGGTGAATCCCAGATTACACAAGGTAAAGCCAAAAGACTGAGTGATGGGAGATGGGGAATGTCTCTTAGTTTTCTGGCTTTATCAATGTGAAAAAATGAGCTTGTTGTTGACTGAAATGAGACTAACTCTTACAGGAGAGCAGAGTCAAAAGACAGCAACAACAAATGATCTCATCATGTCCTGGGACCCACTTAAGTTCCTGGGACAGGCCACCAAGTGAAAGTCCTTGGTTTCCTGCAGGAAAAAATTCGAGAGAGAGCCAAAAAAACATGGAAATTTGTTTATTTAAAGAGATATGCACTCCATAAACAGAATGTAGACCTTCTCAGAAAATGAGAGGGATTCCAGGGCATGAGGATATTGGGCTGAGTAGTTTTATATGCTAATGAGTGGAAGGAATATTTTTGCTATTTTGAGAAAGGATTGGGCCAGTGCCCACTTTTTGACCTTTTATGGTCATCCTCAGAACTGTCATGTTATAAGGGGGAGTGATTTTTAGTACACTAATGAAAGTATTATGAGCTAAAAGTCAGTGCCTGGACTATTCTAGAAACCACCTTGGTTTCAGTCAGTTCTAATCAGTGTTTATCACATCCTAACAGCTGCATCCCTTCTTCATTTATCCAGCAGTTGTGGCCTTCCCATTTCTTTCCTGTCTCAAAACTGGGAGAGAAATATACTTCAGAAAAAAAAATTGAGATTTCTATTTTGGCCATGCTAAATTATAAGACATATCAAGCATTCAAATGGAAATGTCAGTGAATAATGGGATCTATTAGACCTGATCTCAAAGACAAGGCCAAGACAAGAATGAGACTTAAAGTCATGAGTATAAGTTTATCCTAGGGAGGGAAAATGGACACACAGAAGAAGATCCACAACCTATGTCTGAGGATTTGGACAACAGGAGAGCAAAAGGAACTTAGAATTGCTAGTGTGACAGATGAAGACCTAGGCGGACACATCTCAGAGATGAGACTGTTTTGGTAATTAGAAACAGATTTAGTGAATTGAAAAGTAACAAGAGGTAGACTATGATACAGGAAAGTCTCTATTGCATTGGCAATATGGAGATTGTTTTTGACTTTGATAAAAGACATGCCAGGGACATTGTGGAACAGGAGTCAGACTACGTTTGTTAAACAGCAGATGTAGGTGGAAGATGGTGAACAAGTAGAGAAAGTTTGTCTCTTTCAAGAAATTTTGTTGTGCTGAGGGAAGGCAAAGTGGGATGTTTGCTGGACTGTTATGTAAGGTTCAAGAGAGGGATGCATTTTTAAAAGAAAGTGAATAATATAATAAACCCAAGGCACTGATCATATGGACTCAGCAGTTATAAGTGCATAAGCAGTAGTAATTGCAGAACATTTAAGCCCCAGTTGATCAAAAAACAAATAGTAGCAACTATAAAAGTGATGAAATCATGTCCAGGTGGCTCTGATGGTGAAGAACCCACCTGCCAATGCAGGAGACATAAAAGACATGGATTTGATCCCTGGGTCAGAAAGATCCCCTGAAGGAGGGCATGGCAACCCACTCCAGTATTTATGCCTGGAGGATCTCTTGGACAGAGGAGCCTGATGGGCTACAGTTCATAGGGTCACAAAGAGTTGGACACAACTGAAGTGACTTAGCACACAAACACATAAAAGGGATACCTCCTTATCTTTTATGTTTTGTTCTTAAACTCATGATATAGAGGCTTCTGTTGAACCGATACAAAGTGCATAAGGAGCTGAAAGCTCTCAGGTATGTATCGTGTGCTGCTTCCAAGCTCCTTCTCTTCAACCTTCTCACTGGAGTGTTCCTGTCACTTACATGGGACACAAAGCTCTTCAGTTCCAGCTCTTTCAGGAAAGCTTCTATTCTTCTCTTTTTATAGCATGCTATGTCTCTTAGTTCTATTCCATTGCTTTGCCCTGAAATTGTGTGTGCTTTATGCTCAATTCATCACCCCAGTCATCTGCTGCCTTGACTGGCACCAGCCTGGAAATATCATCTGGGGGTTTATTGCTCAAAAGAATCACCATCCTTTTTTTTCCTCACTGTGGTCTGTAACAGAAGGTACAGTCTTCCAAAAAGTCAGCCTTTCTCTTCCCAGGTGTTCTCTTGCTCTGCAGCTATCACATATTGCCCACTGTTCCTATCAAAATTTTGGAATGTTACAGGGCATATGTTAGATACATAGAGTTAAATCAAGAAAGAAGAAAGTGATTTGATGTAGTTTCCAGGTAGAAAAAGAAATGCTTTTGTCTACACACTTGTTGAATCTGATTTGTATAGTTATAGATGTACTAGCTCATTGTGAATAAGAAAAATACTGAAATAATTTGTGCCTGTAATATAAAAATGACACTTTCATGTGATATGCTTAGTGCAATTTTTAGGTTCTTAAATTTGCGTTGAAATTCTCAGATGCTGCTTCTGTGGTACATAGAGCCCATGCATACTCTAAGACTGTAACCTAACAGGGTTGAGGTAGAATTAAAATCCCATCTTAGATAGTTTGGTAATAGAATTGGATTTCAACCTTTACTTGGCTTCAGTATGCAAATGAATCCTCTCTAGGATTTCTTCCTACAGATGGTGGGGTAATCAGATGTAAGGGGGTTGAATAGGATGTGATTTCTGCAAACCCCACTAAAGAGAAGAGGGACACATGTTAAGCTTGTTAAGGCCCTGACATAATCATCTTTAATCATGATGTCTAGACTAAACATCAAACATGCTTAGATTAAGATATGCAATTCGGAGTGTCTTTCAACATCAGCTTTCTTATGCACTGCCTTTCAATTTCATTATTTTAAAATTATTTTTTTTTCATTTATACCTCTCAGACATTCACAAATTTTGAAATCTATTCAGGAAAGGTGTTAGTGACCTAGTAAATTGTGGCTCATCTGGTAAAGAGTCTGCCTGAAATGTGGGAGACCTGGGTTCGATCCCTGGGTTGGGAAGATCCCCTGGAGAAGGGAAAGTCTACCCACTCCAGTATTCTGGCCTAGAGAATTCCATGGACTGTATAGTCCATGGGGTTGCAAAGAGTTGGACATGACTGGGTGACTTTGGCTTTGGGAGCTTCTCTGGTGGCTCAGAGGGTAAAGTGTATGCCTGCAATGCGGGAGACCTGCATTCGATCCCTGGGTTGGGAAGATCCCCTGGAGAAGGAAATGGCAACCCACTCCAGTATTGTTGCCTGGAGAATCCCATGGACAGAGGAGCCTGGAAGGCTAGAGTTCACAGGGTCGCAAAGAGTTGGGCAAGACTGAGCGACTTCACTTTCTTTCTTTCTTTCTATCCTCAGAGTACAAGTAAAGATGAACATATGATCATTAAATAATCAGAGGAGGAATTTTGAGACTAATCCACAGGCAGAAGACAGTATTAGAATCAGTGATTCCCAATTGTGAATGTTGAAAAGGAATATGTAGCTCTATAAATGCTGATAGGGATATATATTATCATTTGGGGAGTATTCAGACATGGTCAAAAAATGTGCTCGGAGATGAGCAAACTCACAGATTTGGATAACGTTTGAAGATTAATGTTGATACAAACAACCCCATCTTTTATCTCTGCTAGGGTATAATAAGATCTTTTAGAGTTAATCTACTTCTATCTGATTCCTCATTGTGCTTGACATGTGATAGATGCCTAAAAATGAATGAATGATAAAACCTAAAACTTACTTCTAATGACTTTGGATAATGATATGATTTCTCCTTCTATTATCACGGGTGACAATAATAACATAAAGTATCCTTTATGAGCACTTATTATCTGCCAGGCAGTTTATATTCATTTACTTAATTGAACCTCAAAAATAGTCCCGATATTGTAGACAGTGTTATTTTAATTTTTGTGTTAGGGAAACTGGAACTTAGCATTTAGCAATTTTCCCAAAGAATACAGGTAGTATGTTTCAGAGTTAGAATTCACACTCAATTTATCAATAAAGGAGGGAATAGAATGTGAATTGCTGACTACTTGGAGATGCTAATAGTAGAATTAGAATTTCTGGCTCTTGGGCTTATTATTGCAGAAAAAAGTTCATCTCAAAATGGCCAGAGTATTTTGGAACAACAATGACTGCTATCATAAAATTGAATTGAGACACTATTAGGTAGTAAACTCCCTATTACTGGTATAAAGACTGCATAATCTCTTATCCAGAAAGCTGCCTAAGTGAGCTCTGGCATTTATGAAAGTGAAAGGATTCACTAACAATTGAAATCATAGTATTTTACTAAAAGACCAGTGTACTATCCAGAGTTCTCCAGAGAAACAGAAACACATATATGTACATATATTCACATACATATATATGCACATATATACACACATATTTTTAACTATTTACTTTTACATAGCACCTTTTTTTATTGTAAATGTATGTCCTACTTATTTTTATGTAATAAAAATGAGGCCAAATAACAATTTTTTTCATGTGTTTGTGTATATTTACACACATATATAAATTATATTTTATATATATACATTAAAATGATAAAATGCTGTTTAATGTATATACATACATTTTAATAAAGTAATGGTGATGCTAAGTGATAGTAAATGACACTTTATTTAATGTGTATATATTATATATATATTATATATATATATATATATATATATATTATATAGAGAAGGCAATAGCAACCCACTCCAGTATTCTTGTCTGGGAAATCCCCTAGACAGAGGAGCCTTGTGGGCTGTAGTCCATGGGGTTGCAAAATAGTCAGACATGACTTAGTGACTAAACAACAATGTATAATATATGCACACATTTGGTGTCACCATTATTTCATTAAAATGATCTATTAATGCTGATAAAGACAGGACAAATGTCTAGTATAAAAGATCATCCAGTATAAAAACAGATATTTGATAGTCTTACATTAAATACTCTTCTTTATCTGTCTATGTAGTTAGTAAACTGAAACTGTGTATTTACTGTGGATTAAGAATCAACACCCTACAGCCTGTGGGGAGAATTTCTTCTGCTGCCTGTTTCTGCAAATGAAGTTTTATTGGAAGGCAGGCACATCATCTAAGGCTTCTTTCAAGTTGCAACAGCAGTTGACTTGTTGCAACAGAGACCCTTTGTTCTGCATCTGAAAATATTTACTGCCTGATCCTTTTACATGAAAAGTTTATTGAACCCTGCTGTAAATTATAAAAGGATTCCATCTCCTATTTTTAGTACAGGTTTTCTTCTCAATATCACCCTGAATGTAGACAGCGGCAGCTACATCTTTAAAAGGCCAAGATTTGATTTCATAGTTAGTGCTTTCTAGGTATTATATAATTCCAGTAGAGGTCTATGTCTCCATTTCTTCTTCAACTAATTATTCAAATATATCCATTTTTTTTCTTTTATTTTGCCAGATTTCAGTCAACCAGTGAACCTGTTGACCACTAAATTCCCTTCAGTCTCTGAGTTTTAAAATTTCACATTATCGTGTTCTTCTTCTTTTTTTTTTTATTCTATTGTTTAAGCTACCCAGAATGAGTACATTTTTATGGCAGCCCAAGCAGACTAAGACAGGGGTGGTGGTTAAGTCGCAAAGTTGTGTTTGATTTTTTGTGACCCCCATGTACTGTACCCCACCAGGCTCCTCTGTCCATGGGTTTTCCCAGGCAAGAATACTGGAGTGGGTTGCCATTCCCTTTGCCAAGGGATCTTCCTGACCCAAGAATCAAACCTGGGTTTCCTGATTTGCAAGCAGATTCTTTTATTTTTTTTTTTCATTATCGTGTTCTTATATATTACTTTCAATTTCCTCCATATCTATACCAAGAATCATTTTTATTACAGAATTTGGAAGTATTACCTCTGACTGCATTGTACTATTGACAGAAAAAAAAAAAAGTTTCTCTGGACTTTTCTCCAGGAAGAATATAGTTCTGAGCCAATTTATGTGGCCACTTTTGAGTGAGGCAGGATTTTTTTCTTGGAAAGAGAGCTGGGAGCTGGCACATTTGCCCAGAAGGCCTGTGGAACTTCACTAACTGACAGGTATAGAAGCATCTCTAGGCTGAATAACTCCTGCGTAGTAAGATAAAAGTCACTGTTTGATCAACATCCAATGGGTAGAGAAAGCACAAGAATCAAACAGTGGGGGAGAAAAAGTTGTCAAGTAAAATCAATAAGGCCTCTGTCTGGGATCTGGGAAGCCAAACAATGGGAAAATGTGTGATTTAATAGTATTGATCTTCAGAGGCATCCTCGGTACTGCCTCTTCTGCCCTTAACAGGGCTTCATTGTGTTAAATGTTGTTCACTCACTATTGCAGGAGTCAAATACATTTCTTGATGTGTTCAAATTATACGGCAATCTAAACTATCATAAGCACTATTTCTGTACTTCAGAGATGAAATAAATAAACTGTATAAATAAATTTGAAATGGCAGTTAAAATAACAGATCTTGGGATGCTTATTACTGACCTTCGCCAAGAGTTCATTGCTTACTGAAGAGGAGATAAACCTGAAATCACTGAATTTCTCAGTCATGTTGGTTATTACTCTGTGCTGGGGGATGTGGCTGAACAAGAAAATGAAAACCACAAAACAGGGAATGGTAAATTTACCCCAAACATTGTACTGTATTCTTATTTGATAGGATATCTTTTAAAGAGCAAGATATTATACTTAGTGAAAAAACAAGAAAGGCTTAAATTTAAGCCCTGTTACCTTACTATGGGATCTTGGGCAAGTCACTTAACTACTTAAGAACACAACTTTCTCACCCCTAAAATGGAGGTATAAGAGAATCACCAATGTATTTCCTGCTCCAAACTCCTTTAATTCTGTGAATCCAGTTACAAGCTAAGTTCCATAGATAGGACATACAAATTCTGTCTCATTACGTTATTCTAAAATAGAGATATGTGAAATTCACCTACATGTGTGTACACGAACACAGAATCATTATCTGACTAAAGAAAATGTTGACAGGCAATCAAACGAAACTATCTTAACAAAATATAAAAGACAGAAATTAAGTAATAGATATGCTTTCTGGGAAAACATATATCAGCTTGGTAAAATCTAAAATTTGAGTTTATTAGCACACAGGGCAAAAAGAGTAACACGATGATGTATGTAAAATTTATTGTCCGAAGATGGGAGCAAAACATTTCATCAGGTGAGAGTGATTTCTTTTGTGAGGTCTCAGAGTAGTTTTTACATGTGTCAGTAGTAAAAAGACACTAAACAATCCACAAGGCTCTAATGACTGTTTCTTTATTAATCCTTGGTAAATGTTAAAGATAAGCTCCAATACTTTGGCTGCCTGATGTGAAGAGCTGACTCATTGGAAAAGACCCTGATGCTGGGAAAGATTGAAGGCAAAAAGAGAAGAGGGCAGCAGAAGATGAGATTGTTAAGAGACCATCACCAACTCAACAGACATGAATTTGAGGAAACTCAGGGAGACAGTGAAGGACAAGGGAGCCTGGAGGGCTGCAGTCCATGGGGTCACAAAAAGTCATACAGGACTCAGCGACCAAACAGCACTGAAAGCAGTCATTTGGGAAGGAGAGAGTCATGTAGTTGTTACTTTACAGTGATCTAACTTAATAACGAGATACAGAATTTAAATACTGGAGGAGAAAAATTTCCAACACAGCCAGTTGTTGTTGTTATTGTTTTTTCCTAGATTTTGAACAGAATTGACCCTTCAGAAATTTTTAAAGTAAAGTTGAGGTTATCTGATCAGATTCTATGATATGGAGCTAGATATGAGGCAGAAAGTTTCTTACCAAGAAGAAACAGAGTAACTGCATCAAGATGAAGAGGCCAGTCTCATCCAAGATTAGGAAACGTGAATCAAAGGCAGAGACCCCAGGTAGCATCAAGATGGAGCTGCCTGCTTTATCAAGGAACATAAAATATGAACTAAAGTTTGAGGCCCCAGGAGCAGTCAAAGGTATCTAAGACAAGAGCTTGAAAGTGTAAATAGCTTTTCTTTCCTTAGTATGTATATCATGCCAGATACTAACAACCCCACAAAAGATGTGTTATCATGTCAGTTTTACTCACAAACTGAGGTTTAGAAAAGTTAAATGAAATACTAAGAGACACCATTGATATATATTTGCCATATAAATTATATTTTCCTTGAAAAAATATATTCAGTGTTCAAGATGAAATTAGCCAGAGGAGTCAGTGAATAATTATATCACCATAATAGTTGAAGAGAAAGAACTGTTCTCTTAATTAAATCTCTTGCTCATGCTCAGTCACTAAGTTGGGTCCAACTCTTTACAACTCTGTGGACTTTGCCTGCCAAGCCCGTCTGTCTATAGGATTTCCCAGGCAAGAATGCTGGAATGGGTGGTCATTTCCTTCTCTGGGGAATCTTCACAACCTAGAGACTGAACTTGAATCTCTTGCATTGACAGGCAGATTCTTTACCATTGAGCTACCAGGGAAGTCCACTTTTTACATAAATATGCCTCTCTAAATTGCATCAGAGTACTTCATTCCAAATTTCATTGTTATAAACAAGGTTTTGGTTACTTTTTGGTCATATCAGTATATTTTGATACATAGTAAAAACATCCTTTTTAAGTAAACCTCTTTATCAGTTTTCAAAACAAAATAGTAATATGAACTTATAATATTCCCGGTGAGCATTTGCTTCAAGTTTAGCTCCGTTCTTCTTGTGGAATATTTGATTCTATTTTTCTTCAAATAATTCTCTTTGATTGGTCTCTAAATGTTTTCTTTTTTTTTCCTCCTCTTTTGTGAATCATAAGTATATTATGGTCTTTATACAACTCACTCCATTCATTAGAGCTTCCAAGGCACTGTCCATTTTTCTTACCAAAGTGAAATTGTGTTTGTTTCATTTCATTTATTTTAAATTTTACCTTCATATAAGAAACAAATAGTCCCTGGGTATTATTTTCTGAAAATGAATAAAATTTTATAAGGGCAAAAAAGGCATTTTTGGGGGATTAGTCAACTAAAAACTAATAAACCAACTCAAATAAATAAATATACAAAATCAAAGGGCATAGTCTTTGAACTTTTCATCAATTTTTTTCCAGGGTATAGAGAGCATACATCATTGATAAGGTCTCAATGTGTAACATTTCTCCATTTACATGGAAACTGGCAGTTTTTAAAAAATACAACAAAATATAGCAGTCTAACTTTTAATTAAAAGATCTAGAAAAGATACATATATTTCCTCAATGATTTAATGCTAATTTACTTGTATTTTTCATTAAGAATGAGCTTCACATTTGCCCACAGGAAATTACATTGTAAAATAACATAAACAATTATCAAGAAATTTTAATAGTAACATTGGAGAGAATGACTCTTCTTAAAAGTTAATTATAAACTGTCAGAAATTCTGTAAAGTGAAATAAGAAAAATAGAAAGAGCACTGGACTGGGAGTCAAAAAGAATTGTTTTCTCTTAAAGCTCTGCTCTTGTGCCAAGCTCATTGAGTAAGCTGCTTAACCTCTTTAGAATTAAATCTTCTTATATCAGAATAAGAAATTTATATTTGCCCAACTGAATTATTTCGATGACAAGATGAAATAATCAACATGAAAGCATTTCCAAAGTCAGAGGTCTTCAATGAATATAAGTAAAATACTAGCAGACTTATTGTTTCCCATAAAATTGGATTTGAAAGGACTTAAATGCTCAGAAGTAGTTTCAATTTCCCCAACTCTCTCTATTTTTTCCCCTAAAACTTTGTAACCTAGATTTTCTTAATAAAACTTAAATGTAAAAATTCAGGATTAAGGGTGGGGTATGAATGAAAAAAGTTAAAAATAATTTTGCAAAAATAAGAAATCAATTCATTCCACTTTTTATATTAAATGGTTTCTGTTATTACATAAAGACACTGGAAGAAATTTTCCCCACACCTCTGTTTTCAATGAGAAATGAGACTAAGTAATTTCAACACATATTTATATGAGTTTTAAATTGATTCTATGTGCTATACTGAGCTGGATTTAGTGGAAGAAGGTTGACTAACTGATCTGCTATCTAAGGCATCTGAACCCTTCTGGTAAATATTAATATCTACAAAGAAAAGACTTGACTTTTTTTTAACGAGTTTTATATACATGACATCAGAATAGCTCTCTTCAAGTGTGTCTATTTGTCACTAAGTCAATTGCCCCTTTATATGGTAAAATGCTGGTGCATTTTACTACTCACTAGAGGAAATAGTCTTAAGGAAGATATACTCCCTCCTACACTCAATTAAATTGTCATTTGAAAGCCAGTAATGTAGCATCATTTACACTAGCTATATCCTTTATTTTCAGAAGAGGGTTGGAAACTTCAGTGACCCTTAGAATCAGATAAGCTTTTTATGTAATTGAGACAAGCAGTATTCCATTTTTAATGGCTAATACCCAGGCAGACTGAAAGGCATTTTAGAGAGGGAATCTGCTATATAATTAAAAGGAGATTGGTACTGCAGAAAACATCTATAGATTTCATTTGGAAATTCTAATAATATATAACTACATAACTATATGTAAATATATATTGAGAGAGAGAGATATTTACATTTCAAGTAAAGTGATATTATGTGAGTATTGTAACAGAACTGATTGAACAGATAAAAAATGATTTATCTGTGAATTTGGAAGTTAACTTCCAGGAAGAGTTAACAGGACTTTTTTTTTTTTTTTTGGTATGCTAGTCAGTTCAAGAGTTAGATAATGAGAAATTAAAGATAATTGTCACTTCTTAGCTTAAAAAAAATAAATTGTAAGATATTTAATAGCTTTCAAGTGTAACCAGATAATCTCAGACAAAAGAATACTTCAGATAAACTGAAGCAATCTGCTTAGGTTTTCTATCTTCTGTTAGAAATCCCACTACTTCCTCCAGGTAAGCTTTAGCTCTTTACTCTTGTAGTCCTAAACAATGAATTTAATTACTTTATATATTCATTAAGTAAATATTTATGTAAACCCTGCCACAAAATGCTATGCTAAATTTCAAGCAAATACATGACCAACAGCAGTCACGGTTCAGCAGTTTCCTTGCTGTGTTCTTGTTTCCCTTGGTTTGAACTTCAACTCTGCCATGGTAAAATTATTTTTGGTGTACTCTTTTCTTTCTTCAAAGACATCATTTTTTCTTGATTTTTATAAATCTTCAATCTTAGATGCTTAGATACAGTCTTCTATCCTTCCTGTTCATTTTATTGCCCCTTTTAGTCAACTCAGATATTTTCATATTTTCCCATCCTCAGCTTTTTCATTAATTCTCTGCTTCATCCCTTCCCTGGTCTCTAAAAGCATTCACTGATGGAAATTAAGGACCACATCTTCCTTTTCATCTGAATTTGGATGTACAACCGTATCTCTTGCAAGGACTCTCTTGGTAATACTTTCAGATGACTGGAGTTGAGCTCACAGATGACTGAGTCAATTCAGAAAGTACAACATATTTAAAGTAGTGTTCTTTTTTTTCTTCAAGCTGCTCTTGATAATGGATTTTCATGAAATACACTGGTTCTTTAAAATGTTGTTCTACAATTCATAATAAATCTGTTTCTCCCTTGTTAGGGAACAGTTCAGACCCTTTTACTGCAAATTGTTGTCATATGCTTTCTTTTTAAAAACTTAATTTCACGTTTTACAATTGAAATTCTTGGAATATTTAAAGTTTGTTAGCCACACAGGCATGTCCGATTCTTTGCGAAGCCATGGACTGTAGCCCACCAGGCTCCTCTGTCCATGGAATTCTCCAGCCAAAGGATACTGGAGTGGGTACCATTTCCTTCTCCAGGGGATCTTCCTGACCCAAGGATTGAACCCTGGTCTACTGAATTGCAGGCAGCTTCTTTACTATCTGAGCCACCATTGGAGCCCATTTAAGGTTTAATTCAAATGTAAATTAAAAGCCCATTTAGAGCTTGATTCAAATATAATTAAACTCTATATTGTTGTTATTGTTATTCAATTTTTAAAACTGCATACATAATACTGAGATAATAGTTATTTTCCAGTTCACAGCATATTGTCATTGGTCCACGTGTAACCTCTTTTATTTACTTTTATTTTATACCCTTAATTCTCAATCCCCTTTCCCTCTCCTGCCTTATCCCACTCATTCTAATGTATTTACTATAAATTAATGAGTGTGAATATTTTCTTATAAAGTATATAGAATTATTTTGAGACTTTAAATTTATATAAAAGTCAATGCTTAAAGTTTCCATTCCCAAATATCCTTCCAAAACTTCTCATTAAGAAGCTTTGTGATTTTTGCCAGTTTCATAGATGTGATTTCTCATTTTATTTGAACTTATCTGGTTACAAGTGAATTTGAGCATCTATTTATACATTATATTAATTATTCAGATTTTCCACTTTGAGGATTTTCTTTTGATACATTTGACTATTTCCCAGTTTTTAATTTTAGTCATTTTAACTGATGATTTAATGATATTCTTTGTATAATATTGATATTGATTCCTTGTTTGTCTTAGATATTTTGAATAATCTTTCCCAGTCTCCATTAATTTTACTTAAACTTTTTTATTTAAAATTCCTTGTTTATCACTAACATTTTAAAATAATGCTCCTAGTCTGTCAAGTATATCTTAATTTTGCTTCAATTTTCTTTTGTTGAGCTAAAGTTCATAATTTAAATATGACTAAACCATTAATTTCTTACCTTATAGTTTTTGTTGTTGTTTTTTAGATCATAAATATACTCTACTATGCTTTTTATTTGTCATATTTAGGCATTTAATCCATCAAAACATTTATACATAATATAAGGTGAGTGTCCCAGCAATGATTTCCTCTATATGGTGAACCAGCTTCCCTGGTGTTATATAACAATTTATTCTTACTCTATTGATCTGAGGAGTGATACTTTATTCTGAACAGATGATTCTCTTCCATAAAAGTATAATTTTCTGTCCCTAAACTTTGTTGTTCAGTTGTCAAGTCGTGTTCGGCTCTGCAACCCCTGGGACTGCAACGCACCAGGCTTCCTCGTCCTTCATCATCTCCAAGTTTGCTCAAACTCATGTCCGTTGAGGCAGAAATGCCATCCAATGATCTAACCCTCCTGATGCCCCCTTCTCCTCAGCCCTCAGCTTTTGCCATAGGTTTTATTAAAATGAGTTTATAGCAGCAGCCCCCAATCATTTTGACATCAGGGGCTGGTTTTGTGGTAGACAATGTTTCCACGGATCAAGGTGGGGGGATGGTTACAGGATGACTCAAGCATCACATTTTTTGTGCACTTTATTTCTATTTTTATTACATCAGGGCCACCTTATATCAGGCTTAAATACCAGAAGTTGGGGCCCCTGTTTTATAGCATTCCTTGACTATAGTATGATAATTATCCCCTGAAATTTTTCAAGATGACTTAGTTCAGTTTTGACTATTATTCTTCCATGTAAATAAATGTGAAAGTTTTGACAAGTTCTCCAAACAAAAATAAAACCACAGGAATTTATGGAGTAAATAGGGAGAACTGGCAAAAAGGTTTTTTTGAAAGGTTCTTTTGAAAAGTTCTTCAAACAAGAACAAAACCACAAGAATTTGTGGAGTAAATAGGGAGTTTTCAAGATTAAATCATCTATTCATGAACATTATATAGCTCTTCTTTAATAACAATCTTAATTTATCATCTTGAATGAAATGTTAAATTTTTCAATATAATGATTATAGAGATACGAATGCTAATTAGCATGTGTGTCGTAATGATCAAAGTCTATACTATTTCTCATTTGATTATTTGCATTTTATCAATGGAATTACAAAGGTAAGTCATCAATTAAAAGTGAGGATAAGAAACAGGTTTTAGAGATTGAAAGAACTGGGAAAATTTATTTGGTAAGTGGAGAATATGTATTTTTTGTTTTGTTTTGTTCTATTTTATTTTGTGGATAAGAGAAGTTTTCAAATATCAAGACTATTACATGGATAAGACTTTCAACTGTTTATGTGGTGATTCTGGAGGTTGGACAAAAAGCTGTTTACGTTCTAGAATTTACTTTTATATAGAGGGTGTTCTCTATTAAGAGTTGAAAAATAAAAGAAGTTTTTATTGAGTTAGTGAGATTAGGAATGTTCAAAGAGGACATCTTGCTTTTTTGAAATATATGAGGTATGACAGAGTATCAGTACATACATGGGTTAAGGCTTGGACTAAAATTCCTTAAAATTCTTGAAAATTTAGAAATATAATTCTAGAATGTAATAATGAAGTGTTTTCTTTTAAAACTGAAATAATTGTGCACTACTTTCGTGCCCATGAAAATTTTGTTGTTTGACTGACAGTGGTGGTATTGGTATTAATAAAATCATCTTGTTATGTAATCAAATAAAATTATTTTAAAATAATTTATATCATCTGTTACCATCAATTTCTCAGGTAAATGTTTTAACACAAAAAGAGAAGAAAGGGCAGTTGGTATAAATGGAGTCTCTTTAACTTAATCTTATTTTTTGAAAAAAAATTATATGTTCTCATTTCTCTAATAAAATTTTATCACGGACAGGTATTTTTCATTTTACTAGCTGGGTCTAGGAACGATATGCCAGAGAGAATGTGGGTTGGAGACTTGTGTGAACGTCTTCTTGTGATTTAGAACAGTGTCAGTGTCTTTGTCCATTTGGGTTACTCTAACAAAAATACTATAAACTGGGTTACTTAAACAACAGACATTTCTTACAGTTTGAGAGGGTAGGAAGTTCAAGATCAGGACCCAGGCAGATTCTGTACCTAACTGAGAGCTAGTATTGAATTTTGCTTTGTTCCCATGTGGAAAGAAAGAGAGTGAAAGAGCTCTCTTGTGGTCTCTTTAAGTGTGTTTAAAGAATTAATTTTTTTAGAGTAGTAATAGTTTCACAGCAAAACTGAGAGAAAGACATAGAGATTTTCCCATATACCCCATCACTTGTCATAGTGGTTATTAATATTATACATTTGTTACCAAGGATGAACCTACATTGACAACATAACCACCCAAACCCCATAGCTTACTTCAGGGTTCAGTCTTGATGTTGTACTTTCTATGGAATTAGACAAATGCATAATGATATATAGCTATCATTGTAATATCATATGGAACATTTTCACTTGCCTGAAAATTCTCTGTATTCTGGCAACTCATTAATTTACCCTCCTTGCATCCCTGACAATCACTCTTGCTATAGTTTTTGCCTTTCCCAGCATTTCTTGTAGTTAAAAGTCATTCAATATGTACGCTTTCAGATTGGCTTCTTCACACAGTAATATGTATTTAAGATGCTTCCATGTCTTTTCATGACTTGATAGCACATTTCTTTATAGCACTGAATAATATTTCATTGTTTGGATGTGCCACAGTTTATTTATTCCCCTAGTGAGGAACATCTTTGTTGCTTTTAAGTTTGGCAATTATGAATAAAGCTGCCATAAGCATCCATATGCAGGTTTTGGTACAGACACAAGTTTTCATCTTTTCTGGGTAAATACCAAGGGACACAATTGCTGGATCATATGGTAAAATATTTTTAATTTTGTAAGAAACTACCAATCTGCCTTCCAAAACGGTTGTATCATTTTGTATTCCTATCAACAAGTATATGAAAGTTCGTGTTACTCTACATCCTTATCAGCATCTGGTGGTGGCAACCTTCCACATATTGGACATTGTAATAGGGGTATAGCAGTATTTCATTGTTGCTTCAACTTGCATATTCTTGATAGTATATGTAGGACATTTTTTCCTATGTTTATCTGTATATCTTGTTTGGTGAAGTGTCTGTGCAGGTGGTTGGCCTACTGTTTAGTTTGGTTGTTGGTTTTCTTTTTATTATTAATTTCAAGAGTTCTTTGCATATTTTCAATAACAATTCTTTATTATATTTTCATTTTGCAAATATTTTCTCCCTACTTGTGACTCATTTTCTGATTTTCTTGACATTGTTTTCTGCAGAGCAGACATTTTTAATTTTATTACCAACTATTTTCTTCATGGATAGTGTTTTTGGTTTGGTATGGTGTCTCTTCTGTAAGGTCACTAATCTCATTTATGACAGTTCCACCTTCACCAACCAAAGGCCTTACTGCAGATACCACCACATTGGGGATTAAGCTTTAACATTTGAATTTGTGGGAACACAAGCATTCATAGTAATCCACAAATTATATACAGAGTACTTTCATGAATAAATCCATCCTCCTATTTTTGTAAATAAAGTTTCATTGGAATATAATGTTCTTGGCTCCTTTCATGCTATTACAACACAATTGAGTGTTTGCGATAGAGACAATATGTCCCACAAAATCTAGAATAATTACCCTCTGTCTGTTTATTGAAAAAGTTTTCTAATCCTTGTTTTAAAAAATGGACCTGAAAGATGAGCAGATGTTGCACAACCTAAAACTGTCTGTCATGGATAGGAATAAACAGTGTTAATATAGACTTATGTGTTTTCAACTTACATGGCCCAATATTGCTAATATATGGAACACTCACTATATAGTACATTTGCCAAGCACTTTATATCTTTATCTCATTTAATAATTATAAAGGAGAAATTCAGGCTGAAGAGCAGAGTTAGGACTTGGAACCTAAGGTTTATGACTATATGATCCATGCTCTTATTCTTTATGTTAATATCTGAGGCTTAAACTAATACTAATGTCCAAACGTCATCTGCCCAGGCTCAGGTGACACCTTTGGCTCCCCAAATATAGAACTAGATCAGCACTACTTTTTTTTTAAATTTAATTTATTTATTTTAATTTTCTTTACATTATCGTGTTGGTTTTGCCATACATTGACATGAATCTGCCATGGGTATACATGTGTTCCCCTCCCAGAACCCCCCTGCACTACTTTTTTAAATAATTCTAAAGTTATTTAGGCCACCAGTGGAAAAGGATAGCAGAATTAACCAGAAGGGAGGGCTAATTAATTGCAAGGCAGATCATATTGCCAATTCTTGACAGAAAGGATAGAGTTATTTTATCTGCAATTTTCAGTGTAGAGATGATGCTTGAGTGAAGAGGAGCTTAGAGTTTACTGCTTCAATTATCTGACTGAGGGAGGACAATTCAGTTCATAAGACCTAAGTGCCAATTAGCTAAATGAGAAACTCAAGCATGATACCCAGTATTTAGGCAGAAAGAGGCTCAGAAAAGCAACAGAGCTCTGCAGCTGTATGCTGATCTGCAAGGACAACAACACCTGGGAAAGATATGACCCATTGAAGATAGTGTTGCAGGTTGTTAGGGCCTGAGGAGAGTGCTCGAGAGAAAAAAGCAAACCTTTTAAAGGGAATCTATAAATAAGGTTCTATTTGGAACATAGGGGACATTATTTTTAATAATACTATGTTGAAAGACATTTTTATATTCAACATGTTCAATTTCATATTACACATTAGGTAAATTTAAAAGTCTTTTTTTTAAAATTTTTTTTTTTATTATTGTTTTTGCCATACATTGTCATGATATCACCATGGGTTTACATATGCTTCCCCTCCGGAACCCCCCTCCCTGCTCCCTCCCCTCCGGGAAATCTCGCTGCACCAGTCCCAAGCATCAATCCTGGGCTGGCGATTGATTAGACACATGACCATTAACATGCTTCAATGCCCTTCTCCCATATCATCCCACCCTTACCCTCATCCACAAAGTCCACGAGTCTATTCTATACATCTGCGTTCCTTTTGTTGTCTCCCATGTTGGGTTCTCATTACTGTCTTTCTAAATTCCATATATATGTGTTAATATACTGTATTGTTGTTTTTGCTTCTGGCTTACTTCACTCTGGATAATGGGCTCCAGTTTCGTCCATCTGAGTAGAATTGCTTCAAATGAATTTTTTTTAATGCTGAGTAATATTCCATTGTGTATATGTACCACAGCTTTCTTATCCATTCATCAGTTGATGGGCATCTAGGTTGTTTCCATGTCTTAGCTATTGTAAACAATGCAGCGATGAACATTGGGGTACACGTGGCTCTTTCAATTCTGGTTTCCTCGGTGTATATGCCCAGCAGTGGGATTGCCGGGTCATATGGCAGGTCTATTTGCAGCTTTTTAAGGAACCTCCACACTGTTTTCCATAGTGGCTGTACTAGTTTGCATTCCCACCAACAGTGTAAGAGGGTTCCCTTTTCTCCACATCCTCTCCAGCATTTATTGCTTGTAGACTTTTGGATGGCAGCCATTCTAACTGGTGTAAAGTGGTACCTCATTGTGGTTTTGATTTGCATTTCTCTGATAATGAGTGATGTTGAGCATCTTTTCATGTGTTTGTTAGCCATTTTTATATCTTCTTTGGAGAAATGTCTGTTAAGTTCTTTGGCCCACTTTTTAATTGGGTTGTTTATTTTTCTAGAATGGAGCTGCAGGAGTTGTTTGTATATTTTTGAGATTAATTGTTTGTCTGTTGCTTCATTGGCTATTATTTTCTCCCATTCTGAAGGCTGTCTTTTCACCTTGCTTATAGTTTCCTTTGTTGTGCAAAAGCTTTTAATTTTAATTAGGTCCCATTTGTTTATTCGTGTTTTTATTTCCAATATTCTGGGAGGTGGGTCATGGAGTATCCCGCTTTGGATTATAGCAGAGAGTGTTTTGCCTATGTTATCCTCTAGGAGTTTTATAGTTTCTGGTCTTATGCTTAGATCTTTGATCCATTTTGAGTTTATCTTTGTGTATGGTGTTAGAAAGTGATCTAGTTTCATTCTTTTACAAGTGGCTGTCCAGTTTTCCCAGCACCACTTGTTAAAGAGGTTGTCTTTTCTCCATTGTATATTCTTGCCTCCTTTGTCAAAGATAAGGTGTCCATAGATGCGTGGATTTATCTCTGGGCTTTCTATTCTGTTCCATTGATCTATGTTTCTGTCTTTGTGCCAGTACCATACTGTCTTAATGACTGTGGATTTGTAGTATAGCCTAAAGTCAGGTAGGTTGATTCCGCCAGTTCCATTCTTCTTTCTCAAGATTGCTTTGGCTATACGAGGTTTTTTGTATTTCCATACAAATTGAGAAATTATTTGTTCTAATTCTTTGAAGAAGACCTCTGGTAGCTTGATAGGAATTGCATTGAATCTATAGATTGCTTTAGGTAGTATACTCATTTTCACTATATTGATTCTTCCAATCCATGAGCACGGTACATTTCTCCATCTGTTTGTGTCCTCCTTGATTTCTTTCATCAGTGTTCTATAGTTTTCTATATACAAGTCTTTTGATTCTTTAGGTAGAAATACTCCTAAGTATTTTATTCTTTTTGTTTCGATGGTGAATGGGATTGTTTCCTTAATTTCTCTTTCTGATTTCTCACTGTTAGTGTATAGGAATGCCAGGGATTTCTGTGTGTTGATTTTGTATCCTGAAACTTTGCTATATTCACTGATTAGCTCTAGTAATTTTCTCGTAGAGTCTTTAGGGTTTTCAATATAGAGGATCATGTCATCAGCAAACAGAGAGAGTTTTACTTCTTCTTTTCCAATCTGTATTCCTTTGATTTCTTTATCTGCTCTGATTGCTGTGGCCAAAACTTCCAAAACTATGTTGAATAGTAGTGGTGAGAGTGGGCACCCTTGTCTTGTCCCTGATTTCAGGGGGAATGCTTCCAGTTTTTCACCATTGAGGATAATGTTTGCTGTGGGTTTGTCATATATAGCTTTTATTATGTTGAGGTATGTTCCTTCTATTCCTGCTTTTTGGAGGGTTTTTATCATAAATGGATGTTGAATTTTGTCAAAGGCTTTCTCTGCATCTATTGAGATAATCATGTGATTTTTATTTTTTAATTTGTTAATGTGGTGTATTACATTGATCGATTTACGAATATTGAAGAATCCTTGCATCCCTGGGATAAAGCCTACTTGATCATGATGTATGATCTTTTTGATGTGTTGTTGGATTCTATTTGCTAGAATTTTGTTGAGGATTTTTGCGTCTAAGTTCATCAGTGATATTGGCCTGTAGTTTTCTTTTTTTGTGGCATCTTTGCCAGGTTTTGGAATTAGGGTGATGGAGGCCTCATAGAATGAGTTTGGAAGTTTACCTTCGTCTGCAATTTTCTGGAAGAGTTTGAGTAGAATAGGTGTTAGCTCTTCTCTAAATTTTTGGTAGAATTCAGCTGTGAAGCCATCTGGTCCTGGGCTTTTGTTTTTTGGAAGATTTCTGATTACGGTTTCAATTTCCGTGCTTGTGATGGGTCTATTAATATTATCTATCTCTTCCTGGTTTAGTCTTGGAAAGTTGTACTTTTCTAGGAATTTGTCCATTTCATCCAGGTTGTCCAGTTTATTTGCATATAGTTGCTGATAATAGTCTCTTATGATCCTTTGTATTTCTGTGTTTTCTGTTGTGATCTCTCCGTTTTC